>JAJQWJ010000018.1:5231244-5831244 GCA_023637945.1 Phaethornis superciliosus | reverse complement strand
GGTGGCACTGGATGAGCTTTAAAGTCTCTTCTAGCCCAAACCAGTCTGGGATTTTATAAATTAGGCAAGAACAGGGGAAGGAAGGGTGGGAGTGGGGAGAAACGTGGGGGTCTCTGACAAAGCCAAATGTGGAGGTTGGGGCAGCAAGGAGGGTGTTTGGGGACAGCTCCAAAAAGTCAGCAGCAGGGCTGTTCATCTCATTCCTCTGCCTGCCAGAAACAGAGATAAATTCAGCTCCCACCTCACCCTGGGGGGGTCTGGGCAGGACAACCTCTGCCCTGGCAGCAGAAGGTTTAGGGACGGGTGGGAGCCGGTGCCTTGAGCCCCAACATCCCTCTCCCTGCTGCTATCAACAGCTGGATTCACTCTGCCCTGCCCCAGCTCTTCTCTCCAGCCCCAAATCCATCAGGACACACATTTCCCAGCAGCTGGATGGACCCTGAGCCCAGCAGAGTTTGGACACGTGGGCTGGGGGATGGCGAGGGGCTGGTCACCTCCTTCCCACAGCAGCTTGGACTTGGTTGGGCTCAAACTGGCTGCAAAACCCCTGCACCAAGAGCCCTCTGGAAGGGATGGAATAACAGCCTGGCCATTTGGGGAAGTTCTTGCTGAGGGAAAAGTCAGGGCTGGATACTGGGAGTTGTTCTTGCTGGGATGGGATAATGAGAGAGAGGATATGGACAATAAAGAAAAGCTTCACCTTGAACTTCCCTCGTGCAAGCAGTTAGGGAATAATAGAATTATTCCATATACCTGCCTAAGGAGGGCCCTAAAGCTCAGCTTAGAAGCAGACTGATAATTTTAACACCAGGAATTGTCCCAAGGTTGGGAAAACTTGGAAGCAACAAGTGAAAAAGGAAGCGATGTGAACTTGGAAGCAGTGAAAAAGGAAGAATCAAAAAGAAGGGGAAAAAAATGCCCGATAGTACCAAACCCTGAATACATTTCAGGCTAAACATGAATATTGGCTATACCTACTGAATGAAGAGATTAATTCACAATGTCCAAGTCTCTTCCAATTCTCTTCCTTGTTTCAAAAAGAAGGACCCAAAGCCAGGCAGGTTTCTAGAAGCCTCAGGCAGCATCCCCACTCTCCTGGCTTTCTCAACGTGCCTCTCCTTTCCTTCTTCTCCCTCCTTTTCTCCTTTTCCAGCATCTAAACATCTGGGTCGTGGTGGAGCTTTGAGCTGGAAGCGACACAATATAGTGAGAAAGGATGTTTTTGTGCTATTTCCAACCTTCCCAGAAACAGAGAACTTCAGAAACCCCTTCACAAAGGCTGCTTTCTTCCTCCACGCTACTTTGAAAAGCTGGGTGAAACCCTCAGCCCTCTGCCTACACTGGGGTTGTACAAGACAGAGACAATCAAAAAAAGGAGAGGGGGGGAGGACAAAAATCACAGCCAAGTGTTTTTTGTGGGTTTTGTTTGTTTGTTTGGTTTAGCTTCTTTTGGTTAAAACTGCAGGTTTGGAGCATCTCCAGCCTCCTCTGTCCTTGGGGAGCATGGAAGATCTGAAGGATTTAACTAAAGATCCCCACTGATATTTTAAGCCTGGTTTTTGCCCCCATACTGAAACCTCAGTTTCTTGCTGAAATGTTAAATTGGAGATTTTTTTGGGGGAAGGAGGGTTTAAAACTCCTCAGCACAAGTTGGGCTCAGCTGGCCAGCAATGCTGGTTGGAGCTCCCGAGCATCCCTCCCCAGCAGCCAAAATCCTGGGATGGGCTCAGCTGGGCCAGAAAAATGGAAGGAAGGAATTGTCCCTGACATCCTATGGAAGAGACTAAGGACCACGACCAGAGGCTTCTCCAACCCTGCACCCTAGGGTCCCCCCTTCTCCCACCCATTTGGGTGCTCCCGAGGGCGCTGCAGCAAAAATGCCATGGATCCTGCTCCCCTCCTGGGACAATAGGAGGGGACAAGAGGTTCTTCTGGCCCTGTATGAGCTCAGTTTTGAGCCTGGTCAAGAAGGGGCTGCCAGCTGGAGCTGGGCTGCCAAGCCCTATGCAATGTGGTTGTTTGGGGAGGTGGAGTCTGTCTGCAGAGCCCTGGCCAGGAGATGCCTTGGCTGCTGCTCAGCTGTGTCCCTGTGATCTTGACCAAAGGAGTCCTGATGTTTTACCTCCTTCCCCAGATCCCCACAGCTAATTCCCAGCTGCCCAGGCTGGAGGGGCAGATCTCCATTTTTCCAGTTCACCTCCAGTTTAGGAACCAGATGCTCTTTGCCACCCCCAAACTCCTCTAAATAAACATTTGTGCAAAGCAGCTTGTCCCTGAAAGGCAAAGCCGCTGGGGGCTGCTTTTCCCCCCCTCCTCATTTTTGTTCCTGCCTTGCACACGCTTTGCTGATGAGCAAAATCCTGCTCTGCCTCCCTCCTCCCAGCACTCATCCATCCTCACCAGGCTCTGGCTCACTCCCTTGCTTACCCCAAAGGCTTGGGAGGGCTCCAAGCTGCAGCCCCTCTGCTCCTTCTCCCCCCTTGCTCTCTTATTTCAGCTATAATCCCACCAGGAACACTTGGGAACACCAGGATTTATTGCCATACACAAAGCAGCCTCCTCCACCTGCCTAAAGCATCACCTGGACAGTGCTCAGGAGAAGCAGACAACACGGATCCAGCCACACATCATTGGGAGCATCCTCCCAGCAGAGCCAACTCAGCAGCCCCACCACCTCCCAAACCTTACCAGAGATGTGGGACAGGCCCTGGGGACCCTCAGCACATCCCTGGTGCAGCAGTCAAGCACAGGAGGATGGTTTCAACCCCATTTGGCAGCTGTCCCTTCCTGCCCAGCAGGGACATGGAGAAGAGGACAGGACAGAGCTGCCAGTTCCCAGGTACTGGAAAAATCTGGTGACATCACTTTTGCAGCACACCTCTTTCTTCTTTTTTTGTCTTTTTGCAGTCAGAAGAACATATTTTATCATACACATCACCTCGAAGAGCAGAATAATAAAAAAAACAACAACCCAAAACAAAAAAACCCCAAAACAACAAAAATAACCCCCTCATCTTCTAGATTCCCAGACAGTATGCTCAGCATCCTCAGGCTACTGATGTAATCCTGAAGAAAAGTCCCTTGGGCACAGCCTCACAAAGCCAACCCTGCTCCAAGCCCTCAGCTTTGGGCACATGCCACTGGGCTACCCCAGGCACGTTTTATGGCCCCTTTATACACTTGTCTGAGTTCCCTCTGCACCCCCAGGGAACATTAATAGCTCAGCAAAGCTCTTTGCTAATGCCATGCCTGCAGTCCTGCCTGGTCAGCTGCAGGAAAAAAAAAAATCAGCCAGGGATAAACCAAAACATAACAATAAAGAGGAATCAACCCAACCCAGCAGATTCTCTAGAATCACAGAATCATTTGGGTTGGAAGGGAGCTCTAAAGATCATCTGCTCCATCCCCCAAGGTTCCCTGGGGAGCTCTGTGAGCAGGTACCCACCTTCAACCCCATAAAAAAAACTTCACTAAAGGCAACTGCCTGAGTCCAGCAAGTGAAATGCAAGATCAGAGGGTGGCATGAGGCCAGGCTGGAGATTTGACCCAAATTGCTTTAAACTCCAGCTGGTTGAGTGATTCACTGCATCCTGCTCCATCCAGGGCCCTGGCCTGGCTCTGTTTGGGACTTGTCTCCGGAGAGACGGAGCCTTTCCTTTGTTTTGTTTGTCTGAATGCCTTGGTTATTCAGGGAACCATGACACCCACTCTGGGAAGATTGGCTGCCTGCTCCTGGAGAAGATGCACGTGGTGGAGCTGTCTCAGGACCTGGCTTGCTCACCTCTCCTGGGATCCATCCTGCTCTGACAGGACCACCACAGCTGTCTTCTTCTGGGGATGTGTCCTCTGGGGATGTATCCTCTGGGGATGTGTCTTCTTGGGATGTATCTTCTGGAGATGTGTCCTCTGGGGATGTGTCCTCTGGGGATGCAGCCTCTATCCTGCTCACCTGGCACGAGGAAGATGATGGCCAAGAGAGGTCTGTGTGATGCACAGGGGGGATGAAGCTGGAGAACCTAAGGACTTGCCAAGCATCCCTCGAGCCCAGTGCCTTGTCTAGGATGCTCCCAGGAGGGAGCAGAGATGATCAGAGAGACCCAAAGAACCCCTCCCCACACCTTGAACCCCTTGTTCCCCACTTGAAGGTGGCACAGAGCAGGGCACTTGGGCTGCCCTTGGCCAGGTGGGGTTTGTGGGGGGGAGTTGAGCAGAGAAGCTGATGAGGAGGTGGTGGACTTCAGCATCCCACCCTGCTGACCCCCCCTGGGAGCACCAGCCTGACCCCAGCTCCACCTGATTTTTTTTTTTGAAGCCTCTGCCATTTGAGAGGGGCTCAGCCTCACCACTGGGGCAGCAGATGGCAAATACACATGAAAAAAAAAAGGTGAAAATAAATAAAAAAAAGCAACAAAATCCTACACAGTTTTACCCCATCCCTTTTGATTCAGTTTTTGCTCAGCTAAATTGTTCTGGAATAAGGCAAGCTACATCAAAAATCTGCTTTAATGAAGTACAGCAGGGGTTCTGGCATTATTTCCCAAGCTCCACAAAGGTTTTCATCCTCAAACTCTCAAAGCCACTGCAGGATCTGTGCTTTCAAGAGGAGATTTCTTTGCTCCCTGGTATTTCACACGTGTTGTATTTTCAAGACTGCTGCCAGTTCAGTTCAGGCCCAAAATGCTGGTGTCCCTCAGGGCTGGAGGGGGGAAAACTTCCCCCAACTGATTAAAAATAATCCCAGAACAACCTGGGAGGAGGGTGACCCATCACACAGCCTCCTGTCCCCACCACCAAGCCTGGAGGTGTCCAAACCAGTTTTAGGAGGGGTCCAAAACTGTCAGGGTGGGGATGAGCATCCTCTAAACCCAGCCCCAACTTTCCAGCCCAGTGCTGCTGAAGGACCCAAGGAAAATCCCAAGAGACTCCCCAGACCCCAAGACTGGACTTTGCTCATTAGTCCTGGCTTCTCTCAAGCAAACTTTCTGCTCTTTTTGGTTAAGATGAGCCTGGAGTGACTAATATCAGGGAGGAAAAGCCCTCCTGGCATCTCTCTCCTAGCCTGGGAGAGCTTTGCTCAGGGACATATTAAAGGTTTTTGTTTCCAGGAGCTGTCAAACCCCTCACCTTTCACAAGTACTAAAATGGTCAAGGGAAAAAAAAAACATATATATGTATGTGAGTGGAATAATAATTTTTAACTCATAAATTTGAGTTCATAAATCAAGGAGTGATGGAGCAGTCGTTGTAATGTCTCGTGAGTTAACATTCGAGGTTTTCTTTCACCTGAGGAAAAGGGAAAAAAAAATACCCAAGCCTCTGCCCTTCCACTCCAGAGATTGCTATAAATCACCTTAATGTTACACTCTTGCTCTTAAATAGACCAAAAGCATGAGCGTGGGGAGCAGGGAGCCAAAGGGGGTAATTTAAAAAGTACAGTGCTGGGAAGAAAGCTTTTTGTTTGTTTGTTTGTTTGTTTTTTTAAAAAAAGGCACCCAACAGAGCCAAACCAACCCCTTTCTGCTTTCAAAAGCAGAGAGCAAATCTTGTGCTCCAAAAAACCACAGCCCTGGGGACCCAGGCATTGGTCCTGGTCCTGTCACAGCACCCAGCTCAGTGAGGGGTTGGGGACACGGTGGCTGCCATGGGCAGAATGGACCCTCCTGTCCCCATGGCTTTGGATTTTGGATTGAGGAAACGGAGGGGTGAGGAGAGAGACATCCCACACGTGTGTTGGGGAGGGGTGGGATGGAGAATCTGGCCACCAGGTTGTCCTCTGCTGAGTTGGGGACATCACCAGAACACCTGGGACCGTGGCAGACGGAGTCACCCACGTGTGTCACAGCCACCCCCCCACCACAAACCACTCCACTGTCACCAGGGAAGAGAGAACAGCATGTACCCAGACTGGGAACACCCTACCCAGACTGGGAACACCTTACCCAAACTGGGAACACCCTACCCAGACTGGGAAGACCCTACCCAGACTGGGGAACTCAACACACCCCAACTGGAGATGCAGTGGCCTGAGGGCACAGGATACAACAGAAAAGGAGCCCACCCTGGCTACCCCTGCAAGAGTTGGGGCTGATGAAGCCCCAGCACCCCAGCTCCCTTCCTGGGAGGGCTCTGGTGGGAAGTTGGGAAGATGGAAAAAGATGGAGTGGGGGGGGGGGGGGGGGGGCAAGGAAAAAAATAATAAAAAAAAAAGTGCAGCTGGGCACTGGGCTCTTTCCACATCTTGAGAGCAGAACCAGCTCTCCCCAAGTTGAAAAATGGTCCAACCAGTGGTCTCTGGCTCATGGAGCTCCAATTCCCAGGTCCCAGAGGGTGGGTGCCACCCCTGGGGATGTCCCCAAAGCCACAGCGAGGAGCGGGCGCTGAAGGGGCCAAGAGGTTGGGTTGGGGAGGCTGTGGCCATGTGGCTGGCAGAGTGCTGGGAAGAAGAGGAAGAGGAGGAGGAGGAGGAAGGCATTGGCATGCAGAGCACAAGTGGCACTCTCCTCTGCCTAATCCCAGGTTCAAAGCAGCCCCGGGTGGTGTCGGGCGCAGCTGCGGCGTCTGAGCCCCAACAGGTGACAGCTCAGCTGTCCCTGGCCCCAAGAGGCTGCTGGGGCTGGAGGGGGGTGGCCTGGGGGACATTGGGTCCCCACCACTTCAGCCAGCACCATCCTGCCCTCGGGAAACTGCCAGCACCTCCTCGGTGCCTCCCTATGGATCCTTCCCTGCTGCACCCAGGGGGATGGAACATCCCAGAGGGATGTGGCTCCCAGGAGGAGTTATTGGGCAAAATCCTCCTGAAGTTGGGCAAAACCCCCCTAAAAAGTGCTCTGACCTGCTGGGAAAGGCAGGACTGAGCTGTTCTGGTGTCTCTCTAGAGGCTGCACCAGCAGAAGAGATCATCTGCCACCAGCTGGGTCACATAAATGCCTCGCTCACCTCCCACCCCCAAGAAATATCAATTAAAATACTAAAAAGTCCCCTCAGCCATGGGGTGGGTGGCCACAAGGGTGTGGGGGGCAGGTCCCTGCACCCCCTTTGCCCTGCAAAGCCACCAGCATTGTCACCAACCTCCTGGAGCTCTCATTAAGTCCCTTGAGCCACCTTCCTCTGAGCAGCCCTGTAATTCCTGCAGGCTCCAGCCCCCCATTCCCCACTGTTAATTTCTACTTATCTGCATATTTGATTGAAAATTAAAATCCTTTTGCATTTTTTTTTTCCCAGGACTTCTTTGGGAATGAGCTTTTCTTGCAGCCCTACTTGACTCCAATTAGTTGGGATAACAAAGCTGCTGCTCTCAGGGGATTATTGAGACGGAAAGAAATAAAAAAATGGCAAGAAAACAGTTTGTTAAACCACCACCTTTGTAAGCTGGGCAACAAAACCACCTGGCGATTAACAGTCCAGGGGGAGGCACAGAAAAACAGACCAATTTTTAGGTTTTTGGTGGCATTTCAACCGATTAACCTGTGTCTTGTCTCAGTGCCGGGTCACCATGAGCATCCCCAACACTGCCACATCCACCCCCCCAGGGACCTCAGCACCAACCACTGCTCTGTAACAGAATCACAGAGGTTGGCAGAGATCTCCAAAAATCATCCAGTCCAACCTTTGAGCCACCCTCTGAGCTCAGCACCAAACCACATCCCTCAGCACCAGCTCCACACCCCATTTAAATACCCCCAAGGATGGCAACTCCACCACTGCCCAGACCCCATCCCAACGTCTGACAAGCCTTTCAGGAATTATTTTGTCCACCTGGGGGTGGAAATAACCCCCTGAAAGCATCCCCTGGGGATGCTGCCTGTTCCCAGGCCTCCTGCTCCTCGATACGGTTCCCATGGGCGCCCGTCGGCGCTGGGCTCCTGGCCCCAAAAACCTGCTGGATGCAGCTGCAACTATGGCACAAAAGGACTGAGGAGCATTGAGAGCAGCACAACTCATTCACTGATAACTCCTTAATGGCGTGTTTTGTTTTTTTTTATCCCCCCCCGGCATTTTTTTTTTTTTTTTGAGATGAAAGAATGGGTGAGGTATAAAAAAAAAAAAGGATACTTGATAAAGGGCAGTAAGTGTTATCCCTTAAAAAAAAAATTAAAAAAAAACAACCCCAAACAAATAATAATAAAAAAACCAAACCTCACAGAGCTTTTTTTCTTTCCTAGGTGGCTCGGACAGCTGGCTCTTTAAATATTAATCAGGGGCTCATTGATATGCAAATATGGTGAGAGGGAATAATGGTCCTGCAGCTGCGCAGCCCCAGCCAAGTGTTGGCCTCCTCTCCACCATGAATGGGAGAAGCTGAGGACACAGGTGCAGGGAGCCAGATCCTGCTTAATAAGGTAATTTGTGAGCCAGGCTCTATAGAGCCCAACTGGAGCAATCTTTTCCCCCTCGCCACTATCTGACCACTAAACAAGGTGTTAATCTTATAATTGGGGTGGTGACTGTTCCCTACACAACGTTCCTGGCCTTCTGCCCTGACACTTGGCCAGTGGAAATCAACCCAAGTGACAGGTGGGATGGGTGCCAACCGATCGGCGATAAATTATTTATTGTTCTATTTCCAGAATCACAAGTAAACAGGAAAAGAGGGAGCATCCCACAGAGAGAAAACCCAGTTGGTTTTGCTGCCTGCCAGCCCTGGCTTCCCCTCCCCCCTGCTCCCCATCTCTCACCTTTTTTTTCTGCTGGGAATAACCTCATCCCATCTTCCAGGAGCAAAGTTGGCTCCACTGATGGGTCTGGTGGTGGCATCTGTGTCCAGGGACCTCCAGGTGCTCACTCCCTGTTCCTCATGCAGCTCCTGACACCCACTGTCCTCTTTATGGGGGGGGAACTTCTGGGTCCTCTTCTGGGGACATAGACATCATGGACATCACCACTGGGGGTGTCTGCTGGATCCTTCTGCTGGGCTGAGTGATGCCTGGGGGGGTGTACCAGGTTGTCCCCAGCATGGGGACCTTGCTCCATCTCCACGTCCTCAATCTGAGGCCATCTGTGCTGCTGTGGTGCCCACGGTGGGGACCAGTTAGGAAAGTGGGTCAGAACCATCACCAGCATTTCACCTGGCAGAGCCAGGGGTGTTGGACACCCATATGGATGGGTAGGGACATGAGTTTGGGGTGGCCTTGGCAGTCCTGGGTTAATGGTTGGACTTGATGATCTTAAAGGTGTTTTCCAACCAAAGTGATTCCATGATTCTACACATGTTCCAGCAGGGCTCCACTCACATTTCCAGTCCTTTGTTGTTAGCATGGATGGATCTACAGCCCAGGGAGAGACAGGAAGAAAGGAGTAGTGAGGACACCAAGCAAGGCACCCTCCATCACCACCCACACCACCCAATGTGCTGCAATGCTGATTTAAACACTCATCCTCCCCCCTGCCACATTTCTTGGGAAGAGATGCCCTCATCACCCACTCCTACTCCTCAGGGCAAAGCTGGCTCTGGGACATGGATCCTTCCTCCCTCAGCTCCATGGAGGCAGCTTGGGGCTGCTCCATCCAATGTGGGACACAAGGATCACATCCAGCCCCTCTGCTCCATGGGACACAACCACATCCAGTCCTTCTGCTCCATGGGACACAAGGATCACATCCAGTCCCTCTGCTCCATCCAATGTGGGACACAAGGACCACATCCAGCCCCTCTGCTCCACAGGACACAACCACATCCAGCCCCTCTCCTGCATGGGACACAAGGACCACATCCAGCCCCTCTCCTCCATGGGACACAAGGACCACATCCAGCCCCTCAGAGGTCCCATGGGACACAAGGATCACATCCAGTCCGTCTGCTCCATGGGACACAAGGGCCACATCCAGTCCCTCTGCTCCATGGGACACAAGGACCACATCCAGTCCCTCTGCTCCATGGGACACAAGGACCACATCCAGTCCTGCTCCATGGGACACAAGGACCACATCCAGCCCCTCTCCTCCATGGGACACAAGGACCACATCCAGCCCCTCTGCTCCATGGGACACAAGGACCACATCCAGCCCCTCTCCTCCATGGGACACAAGGACCACATCCAGTCCCTCTGCTCCATGGGACACAACCACATCCATCCCCTCTTCCCCAGCTCTGAGGCTGTGGATACAACAGGGAGTATTTGGAAGCTTAGCCTCCTGAGGTTGCTCTCCTCCTTTTTCCCTGCCAAGCTCCCTCTCCCAGGCTCCTGGTGCTGCCTGCCCTCCCCTGGCTCTCTCCGTACCAGGCGCTCACAGCTGTGAGGCTACAGATGGCAGCTCCTCCACCCAGCCCGCAGCTGCACACCCCCTGCTCGCCCCTCCACCCCACAAAGGGACAAGAAACACCACGAATCGAGGAAAAAAAAGCCAGCAGGAAGGGATGCTGGGGTGGCTGGAGGAGCTGAGCAAGCTCCCCATCCTTCATCCTCCCCCCAGCACCTCCAGTAGCACTGCAGCCAACTCCGGCTCTGTGGGGGGGGTCTTAGGGGTTGTCCACACAATGTGGTCCTTTCCAAATTTTTCAGCTCCTGAAAGCCTTTTTGGAGGGTTCTCTGGCTTGAGGCTGCACCAAATCACCCACCAAGCTTCCCTGGCCAATTTTGCAGAGACAAAATGATGCTCCTCCAAGGAATGACCCAAAAACCACCCCTCCAGCCTTAAAGCATGGTGTGACTCTGCACTGGTCAGCCCAACGTGAGGATTTCCTCCTCTCTGAAGCTGGAAACGTAGCCACTCCAACTCATTCCATGCTCTACAAGGAGCAATTATTCCTTTCCAATGTCGAATGAAATCAGAACCATTCCCATAATCACCTACTGGATTTTATCAGCATGTTTGGGTTACGCTTGTGCCCCTTTGGCTAATACCTAATTGATTCTTTAATCTCTACAACTCCTTTATTGCCTGATACAAGAGCTCTTTAGCCCATCAGCAGCAGGAAAGCAGCCTGCAAACCCTCTGAGACCCAGGACATGGTGCTAGGGTGACCTCATCTGAAGCCAAAGCTTGATTTGATAATCTATCACTTATTTATTATTCTAACTAACCACTTGCAGGTGGTGTGATCATAGGATCCTTGGCCCAGCAACAGGCAGGCACGGGGAAAAGCTCAAGCCATGTGCAATCTTATCCTGAGCTGCTACCGTGGAGGAAGCCTCTGGAAATGGGGGGAAAACCTGGCATTTTGGTGATGGGGAGGCAAGGAGCTGAAGGCAGGGGCTCATCCTGGGAGAAGGAAGAGACAGAGCAGGATGGAAAATCCAGATGCCCACCCAGGGGGGGGATCCACGTGCTCCTGGCTTCAAGGCTGGGGCACAGCTCACACAGGGACGATTCAACTCCTCCCTTTCCACCCACCTCCATGAAAAACCTGAGCAAACTGAGGATCTGGGGCAGTGACAAGGTTCCAGGACACTGGTGTCCCCATGAAGCCTTGCCCAGTCCTGGCCCAGTGCTGGGATCACCCATCAGCAGCACGTGGAGTCCAGAAGGTTCAGGCTGGCACACCCCACATGAAATCCTGCATAAAGAAAGAGTAGAGGGTTGGGAGACTTATTTCTGGATGCTTCCAGATTCTTTGTTTTCCTACCCCAGCCTGGTGTTGGGGTACTCAGCCCTTTGCCCCCCCATCCTCTGCAGCAGGGAAGTGGGATGGATGCTCTGGGGATAATTGAGGCCACCCAGGTTCCTAAAACTCCTGCCCAAAGGGCATACCCAACAAGGAATGTCCCACAGTGAGGGGTTTGTTGCTTTCCTAGCCCTGGGGGGGGCTGCTCCCACTGATTCCCAACCCCCCCAGGCTGCTCCCCAACCTGGAAGCAGGAGATGGGAGCCAGCCAAGAACTGAGAGGGTGACTCCCAGCCATCCAGCAATGGGTTTTTAAGATCAATTAGCCCTGCATTAAATCTCCCAGAGTGCTAAGCTAGGAATTCCCCCAGGATTCAAAGTGCTTACAGAGTTTTCCCAAGGAGGGAAGGGTTGTGGGGATGAGGAGGAGGGTACCAGGAAGCATCCCTGGGAGCAGAGGAGGTGCCTTTCCCCATTACCTGCTCCCTCCTCGCCTGCCCAAGCTCCTTCAACTAAGCCAGAGGCCTCAGCAAAAGAGAGAAATGGTATTTTGAGTGGCAAGACCCCGCTGTGGCTTCAGTTTTAACCCCAGCTGGGGGAAAAAAAAGAAAAAAAAAAAAAAAGGCAGGGGGTTGGGAGAATCATTTTTTCATTAAAATAAAAATCAATCCCTAATGAAAATAGACTTCTAATGGGAAAAGCTTTCTAATGGAAGCTTTTAAAGATTCTTTTGACTGACAATAACCTGAAGACCCTCCAGGAACTCCAGCCCAGAATAATCAGATTAAATGAAAACTAATATATGAACCTGAAATTCATCCCATGCTGGTTTAAACGTATAGCAGCTGGGTAATTTAGCCTACAGGTTTCTGCCTCATGCCCAGCAGTTCACACTGAATTGTTTAGCCAAACTTAATCTACTGGGAAGCTAAAAAAAAAAAAACAACTCTTTCCTTTAATATGTGTTAAAGTAAAGCCAGCTTCTAGGAGCAGCTGGGAGCAGGGAAGGTATCTGAAGACATATTTTCTACAGGAACTCCCAGACTGAAGGTTGGCTACTTGAAAACAAATAAGTGTGATTTATAAATGATCCAGAAAAAAGGAAATCTCTGGGTTGGGACCCTCCTAGCTGACTGCTACTATAGATCCTACCCAGCCAGGTAAATAGAGGCAGGAGCTGATGTTCTCCAGCAGCTCCTCACCACTGACCCCACTGCAGGGGCCACGTTCCCAAACCCCGAATCAAATCCAGGCTTTTAACCAGAGAACATTTTCAAAATGTGACCTGGCTGGATCTCAGAATATGAAATGAAAGAAAGGAGGTTTTTGCCCCAAAATCTTTTGTTTTTTGTTTTTTTGTTTTTTTTTTCCCAAGGCAAGCTGCCAGTCCTCTGGTTTTATCCTCTCAAGGATGACCAGTGGGGTGATGATGGAGTTGGGAAGCTCTCTGTGTTCCTGGGGCAAGAAATCCCTGAAACATCCAAAGAGAAAGATTTCCACGCTCCAGATTTCCCAGTGGAACCTTAAATTCCTGAGGGGAGAGGAACCACACTTCACATTAACACACAGCATGGGCTTCCAGCTCTCCTGGAGGGCCTGGAGACAGGTAGATGAGCTGTAAACCTGAGAGCCCTTGCAACTTAATATTCGATGAAAAATCCATCTGCCCAGACACACTCACTTTGTGTTCCTCAGCAGCAACAACAGGAACAGACATTTATAGGTTGTATTAAAAGAAAATATGCCCAGAGAGGATTCCTTTGTGTGGGGAAGTGCAGCCCCAGATGTGCTCAGCCAAGGCTGCAGGATCTGCCCCTGCAGCAGCCAGTGGCCAAGAAGGGGAAATACAAAGCCACAAAACCTCCTGCTTTTGTGGCAAAAAGGAGAAAAAAAATGGTGTAACCCTTCAGCCTGTACCTCCTGCTGGCTGGCATTGTGGTAATGGACACCCCAGGATTCACCTTGGCTTTGGGTGGGCAGCAGAATGGGTGCCCCAGAGGAACTGGCAGTGGGTGGGAGGGTGGTAGAAATTAAAAAAAAAAACCCCAAACCTGCAATGACACCAGGGGAAAAATAAAATCACATTGAACAAGTGCAGAAAGTGGAGGGGACATGTGGCTCCACTGTCCTCAGTGCAAACACTGAAGCATCCTCAGAGGAGCTCCCTGCAGCCCCTGGAATCACCTGCTCCCTCTTGGGATGCTGCCCAGGAGCAGGGAAAGAAAAATGTCAATTAATTTGTGGGTCTTCTGGCTCTTCCTCCATCCACCCAAGCTTTTGGGGATGATGCTCTTGAGGAAAGCCATCTGCTGCCCAGCACCCTAGAGCACCCATGGCCATGAGCCTGGGGAAGATGCACTCATGATACCACAAGGGTCACCAACTTCCATTTTAAAAAAAGAAAATTAAATCATAAAGCTGCTGATTTTTTTGATCCCTCAAGATGTCCCCAGCTGCTTTGGGAGCCTGGGTTGCTGTTGACTGATGGACCTTGAGCCCAGGACCTGGTGGGGTTTATATCAGGACCCTGACCCTCTCTGCTGGGTGCTTGGTGGGTGTCCCTGTCCCCTCCTCAAAGCCACGGGAGGAAAAGGAGCTGGGCAGGAGCAGACCCCAGGTGGAGTTATCTTTCACATGGATTTATGGAGCGCTGACTTGGGAAGGCCACAATGTTTTACTTCCAGTCCATAGCTCCAGGGAAAAAAAAAAAAAAGAAAAACCTCTCCAAGAAAACTTCTAGTCAACAGATAACACAATGTGGTTCCGATTTCCTCACCCCCTCTAAATAATTGTTTCTGTTCTTTTCTACAATTTTGTCCCAGGGAAACGTTTCTAATTTAATCCCCTGCATGCACCTTCCTTGCTGCCTTTGAATGGCTATTATCTTCCAGCCAGTGCTCCGGAGCAGAGCGAGAATTTTTGATTTAAAAAACGGAAAAAAAGAGAAAAAACACAAAAAAACCAAAAAACCAAGAGAACAACTTAACAAGCACAATGCACAGCAACCAGGACTGGAAATGCTGGTCTGGGTTCCATTATCCCTGACCCTGAGGTTGGGAACCAAAAGAAATGAATTAAATTGGAGAGGGGGGAATTCAGCAGAGTTTGCTGCCAGGGATGCCCTGGGGGTGGCTGTCACCCATCCCCTGGCACCCATGGAGAGGGAGGGGGCTGCCCACCTGCACCACCTTGTTAGAGCTGAAGGAGAGATGGGGAGAGGGTCACTTTTAACAGCAACGGAGAATTCCTCAGCTTTGCTTGGAGCATCCTCAGGCAGGGACCATGGAAGGCTGTTTGTTGTGACAAGCCCAGGGCTGGCCCTAAGCAGGCAGGAACAGTGCTGGTGGCAAGGGACAGTGGGGCATGGGCTCTGTGGGGTGACCCGGGCACTAGGAATGGGAAGAAATACCTTTTTGTGGGAGGCTCTGTAATCCCATCAAGCCTGAGAAGACAGGGACGGCGTGTGATGCTCTTGGCCAACTCACCTGACAAAAAATTTCCTGCTTGAGGTGAGACAGGGCTGTAGGATGGGATCCAGCCTTGCTTGGTGCATCTGACTCCAGGGCTCAATTTCAGCCATGGGATAAGAGAGTTAAAAAAACCACAATAAAATGCTTCAAAGAACATCTGGAAAGGAGGGAAGCGCAGGCAGACCCCAGCTCACGTCGATGGGAGATGCTCAGCTCGAAGCTACGCTGTTATCTCCCATGAATGAACCCCCCAGCCAGGAATTGGGTCAGATCTGGAGGACCCATCCTGGCCTCCTCTGTCCCCAGCCTGACCTCCAGCATCCCAGTGGCACGTTCCCAAAGCAGGAAGGAAAATAACAGGAGTGAGATGTGGGATGGCAGCATTCGCCCTCGCCCCTCCAGGCAGTAATGGGCACAAAATGTTCTCCCGTTGCTGACAGCAGAGCCTGGCTTTCCAACTCTGGGAAACATTTAGGAAAACACAATCGAATCATAAATGTTCTTTACAATTTGGGGCACTCCATACGTTGCTCCAAGCCCCAGAGATTAAACTCTTCATCTGGGGTCAGGAGAAATTTTTCACATCTTACAGAAGCATGGGGGCTCCAAGGGATGAGCTCCAAATCTCTGCTTCTATCACAGCTCTCTTGGGTATCCATGGACCATCCCTGGAAAAGCTCCCAGGATTTCCATAGCCTTCCACCCTTGTCCCATGGGACCTTGGACAGGAAAAGCAACCCCAAACCAAGTAGGATCCAAGTAGGATCCCGTGTAAACACACTGAGGAAGGGCTGGAACAGCCATGCTCTGGCAGCCCAGCCTCACCAAGACAGTCACCAGATGCTCAGACATGACCCTGGGTGCTCCCTCCAACACAAAGAAGTGCCACAAACCCCAAAACTCACCTTATTTATCACCTGTCACCTCAGCACTGTGGCAGTCAGCATGTCCCCAGTGAGCCACATCAGGGCAGGCACCAGGGGATGCACCCAGGGCTGGGCTGCCCTCCTGGGGCTCTGTTCTTTTCCCTTTTCAATGCTTTTAGGAAAAAAAAGAATAAATTATAAATAAACAAAGCTCCCCCTGGTTATTCAAGAGCTCTTTGCTTTAATCTCTTTCCAGAAACACAACCCTGGTGGTGCCCAGGGTCAAAAATGGGGAAGAAACACAGGAAATGGTAGCTGGTGGGGGATGGGGGATGGACTGGGATGGATGGGGACAAGGACAGAGATGTGGCCATGGGTCCCCATCATTTTGGCCCTGGGGAGGATGGCTCTGTCAGTGCCCAGCACGTGGCAATGCTTTTCCTGTCTCCTGTGGCTTGGGCTGAATTTGGGCTGGGGAGGTGTGTATTTTGGGTTCCTCAGCAAACCTGCAAGCCCAAATAACAGGGGGGGGCTTATGCGTTACACACATTGCTTTGGGCTTTTTTATTTTTTTTTTAAATTTTGCAAGACTGAACATGTGCTGACAAACAACTGATTATTCTAACTACCCCAGGCAGTTGCTGGCTGCTTCAGGCACTGTCCAGTTCCCTCCCATCACGGGGATTCAGGCTCACCCTGCAACATGGGGGGATTTTAAACACAGAGTAAGATGATGGGAGGCTCCAAAACAACCAGGAGGGACAAAGAAAATTTGGGGTGAGGTCCCAAGGTGCCAGCATCACCTCCACATGATCCATCTGTGGAGCCAGAGCCTACCCTGGAATCTTCCCTGGTGCCATCAGACAACACAATGGGGCAGGGAAAGCAACACCAACACCTGCCCCAAACTCATCAGGGAATTTGTTCCCTTTTTTTACCAAAAAGCTGATGGTTTCCCAACGGAGCAGCCTGGCAAAAGAAATCACTGATCAGGCAAGGCTGTGGTGAGGAGAACAAAGAAAAAAAAAAAAAAAAGAAACAGAAAGGTGACAAAACCCAGAGCACAACCAGCAGGTGGACAGCTACTGAAAACATGTGTATATGGGATATGGGGAAAAAAATACAGAGAGGCAAAACATGAGGTTTGTAGGGAGCTGACTTCTTCCCCCTCTTCCCCAGCTTGTT
Organism: Phaethornis superciliosus; assembly: GCA_023637945.1. Taxonomy (NCBI): domain Eukaryota; kingdom Metazoa; phylum Chordata; class Aves; order Apodiformes; family Trochilidae; genus Phaethornis; species Phaethornis superciliosus. The sequence continues at coordinate 5,814,181 of JAJQWJ010000018.1, read as the reverse complement.
CTCCATCAGTCCTGCAGGGGGTATGGCCAATTCCTGTCTTCATAAAACTTCTTCAGGCCCTGGAGGTTGACAGGAGGGAAGTAAGGGCCAAGTCTCTTCCGAATCCACCACCTCCCCTCCCTGGCATGCTGCCCCCCAGGGAGGCTGAATTTGTACTTGAAGTGTTCCCCTCGGATCCACCTGCAGGGAAAAAAAGGACAGGAGGCTCAGCAGGGGAGGTTTGGAGCCTTTCTACAGCTGGATGGAGAAATCAGGCACTGGGGAGCTCCTGGGCTCCTCTTGATGTTATTTGGGAAGGATGCAGAAGGCAAAGGAGCTTTAACCCCCCTCAGCCCCCCACCTGCTCCACACCCCTCTACAATAAAGTTTGGGAGAATGATAATAATAAAAGCAGGAAAATTAATTTTTTTTCTTTCTTTCTGCCCACATCCATGAGCATTTCTACCTGGGACATCTTTAGGAACAGATCCTGAGTCCCACCCCAGCTCTCCCACTTCCCCACATGCTCTACACCTCTCTACAATAAAGTTTGGAAGAACGATAATTAAAAAAGCAGGAAAATTAATTTTTTTTCTTTTCTGACAACATCCATGAGCATTTCTACCTGGGACATCTTTAGGGCCAGATCCTGACTCCCACCCCAGCTCTCCCAGCTTCCCACGTGCTCCACAACCCTCGACAACCAAGTTTGGAAGAACGATAATAAAAAAAGCAGGAAAATTATTATTTTTTTTTTTTCTTTTCTGCCAACATCCATGAGCATTTCTGCCTGGGAAATCTTTAGGGCCAGATCCTGACTCCCACCCCAGCATCCCTCTGCCCCAGGCAGTGGTTGCTCCTCCAGCTCCGAGCGAGCGCATCTGTTTTCTGGCCGCCCTGGGAGTTGACAGAAAAGGAGGTTTTTTTATTTTTTTTTTTAAACCAGTGCAGAAAGAAGCATTCATCAGTGTCATGAAACACATTGGGAGGCTAACCACGCCGCTGGCTTCGGGAGGTTTGGTCCCACTTGATGTAGGGCATGCTGACAAGAGAAGGAATAACACCCCAGCCCTCCAGTGCCTGTTTGCCGAGTGCATCGCTGGGTTTGCTGGATAAGTTCATAAAATAAGCCACAATATAAAAATGTCAAAGTCATGTCAATGCTCATTTAAACCTGCTTTGCTTCACTACTAAAATACAAACCTGGCTACTGAGCAGGGCACGGAGCTCCCACAGCTGCTCCTGGGGCTGCACCTCAGGCAGGAAAGTTCCTTCCTACTGCTGAAATAATTAGGGACCACTTTTATGTGTTTGTGTTCACCTTCCTGACACAGGCACTCTGAGGGGATGCAGGGGAGAGAGGTTACAGGCAACGGGTCCAACTTCTAAGTTCTTCAGTCCAAAGTTCTGCTGCCAGCTCAGCACCTCAATTTTGACCTTGCTGGGTGCCCAGCTGAGTGATTCAGAAATGATTCTCCTGCCCCAACACATCCCAACAGGGCTGTGCCTCACCCCCATTGCTGATGGATTCCTGGCTGGAATAAAAAAGAGGAGAAATATCTCCATGTGTCCCCCTTTGCTGAGGATGAAGTGGGGACCCAAGGAAGCCTGGAGTAAAGGATTTAAAGCTGCATGGGGACAGCTTTAACTTAAACCACTGCTTAAGGGGTGGGTACTGAGGGAGGTGTGGGGACAAAGGTGTCCTCTGATGCTCAGCCCTCAAATATGGGCAAGTAAAGGGGTAGGTAAAGGGGCAGGTGAGGGGGCAATGCCCCTGCCCTGCCTGGAGGCACAAACCTTCATCTCATCCCCCCCAAATGCAGCCCTCCAGCTGTGGGCTTCACTGCAGCCAGAGCCATTCCCACACCCTCTCTCCTTCCCCTTTTCTGAGCCTGGTAAAAGTCAAACGGGGGCTGAAGTGTTATTCCCACAGTGTTTACTTGGCAGGAGCACAAAATTTCCTGTTAATAATTAGAGCATTACTGAACAGCAGTGTTCCAGTGGGCCCAGGTAGCCTGCAGGCTCCTGGCTGGGATGGTTGGAGATTTCCAAGCTGTGCTGCTTGATTGCTTTCTTGAATTAAAAACCAAACAAACCAACCAACTCATACCCACCTCCCCAAAAACCTTCAGTGCCTGATTTTATGTCAGTTCCTCTCCTTCCATCTGCCACAGGGGGGCTTTTGGGGGTCTTCTCCTTCACTAAGTGCAGAACATCTGCCAAGCTGGATCCATCTCCACATGCCCCCCCAGTTTGGGTGGATCAGGGTGCCCTGGGCTGAAGGAGCTTTTGCAGACCCCACCTGGCAAAGTTCCCCTTCTCCAGGTGGGGAGACAGAGCACAGAGAGTTTAAGTTGAGTTATCTGAGCTCCTGGGACAGCCCTAGGAAACCTCAGGAGATGCCAGGTCTCTGCTCAGACAGAGCAGTGCCTTCTCCTCAACCTCCAGGACTTTCTTAGAACCCCTCTGGAATGAAAATTTCCTTGTCCCTTTCAAATGGGCTTGCCTGCCCAGATTAAAAAATATCTCTCATCTGATTTGGGATGATTTTTCCCATATGTTCTCTGTCTATTAAAATGTTTGCTATCAAAGGGATCAGCATGTAAAACTAGAACCGTGTGAGCATTAAAGCCACCACATGCAATTGAAGATGCATTTTTGTGGCATGAAGTTTGCCTTCCTATCTGACTACATTTCAGGCTCTTCTGTTCAGAGCCTAAATCAACCTGAAGAGTCCTCCCTCCAAGCCTCCTGACCTCAAAATTCAGCCACCCTCTTGTCCCAGCCACCTTCTTGTCCCAGCCTGCTCCACCTGAGCTGTGAGCTGGAGGGTTGGGATGGACATTCCAGGTCAGGCTGACAAAAATCCATAGAGGAGGAACCAACCCACACAGCTCTGTGGAGCTTTTAAACCCCCAGGAGCTGAGTTTTTCCAGGAGCTGAACTACTTGAGCTACCAAGCTCCAGTACATGGCAGCCCATGGCTCTTTGCTGTCCTACACCCCCAGAGCTTCTGGAGAAGACCTGAAGATTTCCATCCTGCTCAGTGGAGGTACCAAAGAGCCTGGACATGGCTGCAGCAGCCAAGGTGTGCTGCAGGATGGAGAAAGTGGAGAGGGAAACCCTCAGAGCACCAGAGATTGCATTAAAAGAGGAGAGCAGCATCCAGACCCTCAGCTATCCCTCCTCTCCATCTTTCCCTGGGTTAGAGGCTGTGGGAGAACCATGGAAAACCTGGAACCCAGGGGAATCTTTCCTTGCAAGGCTCCCAGATGTCAAAGCTGCAGAGTTTAACACTCACTGGAGCCCTGCATTTCAGGGCTGAGAGACTTTACAAGCTACCCCAGGATTTACAACCTGCTTGGGTGCCTCAGTCCTGAAGTTACAGGAGCTGCAAACTCCTCCAGCTCTGCCTCACTGGAACTGCTCCCTGCTGCCAGGATTTGGGGTGGGAACGTGTTCCTGCACTAAAGGGCTGAAGCATTAACACCCTGGGTTCCATCATTTCAGGGCTCAGAGTTGCCCAGCATCACTTGGAACCCTGGACAGCTTTTTAACTCAGGCAACTTTGGGGCTCACACCAAGACTTGTGGTTGGTGGAAGGGGTCTACAGGTGTCTGGTGGAAAGGATCTTCAGGTGTCTGAGCCCCCCTGGTGCAGGAGCCTGCCAGCATGGCTGAACCTTGCTTGCTGCCCTGCAGCTCCTCAGCATCTTCCAGAAGGTGATGAAGAAGCTGGGGCACTGCCTCTACACTAAAAGGAGTCCCTTATCACTCCTACTTGGAGAAGGATGAACAAGACCCATGGTTCAGAAGAGACAAGGACAATCCTGACCATAAGCAGTTCCCTGGGAACATAGGATGGCATTTTCTCTGGGCTCCCTTGGGAAGCACTGGGCACCAGGTCTGCAGCTGGGCAGGGAGAAAAGCTCTGGAGAAGCATCTGGCTGAGCCAGGCAAGTCATGTTAGGTCCCTTAGGAAACACATGAGGACAAAACAAGCACTTAAGAGAGAAGGAAAGCTGGAGGCAGACAAAGCAAGCCAGATATTTCTCCTCCAGGAGATGGAAAACTGCAACAGCAGCGATGGAGGACAAGGGACAGAAGGGTCCCTTTGGCAGCTTCTCCCAAGCCCAGTGGTGGTGTCTGGGAGGAGAAGGGAATCATTACTTGGCAAGTGATGCTTCTGGTCCCAGATGGAAGAGGGAGGACCACCAAGCCACCCTGAAGGACCTGCCAGACCCATTCCTTGGGAGCAAACACCCGCTCCCCATCACCACCCGAATCAGGGAAAACTACAGCCTCAGGGTGGGCAGAAAGGCTAAAAATAATAAGCATTATTTTAAAAAAATCAATATATTCACCCTGCCAGATGCCCGGTAGCAGCTGTGCTGGAGCACTTTTAAGATTTGATCATATATCAGCCTGTTATGACATCTTCCAACTGGATGTGTTAAAAATTAGCAGCAATACTGGAGTTGTTGGGATGGAGGGCTAAATCTCCCAGACAGCTGTAATGAGTTCCAGAGGGTGCAGCTGTCTCCCTGCAACAGCTGAGGGAAATCTTCCAGGGGAAAAAAACAGAGCTGGTGGTTTGGGTTAGAATTAATGGCCTGACAGGGCAAGGCAGGGTGGGAGAGGGGAGAAAGAAACCAAAACATGGGGAGACTTTTTGATTTGGTGGGGTGGGTTTTTTTGGATGCTTGGTTTTGGGTTGGGTGGTTTTTTTTGGTTTTTTTTTTTTTTTTTTCATCTCGTGGTTCCCTGCTCCATTGTAAATCAGGGAGCAAGGGGCAGTGGAAACTACAAATTCATTGCAGTAACAGAGCCTCCATCATCAGCTTGCTTGCTTATTCTAGCCCCGTTAGCAGGCAGGATCATAAATTCATCTTGGCCCAAGAGTGCAGAGCAGGGGCAGTTTTATGGGTTGTTTTTCAATGCTCCTGACCTCTCTTTCTCCAAGGCTCCTGCAAGGTCTGACCCTGCAGAGCCAGAGCATCCTCAAAACTTTCTTTAGGGATGGGAAAGTGGGTTTGTTCCCCTGTGGAAAGGTTAGAAAGGGAGGTTCAGAGGCTGAATGAGAACAAAGCAAACTTGGGAGAAGGAGTCTTGGCTCTCCTGGGGCTCCCAGCACTGCTTGGAATTACTTTTGGTGTGGACAGATCCAGGCAGGGGGGTTCAGTTTGGTGTTTTGAGGTGTGATGACCCAAGAGAGCCAAGACAGGACCTGCTCTTGCCAAGGAAAACTTCTCCACAGGACAGGCAGTCCAGTCCTGGCCATGGTGAAGCTGTCCCATGGCTCAGCTGTCACCCAGAGGTGGCTGGAAACCCAATTTCCCAGCCTGGGGAAATCCTGAGCTCTGCCCTCCCTAACAAATTGAGACCCAAGCAAAAGAAAATCCCTTCAAGTTCCATTCAGGGCATTGGAATGATTTTCTTCTGGTAATTTCAGACATTGTGCTGGAGATGATCACTTAAAGAATATTTGTTTTTAAATGATAGTGCATAAGGAAAGAAGAAACAAACTGCACTAAAATATTTCACCACAGCAAAACCCAGGGAGCAACCCTGGTGCTTCCCAGGCCAGTTCCTTGGCTGGCAAAGCCACTTTCCAGTGGGAAAACCATACAAAATATTTTACTTCTCTGTGCAAAAGAGGCTCTGGGGACCCTGTGGCTGCACATCACTCCCAACCCCTGAAGAACTTGCATCCCCATGGAGCATCCCATGCCCAGGAGCACCACTCCCACCTCCTCTCCAGCCTGCTGGAGAGACCACAGATGCCATTCCCACCTCCATTCCCATCTTTTCCAATAATCCATCCTCTCAGCTTGCTCCCAACATCCCTCTCAATAGCAACAGAATTACCTTGACCTATCCTGGGGGGGTCCAAGGGAGCAGCCCCCCCCAGATGGTTTCTATACCCTGAGGATTTTGTGCTCACACAGCCTGAAAATCCAACCCAACAGCTCTCAGGTATGAAGCCCAGTAGCTGAGACACAAATGGGAAATAAATAGGCAATTCAAGAATAATAAAAAGAATACCAAACACTATGGTATATCTGGCTTGCCTGCAGCCAGGTTGCATCAAAGGGGGAAGTGCTTCCTCCATAAATAACATCACAGCTACAAATCCAGGTCCTCAGCTCCATTGCTGGGGCTTTTACAACAAAGTGCTACTATAATTGGAATAAAAACCCACAAGTGAGCATGATTTAATATCAGAGACACCGAACACTTCAGGTCGAAAACTGAAAAAAAAAGTTGGTTTTGTTCTTTTTTTATCCCCCTCCTTACGTAGGAAAATCTGATTTTTGTTTTCTTTCATTGTTTGCAGTCTGTTTCCATGACAGTGTGTTAAACACTTACTAATTTCTCAGCCAAAGCCCTACCATTCAGATTTATGAGGGCTGGCGTTTTATGAACTATCCACTGCACGAGGATATTTTGTAAATCTCCATTCCCCAAACATCCCTGCTCTTGAAGTAAAGCTTCACACTCAGCTGGGCTGGGTGCTCAACAATACCCTCATTTTTTTTAATCACTCACCTGTTTCTCATTTTAAGTTTATCACACTTGAAAAAATACTATAATTTCTGGAGCTGTAAAGGAACCTACAAAACTTTGGTCTCAGAAATTTCATTTCGAAGGCATTAACTCATTTTGAAAGTCCCTTGGCTATTGAAGGTGTAGAGTTTCCATTAACAGAATAAACTCCGTGGAGTACAGGCACGTAATGCTCTTATGGAAACCAGCCCCTTCCCCTAATTATTTAGTCTAGCAGGGAATGAAAATAATTAAGTCTCAAAATTCCCTTTAGAGTGGAAGGAAGAGGGGGGGAAAATTTGGTTGGAAAATGAGCTTTTTTTCCACTGAGGGGAGCTGAGCCACGGTGGGAGGTGGGAGCAAAGGTTTGCAGCATCCCCAGGCTCATGGCTGAGGGGGCAGGGATGCTCTTCAGGAACTATCCAAGCCACAACCACCCTGCATTACTATTTTTTATTTTTAAATCTTTTTAACTGAATCTAACTCCCTGAGGCTTACATTTAAGGCTTTTGCTCACAGCTATAACGAAATGATAACCTTCCACCTGCAGCAAGGGGATGTTTAAAGCTCAAAGAAATGGTGATTTTGAAATTTAAAAGGGAACAAGGGAAAAAACAATAACCTAAAACTGAGTAGCTGAGCCTGGCTGAGGAGAAGTGACACTGGTGGGAAGCATCTGAGGGAGCTGCTGTGCCCGTGCCACAAGCACCACGAGTGCAAACCCAGTGGGATTGGGATGGGGCACAAAACCTCAAAAATAAACAAAGGCAAATGGTAACTTTGGTTTCCTTACACAGGAAAAAACCCAACAGCAAGGAAGGGATAACCAAAGAAGTGTAAACAGCGACAGGAATTGGTGACCAATGTGACAACCACTGTGACAGCCAAGTGCAGGGTCTCAGCCCTCACCTGGGTGAGCATCCGGATGGTCTCAATGTCCCAGATGCTTGAATTTGGGCTGCCCAAACCTGAAATGTGACCCACAACCCAGGACCCAGAATGAAACAGGGTGTTGGGTTTTGGTCCGAGCCAAACCTGAGCATTTGCAAATTGTTCTTTTTATTTGACTCCACCCCAAAACACACCAGACCCACGAAAAACTTGTAAAGCAAAGCGAATGCCAGAGCAAAGGACACATAAACCCAGTGCTGGATCCTGATCTTTTCCTACCATAAACCAGCTGCTGAGGACTGAAAACAGAAGCTGTGCTTTGCTCAGCCCAAGGCAATGCATGAATCAAGACCCTGTTCATCAAGACCTCATCCACACTGCCATGCAATTACTTACTGGACCTGCTTGGGCTCCTCTGCACACTTTGCAATCCTTATTTTACAATCTGGGGGGTTGGCCTAGATGATCTTTTGAGCTCTCTCCCAACCCCTGACTTTCTATGATTCTATGATACAAAATCCAGCAAAGATTGGATCCCCTGCTCCTCTCAACCCCACCAGTGACACCAAGGAAAGCCAACCCCAGCACAGCTCAGCACAGCTAAAACCCCTCCATAAACATTACTAAACCTCTACCTGACTGTGGCAAAGGCTGAGCTGGCCCAGCCAAGAGTGGCTTTTTGTACAAATAATTACTAGAGGTTCCCCAGAGCCCTCCTGGACAGGAGCCAAGGTGCCAGGATTTGTGTGTGACAGACCCACTGCTCGTGGAACCCACCAAACTGCAGCAGCATCCTCTAAGGAGCCCTGAGCTAGAAACCATCACTTGTGGGAACCCTGGGGAGCCCAGGAGGCTCTGGGCTACAGGTCTGATCCTGCCCAGAGCCTCCACTGTGCTGCACCAAGAGGAAAATGGGTTCTGAAATGGGAATACATGCAAAAACCCCAAATAACTTCTTACGGTGGTCTTGGCTTCTGTCCTTGGAGGGGTTATGACCCATCAGCTTGTACCACCACTCTATGAAGCAGGTTGGATGCCTGAGGAACCCCAACCATCTCAGATTTCTACATTTATCCCATCCTGGGACATGCAAACCACCTCAGAGGAAGCCCTTTGGGAAGAGGTGGAAACTCTTAAGGTCTCAGCTGGGAAAGGGGTCTCTCCTGAGAAAGTTTGGGAGATGCACTGAGCTAAAGCTGCAAAATATCAGCTGGGTTCAAGAGGAAGTTCACTTCACCCAGTGCTCTGAACCTTCCTCCTTGTTTGCAGTGCATCCTGAGAGCCTCAAATTGAAAATATTAGCGAGAGCATAATATTACTCCAGTCGATCCAAAAATCCCCTTCAAATGTTTTCTCGTACAAAAATAACTTCAGCAACAAACCAGCCACTTCTCCTTTTGTAGAAAAAAAAGGAAAATCTCCTTTTGTAGAAAACCTCAGGGTTGTCATCTGAGCCTTCCCATTGCTGATGTTTGTTTTGTCACTCCACTGCAAACACAAACACTTCCAAGACAAGTGTCCACAAAAACAATCATTTTTAGAGGATGGGTTTTTTTGTCTTTGAAATACCTCAGCGGGCCGGTAGGAATGGGGCTTTGGATCCAAGCTCACAAAGAGACCGTGGCAAAAAATCTAACGTGGACAAGCAGGAAACCACTTCAGCAGTCCCCAGTGCTGGCCAAGAAAAGCAACACCAAGACCTGCCTGGGAACAGTTTCAACCAGAAGGTCCTTGTGTCCCCAAGAGGAAGGTCTGAAGGTGCTGAGAGCATCAGCTCTTCATAGAAACAAAGACTCACAGCTTGGGTTGGGTTGCAAGGGACATTTAAAGGTCATCTAGAGGGACATCTTCAAGTAGAACAGGTTGCTCAGAGCCCCATCAAGCCTGACCCTGAATGTGTCCAGTGACGGAGCCTTTCCCACCACTCTGGGCAACCTGGGGCAGAGTTTCCCTCAGCAGAAAAAATTCTTCCTTATAGTTCATCTAAATCTCCCCTTTGAATTTAAAACCATCACCCCTCTTGCTACCCCTGCTAAGAAGTTTGTCCCCATCTTCCTTACAAGGCCCCCTGAAAGGTGACAGTAAGATGTCCCCATGTCAAACCCACCCTCTTTAAAGACCACCACCACCAAACATCAAGAGAAACCAGGTGTGCACATCCATGAGAGGAACAACAGGGAGCCCAGGTACTTCCAACTCTCTTCCCAGATACTTCCAACTCGCTTGGCAAAATTCCAGGCTTACCGTGGAGGTGCTCTGCCTGCAAACGGGTTCGTTGCCATCAAAGATAAAATTTCCTCTTCCTGGGCCAGCAGTTTCCCAGCCAAGTGGATTATCCATTCATTCTGCTCATAGGTCTGGGGGAGGAAAGAAGAAACACAAACTTTAGGTCCTGCTGAGCTTGCCATGGAGAGCTATTTGCTTCTGCCAGGTCTCTGTGGAGGGAATGCAACAATTCAGGTAGCAAATGATGAATTTCCTCATGCTGCAAGAAAACAGATCCTGTGGGATCAAACACCTTGAGGTCCAGTAATTGCTCCAAGTAATTTCTTTTAGCAGAAGCTCCACAGAGGAATGGAAAAGGTATTCTTTGCAGTGACCATCCATCATTTTAAAATAGGTTGTGTTATCACAGTGAAAAAAAAAAAAAAAAAGACTTCTCTCTTTCTGATTCTTTTCTCTTGTAGCCTCTTTATTTCCTTTAATCCTCTTCTCCATACCCCACACCTGCCATGAGTCCCAAATTATCCTAATCTGCCCCCAAAAGGAGCAGATCAGCTCTGCCCAAGGTGCAGTGGCACAACTTGACTCTGCCTCACACATCTCATGCTCTTCACAGGGATTCTTGCTCTGTGAAAAGCATTTTCCCTGCTGCTGCTGTTTTTTGCCTTCTGCTTCCATTGAGATTTTATTGATTTTTTTTTTTCCTCCTTCCTTGTTTTAATCTGCACCTAACTGGATTTTTGAATGCAAGCAGTAGGGGACACTGTGGGAAAGCAAAACCCAGGGCTGTACCTGCAGGACCCTGACTGATGCAGAGCCACCCAGGCAAAGTTCCTCTGCAAATCTGTCCTGATGGGAAAGTTTGTTATTTCTGTTGCCAAGGGAAGCAAAGGAGAGCTGGAAAGCAGCAAAAGCTGGGGGAAAGGCAGCTCTGCCTCGCAGGGTTTCTGACCCTTGTTCACTGCAAGTTAGGGGAACCCCCCACATACTGAAGAATTTTCTATGAATATTTTCTCTCCCCATCCACCTGCCTCTGGCTGCCTCACCCTTCCATCAGCTGCCCCACCAGCATGGATGGGTGGTGGAGCTAAGGCTGGTTCCACTGCCAGCCACATCTCATGTTCTGCTCACCTCAGAGCCCTCTTTAACCTCTGGGACACCCTCTTCCACCAGCACCCCATGCTGTCTCCTCTCTCCCAGTCCCCTTTCCAGCCCAGAGGAGGTGTTGGTGGCTCTCAAGCAGGGATCCAGGTCACCACGACCCCAGTGGAATGGAGCAGGGAGCTTGGCATCATGTGGGATGTTAACCACAAGCCTTGCAAGACTCAGCCTAACCCCTCCAGGAGAAGCTGGCAGGATCCCCAAAGGCTCAACCACATCACCTTCATAGGACACCACCTCACCCCAAGACCCCCAGGCACTCCAAGCCACTCTGTATCCCTTGGCCATGCCCGAGATGCTTGGCTCAAGCTGGGTTTTGGGAGGGTGGGTGCAAGCTGGGATCACCTGAGAAGTGGGACAGGAGTTGCAGATGAGCAAAGATCCCAAGTCAGACCTTCAGCATCCTGCACTTCCCTTTTCAAAGTGCTCTGCCTGATTTTAAGCACTATTTCTAGAGGACCTGGGAGGTGTGAGGCTTCCCATATGGAGGCTGGAGAGAAGGTGGAGGAAAACAGAAACAAAATCACCAGACTCCAAGAGCCAGATCCCAAAACTTCCCAAACCCTGATTCAAAACCACGAGGCTGTGCAGTGGTGGCATCAGCTCTGGAGCTCACAGAGTCTCCAAATTGTTAATTAGGAGCTCCATGTGCACGAGAGTTGGACTTCTGGTTTGTAAAGTGTTTTTCTTGTAAAATTTACAACACGTCTGGCCCCAGCAAAGTCTGTGGTGAGAAATTTCCACCCAGTGCAGCCCCCTCACTCTTCCCTCCCCCCAGCACCAAGGTTTTGGGAGCCCGATGGAGCTGAGCTGCTCTAACCCCCCCCTGCTTAACTCATTGTGCTGCCAAAGGGAGGCAAAAAATAAAACCCAAACCAAAACAGAGAGTCCAGGCAGTCTGGGCTGCGTTCAGGGAAGTGTCACACCCCAGGGATGGAAGGTGACAGGTCCCCTGCCCAGGACCCAAGCCCCCAGCACTGGGATGGGTGGGATCAGCCAGGAGCTGGGCTGCTTTTGCCAGCTCTGGGTGTGCAAAACAGGAGAAAACTGCCACCCAGTTTTACTAGGTTACATATACACCTCCTCCTCCTCTTCCTCCTCCTTCTCTTCCTCCTCCTCCTCCTCCTCCTCCATTCTGCTGCCTGGAAGCAGAAAGTTCCATTTCCCTGCGAGCACCTTGTGTTTGGAAAAGAGAGATAACAGAAGCTTGAATAAAACATTTTACAAAACCATTCCTCTGCCTTCTCCCTAACCAGAGTAATTTTTTACTCAGGCCCTCTCCAGCTGGTGGGTGCTTACAGAAAGGCTCCATCACAGCTCCCTGGTACCACCCAGGGGAGATCCTCTGAGCATCAACCCCACTGCTCCTGAAGTTTTTTCCTTCTCTTAGGGAAGCAGCTGAAGTTTATAGCTCAGCTTCCACACCTTAGCTGGAACACACACCTTGGTTTGTGGAACACACACTGGGTTTCCTGAGCCCTGTAGGACAGGACATCACGAGTCTGAGCTGCTTCTCTGCCCATCCTGACCTTCAGAGACTGTTGGAGCAGCTTCAAGGTACAAGACAGAGCGATAATGAGGTTTCAAAAATAATATGAAGAGGGCATTAGCTTTGGTATTTCTTTGAATAGTTATTATTTGGTAAGCACCAAGAGAGTGCCTTCTCCTTGGCCAGGGGCAGTCCCTAAGCAGAATAAATAACCTTCATGCCATTAGAAGGAGGGGAAAAGCTTTCCCTTTGATTTTTCTTTATCCAGAGCACTGAAAGCTTTCCACTGCTGCCCACTGGTGAAGAACAAAGCTTTGGGATGATAAACAAGCAGCTTTTGCAAAGTCCAAGGCATCCCACTACCAGGAAAAGCGACCAACTCGAAGCCCCAAAACTATGAGCAGTATTTTGTTTTCTGGTTGCTGTTTATTAACGATGCTGAATTCAGCCACAGCCTGCCAAAAAAACCTGCCAGTAACACTTTCTGAGCACAGCTCAGCTCTGGGTTGTGGTGGATGGGCTTCTGCAAATGCCCACCAGGAACAAGAAGTCAGATAATTATAGGAACATTCCTATCAGCACCTGGAAGCCAGGCAAAGCTTTAATGCTGTGTCTCCAGCTTCTGCACCAACAGGATGCCTTTGCACTAATGCAATCAAGTGTCAAGAGGTGAAAGCTTTTTCTAGCTCTTAAGCTGAATTTTCCTAAGATTAAATCATTCTGCCACTTCATCCACTATTTCCTCCCTTCTCCATGGGGACACAGAGGACAGCTTGCTGCTTGTCCCTTTGCAGTAGGCTTTCACCCATCCCAAACTTGTTTTGACATTGGGATATTCATGCAGATTTGCTCATTCTGCTACCACTGAAGGTTTCTGCACCTCTTCTCTGTCCTACGGGTCCCTCTTCTTCATTTTTCCAAACTGGGTGCTTGGCTGAGGGTAGCAGGAGGATGACACCATCAACCAAACACCTGCTCACCTATCATCCTGTCTGCCTTCTCACAATGCCTTTTCAGGCCTTTGCTCATCTTGTGATGCCCAAGAAGCTTCTCTGGAGCATGTTGCTTTGCTCCATCCCATCCCAGGGGAGGTGATGCCATGGGCAGCACTGTCCATGTCCCTCCTGTCTGCTGGGACCAAACCCAGCAACACTGCTTTTACACCTTGTCCTCTGCTCTCCTCCTGGCTTGGTGGCATCTGCAAAAGCAAAGAGCACACGATGCTGTTCTTTCCAATGGACAGCAGCTCCTTTTAAAAACATCCATGTCAGACCTTGGTTTAAAAGTGCTGGAGTGATCAGAGCAACCTGAACCTCAGCTCCTGACCAATAGACATTTATTTTTGTGGAGGCCACCCCAGCCCAAGTTGAACAGAGGTGAGCAGGGGATCAGCCAGGTGATGGAGCCAAGGGGGACCCACCCCAGGTGGCTGCTGAGGAACTACTGAGAAAGCTCAGTCAGATTTCCCCAGGCTGCTGCTAGTTTGTGGCAGCTTCTCCTCTTCTGCAGATGGGACACAAACACGTTTCTGGACAGGTTATGTCCCCACCAGGACTAAAGGAAGGGCTTCAGTTCAGAGCTCCAGCACCCTCGGGATGTCAGGAGGTACAAAACAAAGAAGGGATTTAGAAAACAAGTGAAAAGACACACAGGGAATAAAATTAGCATCGTGGAAATTGTTTCCTGGCAAATAACTCCGTGTTACCTGACGTATAATTATAGGGCTACAGAAGGGTAATTAAGAGGCAACAAACTAAGAAATTGCAAGTCCAAGGTAGAGCAGCACCCCATTCCCAGCCAGGGAGGTGCTGGTGGCTCCCAGAGTTGAACCCAGGAGGAGGTTGCACAAGAAACCCCAAGCAGGGGAAGGTGTTGTAGGTCAAGCGGTGACGAGGTGCAAAGAGGAACCTGTCCCAAGCAGCACAAAGAGTTGGTAAATATCTTCTTCCTGGATTTTTGGCAGCCTGTCAAAGCTGGATGTGTCAGCTCCATCCCTCCTCACCACCAACAAACTGCTAAACCAGCTCCGTGCCCACTGGCTTGGGGAGTGATGGGGTGAGCAGCAAAAAAAACCCAAAACCCAAAAAACAAAACCCCCAGAACTTTAAATAACAAATTAAATCTAATCCAGAGGTTGAAGTAACTTGGTTTTATGGACTCCATAAACTACTGTACAGGGTTTGCAAAACTTGCCTGGAATCACAAACTTCAGGGGTTTTGGCTCCTGGTTTCTCCTCCTTTCTGCAGCCCTGTGTAACCAAAGGCTGAACAATACCCAAAGGATGGAGACTTCTGCAGCCACATGGGGGGACAGAGGGACAGCCAGCTGGTACAAAAACACAGCTCACAGACCTCAATCAAACAGTCAGCCTCTCCAAATGGGATTTTCTTCCACACTTAAGCAGTTATTTACATGCCCAAACATCCAGATGGGTGTTGCTGCTGCTGTGCCTGGACATCTTGCTTATTGTTTCCAACAAGAGTCATCCCTGATTTTCAGCATTTTCTCTCCTTTCTGCACCAAACCTTTCAGTGAATCAAAGACTCATAAGACAGATGCAAAGAGGTGTTGTCACCTCCTCTTCTTCCCTTCACCAGTGCTGGACTGTGACCCTCAACACCAGGATTTATGCTCCATCCTCCTTGGATTTTAAACCCAGCTCACTTTGAATTTTAAAGCCTTCCTGCCCTGGAATCAAACTGCTTTTCTCTCATCTTTAAAACACCTTCTGCTTAGGGGAGCTGGATTTCTCCACCACACCCCAAACCAGAATCAGATTGAAACCCAGAGCTCCCATCCCACCTTCTGCACCTCTGGGTGATGCTGGGCATCACTTCTGCCTTGAGTTTCAACCTTCCCTGTTTGCTTGCTGAGGGCTAAGCAGCCTTAATGCAGATTAAATGAAATTCCAGCACACAAAAAAACTAGCAGGGTAAATCTAAAACCACGGCCAGGCAGTGATGGTTATGTCATGGCTGAGGAATCCAAAAGGCGCCGAAATGAAAATACCACAAAAAAAAGCAGAGAGAGAAGTTTGGGGCTAGGGGGAGAGGAGCAAGGGATGAGGATACACCAGGAGAGGATGCAGGAAAAAAAGAGAAAAGCCCCTGGCCATCTGAGATGGGTTTGGCTCCTAGAATCACAGAAAGTTAAGGGTTGGAAGGGACCTCCAC
Source organism: Phaethornis superciliosus (assembly GCA_023637945.1). Lineage (NCBI taxonomy): Eukaryota > Metazoa > Chordata > Aves > Apodiformes > Trochilidae > Phaethornis > Phaethornis superciliosus. The sequence goes on along the minus strand of JAJQWJ010000018.1, from coordinate 5,798,719 downwards.
AGATCACCTAATGAAAGCCTCAGGTTTGTAGAACCTGCTCCAAGTTTTTGGGCTCACACAAATGGGCAGAATGGGCTAAAAAAGAGGAAGAGTAACTGATCTACAACTTTTCCCTCTCTCTTCTCTTTTTTAATTCAGGGACCCCCTTTTGGGCAGGGGAAGCCAGTGCCCATGTCCCCAGGAGGGATGGAGGGTCCAAACCCCATCCAGTGGGGATGCCACCACTTCCCCAGGAAGCTGCCATCCTTCTCCATGTCTTCAACTCTTGCTGTCACTCAGCAACAATTAAAAAACCATCAAATTTCCAAGAGTTCCACTGCCCTGGCAGCAGACATCCTTAAGGAATACAACCTGTTGTGGTTTGTTTTTGTTTTTTTTTTTAACATAATTCACTCAGCCAGGCCTTCAAGCATCCCCTCACACTGTGAAGTCCTAGAAATTGTTTTTCCTGGTCTAGAGACACCCAAGGCTCAGGACACCCAAGGGCATGTACCTGGAAGGCAGCAAACCACATAAGCCAGTCCAGGCGGTAGTGGTAGGGGGTGATGAAGCACGGCCTCCTCTTCAAGTCCCCAGGCTTGCATTTGAAGTCATACTCCTCCCAGACAGCAGCAGGGTCATTGGGATCCAGGCTGGATGTCCCCTGAAGGACAACTTCTGTCCTCTCCTTGGTGATGCTGTGGGACACAACATAAACGAAAATGGTTTTTTGTCTCCAGCCATGTAAAATGTTAATTCCTGAGAGTCAGGGGCAACACGAGACACTGACCTCTGGTACAGCTGGATCCTGATGGATCCTACAGAGAACCTGTCCATCCAGGAGATTTTTCTCTCTCCAGCAGCAAAGTACATGGAGAAAATCCCTCTCTCCTCGATCACATCACAGTGGTGCCAGTCCCAGGAGGGACTATGGCCCCAAAAGATGATGATTTCTGAAACTGATAGGTCTGTCTTTCTCAATTAGAGCTTAACACTTGTCCAAGACATTGAGAGACTATAACAACTGTCTCCCAAATCCCACATGAGCATCTTCAACCTGCACTGACTGCTCTTTTTCCCATGTTTCTGAAGCAAACCTTTACTTCTGTTACCCCAATGACTCCCATGATACAAAAGCTCTCTGACCCCAAGCTCCTGATGAGATGAGAAACCAGAGATGAAAGGTGGCCACAAAACATAGCTCCAGGTTTTTACCTTGTGCAAAGACCCAAGCTTGGAACTGGCATGTGTGGCTGCCCTAACGCCAAGGCCACCAATGCCATTTCCCAGGCAACCGAGCCTCTGAGTTTCAAAGATCTGGCCCTGAGACCTCCAGCTGGGGGACCAGCAGAGCAGCTTCCAGCTGGGACCACTCCAGCATCCCGTTTGCAAGCCTGGCTCTCCCTGCAGCACCTCTGGCCACAAGGTAGCTGAGCTCCAGCTCCCACCTTGGCCATGGCAAAGGGCAGGACAGGCTCTCAGTGAGCTCAGGTCACTTGAACTTCAGCCTTGGGGAGGTGGTGAGCCCCACCAGGAGCACCCTCAGGACACCTCAGGACTCTTGGGGCACCAGTAACCATCTCTCCTCACTTTTTTTCTCTACCCCAGCTGGAAGACAGCTCTCCTGGAGCTGTAACTCATCAAGAGGAGGAGGCAACGTGCGAGCCAACGCAAAGCGAGCCAAGAAAAGCAGAAAACCAAAACAAAAAAGGCCCCCCAAGGCAGCTGATGTATCAAAAATTGGTTAAAAAAAGCACCCCAGCCTCAGGACAGGGCACGTGCAGCCTCGTGGCTGCTTGGACTCTCTCCGAGCAGCAAGGTGAGGACCCCAAAACCTTTCCAGGCCACAGAAAGCCCGTGTGAAAGCATCATCATCAGTGCCCTGTCACTGAGCCTCCCCTCCACTGGAGAGCTGTTTTCCATACCCAACACCTAGCTGCCTATCAAAGCTCTCCAGCTCCCAACACCCTTTTAAATTTTTTTACTACTTTGGTCCTTCCTCCTCCAACCCAAGTAACAGAAAATTTGGAAACACACAGCCTCCACCTTCCCTCCTGATGGCTCCCAGTGATAGATGCTCACAACCCCTCTACATCTCCACTTCTAATTGTTCTCTACATTTAAGAGATTTCTGGATTCTCCAGCCAAGTTCCATACTATACACTGGGCTGAGTTATGAGCCGTGGCCAGCTGCCCAATGGTTAGAAACACACTGTAAATCAGAGACACCAAATTACTAATAAAAGTATGTTCCTACTGTGTGATTCAAAATATGTCAAGTTTCACATAATCGTATATTCATTATAAGCTGCAATCCTCTTTTTATTGGTTTACATAGGCTGGAATTACAAACATATTACAGCAGCATTTCATCACATGCTCTTTAGGTTCTGGTAACTGTTGAAACAGAAACCATAGACTGAAGAAGAAAAAGAACAACAACCCAAAGAAAACAAATCTCCTGTGGCTTCACCACTCCAGCCTTCAAAGAGGTTTAGGGGTAATTTCTCCCTCTCTCTCAAAAAAGGGGAAACTTGAGCATTTTCCACAACTTTTCTAGCTTTGATACTTTTAATCCTGTAGGTTTTTGTTCCTTTCTTCCCCAAGAAATTTCTGCTACTGGGAGAACATCAAATTCATATGATGTGCTCCAGGTGTCCTCAGCATCTCTAGTGCACACCGTGAGCCCTTTGCCATCCCCTCAGCCACTCCTCTCAACAACCTTTTATAAAACCTATTTAATTACTCTTGCCTACTGCTGTGGGACCTCATCCAGAGCCCACTAACCCCAGAGCTGCCCATCCCTCCCCATGGCTCAGACCCCTGGGGAACACCTCATGGCCAGGTGGGGGCAAAGCCAGAGGTCCCTGCAGGAGAGCAGATTGGTCCTGCTGGTGCCCCTGGGGGAGGTGTTCTGATGAAACCCTGTTTGCCAGCATTTTCTCAGTTGGAAAAGTCAGAGGGATAGCACATAGGAATGGTTACAGTGAGGCCAACCATGGCTGACCTCATCCTGGAGTCCTGGCCCCACAAAAACCCAAAGATACTTAAAATGGAGATGTTTCCTTTGCTTAGTCCCACCTTGCAGCCAAAAGCTGTCCTCTCAATCTGCCTTGTTCTTTTTTGAGGCCATTTATATATTTTTTTTCTCCACAGTTTCCTGTAGCCATGAATTCTTCATGGAAAAAACACTTCCTTTTGTTGGCCAAACCCTGCTACCCAATGTGAATATTTACAAGAGGGAGAAAAAACAGGTGCAGGGGAAGAGAAGGTCACCAGAAATAGGGTGGGCTGGTGTTGGTGAAGACCATCCACTGGATGGATTCTCTTCTGGATATTTTAATCCTGCAATTACCTTGGCTGTATCAATAGAATGAACTCATGTAGAAGGAGCTCAAAGAACATAAATCATCATTCAGCAGAAAAGAACCACGCTCCCTCACTCCTCTCCCATGAACTGATATTTCAGAACCCTAAAACAACCTGCTCTTTTTCTCCTGTAAACAGAGACTTCAGAAATTATAATTCAGAGAAAAAGAAGCTTGCTCCTTTTCTCCTTCTCTCCCAGCAGCAGATATTCCAAGTCTAGAGGCAGCTGGCAGGATTTCCAGGCTGCCTCTTGGACTATCCTGGGGAGCAGAGCCATAGGATGTGGTACCTCCCAAAAGCTCCGTAGGTGTTCACAATTCTGAGGGGGTTGAAGGAGGTGTTCATGACCTGTCTGGAGTTGAGCAGGTTGAGGATAACTGGGATGCTGAGATAAGCAATCAGAAGGCCAAAGGAGATGTTCACCACTCTGCGGACATACCAGCCTGTTTGGGACACAAAAAAAAGAGCAGCAGAAGGTGATTCCAAGACTGGTGATGGGCTCTGCATCCTCCTCAGCCCCTGTCTGAATCCCCCCTGGGTGGCCAGGACCCTGTCTGGGTGCTCACAGCTGCTCTGGGCTCTGGAGCTGGGGTTGCCAAACACTCTGTAATCAACCTGACCTTGCCAAGGGCTGGATGCTATCACTCCCCAGATCTGCTTTTCTCTAAATAGTCTGAGAAAGGGCTAAAAAGAAAAATGTCGAAAATGTCAGATTAATCATTGCTTTAATGCAGGGGAAAAAAAGCAGCTGGCACTTGCACTTTGCTCCAGATGCCCTCCTGGGCTGTGGAGTCACTCCAGCCTCTGGGGCTCTGCTCCTGCCTCAGGCTCTCCCTCCCCCCCTGAGATTAATTTCTTGCATTTTCCTCCTTCTTCACTCACAAGCTCCATTCAACCCTCACTTCCTTTTCTTTTGCAACATCTCAAGTGCTGATCACTTCCCCAGGAGCTGCCAGCTGTTGCTCCAGAGGTGCTGGGTTTGCAGGAGCAGCACTGGGTTCCAGGCTGGGACACCAGCTGCAAGCAGACAAATAAGCAGAGGTGACCTCTGAGGGGTTCCTACCCTCCTGGCCCTTTTAAATTTATTTAACATCAACAGCCCCAGGATCAGATTCAAAGCCATTGCATGTAGCTTTCCCCTTATCTCTGCAGGAGAGGGATGTTTATTTGAGCCCCTCTCAGAAACTATTAATAATTGTTTAGTCTGAGAACGTTTCTGCAGAATCATTTGGGTTGGGAAGGAGCTCAACCAGATGCCTCCTCTCACCCCCTGCCAGAGAAGTAAGAGTCCTTCAAGCTTTTTTTTTTTCTTTTCTTTTTTTTGGGGGGGGAAAATGGTGCCTTTCACAGCAACCAGGTCTCTTTCTCAGCTAGTGAAAGAGTTGTTGGACCCATCATGTTCAACAAGTAATTCTGTTCTTTTTGAAAGACCAATCTCAAGTCCAGTTATTTAACCAGGGAAAAAAGTGCTTGTGAAACTCTAGTAGCTGTGGGCATGAAAGGTAGGAGGGTCACTGAGCCACCAAGACAGCAAATGGGAGCTGCTTCACAGGTGGTTAATCTTTGATTTTAAATAGTCAACATTTATAATTAAGATTTAAAAAAAAGAACCAAAAAATTACAACAGGCTGCCCAGCCAGGTGGTGGAATCTCCATCTCTGGAAACATTCAAAAATCCCCTGGACTCCATCCTTTGCCACTTGGCAGGGCCACTGGACTAGATGATCTCCAGAAGTCCCTTCCAAGCCCTAACATCCTGTGATTCTGTGACAAAATAATGCAATTCCACCTCTCCTTTTTTAGGGGGGATGCCAACTCACCACGTGGCCGGGGATGCTGCTCCCCAGCTGCCCCTTTCAGCTGCATCTGCACCAAGTGGTCCTTAACCCCTCCTGCCTGGGGGCTGAAGAGGAAACCCAAGCTGCTGTCATCAAAGCAGGCAATGCTGGGCACCATGGTGAGCCAGTTGAGGAAACTCAGGTTGCCACTTATGATCAGAAGCACCTAGGAGGGGAAAAAACAAAACAAAACAAAACAAAGCAGCAGAGAATGTTGCATCTGCTCCCAAGACAAGAGGAAAGCGTGGTGGAGGAAATGCTGGCTCCAACTGGAAGGTGGACCTGTTTAGCTTGGACTTCCCAAAACAGATGGTAAGAAGGCAGTTCCTGTCTTGGAAAAAAAAAAAACAAAACCACACAACAAAACCCTGAAACTAAACAGACTGGACAGAGTTAGATCAAAAATGAGGATGTGTTACAGCTGTGCAACAGGCAGAGAGAGGAAGAATTTTGGCACCTAATTCGGCTTTGAGAAATGCTCTCTGGGGATGTCACCTTGAGGAAACTCACTCAGGATCACACATGGAGTCTGCAGAGTACCTGGTACAGCACCTAGAGCTCCCAATTTCATTGTCTACATCACAAGTCCCCCCCCCCAAAATACTTTGTATTCAAACGCTGGTCCCTGGAGCTTCCCCGTGGTAGATCTGACCAATTACAGTAAATAACAAAAGTCCCAAGCATTATCTAGTTTTTAAAAAAAAAATTACTTATTTATCCTGAGTTGGACAACGATCCAGAATTATGAGGGGGGGAAAAAGAAGTATTTAAATCTGAATTACAGACACATGTTGGGTCCTTGAACATAACATGTTATTCTCAAGGTCTGCTGCTCCCCCTTTGACCCAAAGGTGATTTAATTGAATGCATATTAATCAGCCTGGGTTCATTAACACATTTCTCACTTAGCAGCTTTGTTAGGAAAACTCTGATCCTTTTCTGCTGCGATTTGCCTTGCACAGTTGCAGGAACATTAAGAAAATAATTCTGCACTTTGCCACCGAGGCTCAGTTTACAGCTTTGGATGGAGCAACTGGGTGGTCCATGGGAGATGGTTGGGTTGGGTTTTTTTTTTTTTTCAGTAGTGATTCACCTCTCTTTACTGCTTGGAAGTCAGAAGCAGGATATCTTATTTCTACCAGACCTTAAAAAAAAATTAAAATTAATCAGGGGATTAAAAAATAATACAAGTTTGGTGCTTTCTGGTCTGTGGGTAGAATCAGGAACCTGACACGGTTTCAACTTCAACCATTCCAGCCAGGGCTCCACACTCAGGAGCTGCCCTTGCTGCCAGCACCCTGAACCCCTCAGCTTTGCAAAAACAAACCTCTGAGGGTTAATAAAAACCATCAGCCTCCAAGGGTTAATAAAAATCATCAGCCTCCAAGGGTTAATAAAAATCATCAACCTCCAAAGGTTAACAAAATTGACGTCCTGCTTGAAAGTCAATCAGCAGGAAAAGGGGGAACCTTGCAACCCCCCCCAGGGGTGGCTGTCCCACCAAACAGTCTCATGGAGGTTTCTGCAGGAGGTCTCTGTCATCTGAGGGACCTGTCTGGCCAGCACTTTGTCAGCTGAGCAACCTGTGTCTTCTGCAAGAGATGCTGCAGTCAGGCATCCTTTGTGATTTATTTTTTGTTTACTCAAATCCTTCCTTTTCCTTGAAGCCTCCTAGGGATCCATTACCTCCTCTCTCTGTCCAGGCAAAAAGCATAACAGTGCTGGATCCTGGTGGGAAGTTGAATTTCACAGGAATTTCCCAGGAACATCAGGAACTGTGCACGCCTGGCAGCAGTGATTTGCTCTAAGCCATCATCAAGGTCTTTCTTCACACATATTCAAAGGACATCTGGACTTCCTCTGCACCCACATTTGGGGACAAGGACAAAAATCCCCTCCAGGAGCTGGTGCTGCTGGTCTGGCAGGGCACAGAGAGCATCACTGCTCCTTCCCCATCAGCTTCAATGGATCCCAGACTGGTTTGGCTTGGAAGGGACCTTAAAGATGATCTAGACCAAGACCTTCCACTTGACCAGGTTGCTCAAAGCCCTTCTCACCTGGAGAAGCAGAATTTGTTGCACACACCCCACAGGAATTCCAGCCTTTCCACCAAGCTTGGTCCTACCACAATCACAACCCAACCATATCTCCATTGCTCCCACACCTCTGCTGGCCTGGATGGGTTGTGTCCTCCCTATCTTGGTCTTGATTTGGGTTTACTAGATGTCTCTGTCTTGCTGGACAATATTTAAATGGCCAATTATAACAAACAGATGGTATCAACCCCTGTGGTGATTTTTAAAATTTTTTTATTAAAGCACAGTATTAATCACGGTAATTGGGTAGGAACTTTAAGGTTATAAAACTACAGCATGTCTAATGAGCGAGCTCCTTATAGGAGGAACTGAGGTTTTTAATCTAATAATGTCAGTTTTATGGATTATGACTGGAGTTTTATGATGTGTGATATGAAATACTGTGGATTCATGGCTCTCACTGGATTAATTTGGAAAAGTAGTTTTCCTGGTTCTAGGCCCAAAAACAATTATTCCTTACATTTCTGTCCCCTGCACTGTTACCAAACCCTCCATCAGAAAACGGGCACCTACACCCATAATTTTTTTACAGGTTAGACTTCTTTGTTTGTCTGGTTGGGTTTTTGGTTTTTTTTTTTTTTGTTTTTTTTTTTTTTTAATCACAGATTGTTACAAACATACAGTAGGCAGGAGAAGCTCATATTCTGTGTAGCAGAATCTATATTTGTCCAGAAGGAACAAAAACAACAGGCTGTAAACTCTTAAACACCATTGATGGAGCTGCTGATGGAGCTTGCAGGCTCCAGCCAAGCATGGGGGCATGGTATTCAGTCACTGGCACAGAAAAGCCAAAATTGGGGTGCTTGGAAGAACTCTGATTTACTTATAAAGGTCTGAAGAGACCTCAAAGAAGCCATACAGTCTTTCCTGCCCCAAAGTTGTCTCTACCAGCACCACTTTTTGTCCAAAATCTTTTTAGAAGCCTTGCTGAGTGATGGAGCCAGGTCCCTGGGCTCCCTGCTGCCCCCTCCTTACTATGACAAATTATTCTTAATAATTCCTTGACAACATTTAATTCTGAACCCATTCTCTGCTCTCTGGCATCAAAGACACTGTGTTCTCTTCTCTCTCCAGCAGCCCTTCCTTCAGAGGAAAACTCTCCCTTGTCCACTGCCTCTAAAATTCTCATTTGGATTAAATAATCCCAGGTGGTCCAGCCCTGCCCTGCAACTCCAGATCTCTGCTTGTCCTCACCATCCTTTGGATTTTTTCCACCTGGGACCTATCTTTCTTGAAGGGAATGCTCCAAACCAAACCAGAGCTTCCATCTCCAGCCTTCCCAGCAGCAGAGAGCAGGAAGGATTTATATACCCAGAGCACAAACATTTTCTGTACTCCAGAAGGACATTTGTCATTTCTGTCACCTCGACTGCACGGCCAAGATTGTTCTGAATTCTCCCCATGTGCACCAGTCCCCTCTACCTGAGTGTGGTCTCCCAATTTCAGACATCAAAAACAAAGCCCCTGGACATCCCAAAAGACCCCAGGGAGAGTGGGAATCCCCCTGGATAAATCCTTCCCCCTGACAGCAAGCCTTTGAGAACTGCTGAATAGACTTCCCAACTTGTTTTGTCTCCTGAATGCTTATTTCCCAATTTTTCCAGCCCCCCATTTTCTTGGGTTGTTTATGAGATTTTATGTGAAAAACTTGCAAAAGCCCTAATAAAAACATATATTGTTTATCCACTATCCATGCCCCTTGGTTTGCACCTGGAGGAAAGGCAACTAGAAATGCCCTTTCTCATCAGTTTTCCCCACTATTTTCCCCAGTAATGTCTTGGATTCTTTCCTTTCCTTTTTCCTTTCTCCTTTCCTTTCTCCTTTCCTTAGAGGACAGGTACATCATTAGTTCTTCTCCACTCTTTCCTTACTCCACCCATGCTCTATGAATTCTCCAAGAGAATCACTAATGCTGACAGGATTTCAACCACCAGCTTTTAGGAGCCCCACCATGGGTTTCCTTAAGCTCAGATCATCTGAAATGATTTTACTTTGCTAAATTCTCTCCAGCTTGTGGCTGAGGTCATCCTGCTTTGTTACTGGTATTAATTACACCAAGAGCCACACACTTTTTAGTGGTGACACTTGACAAAAAAGACACTAAGTATTGTAAGAGAAAACACAGACCAGATTTATCAACTAAAAAAAGAAAAGGATCTAGAAAAAAAAAATACAAACAGAAGGAAACCTCCTTCCTAGCACCCAAAATAATAAACTGCTTACTCAGTCTGGGCTACTGAAAGCCAAAGAAAAAAGAACCCAGCTCAAAAAAGAACCCAGCTCACCTGTGGCCTTATGAATCTGCAGATCCCACGTGGATCTCCTCATCACAGATCCCAGAGCCACACACAGACAGTAAAGATCCCTCCTGATCGGGTTCATTGGTTCCACTGACCTGCTGCTGGATCTCCAGAACTTAAAAATGCTCCTCAGTGGAACTGCATGTCACCGAGGGAAGAGGAAATCAGTCTTTCCAGCTGGATTTTATGGATCTTTCTGCAGGAGCAGAGGTGAGGAGGAGCCCATGTCAGCACCCATGAAGGTGTGTGGGTTCTGCTCTCTGGAGCTGGCAGGGCAAGTGGTGGCACTCAGCACCAGCAGGACCACCTGCTCCCCATTCCTGTCCATCCTGTGGCTGGGGGACAGCACTGCTCTTCTCCTAATGCCAAGGTCCCAGATGAGAAACCCCCCCAGCAGACCTATGGCTGAGCAAAGGCATTACAGTACTTACAGGAACCAGAGACAAGTGGGAGCCTGGAGATGACCCAACCAGACCATGCCTTTGAGCAGGACAAGTCCTGGTGGTAGAGGTGACACCAGGGGAAAAGGAGATTTGCCATCAGCCACCTCAATCTGTTTGCCTGCTTCCCAGCATCACCTCTCACCCTTCAGCCAGCTCCTCCCTTTCTGGTTTTCCTCTGGGCTGGGTGACAGATGGTGGCACTTTGATGCCACTGGAACTGAAAGCACAAGCACTAAAGGCTGAACTGGGGACACTTCCCTGCCCACAGCCTCTCTGCCTGGCATGAAGCTTTGACAAGAAAACCCCACAGTGTTCTCCAACCAGGCAGATGCTGCTTTGGGGTTGGTTACCTGGTTAACTCCACTCTTCTGAGCCCTGTGGCCCTGCCACCAAAGCATCTCCTACTCATGGGACAAGGAGGAGCTCCTAACAACAAAAGCTGGTTCTTCCTCTAATAGGAAGGATGAGCCTCAAAAGGCAGATTTGATTTTAATGTGCCTCCAGCTACTGGAGTGTCCTGAGAACAGCTTCCCACAGAGAGAACCAGATTATCCTTCCCCCATCTGACTTCAGTTTGAAAAACTCATATACGGCATTTCCTCCCAAAGTTATAGGCAGAGAAAAAAAAATCCCATTAAATGACAACAGCAAAACCATTTAATTTCCCCCTATTATTAATTTAACTTCTCGACGTAATATTTGCATGAGGGTTTACTCCCTGCATTGCAGAGCTGTTTAGTGCAGAAAAACCCAGAGGAAAATAATCACCCCTGTACACTCCTTCTGTTTTAGACAGCAGAGAAAATGGTTTAGGGAATGCCACGGAAACTCAGAAAGGTTTTGAAAGAGTCCAGGAGAAAAAGGAGCAAAGTCAGATGTGCTGGTAGGATGAGGAAGAAAACTCAGACCATGGTCTGACCTTGGTTTACTTTTGGATGTGCAGTCAATCAGGTGATCTCAGTTCAGATGCCAAAACACAGCTCAGGAGAGAAAGCAAACACCCTTTTCTCCATCCCTGGGATGGGGACACATGGATGCTCTTCAGAGACCTCATCCCTCAATGTCCAAAAAAAGGTGGAAGCACCCACCCAGCTCCCTGGGAATTTCATCAGGTCAGCTAATAGCCCAAATTTGGTATTCACACCATGACTTCACAGGCAAAGACTGAGCAGTTCCTCCCTACAAGATGATAGGTGACAACTCACATCTTACTACCACGTTTAATAGAGAAATAAGAAAATAAGAAAGCTTGAGATGCTCCTTGGGCAGCTGCACACTTGCACCTCTGGCTAGTGAGGGGGTCACTTGGACACGAGCAGAGAGAGACAAATGATCCATTAAGAAACAGAGCAATCAGACAGAATCCAAAGCATTTTACTCTTCACATGCTACCCACAGATTTTTGTTTGCCTGAGCAGCTATGGCTGGGAGCTTGAGGACCTGTGTTATAAAAGACCCCTAGTTATCCCTTAAAAAAAGAGAGGTCAATATTTAAAATATTTACAAATATTTTTAGAGCTAGAGACTAGCAGAAAGGTAGGATGGGAATACTGAGGAATAAAATAACTATTGAGGAAGAACAGAACTACAGATGCTCCAATGCAGCCATGCAGCAATCTGAACTGAAAGTTGTCCTTACACCAGCTCTGATTTTGACATATTACAAATTGCCCCTGGCCTAAGTACCTGGTGTAAAGTTACAAACAGAACAGTGCTAAAGCAACAGGGAACCAAACCCTTCCCACTCCTGGTACATACCCAACATTTGTTCTTGATCTAAATGCAAAGCAATATAAATGTCTCACCCCGTGCTCAGTTTTAATTTGTAGCTCTAGGAACCACCTCCTGCCCTGCCCGCAGATTATGGGATTTGACTGCAGAGCAGCTCTGTGGATCAGGGCAACTTCCAGCTTTTCAATGGAAAAAATGTTAAAGAGAAGCAAGAGAGCGAAAGGGGAGTGATTTTATACTTTATATATATATATATATCCACACACATAAATCTCACCCTCCAGCCCTCCACCTGACCTCCAAACTGGGATGAGAGACAAGCCCAGTGCCAAAAAGGTTAAATTTAATTTCTTTTATTTATCATGTAGCCCAAGATGTTGTAGTACAGATTCCTACCCCAGGAAATTTTATACATTTAACTCAATTACTGGAGGGCTGTGTGTGAATTTCGGATCAGTTGCTCACTTTGGGTCTGAAACAGAAGTGGGCTCCTCCTGTCCTGCTCCTGCAGAGCCCAGATGTGTCTCTGAATTACTGACTTTGACACATTTATTCTGCTCTGCTGCTTTGTTATGTAAAATACTTCTTGGTGTTGCTTGATTCTGTTGACTCTTTTTTGCTAGAGGCTACAGTGTTCCTCATTAATATGTTTCAGGCTAAATAACTGCCCAAGGACTGTTTATGGAAGTGTTGGACCAATATAAAATGAAAGAATAATTTTACAGAAGGAAGGAATTTTTTGCTATTCTGCTCTGAATTATCAGCAACTTTCCAGCCCTGATGGTAAAGTTACTTCCTAAAGGGGGGAGCTGTCACAAAGACATCCTTAATGGCAAAAACCTTTCAACACCTTATTTAGTATTTTCCTGTGGGCCAAAGAGCATTTCCATGGACCATCAAATCTCAGTGAGCTTTTCAGCAGCATCTTCCATTAAATGGACCCATTTCAGATAATTTCTTCCTGATTTTACTCCCATTGGCTCCAAAAAAGTTGATTCCAGTAGCATACCTCCTAGATAAGGATGCTACTTAAGAGGAGGAAGGCAAATCTAGTCCAGATCAAGTCCTCTAAGTTTGAAACAGAGAGTTTGTCCATGGAGAACATGTCAGCACATGGAAAGAGGGTGGCACAAGAGTGAGGGAAACCCCCTCCACAGACTCTCAGCTTTGGAGCTCATACAAGGATAACACAGAAACAATTCTATCTGCTGACCCAAACCAGCCCCTCGGGCAGGTAATAGCCATGGGGCACCAACTCCAAAAGCCCAACCATTAGTAGAAGGCTTGGCAGATCACCACCAAAATTACTGTTGCTGTCAGGAGGAGGTGGAACAAGAAGAGGCAGAGCTACCTGAGCAAACTGCCCAGGTTTGTCCCAGCATGAGATCAGGGTCTGGCCCTGAGTCAGTCATAGAAAACTGCATTTGCATCTAATTATGGGGCCTTGGGTGGACTTTGAAAGGGGACATAGAGCCCAGCTCTTGATTACTCACTGTCATAAAAGAGGCTGTGGAATTTTTTGTGAAGCCAGGAGATGTAGGATGCAGGAGATCTCAACCCAAACTCCAAGGCAGGTTTGTCAGGGACACCACAGCCCTTCCCGGGATCCTCCATGGGATCCTGGAGCCCCAGCACATGGCTGAGGAGCAGTGACATCCCACCAGCAGCACAGAGCTCTGGACATGCTGCTTGCAAAACACCTCAGCATCCATCTGCAGGGAACTGTGGAAAACCAAAGCACTTTTCCCCCAGAACACACCTGGGTTTCCTCACCCGGCACGAGAGCAGCCCTCGTTCCGATTAGCTCATTTCATCAATAAAGTCAAACAGCACATTTAAAAAGTTCTACATCTATTAATGGGCCAAGAGTTTCACTAACCAGCTCCATCCCACTCATTAAAAATACTTTTATAGCAAATATAAAGTTGAAGTCCAGCAAGAAATACCCTGCTTCAGTGGTATCTCCAGATGGGGTACGTTGGAAAGAGCCTCGTGCTATGAGCATCTTGAGGGACATCAAGTCCCTCCATCTGCCTCCTCCAGGTTGGAAAGGATTTTTTCCAATCAGAATTTGTGGATTCATCAAAAGATGACACAGGCCAGCCCCAGCTCTGAGCACCTTCCCCAGGAACCCTGTTCCCAGCCAGGATGCTCGGAGACCATCATCGTGGGTTGGGGGACACCACCAAAGCTGAGCCTGCAGAGGTGACTCGTGGCTGGAACTCACCATCCCATGCCTGGTATTTTGTTCTTGGATTAAAAGCAAAAGGGTGAGGCTGCAGGCCCCTCAAACACTCCCTTTGTCTCCATGAACAACCAGAGACCACCCCCAGCTCCCAGGATCGTGTTGGGCGATCCGCACGTCAACGTGGAGCAGCTTCAATGTCACCAGCAGATAACATCAATAAGATAAGAGATAACATTAACAAGATAAGGCAGATAACATCAACTAAGATAAAAGCAGTTACCAGACTGTAAAAATGCTATTTTTTTTTTCTTGATAGCACAGCACCAAGGTCTGAGAGTGCAAGAGCTGCGGTGTTTAATGCCGAGCTCTTGCCTGCTTTGGTTAACAACCAGCAGCTGGTTTGTAATACCAAAAGCAACTTTCTTGCTGGAAAGTGACTGAAGAAAGGTCCCGTGAAAAGCTGTTTCACTGCTTCCTTTCAAGCCAGTTTCAAATTTGAGCTAGACACCTAGTAAATAGCATTACAGCCTTAAAAAAAATAATCCTAAATATAACCGTGCCTTTTGGACAGCACAAACTGGCCTGGGCAGTCCTTGCCTTGTCAAGTTGTTCTGGGAGCATTTTGCTGCAGGTTTTAATTTTTCCTCTCTGCTGAGGTCTGCTACAGACTCAGATATTGAGACATCATAAGAAAAATTCCAGTGCTGCAATTAATCATTAACTGTCACAGTTTTCCAGAAGGTGCAAATTCAAGGTTATAAAACTGTCAAAAGCCTCAAGGGTGACATGGGCAGCTTGCACTGTTGGCTGGATGAGCTTCTGGAAGTGGATGCAGACAAATTCCTGCAGGGCCCTTGAAGCCTCTGGTTTGAGCTCCTGGAGTGGTTGTCCCCATGGGACACTGCGTGGCTACTGAGAGGTGGCCGTGGTGTGGTCCTGTCCTATTCACACCAGAATAGGTGTCATCCCTCTAAACCCACCCAGGGTGGTTGGTATTCATAACGCAAGGTTTGGTAGGAGCCTGTTGGACACCTTGGCCACAGCCTGGAGATGTTTTTGTGGGCTGTGGAGAACATTTACTAAGGGAGAGGAACCAAAGAGAGAGTGTCAGGTGGATGGGTGAAGATAACATCAGGATGTGGGAAGCCCTCAACAGAGGAAATGCTGTCTTAATGTTGATAGATCATATATCCCTTTGAATGAGAGGCCCATATTCCTTAGGATCCTTAGGAATAGGGAGTAGAGGACAAGGCAAAGTCACTTCCACATGGTGATGCTTTGCAATCAATCATGTGCAAAGAAAAGAAGTAAGAGGTCACTTACTTAAGTGGCAAAATTTAAGGCCCTTTAACCTTATACTGTAGCAGGGATGGAGAACCCCTCCTTGGACATCCCTGGCACCCTTGTCTTTCCCAAAATGCCCGGGGGTCTGAGGCATGGCAGGTTTCAGAGCAGTGGCACCAACCTACAGCTCCACGGGGCCTCTCCCACCACCTTCTCTGGGCTCAGGACACATCAGAGATTTGAGGCAGGAGTTGGCCACGCCACAGAAGCTGTTTCATTTGCAGGTTCTGCTGCAGAGCAAGAAAAGAAGCATTCAGCAGAAGCATTTTTCAGCCTAGCATTATCATTCTTATTCAAGGTCTATCCCATTTTAATTGCCATCTGGGACAGGCTGTCAATAGACATAAATCAATCACTCACTCACCAATTACCCAGTGCAGTCCAGAGTTCTGTGGTAATAAATGCTGGATAATTATTGAATTATCAGTAATAAAGGAGAACAGTATTAAAAGTAGAAAGTGAAAGCCTTTTTTCCACACCATCCTTTTCTCTACTGTTTAGGACATTCTTCACTGAGACACGTGTGGGTTCAAAATTCCCTCTGTGAGAAATGAGGGGAATTAAACCCTGCTCTCTCAAATCCTGGATCAGCCTGAAATCACATGGAACTGTTTATATCCCTTGATTGAAGGAATGTTAAAATACTTCTGGTGAAAATACTTCAATTCCCTTTCCACACACAGTCACTGCAGGCTCCTTTGAAATTCACTTTCTTTTTTTTTTCTACAATATTTAGAGGCATCCGACGACTGCCAAAACAAGAGCAAAACCCCCTTGGAGAAGGAGAACACATCCAAAAAAAAATCTGTTCTGATAGCAAACTTTTTGCCTAGTATCCATCCAGGCCTTGGTAAAATTGGGATTAAATAGGCATTAAAGCCAGAGTATGGGGAAAACAATGTTCTTTGGGATAAATTCAGATGGGCGAGCTGAGTACCTCCCATCTCAGACAGCCCTGGCACAGGGGAAGGGGATCTGTGTTACAAGTCCCTTTCAGAAGAATTCAGATCCAAGGATTTGGGTTGACCAATTGTGGAGCCATAGCAGCCAGCTGTAGAAGCTGGATGGAGCAGGGAGGGGGCTCAGCTTCCCAAATTCCCTGGCATTTCAATCCCACCACTGATTCAAACTCATCTTTTCCTCTTCAAGTTAAAAGGAAAGGACACAACCACATCTGCAGGCAGAAGGAAAAGGCAGGGATAAAGCAAAAAGGATGGATGTCACATCTGATCAGTGTGACACCAGGCTGGAAACCACTGGTGGCTCCTCTGATTTATGTCTTTCTGCAGCTACTTTCCTTGCCTCATTAAAAATCCACCATTTCAGGAACTCAAAGCTCTTAGCAACATCTGCAGTAAAATATTTAACTTGGGTTGGCTACTCGGTGTCACTGAAAGCCAAGGCTGGGTGGATTTCAAACTCCAGGATGATCTGGATTTTTCCACCAAACCAACCTCTTGCAGCACGTTCAGAGCTCACAGACATCAGGGTGAGGAGCTGAGCTGTCAGCCATGGGCTTGGGCAAGCTCTGGAGAGCCAGAAAACTCTTGTGGAGTGAAAAAACACTGAGAAAAAAGCACCTGGTGCCTTATTTGGGGCTGATTATCATTTGATTTTAATAAAGAAAGCCTGAAGGAGCCTCCGAATACAAATGAAGTAGTGAGTGAAAAAAAAAAAAAAAAAAAAAAAAGCTGTTTAAAAGCTGTCCAAAAAAAAGAAACCTGGAGAAAGTGCAAAACAGTCACAATGCCTGAGCATCCCTATTGGTAAAAAGCCTTTTTGCATCACCCAAGCACAGGATGCTTCTCACTGCTCTTACCCTGAGCTCTTCCCTCCACTGCATTAGAAAATGGGTTAAAAATTGTAGCAAATATATGATTGAACTGGCCAGCTCACTGACACCTGGCACTGCATATTTAAAATACAAAATGCCCAATTGGTGGACATAAAACCTTTGTTAAATTTTTGGAGGCCAAAAGAAGAAGAAGGAAAAAAAAGGGATTTTACTTCCATCCCAGATGGGAGTTTAGTAATCCCCACACTGCCAGGGGTGGGGACTTAAATAAACAGCAAATGAAAGAGGTATTGGGCAACCCCAGAGCTGCTCAAGAGCACACAGAAGGTTTTACAGAACTCATCCTCATGCTGCCACCTGCAGCAGTTGCATTTCTTGCTGGGCTGCCTTGCTTCTAGCTTAGGTTGCAGTGGGAATGGGGTGAAAATTATGAAATGATAAGAAAAAGGAAAACTTTCAGCTCTTCCCTCCTGGAGCAGTTCCTTCTCCAAGGGACCAAATCCTGCCCAAGGATGGCTCATGGGATGGAGCCAGGGAAGATGTGCAGAGCCCGGGAGGACCAGGACACTCAGCCTATCTGTCCACATATGTATTTCAACTGAAATAAAACTCCACTGCAGGAAGTGATTGTGTCCACTCGGCACTAGAGAGTGGTTAAAACATTTCCAAGGAGCTCAAGCCCTGCACTTAGGCTTGCAGAGGAAGGCAAAAAAGAGAAGATGCTCTGAAGGGACACATGCCAAAGGATGAACTTGATGCAACAAATCTAGTGGGTAGCTTTCTGCACATGTGGTGTGTTAGGGGTTCAAAAGCTGCCTGGGAGCTTTGAAGACCTTGACCATGAAGAGGTTTAGTGCAGTGGTTATTTCCTGGTAGTATCATACAACTTTTCCTAGCAGTGAGGTGGCTGCTGTCAGCTGGGATCATGTGAAATGTAGATCCCGGAGGATGCTGGAGAGGAAGCAGAAAATGCCACCCACTTCCAAGGTCACAGCTGTGAGCAGATCCCTGCTCACCCTCCTGCCCTGATCGCTTACATATGAGATGAACCTTGGAAGAGGAATGAAAATATATGGATATCCAAATATTCCAGGAAGAGCTGTCATGGGAGAGCTGCAGAGTAAAGCTGCAACGAGCCCTTGCATTGAACAAGGCCCTAATGGCAGCTGTGCTGTTATCAGGAAGGGATGCACCCTTGGAAAAAAAAGCAGCAGTAAGGTTTTCCAGCTCCAAATAATCTTTAGCAGAGGATGAAATCCAGCTGCCTGCCCGTGAGGAAGCTCCTATGCTCCAAAGCCAGCATGTGAGTCATTCAGCCAAACCCAAGTGCAACATCAGCCATGGGGCTGATTTTCAAAGGTTACTCATTATTCACCCACAAATTAGATTTGTCAACAGATGGAGAGAGTAAAAATTCAGTACTGCCTGGTTCTGGGCTTCAAACAGCCTCATCCAGCAAAGCAGTGATGACCTCCTCTGAGCCTGGTGGCAGTGAGAATGGCATGAAGACAGAAGAGGGGGAACAAGACACAAGAAAAAAAGAGCCCAGATCTTGCTTGGCATAGCTGAAGCTGTGTTTGAAATGGCAGTGACTGGAAAGAGCAGGGATCTGAATATTGCCAGGGTGCTGCAGGCCAGCATGGAGCTGGGAGGAGATGATACAGGGAGCTGGGAAAAGAAGGTGCAGGGAGCTGGGAAAGAAAGGTCCAGGGAGTTGGGAAAAAAGGGTCCAGGGAGCTGGGGAAAAAGGGTCCAGGGAGCTGGGGAAAAAGGGTCCAGGGAGCTGGGGAAAAAGGGTCCAGGGAGCTGGGGAAAAAAGGGTCTAAGGGAGCTGGGGAAAAAAGGGTCTAAGGGAGCTGGGGAAAAAAGAGTCCAGGGAACCTTGTTGGTCCAGCTTTTCTGCACCATCAACATGAATCTGGTCCCCAGCCCTGGGAGGTCCTGGCCTGGATGGACTTTCCCTATCCTCTTTATCTCCATCCTGGATTGTCATATGAGGGACTTCAGTCCGCTGTGGTTTAGGGGCATTTTCAGGATGGCTTTGCAGATAATTTCTTCTGACAGCAAGAAGGAACCTTTCAGGTTTCTGTCATCCAGCCTGTTTATAAGTCAGTGCCAAATGGAGAGTGAGGTCCAAAGTGGCCTGGGAGCAGCCAGCTCACCCCCTGCAAAATGACACCAGGCTGTGCCACGAGATGTTCACCTCCCAACACAGGATTTCAGCCTTGAAATCTCTGCCTGCCAGATCCAGGAGCAGCTCAGACACGACTGAGGGAAGTTTAACAAAGCAGCAAATTACAGCTCAGCCCAGGATTTTCCACCCCCAGATCCCACATAGGTGTCTCCCAGCACCCACTTGTTGGCAGCTGTGCTCAGAGCTTCTCCTTTCTGGCATCTTGGTTGCTGGGGGTCACCGGTCCCTGGGCCACATCCAGGGCACTGTCACCAGAAAACAGATGAGTGGAGCCAGGCCAACATAAGCAAAGGTATTTGCAGGGATCCAGTCAGCTCCAAAGGAGCTCTTTAGTACCTGCTCACAGGTGTCTGATGGGTGAGCCTGGCTTTGAAGACCCTCAGGGCTTCCTCATGAGTGATCAGGATCAGACCACGAACATCTGGGACCTCCCTAATGCTTTGCTTTCAGGATCTCCATGTGCTTTCCAAAGTCAAGAGAAAACAAGAGGGCAAGACAGAGGCAAGAAGAGCAGCAGAGTGACACAGCACTGACGGAGGCAGGACCAGGAGCAGAGCCCAGACTGCAGGGGATGCACCCAGCTGCACCTCTCCAGGGACCTCAGCTTTAGAAGACAACGAAGCTGAGGCTTGAGGACCACCAGAGCCACTCCTCACTTGATCACAGAAATCCCTCCACATGCCCAAACACAATTCCTTTCCCCAGCCTACTGATGCTTTAAGCAAAAATTCAGATTATTTTGGCTGTCCTGGATGGGATGGAGGCTTGCTCACTGCACCAAAGGGAAAGCACCACAAAGAGAGAAGCAGCAGAACTACCACAGACAGCCCTGAAACCTCCTCTGACCCCAGCATCTCCCCCAGAGCACTGCCCATCCAGGCAGCTGAGGAAAACCACCCAAGGACTCTTATCACAGTACTGGATGCCTGTGGAGTATTTCATTTGGCAATCTTTGGGGCTCTCCTAATCTTTTCCTTTATGATTAATATTAAACAAGTCATATTCCTTATGGAATTTCCTAACTCTGTCTGTTTATATTTTTCTCTACATCATAGTTAATATTTTCAGATCGCCTCTTTCTTCTTTTCTCTTTTATTCCACATTCATATGGTTTTCCTCATTTTATAAATTAGGTTTCTTGTTTAGTAGCCATGACAACATCTGCCTGTGGTGGTTACACCACAGCCCGGGACTTTTTTTTTTTTTCTTCTTTTTTTTTTTTTTCTTTTCTTTTCTCCCCTCAAGCTGTCTTAAAAAAAAACCCCTTAAAATAAATAGAAGCATCAAATGAAAGGGGCAAGTTTGGTACCGACTCCTCCTCCCTTTCCCTCCAATGACCCACTTCAACACGACTTCCCAGCATGGTGGGTGAGGACTCATTTGGCTTTAATCCTGCAAAGTCTTATCCACTTAGTTAACTTCAATGGGAATACTCAGAGCACATCCAGTGAAACACATATGTAAGTCTTTAAAACCTTCAGGCCTGTTGCCTGAGAGGCAGAAAGCAAAAAGCTGGAGCTGCATTTTCCTTCTGGGCATTGATCTTTGCCCAGCAGCTCCAGGGTGGGTGCTGGGGGGGGGGAAGCACCCATGTGCCACCCTCCAGGGATGGGGATGAGGTGACTTCCATGGGATACTGAAGTTCAGCATCAACTTCTGAGCAGGGACCACCACGGCACTGTCACTGCAGCTTCTGCACAACCACCCAAGTGGCTTTTGCATCACTCTTTCTCCAGACTCTCAACAAAACCCCATGGCTGGAGGCATCAGGACCCACTTGCTTCCACCTCTGCATTTCAAATAGCAGGATGTGGGGATTGATGCCTGCTCATTTATCAGGGCAACCTGGAGAGCTGGCAAAGCAGCTACAAAGCAAAGGGGCATCAAACCCTTTTTTTGTGACCTTGGGAATAGCTTTAAAAAAAAATCATTATATTTCAGTCTTTAGGATATTGTTAACCAGTAGCTTAGGAGGAACTTTTGAAAAAATAATGTGTATTTCTATTAGACTTCTCCCATGAGCACAGTAAACAGCAATGGGTTCCGGATCTGTGTTTATCCATGGCAAGAGATAACTAAAATTCCATGGTGTGTCTTACACACTGAACATAAAACACCAACCACACGGAGATTCAACCACGTTGAATGCAACAGAGAACCAAGAGGAGGCAACAGGGAAGGGAAAAGGCCAGGAATTTAACAAAGGCAGATGAACCTTTAAGACAGCAGAACCTCTGGGAGCCCTGAGACACTGAGTCCAGATGTTCGGAGGTCGCTGTAACCTGACTCCAAGAAGGAAGAGGATGTATTCCTTAAAATTCCCTGTTGTGCTTTAATTTACTGCAGAGGATTCATGTGGCGATCACAGGTGGAGTTTCAGATTGACCATAAACATGAAGGTGGGGGCAAAAGACTTTGAGCTGTTTCAGGTTTGCCTGCCAAGAGGGTTGAGGTACAGATTTCCATGAAAACATCTCCCTTCCCTTCCCCTCTGCTCCAGGAATTGGTGCTGGTGGCCAGAGGGAAAAAACCAGCAGAGACACTGCAGGCACCACCAACCCCATAGACTGATGGGGACCAGGACCAGAAGCAGGGAATGGCTTAAATGGAGACTCTGAGGCTGGTGACCACTTCTTCACTGGGTGCAGAAGGAGGAGGAAGGAACACAGGGCAGATGGTGACGTTTTGAAGTGCTGTTTCTTCTCTGTGGTCACATTTCTTCTCCATAGCCCCAGGAAAACGATCTCTCTGTTTCTTTAGGACCCCACTGTCTGCCCCAGAACATTTTGTGGGGAGGAAAGAAAAATATTGGTCCCGTTGTGTCTCTGGCACCATCCCATCTGCCCAGTGAATCATGGAGATGGAGCTGATTTGGATGCCTGGGGTTTCAGAGTGTCCCTCCCCCAGCTCCTGACCCTTCCACCTTGGCTTTGCTCCCTCTGAGGTTTCTGGCCCAAGGCACGATCAGGAGAACTGACAGCTCTGCCACTTTTGTTACAGAGGGATCTGTGTGGGGTTGGGATCTGGTTTTCAAGGGCTGGCCATGGAAGAACTGACACTGTTGGTGCCACCCATTCTCCACTCCTGCCATGCTAATTCCCAACCCTGAGCTGTGGCTTCAGGAATATATTTCAAAGCAGGGAAGCAGCTTTTCGAGCTTTTAGAGGGTTCAGATAATTTCTTAGCTGAATGAATCAGCTGCATGGCTATTAGAAAGCCTCTGGGATCTCCTCTTTCATCTCTCCTCAGCACAAGTCATGAGAAGTGCTGATGTGATGAGCAGGCAACACTGCTTTAGGCAGTTGTTTCCTCAGCCTTTGCAGAACTGGCACTGAGCTGGGGCTTCTCAGCACTTGCAAGTTTTTCTAATTAAAGTTGGGTGTAAATTTCAAGTGGCACACCTCTTCCTGAACAGCTCCACATGTGGACACCAAGCCCAGACCAAAACTACCTTGTTCCTGTTTAGCTTAACCCAGCTCCAAAGAGAGGTTGCAGATGTGTGAAATAAGCAGTTAATAAACAGAAATAAGCATCCACCTCCTGTGGATGGACAAACCATCAGTTTGCTCGTGGAAGGGATTAAACTAAAATGCAAGAGCCCCTTGAACCAAAGCAAGAGAGGTGAGACCTGGTGCTGGCCTGGAACCTGGTACTAGGGGGCTTGAGGATGAGCTCAGCCACCAACTTGGATTATGGCAGCAAGAAGAATCCAAAGCCCTCTGCAGAACTCCAACATCACCCCAAGGAAACGTGAGACCTGGGGTTTGCAAACAGCTCTCCAGGTGAGGATGCCTCCAAGCACCACAACCCTCATGGCAGCAAAGCAACCCCAGCTGCTCCAAGAGGATCTTGCAGTAAGAAGTGATTTCTTTGAGTCACCCACTCCAAGAACCCCCCCCCCCCCCCAGTTTTTTACAGGAAGATGAAAGTAAGGAGTGACACAGGTTTCCTGCAATTTCTAGCTGTTGCATCACCAAAAAGATCATGTCTTTGGTGGTGCCTGGGGAAGGGGATAATACAGCTGTGTAAACTGCGTGTGGGCTAAAGCATCTCAGGGCTGCATCCTCAGCCCAACACTTCCAAATCAAAATAAAACCTCTCTGGAGGCAGCATCATTACAGAGAAACATTAAACCCAGCAGCTTGACCCAGAACAAGCAAATGAGTTATTTTCATCAAACCAGGACACTACAAAATCCATCTTCAACCTCTGTCCCTAAGCAGCCCAAGTTCCACAGCTTTGTCTTTACTCTGAAGTGACATGGGATCCATTTGAATGGCTTGAATTAAAGCTACCCAGTCTTTGGGCAACGGATGCTAGGAGAACTTGCACCCCTGATCTGTGGGTAGTTTTAGGGATGAACATTCAGCTGACACCAGATAGGCTTAAATCCAACTGTCCACACACACAAGAGATGGGTTGGTTTAACCTGGCAGAAAATCACTTCTTGAAACAGGCACATTAATAAAAACCCCAAACCCAAGTTGCTCACCTGGGAGAAGAGCAGGTACCACCTGGGCAGGCTCAGCTCAGCTCAGTTCCCATCCCTGGGGGGGAGGCAGCCTCCAAGGAAGAGTCCTGCTGGGGAGGACCCTGAGTGGAGCCAGGCTTGGAAACCAGGACAGGGCTAAAGGCAGAGTCTACAGAGTCAGATTGGCCAGACATGGAGGGGGTGGCATGTTCAGAGAAGCTCTGTCCCACTGGGACAGCTCTGCTAACCTGAACCCAGAAAACCCAAGGTCAGAAGCTGCTCCAACAGGGAGTGATACCAGGGGCAAGACTGCAGAGCAGCACTGGTTGGAACCCCAGATTTCAGCCAGGAGAGCTCAATCTAGCTGTTAACTGCAGCAAAATCCTCCCTTTAGTCCCAGCAACACAGCACCAAAGCCAACAGCCCACCCCCAGCCCCTTCTCCTCCTGGAATGGGCACGTTCTGTCTTCACACTTCTCTGTGTCTATCTGACACTATTAAATGATTCTCTTCAGAATGCGTTATAAATTCCCTTTCAAAAAAAAAAAAGTTCATAATCCTCCATCTGTTTCCAGTTAGGCTGTTCTGATTTCTACTTTTTTGAAATGGAATATAAAACATTATTTAAGGGTCCTGCAATCGAGGTGGTGGGAGGAGAAAAGACAAAATCAAACCACCACCACCACCACCATCACCCTGTCGAAAAGCAAAGACCTGGTGAGAGCCAAGGGCTGGGAAGCTCCAATGGGACCATTTCAGATGAGGAATACAGAGTAGAAAACGTGATTCAACTTGGAAGAACCCTCACTTCAAGCCATTACACTGCAACTGGACAAATCTACAACTTAAAGAGACATTTGACACATAACAGTGGGCGAGTCCCTTGGCTTGGGCACCGTTTTGAGGCCGTCCTGGTTTGTGTTATCTTGGGTAGCTACACCTAAATGTAAGCAAATAATCATCATCCCTGGAAATCTGGTAAAAGTGCATGTTCAAGATCATGTCACTGACTTCAGTAACAACTCTGGTTTGTAGCTGGCTTGGCTCCTGTTGGAATGTTTTCTCCAGACCCTCACACATACGTGCAACACATACTTTATCTCCCATCCTTGCTTGGACCCAAAAGCTGCAGCGAGTGGATTGCATCTGGGAAATGCAGATGATTTGAAGCTCTTGCAGCCTTGCCAGCTTGGATCATTTCACTGACAGCAGCCTTGCAATTGATTCTTCTCTTCCAGCCCAAGCACCTGGCAATTCTGCTAGAGGATGCAGGCACAAAGGTTCTGGAGCGCAGAGAAATCTTGAAAATCAAATGCAAAATTAAAACAGGAGGAAGAAGGGGGAAAAAAAACCCCACACCCAACCAACCCCAACCCTACCCCCAAGCCCTCAGAGCTGAAATACTCCACAAACTCTCTCCTTGGCAGAGGCAGGACCACATGTGGTGGATGTCAGCCATGTCATTTAATAGGGCTCTGGAAGGTGTTCGTGCAGTGAGAAGATGAGAGTGGTGTAAATCCTACACAGAGCAGCAGAGAAAATGAGACCTGAGAGCACCCTGGAAGGCTGTAAGGCAGAGAAACACCCAGGGCAGCCAGGATTGGTGGTTGTTTTTCAGCACACTTGAGCAAATTCTGCAATTGCGGGATCTCGCCTCTGAATTTTGCACCTCAAGGCTTAACAACGTGGCCACGGGGCCACTGGAGCCCACCTGGCCCCTGGGCCAGCCATGGTGGCTACTGTGGCACAGAGATGACACCCCTGACATTGAGCCCAGTCACCACAACACACGTGGCACCTTCCACCACGAGCCTGAAGCTCAGCTGGAACCCATCCCTCTGGCACAGGCATCTGCTCCCTCCCTGCCACCGTGTCCTTTGGACATATGAGCAATATGTGCTGCTCTGAAATGCTCCTGGATGGCCAAGCTCTTCCTGGCCCCCAAAACCAAGAGCCCAAGTCAACAGTGAAAATTAATCTGGACCTTCCTGCTGTGTTTTTACAGCCATGGCAGCATCCAGCATCCTGGGGGGCTCCCATTTCAAACCTGGGCGTAAAATCTGACTCTCAGGTTTAAGAAGGAAAAGCACTAGCAAAAGTCAGTCAACACAACTAGACAAGACAACCACCAAAGGTGAGACAACAGGCATCCTGCCCCAGACATCTTAACAAGATGCCTCTAACACACTCCAGTTGTTCCAGTACTTAAAGGGGGGCTAAAAAGAAGATGGAGCCTCCCTACAAACAAGGAGTCCCATGGAAAAGACAAAGGGCAATGGGCACAAGTTGCTCCTGGGGAGATTTGGATTGAACACAAGAAGAAAATTTTTCACTCTAAGGACAGTCAGACACTAGAGTGGTCTCCCAAGGGAAGGGGTGGATTCTCCCACTTTGGAAAGTTTTACATCTCAGCTGGATGGGGTGCTGGGATAGCTCCCATAAATAATAATATCAGAATAACAATAATATCAGAATAATATTGTAATTTCAAAAGGGTTGGGCCAGATGATCCTTGAGGTCCCTTCCAACTTGCCATTCTATGATTCTATGAACCTTCCTCCCTGGAAAAAACCCACCAAGATGGACAACAAAAGGCAGAGGCACCAAAAATCCCAGGCTGGCAGCATCCCAAATAACCACTTTTTTCCTTTCCATTCTTTTGTAAAAAACACCAAACATCCCACAAAGCTGCGGGATCCTTCCAGAGCTTCTCTCTGCCTGCCAGCAGGATGACTGATGGGAAATCACACCAGCTCCAGGGCTCCGTCGCCGACTGTTGCGAGGCGGCTCCGCCTGTTGGAGTCACTGAGGGTCCCTTTCCAATTAATCAAGTTCCCATACTGATTAACAGCATGATTCATGTCCCTCGTTAGGAGCATTCTGGAACAAACAAGGCTGTATTTCAAGGCTGCTGGCTTAATGGTTAAAATAAATACCTCTCCGAATTTTCTATTTTCAAGTAGCTGAACCTTTTCCACCTTTACGACTAATTCAGACTTCCTTCAAATTATTTTTCTAAGTAATATAACAATTTGTTTTTCATTAGAGCTTGTCAAAGCCGGACTTGGGTTTATTTTGAGAGAAACCAGGGCTCTCCAGAAACTGTTTAGTACAACCTGAATGACGCCCAAAGGGGTTATTGCAGCCACAATCAAAATAGAGTTTACAGCACTGGCTAGGGGTGACACTTTATTTAATGATTTTAAAAAAAAAAATAAAATAAAGAAGAGAAAAAAAAATTCCCCCAGCCCCCAGAATCAGAAGCTAATTAAATGCACTCCTATGGCTAACAGTAAGTGTTTCTAAGTCACTCTGACTACTGCAGAATGCAAGAACTTAACTTGTTGCTAACTAATACCAGACACCATTATATGAGCAGCCTTATTTACTGATTTGGGGTGGTATGTGCTGGTATTCTTGTGTCTGGCACAGCAGCCTTGCAACAGATATTATCAAGCTGGATGTGAAATCAAATCTAGGAGTGATTCAAGAGTTTGGGTTCTGCCTGTTTAAGTTGGAAATTTTTTTATTTTTATTTTTTTTTAATTTTTTTCTTGGGGGGGGGACAAAGGAGAAGGGTATAGCTGGGTGTTTAATTTCAGGTGGCTTGAATGTAACTGAAAATCTCCCCTGCAAACCCCTTTGATTTCACATCCCTTTTGTTTTGCTGTCAAGCTGGAGCCTTGCCAAGTGTGGGAGGCTGGAGGAGGAGAGAGGGGGCAGGAGGACCCCAGGGCCACCCCTCAGCTGCTGGACCAGGATGGGTGCAGAGGGTGGCCCCGAGGCTGCAGTCCTGATGATTCAGCTCTATAATCCCAGTCCAGCCCTTCAAGATTCCCAAACAACCTTCTGAGATGCTCTGCCTACAGATTTTTAAAGACTTGAGCTGGAAAGCTCATTCTTCCCTGAGCAGCAAACTCATGTTTGGCTCTTTATTTTCCTGGGATATTCTCTGTTTGTTGGGTTTTTGCTGTTGTTGTTTGTTGTTTTGTTGGGTTTTTTCCTAAACCACAATAAAATCAACACAATTTGGACTTTTGGGAGAGCTGAATTTCCTCTTTCTTTTGGCCAGGGAGAGGCTACCCAGCCCTAGCACCCTTCCTGGGATAGGGGCACCCATCTCCCTGCACCCCATCTGCAAGTGGAATCAGAGGCTGGCCTGGGGATAGCCCCTGGAGGTACATCATCTGCAAATTATTTTTTTTTAGGGTCTCAGCTCCAGGGAAGTCTTGGTGCTGAGCTCCACAGATGCAGTGCAGAAGGGGTGCCCTGAATGTCCAGCTGGGGTGGAATTTTCCTATGGAAAATCAGACAGCAGCTTCATTCTCCTGCCCAGCCAGCTCATAAGGTATTGACACCAAGAAAGAAAACAAACAAAAAAAAAACCCCAAAACAAACTACTTGAGCAATGCAAACATCCTCTAGGTGCATAGGTGCATCATTAAAGCAGAACTGCATGGCCTCCACCACACAAGCCTGGCACTTGTGTAACCCTGATAATCCTCCTGGAGACACATCTGATTTACACCAGCCTAGGAAAAATAATAAAACAAGAATACAAAAAAAAAAAAAAAGCCTCAAACACCAACCAAAAAAAAAAAACAAACTACAACCAAAAAAAACCCTGGGCTGGAATCTGACAAGTGAAAACAAACCCTGGATTCAGACCCTTTCTGCAGGGAAAAAGTGGGGGGGGAGCTGTTTAATTTTTGTTCTCTTTCTCTGAGCTGCTGCTGTGACCTCTGCTACCTCCTAAGTCAGCAGCACAATCTGTTGCAGCTGTGGCACTGGGTTTGATTTGCTCCTGTGTGTGGCTGGGAGGTTCAGCAGCTCATCCCCTCCAACAACTTGTGGCATGGCAGAGGCAGCAGCCTTGGGGGGGACTTGGTCCTCCCATCCCAAAAGAGATGGGAGGGGGGAACCCCCCCCCTTTGCCTCCTGCACACAGCTTGGGAGAGGAGATGGGAAAAGGATCAAATCAGAGGGAAATGTCCACTTCCATCAACATTTTTTCAGAAGTTGGGCTTTGGCCAAGCCAAGGGAAAAAAAAGGGTTGAAAATATCTATTTATTCAACAACTGCTTTTTGCTACAAAGCAAACCAAAGCAAAAGCCAAACTGAATCTCAGAATCTTAGAATCATTTTGGTTGGAAAAGGCTGTATAAGATCATGAAGTCCAACTGTTAATCCAGCACTGCCAAGGCCACCACCAGCTCATGTCCCTCAGCATCACAGCTCTTTGAAACCTCCCCAGGGATGGGGACTCCACCACTGCTCTGGGCAGCCTGGACCAGGGCCTGAAAACCCTTTTGAGGAAGGAATTTTTCCTCACATCCAACCCAGACCTTCCCAGGCACAACTTGAGGCTTTTTCCTCTTGCCCCATCCCTTGTTCCTTGGGAGCAGAGACCTACCCCACCTCACTACAACCTCCTCAAGGACGTTGCTGCCCACTTTTCTGTATATTCCCAGCTTCCAGGAGTTCAGGAGCTGTGTCTCTCCACCCGGCTGAGCAAGGGTAGGGCTCAGAACTTGTTCTTTGAGGAAAAAAAGAGATGTGAAGCTGAAGCTCCTTCCCATTTGGCCCAACCACAACCACTCTTTGGTTGTAAGAAACCTCAGCCCCCCTCCTGCCCAGCCTCTAACTCAGCACTACCTGCCAGCTCAAAGGGGCAAGGTGGCTTTTTTTTTTTTTTTTTCTGGCTTTTTTTTTTTTTTTTTTTTTGGCTTTCCTCTCACTTCCCCTCATCAACTCTTTTGCCAAGCTGTGTAATTTTACTGCCGGGCTTAAGGAGCCAAGAAACACGTTTGGTGGTGTGAGCCCTGCAGTAGACGTGGTGAAAAACATGCAGCTTCAGGGTTTTAGGAGCCAGCTCCAGAGAAGAGCAAAACACCCGCAGAGCAGAGGGGCTGAGGGTTTGCACCCTCTCTGGTTTCACTCTGGGATGCTGGTACTTGGCTGTCTCCAGCCACGAGGGGTTGAAGCCAGGGATGGACCTTGGGGTGCAGGATGGTGACTGAGTGTGAGGGGATGGAGGTTTCCAAAGGGAGAGGATGTGATGCTCTCACGGGTGGTGTGGTGGGCAGGGGAAAGAACTTGCCTTCCCCACACATCACTTACATCCACCCTCCCCATTTAAACCACAAGCTCCTTAGGGCACAGACAAGCTTTTCCCAAGAAAGGTTGGACCAGAGGATCCTTGAGGGCCTTTCCAACATGGTGCTCTGTGAGTGATGCTTCTACAGAACCAAGAATAACAGGGTTCAGATCTCACTGCTGGTCTCCAAGACCTTTCAAAATCTCTTCTTTCACCGCCAGGTACTAACAGACACACTTTGGACTTTGTTTCTCTTGCACTTTGTGGTGCTTCAGGTTTGGATTTTTGAGACTCAGACCCCAAGACCACTACAAAATCAGCCAAGGCTCAAAATGAAAGAATCATTCATCAAAGTGATTTGTAAAACACTGACACTACCTGCAGCTGGACTTCCAGCCTGTTAAGTGAACATCCCATTCTATAGCCACCATCAAGAGTCACTCGGTGAAAAAAACCCCAATCCTTAGGAGTCAGAGAAATTGTTCAAACCCCCAAGCCCAGCACTGGATTTTTAAATGAGAAGATACAAATGTCCCTGATCCAGACACAAGCATCTTGCTGAACACAGTTCTGCTACTCCCTGCAAAGGGCAACATCCAACGACAGCAAAAAACTTGGAATATTTAGAAAACTCTCCAAAAGTCTAAAAACTCTGGGTTATATACAAGAAAACTCCACCTCAGGCTTTTTTTGAGGTCTCTGTGGCTCAGCCTGGCCAGTTCTCACCAGCCTGGTTTTACAGGGCTGGATTGCTGGAGCAGGGAAGGAGCTGAGTTACAAGTTTCTCCTCCAGGCTTTCTTCCTGGCAGAGAGAATTTGCAGCAGTGTTGCTCAGCACGTCAAGTCTGGCACCTGCTTACAATAAATCCCTAATGATGTCGAAGAGCTGAACGACTATTTAATTTCTGGGTTAGGTTTGGATTTCTACATACTGTAAATGCTAGGAGTGGTGCTTTTTTTTTTTTTTTTAAACAATGCTGTGTATTTATCTTGGAGATCCTCGATCACTGGCTGCCCTTCATCTAAGATCTCTTTGTAAATGCAAAACGATGCTCTTGGCACAGAGAGCCCAAGGGGAGGATTTGCCACCATCACCTGCTAATACCTTGATGTCTGCTGAGATCTTCCAAGCAGGTTCCCTTGCAGGTGGGAGAGGTCAATGAGCTATTTTGGGTCTCAGAAACCCAAGGGATTTGAATCCCAGCAGACACCACAGGAAGGAAAAAGCCTCATGGAGTGATGCCCAACTGTCCAGATGGGAGTTTGAGAGTCACAGAATCCCAGACTGGTTTGGGTTGGAAGGTGACCTTAAAGATCAGCTACTCCCAGCCCCCCTGCATGGGCAGGGACACCTCCCACTGGAGTAGGCTGCTGTAAAATCTTGGATGACATTTTCTCCCTGCTCACCTTTGATCCTGGCAAACGTGCTCTGGATGCTGGAATCTGATTGAGAATCTCTCTGTGAGCAGATGTCCTGCAAGAACTCCACCCACAGCTGTAAACCACAAAGCCCTCCTCAATCTGGTGGTTGGTGACAATGAAGAATGATTTTTCTAATGGGAACTGGCCAGAATTCAACCCACTCCTTAATTATTCCATCTTTTTTTTTTTTTTAAAGCAAAGACTATTTATATCGAGAGACTGGCAATAAAGTTCCACTCTTCAAAAAAGCTGCCAAGGGGAAATTTCTGGAAGCTCAAGCTAGGAGGACTCGTATCAGAGCAGGCAGACCCCAAACCCAGATGACAGCAAGATGAAGCACCAAAACCATGGGTACCATCCCTGCTTTGGGTCTCGTGAGGACACGAGTGGGTGGGTGGGTGAGCACGGGAAGGGGAGGGTGAAGGGATACACCCACACGCTGCGTGTTTGAGGAGCCACCACCCAAATCTCCTGCACAGTAGGTGGCCCAGGACAGCCCAGCATGACCTGCACAACCCCATGGGAATCCAGTGAGGGATGGACATCTATCCTCCCTGTGTGCTCCTTGCTCCACTGAGCCCCTCCTCTCTGATGCCTCAAAACTCTTTAAGCCTCTTTCCTTACAAACGTGCACCGAGTGAGAAGAGTAAATTCATGCTTGAAAAAAGGAAAAAAGAAACAACTCACATTTCTCTTTAAAGCAAAGCAAATTTTTTGGGGTCCTGACAAAGCAATATTCTCCAGGCCCAACAGTATCTGGAAAAATACACTTACTCAACCTAGCCACCATGACTCCAATAACAATTATAAAATGTCCAATAAAACTTGCATGTAATGTCAATTCAAATCTTGAAAAGCAGAATTAAGTGGTATATCAACATTAAACTTTATTGCTTCCTTTGCAGAGCACAAGTATTGTCAATAAAAGTCATTCTGAATGAAGAAAAGGGCAGTAAATATTAAATAAACAGGTTTTTGTTGAAATGCTATAAAGGCAACAGAGCTGCATTCTACACTGGGTCCCTTTTTTTTCCTTTGCAGACTCCCCTCGTGATAGAAAGAAGTCAGTAACTGCAACCTATCAATAAAGCCCCAGTTAAAGGGTGGTTAGCTGCATGCATTTACAATATGGCATTATGAGCCTTCATCCTATATACTTGTTTTTTCCAGGTCCCAGTGGCTCCAGCTGAGGTCCCCCAGCACACAAACAGTTGTGTTGCTTGTTGGGGGAACCTCGGAGAAGCTCTGAGGGTGAGCACCAACCACATCCCCTCTGTGGCCCCACCTCAGGGCACGGCAAGGATGGAGAAACCCTGGGCTGAGAAGGGGATGGATGAGAGGGGAGTGTTTGGTCAGGCTGGTCAGTGATGGAAGTTTCTTCTGGCAGAGGTGAGGACAAGGCATCACCAGCTCAGGCTATTTTTCTTCTGGCACAGAAGTGAGCAGAGCACGACAGCTCCCACCCGAGACGTGGCAGCCCTGCCAAAGCCTGGAATTTTGCAATGTGTTTTCTGAAGAGCCACTCACCACAGTGTCTTCTGCTCCTTTCTGGGTCTACTGGCCTCTAGAAAGAGCCTTCACCATCCTTCCCTACGTTTCTTTATACACTGAATTATTTCTAGTGGCAATTCCTGCTTGCTAATCCCATCCTCACCGTGTCTCCCCATCTGCCTGCTCCTGCAACAAGCAGCCAACAGAGATGAGATGCTTTGCTTTGGCCACAAGACAAAAGGGCAGGTTTCTTTTTAAAACTGAGCTGAATATAATCCTCCCAGTGACACCAAAAATCTCAGGAGTGATGGCTCATCACAAACACAACTGGCACCTCATGGCACAATGCCCTGAGACCTCTCTGAGTCAAGACCTCTCCTGCCTCCGCTCCCAAAAAAACCAAAGGTGGCACCAAGAGGTGCTGAGCAAGCAGAGGTACAAGCCATGTGTTTGGTGCTACCCAGACCCAGCAGGACGTGTTCTGGAAGATGGAGATGGAGCAAGCATCCCTGGGAGGGCACAAATCCTACCCCTTTGATGTCAGCCCTTTGCAATCTGATCAGCATTTCTGTGGTTTCCCAGTAGAGTTTATAAGCTGTTCTCCAGTTTAACCAACACAAGCATTTACAGCAAAGACTACCAGCTACTGAGTAGGAATTTCATGATGCTGAAATGATACTGAACAAACAACATCAAATAAACTATATAGAACAAAAAAGGCTGCAGTCAGCCAGGGCCATGAACTGTGCTTCTGCGAGTCAGAGGCTGGGGTTTCATGAGCTCTTCCAATTAAAAGATTCAGAGATAAGAGAAATCAGATGTCGTCTAGGAAAGTGTATATGCAGGAGCTTCTGTCCTCTGGCTTTTGCACAGATTTATTTACTTCACGAATGAAAAAAACCCAACAAAATCAACTGGAATGTGAATGCCATTAATTTTTGAAGAAATCCCCTTCACTACAAACCACAGCTCAGAAACTCCGGTGGGTGTCAAAACCAGCTCAAACGTTTTCAGAGGTAAGGAACAGCCCTTGAATGTTAGATATTAAAACAAAACAAACCAAAAAAAACTTCGAAGAGTGAGAGAGGTCTAGAAAAATTACCTTTTGGAGAACCTGGAAGTCTTCATCCCAGTCATGGGGATGACCCTTTGCTCTAGCCCTGGGCTGCGGTTCCTCTGCCACCCATCCGGACGGAACCCAACCCAGCAGCAAGGGAAAAAAGAGCCCCAGCAACACACCAAGCACAGCCCCACCAGCACAAACCACCCGAGAGCCAAGAGTTACTAGCTCTGAATCATCTTGATTCACTTCAGCCTGAACTCTTGACCTGCAGAGTGAGTCAGTTCCTCTGGATGCTGCTCCTGCTCGGAGAAGATGGGCTCCAGTGAACCCATCCACCTCGGCACTGCTCCCACTCTCAGCACGTGTGTCCATGACCTTGTTGCAGGTTCCAGAGGTGGAGTTAGGAGTGTGTATCCACAAACTCATCCATCCAGCTCCCAGCTGACCCTTCAGCCCCCAGCCCCAGGGCGCAGGAAAGGTTGGACGCCCTTCCAACATCCCCCGCTCCATCTTGGGTGAAAATGTGACCCTCGGGAAACAAACCCAGGAGCATCTCACCTGGAAAAGGATCTGCAAGAGGCCATGCAGGATGCACATCCGCCGTCCCAGGAAGAGAAAGAAGGGCACCACCAGCTCGATGAAGTGGTTGACCAGAGTCTCAAATCGATGGAACCACCACGGTGAGCGATGCATGAAGTAGGCGATGGGGTTGGGCACTGGCTGTGTCTGAAAGATGGGAATGAAAAAATGAACCAAACCCTCCAAGGTTCATCATCAGGGGGAGCTCTGGAGCTCTTGGCTTTTTTCCTTATTTCTCTCCTCAGGTTTGCTCACAGGAGAACTGTCCTTTGCCTCTGGGCACTCATTTCTTTTTAGATTATTACCTCTAATTTTTTTGTCATGCAAACCTAAGCAATTTTTAAACCAATACATCTTTAAAAAAACAACAACAACAAAACAAAAAGTTTTAATTTCCTCTCTTTTTTTGCATCATAACCAAAACCCACCAAACTGAAATTAAACCCAGTGTTATTTAACACCAAAACATTACACGTAGCTCGGCACCGACGGACATTAAACTACTCTGCATGAGTGCTGAGCCTCCTCAGAGCAACTAAGCAGATACAGGAACAGAGAAAAAGATTTTCTCAGGGTCACACAGCAGGTCAAACAGAGCCAGGAATGGAAACCAGATTTCCAAACCTAGGAGATATTCTTTCAAAATGTTTAAATTTGAAATAAATGCAGTGGTAGAGTTGCTTTCCAAAATGGTTATTTGGGAAAGGAAAGCGTAATTCCTCTAAACATGCTATATTGGTTTAAGGTATTTACATACTGGCCTTGTGACAATGTTATTCTTCTATCAGCCTGAATTTTTTTGACACTGGGAGATCTTCCATCCAGTACAACAAAGCTACACGTTTTACAAAGAAAACAAAACCAACTCCAACCAATAGCTCCCCCCCCTTCGAGATGCTGCAATTGTAGCAAAAGAGAAAGAAAACAACAGTTTATCTTAACACATCTGACAAGCCCAAATGCATTAATATCTTTCTCAATGTGTGACCAAAAAAAAAAAAAAAAAAGAGAATGAAGACACAAATTTTAATTGATGGTGACACGAGACATCTTTAAATTATTTGTAGTTAAATCAAAACTACAAACAAACAGGGAAAACACTGTACTAAGCGTGGCAACCGAGCGAGCTTCCACTGCCAAATCCCACAACTATTGTAATTCCTTATTAGCAAAGCTGGGATTAATAAAGTTGTTGCTTTCTACGGGTTTCAGGCTGCTGGAACCCCTTGGGACAGGCGACCGCATCCTTCCTTCCGCGGACACCGGGGCCGGATGGAGCAGTGTCGGGGTCAAGGAGCTCTGCCAAGGCCACTCCAGCATGGGAGCAGGAGGTCAGGGCTCCCCCCCTGCCCCAGGTGCCACCAAGGGTCCTTCCCCTCCACATGAGACCTGGTTTGAGTTAATCTGCTTGTTGGACTGCTCTCCAGCATTCCCAGAACATCAGGGAGGCTCACAAAGAGATTTGTGAGCTCCCACGTTGCTGAGAAATGCTTTTATCCTGCCAAATAGGCAGGTTGCTTTCTTAACATCTACTTATTTTTATTTGTTTAAAGTGCATTACCCAAAACTGAGCTAGTGGAGGTATCAGCTCTGCAGGTTGCAGCCCAGAGGTGTGGCTGGATCTGCTCTGCAGCAGGTACGGCCAGGGACCAGAGAGCACAGGCAGCTCTGCACATCTCATTACATCCCTGCAATTAAATCTGACAACATGATGGTGCTGAAGCAATGATACATCTGCCTGTGGCTTCACAGGGCTGGGCTGACACTTTTATTTGAGAGCAAAGACCACCCTTAGCTCCCTAATGTTCATTCCCTTCCCCTCCACCACTGGCTCGCTGATGCTCTCATCAAAGCCACCCATGGCCAGCAAATCCTTCTTGTTGCTTTGGGCTGGGAGATAACCATCAAGATAACCATCCCTCGAATCCTCTGTGCTTTAGGCAAGAAAGATAAAATTCCTGCCTCTTGTCCCTCCACAAATGGACAAGAAACAGAAAGAAGTTCTCAGCTGGGGCTCTGCTGTGTTGGGGCTCATGTGGGAACAGCCCAGACTGGGTCTGCTGAGGTTCAGGCTTTATTGCAGCAGCCTTGTCCTGGTCCTGAAGTAGGAAAAGGAGGGAAAAAAACCCAAAACAAGCACAGAAATCTGGCGTGGGTTAATAATTCACTGCTAGGTGCTACAGCATTGCTATCCTTCACTTTATCAGTGCTGACACCATGGGAGTGTTGGGAGGGGTGATGCCAGGAGAGCAGTGAGAGCACTCCCCGTGAGCAAGACTCAAGAGTCTAAAGCAGCAGCAGCCACCCCACAAATGACACACAGTTCCTCAGCATTTGTTCTGGCAGATGGGAAGAAGTGTCTTTGATCAGAGCAGTGATGGAGCCCATGGGGACACTGCTAGCAAGGGACCTTTCTTCCCTTCTGCTGCATCCACTTCTCCGGCGTGTAAACCTCGAGTATGTAAAACGCAGTGATAGAGAAGTGATTCCCATGCATCAGAAATTTGCTTTAAAGGCTGCTGGGAGAAGAGAGTGAGTGTGTGTAAGTGTGTGTGTGTGTTCCTCCCAATGCCTCCCAGATGCTGAGAGCAGGGGTGCAGGGAGAAAGCCCCGTGTGCTGGGGAAGGGGTGCTGAGACCACAGCAAAGCCCCAGAGCAACGTGGGAACCACTGGGGTGCTGAGCACAGGCACTTGAGATGCTGGAAGGTTTTCTGGTCTCATTTTCCACCTAAGCCAATGGCTGTCTTGGGGTGCTGGGGGCACCCAATACCCTGTCTGGGGCTGTCAGCACCCAGTTGGGGCTGGGAGAGGGTACCTGGGGAGCACGGGTGGGGTTGGAGAGGAAAGGTTCCCAATGGTGCATTCCCAGGATCATCACATCCTACAGGAACCCTAACCCTACAGGAATATCATGGTGATGGGGTGAGAGCCTGGGAGGAGGGACAAGCACTCCAGGATTACTGCACTCAGCTTGTTTGGAGCTTTACACCTTGCTTTGTAAGGAGAAGCTTCCTTGGAAGCAGCCAGGAGTTCCCCCACATTAAAAACTGGGAACTCCTTGACACAGCCAGCCAGAAAAACACAGCTCCAAGTCAGATGCAACTCAAGAAACAAGCCCAAGGCAGATGGAGGGTGGGAGGAACAGAGCAGAGCCCTTGTCTCCAACAAGCCCTTGCCTGTGGATACCCCTTCTCAAACAGAAAACATTGTAAAATTAAAAAGAAACAACACCAAAACAAGAAAAAAAAACCCAACTCCATGTGTCAGCACAAGGTGCAATATAACAAACCTCCTGCCTCCCCCTCAACACCTCCAAGCAGCCTGAGAAAAACTGTGCTGCAAACGCCTTTGGAAATCAGGCTTGGGGAAAATGAATTCCCTCATTCACGGGGCAGATTTGTGACGTGTGACCACGGGGGCCACAAATGAATTCTGG
This sequence comes from Phaethornis superciliosus, assembly GCA_023637945.1. NCBI lineage: Eukaryota > Metazoa > Chordata > Aves > Apodiformes > Trochilidae > Phaethornis > Phaethornis superciliosus. The sequence continues at coordinate 5,760,882 of JAJQWJ010000018.1, read as the reverse complement.
GTCTCCAGCTCAGGCCTGTTCTCTGCCTTGGATCGACCAGGTTTTATGAGGGCTGGTAACAGATTCTAAAAATACACACAATAAACTTTTTTTTTTTTTTTTTTTTTTTTTTCTCTTTAAGGGGTCTATGGTTTAATTATGTTCTTAGTGAGAACCATTAAAGTGCTAAGTACCTGAAGACTCCTAATTTACTAAACTACATGCTCCTAAAAGGCAACAGAAGGCTATTATACACCCGGGGAAAGGCTCTTCTCAGGGACTGGAAATACACGTGGCCTCTCCTCTTGGCCTCCTGCTTGGAATGGCACTACAGAAACTCCCAGCCAGTGTTTAATCCCAGTGTTAGATGCCCCAGCTCAGCCCAAGGAAATCACCAGGCTCTCCCTCCACGTGTGCAGGAAAACAAGTCCCACATTGTCCTCCAACAACCCACTGCTCAGACAGGGCTTGGGGATGTTAATTCTCACTGCCCTGGTGGCACAAGTCCCGTGCAAGGAGCAGTGAGGCTCCAGAGCATGAAGTTGGAGGGTCAGGGAGACCTTTTCCTCCCCACATCACAAATGTGGAGCCCAGATATAAATCAAGGAAGCTTTATCCTCTGCCAACAATGAGGTTTTGCCCTCCTTCACCCTATGGCGAACTGGGGATGGCTTTAGGAGTTGTAACCACTTGCTCCTCCAAGCACCAAAAATTCCATACCCACCAGCTGGCAGGAGATGGTTGGTTTCAAAAAGGTGAACAACAACAAAAAAAAAAAGCAGCCCTGTTCTACATGTTTCTATAAAAGCAAATGCAGATTATCTGTTGGTTCAGATAACACAAAGCACACTTTGCATTAATATTAAAAGATTGAGGACAGACTTCCAAAACATCACCCAGGGTGCACAGCACAGGAACCTGGCTAAGTGAACAAGCAATATTCCATAATTATTCCATAATATTAATAAATACTCCATAAATACGCTCCAGACACCATAATTTCTTTTCCCACTGAAAGGCAGCTACTCAACCAAAATATTCAACTCTCAGGGCAGCTAATGGCAGAAAAACAGCAAAAACCAGAAGGAAATTGGAAGAATAGCAAATATGAATAAATGATGAGAGGAAGTAATTAGTGGGTCAGAAGAAATAGGATCACCATGGTGCATCAGACACTTCAGGAGCAGCCTGTGGGCACTGGGGGCTCCACCAGGCAAAAGTGAAAGAAACTTCTGGACAAGCAGAAAGAGGTGAAGAACAGAACACCCGGGAAAACCAGGCTGTCAGGTATTACTGAATGTTCTCCTGACCATTTGTGGAAGGTCCAGATGATCTGTGAAGCAGTTTTCTAGCTTCCCAAGATACTGAGGCATGAACTCATCTTCTCAGCTTCAAAGAAAAGCTTTCGGTTCTCTTGTACTTTGAACCAAAAAAATAAAAAGGGATTCTCCATCACGGAGCATAATTTGATCAATGTGATCCAACAGGCTGTTTGGCTGCCAGTCTATTCTGCTTCAGATCTTGACCCTTCCTCCTTATGCATCTGCAGATCAAAGCTCCACTTTCCCAAGCCCCAGCAGAAACTGCTTCCCAGCCCCGGGCGGGAGAGCCAGAGGCAGAAAGGAGATAAAGTGGGTCACTCCAGCTGCTGGGAAGTGTGGGAAGATGCATGGCTTGGCTGAAGGCAGACTGTCTCGTGCAGCCCAGTAACCCAAATCTTCTTCAGACCAGGGGGAGATGCCTGAGAGCTGCTGCTGCCTCCTCGCTGCTGGAGGAGGCTTTGGGGTTGGCACTCTCCCTCCGCAGCAGCTTTGATTGATAAACAACACGGTGATTCTACACCAAGATACACCCATGGGAAAGGGTTTCAAAAAGAAATTGAGCAGCAAACTGCTCAGCCTCTCGTGGAAGTCCCAGCAGACCCTTGTGCTGTGTATATTTTACAGGTACGCTCATGTGTGCAAGGCTCCACGTGCATCCTACCACCATCCACGCACACACGACAGCCAACCAGGTAAAAATAAGCCCTTGGAGACTTCCTGATTATTAACAGGACTCCAACTAAAATAAAATCACAAGAAAAAAATTAAAAAGCTGTATCAAAACACACAGAGATCTAACGTCCAGGTGGGTCACTGGGGTCGGCTCCTCATTAAGGCGATATCAAAATCATGAAGTCTTGAGAGAGCTGGTGAAAAGAAATGTTACCTCCATGTTCTGCTTGGGCAGAGCTCCCCTTCTCCAGTCAATGGTAATATTCAGTTCATAGAAAAACATACTGGAATCTGCCTGCTTTAAGACAGCAACCCAAGCCAAGGAGATGTGTGTTTGACTCGGTGCCAGCACGACCATAAAACGTTGGCAATTTAGTAGAGACGTAGTGCCGCGCCACTCTCCCAAAGGACCTAAATAAACTTCAGATGTAGAACATATATTTTTACTTTTTTTATATATATAAATCTGCTGCTTCATTTTTAACTCCTTTCCCCAGCCCGTCTCTCCGTCTAAAGGATTTTCAAAGCTGAAGCAGGTCCCTACTTCTCCCACCCGAGCGAAGCCTCAGCTATGAAAAGTTAAAAGCATGAAAAATCAGAGCAATGATTCACGTCTGGGCATTGGGTTTCTCGGGGAACGATGGCTGCACATGCAGATACAGATGCTGGAGGGGAAAGGGTCTTGGGAGAAATTCTGCTGGGCAATTTCATGCCTCGGTGTTTTAAAATATCCTGAGGAATTATTAGTATTTTACTTGTTGTTTGGGGTTTTTTTTGGGGGGGTGGGGGTTGGTAGGTTTTTTAATTGTTTGTTTGGGGGATTTTTTGTTTGGGGTTTTTTTTGGTGTTTTTTTTTTTTTTGGGGGGGGGGTGTTTGTTTTCTTTTTTTCCTGTTCACAAACTTGCAAAGTCACCAGCGTAGGTGAAACCTCCCTGCCACATCCCTGCCATCCAAGCTTTGCTCCCGGTGAGTCAGCCCCTGATGCAAACCAGCACCAGCCAGGATGTCCTTTACCCGGGGGTACCCTGAGATGATGGATTTTTGAATTCCAACAAGTTGGGTGGGGGCAGAAGGATTTACGGAGGTTCTGTTTGCTTTTCCAGACTGCACCATGCCTCCTGGGCAGAGTTATCCTTCCCCAATAATAAAGACCACATTTCCAGGGCCCACAGCATACCTGTTTATTGACTCTGCTCCTCCATAGCGTGCCTGCGAGCCGCTCAATGTGTGCAGAGTTAATTGTGGATGCATTACAGATTCACCTATTTATTCTGTACATTCTTGGAGGAGTCCAGAGCTAAAATTACACAAGGAACCACTGAACTGCTCAGGCTATTTATTTGTTCAAAATCCCTTACAAATAATTAGTGAGGCCTGGAACAGACAGCATGGCTCTGGTGGGGCCAAAAGAAGCTGGTGCAACCAACTGTGGGGCATTGATGCCTTTGGGGAGAAGGTTTGTTTATGAAGAGGACCAGAGATGAGTCACGTTTGGTTTAGGGAGGGGAGCAGGCTGGAAGGTACGTCTGTAAGAAACATGAACTAAGAGCAGTTTGTCCTTACCGAGAAGGTCCCATCCCAAAGGCAGCAATCCTTCTCTAGCCATCACCATGGTTTGATAGCCACTTGCCATCAGAGGGTGCTTTCCTGGGGCATCTCCTACTCCCAACATTCCCTGACATAGAAACACGATCTCTAGTCCATCCCTCTCTGACAGAGCTCACCTTTCCCAGCAGATCTCAAGGCAGGTCACTCACCAATATTTTAAATTGCCATTTAAAAGCATATTGCAAATGTGATCCTTTAATTGGCCTCTGTTATGGCTCCTGATTAGAGAAGACAAGTTTTTCCACACGAGGTAAGCCCTTATGAAAGCACTGCAAATGTTTCAAAACAACCCAGTCCTGATATATTTAATATATATTTCTCTATATATAAATAATTTCACGAAAAGGAACGTACTGAGTGGAAACTCCATTTAAAATGTGATCCCAGATGGTGGCAAAGCTCTAAAATTGCAAGGCAACATGTAAAGAAAGATTAACGACCTCAAACAGGCACAAATTTATGAGGTGAAAGCCCCTGTAATCCTCGAGAAAAATGATACCAAACGTTAGACTAGACAGCTAGAAAATACCTCTGCTTAGTTCATGTGGCCTCTGCCATTTTACATTTTCTTTTAATACACATTATTTGGGGTTCATTGAGTCTGTTCTCCTGCAGGCCAGAGGTATGGCTTCGGTACATGAGCATGCTGATGGGTTCAGCAGCTCCCATGGGCTTCCCCCTTATCAGGTTCTGGAAAATTAGCTAACAGGCACCAGCTACACTGTCCCATGGTCTGTGTCCTGGCAAATCCCAGGAATAAGCAGCTGAAAGGAGAGCAAACAGAGCCAGGACAACACAAGCATTTATCATACAAAGCTCCACCAGCAAGTGGACTGAGTGCACTAAACATTTCCAGCACTAAAGCTCAGGCAGGTCCTTATTCAAAGTGTTTTGAAGGGAAGGATGTCAACATTTTGCCCCAGATTTCATGGGTCACCCCAGGAACCAGCATCACCCATGCTCTTGAATCAAGGTGGGACCATTTTCCATCTAGACCAAAGACCCTCTCAGCACAGCACAGTCCCTTCTGCCCCCTGGGGACATGCTTTGAAGGACAAACCCAAGGCTTTAGAGAGAGGGTGGAAGAACATCTTTACCAACATCTTTCCAACTGCTCTGCCTGCTCAGGCAGACCCTGGACTTCAACCTACCACTCAAGACACTAAAATTGGACCGTGGCTGCTCTCCCAAAGGCTCTCATTACTTCACTTTTTTTCCTTTTTAAAAGCCCACTGCTAAAACCAGGACTATATCTCCTTCAGAGTGTTTTTTTGGGTTTGTTTTTTTTTTTTTTCCTGCTGTGGACTCATAAATATGATGTTCAGCACCAGGCCAAGGAACACATGGGCAAAACCCAGGGGTGGTGAATGCCAGCAAAGCCCCCGGCTCGTGCTGGGGTTTGGATTAGGGACTTTCATGGCCTGGATGTTTGCAGTTGGGTTTGGGTTGTGTCTTTTTTTTTTTTTTTTTTTTTTTTTTTTTTCCCCACAACTTGAGACAAACAGGGAGATCTTTCATAAACCTCAAAGGGTAAATTGTGCCATGAGGAACTGAGTACCTGGATGGTCATTTGAATCCTCCCAACTGGAACGCCACCGCGCTCCGTGCCAAATCCAGCACCAGAGGCAGGAGGGGAAAACTTGGTGTCATGGGCTGCCTTGTTTAACTCTCCAGCTGCCCAAGAGCCAGAGCATGCTCCAAGCCATAGAATCATAAATCTTTCAAGTTGGAAAAGACCATTGGGATCATTGAGTCCAACCATCAGCCCTTACTCTACAAAGTTCTCCCCTAAACCATATCCCCCAACACCACATCTAAGAGACCCTTAAACACATCCAGGGATGGGGACTCAGCCATCTCTCTGGGCAGCCCATTCCAATGTTCTACCACTCTTTCTGTGAAAAAGTTTTTCCTAATGTCCCCTCTAAACCATATTCTCTTCTGGTCCACGTTACATTCAACATTGGTTTTGAATGTTCATCTTGTCTTTATGTCAATAACAATTTAGTAAGTTTTATTTCTTTAAAGATTTGGAGGATTTTTCACCTCCACAAATGGTTTCTGAAATATGGTAAAGAGCATTTAGGAGGCAACATTTTTTATTTAGATCAGACATTGATTGGGAAATCTGCCTTAAGTGTGGCCATTTCTGGGCTTTGTTGAGGAGACTGTAAGCCAAATCAGAAAAAGGAGAATAATGTAAAATGAAAGTTTCGTGTTAAGATGAAACAAAAGAGTGACCCCAGTGCTGAGATGTTACTGCAAGGCTGTAACACACAAAAGAGTGACCCCCAATGCTGAAGATGGTCAGTGCCCATCCATCCTCTGGATGTTTTATGAAGAGCTGCCTCGTGCTCCCCTAAAGCTGTTGACTATAACTTAAAATGTCCTTCCAGAATACCAAAAACCCTGAACTGACTCTCCCCACCATGGGAGAGGTGTTCCTGCAGCCCACACCTCTTTGCTTTAGCCACTGAAATTGAGGTTTCTAGCATGTTCTCATCTTGTTTCATGTATCCTCTCAGCCCATTTTTCAGCAGCACCTCCTGACAACTGCCAAATACATTTTCTCATTTATTGCCAGATCTTGCATGGTTATAATGAAGATAATTTTTTTAAAAAAATCCCAAATCCTCATTTAAAAATCCCCATTTCAGTCCACATTGAATATATAGATAACATAACACCTGCTAAACCTTATTCCCATTCTAGAAACATCATGGGTATAGACACCAAGATATCTCTGCCCATTTCAGTCCACAGTATTTTACAAATTTAGCTATTTCTCTACAGCTGATGTAGTACAGCTCTGTGGATAAGCTGTGAGCTGGCAATAAAATTTCTCTGTGATTTTTGGTCAAAAGGGCCTTTGGGCCTTTTAAATGGGCACAGAAATTACTCATCCCTTCCACTGGATACTTAAAGATGCTCAGGCTGAGGTTGTTTTACATCTGCTTGAGGCATCAGCTCTGCAGGACACACTAAGGCTGATTCAGAACTCAGATGAACAGGAGATTCAGGCCTAAGAGCACTTACAGAGCATGGGGGGATAAAAAGAAACCTTTTGGTTCCTAAGGAAAAAAAAAAAAAAAAAAAGAAAAAAAAAAAAAGACAGAAAAAATCTGCCAAAGCACAAGAGCTTGGAAAGCAGCAAGTGTCACCTCCTGTGTTAGAAAACAAGAAAGCAGAAAAAAAAAACCCAGGTAGCTGGTCCCAAAGATGAAGCCAAAAGCTTAGCAGAGCTTCTGTTTTAAGCTTTTTCCCCAGTACCAAAGGATGCAGGCTGCAAGGATTTAGGACATATAAAACAACTCGCTAGAAAACTCATTGCTATGAGGAGCCAAGGCACAAAGTCTTTCAGCAGCTGGATGGATCCAGCAGCAAGTTCTGCTCCCTCTCACCAAGGAACTGCCTGTCCACAGCCTTTAAACAGGTATTGCATCTTCCCATGAAAATCCAAAGGGCTTTAAACAGTGACTTCTTATAAAGACATGACAGTTTGCTGGGAATATACACAGTGACACAGAAAAATATTAAACAGTGCCAGGAAACAGGCTGGGGAATCTTTGGACACCTGGATAAAAAGGTGGACTTGTTCTAAATGGCTTCATCCTGCTCAAATACTTCCTTGGGTAAAAATAATAATAACTTATATTTTTCAGGACAATTTAGGAACGGATTTACAAGTATATTCTTCGTAACTTTGGTGGTTTACCTTCTGGCACAAAAACCTGATGGATTTTAAGCAGCATGAGCTGAAATAGTTTGTTAACCAAGAGGAACTTCAGGTCACTTTCAGGGTTGGGTGAGGTCTCTCCTACCAGCACCAACCAATATCTGAATGGTCAGATCCTTTTGCCTCCAGGTCCACCAAGTATTGCACTTGTGCAATCACCTTGCCTGTTTTTTAAGTGTTGCTTGTTCCTGTCCTTGTCTTAAAAAAAAAAAAAAAAATTAAATAAATTCTGTAGGCAGAGAAATTCCACCCAATAAACGTGTCGCTCCACCATCCCCACGGACATAATAATGCCCTCACGCTTGTCCTGACTTGGAGAGCTCACAAATCATCGTTATAAATAAACCTGACGACCTGAGCCAAACATCTCATTTTTAATAAAGCCTTTTACCTCCTTTCCTAACACCCAAGCAACACCCTGGAGCAGAAGCACAGCACCCAAACGACAACCCCGGAGCAGAAGCAGAGCACCCAGGCAACCTAGGGATGGCAACCTCCATCCTCCTCCTGCCTCCCTGCCACCACTGCCCTGTCCCTGGTGCCTCATCGGGGCTCCCGTTGCCGTGTTTACCCGGGGATGGGTTTTGGAGTTGGATTTCTTCCATATTCCCACCCTGCTGGCACCAGCCCCTCACCCCCGGGAGCGGCACGCGCCTGCCCCAAACACTGCGCCCATTGATGGGGCGGCAAAGGGGGGGACGTGGGGTGGGGTGGGGTGTTTGTCTGCTGAAGTTTAGGTTCTTGCTGGGTATTTAATATTCCCCGTCATGCAGTCCCTGTTTCTCCTTGAGCCTGCCTGTCAGTTAAGCCCGGGGATGTTTATTTTAACGGCCACTTGTGGTCAAGGCTGGTGCCAGTTGCACGGCATCGGTTACGCAGATTTAACACTGGGGACTCGGCCCCCGGCTCCCAGAGCAAGGAAGGCAGCCAGGGCTGCCCAGCCTAATGTGAAACAACTGAAGTCTTCCAGCAGTCCCAGCTCCACTTTTAACCCTTGCCAGGCAAGAGCTGGGCTGCCTCCAGGCAGCCTTGCCAGCAGCTGGAGATGTTGTCCCCGTGTCCAGCCTCCCATGCTTCTCAACCCATCCTGGCAGTAAAGAGGCCTTATTGTGGTGGTGAATCTGGAAGCTCCAAGGAGAATCAAAAAAAATGTATTCAGTTGCTGAACAAAGCAGGTTTTTTGGGGGGGAAGGGGAGGATTTTTAGGAGGAAATTTCTTTAGGAAGAAATTCTTTACAGAATTCTTTACAGAATCACAGAGTGATCAGGTATTGGGCTGCCCAGGGAGAGGGTGGATTCTCTGTTCCTGGAGGTTTTAAGAGGAGACTGATGTGGCACTGAGTGCCATGGGCTGGGAACCACTGGGGGAGTGGATCAAGGGTTGGAGCTGATATCTCAGAGGTCCTTTCCAACCTTGCTGATCCTGTGATTCTATGATTTTTACTGCTTGAAAGCATTACCCCAAGGCCACCACAAGCTTCTGCTGGGAGCAATGCCCCAGGAGGTTCCAAAACTTTTCCCAGTGATGCCCCAGCCACCAACACAGCTACAACCCAGTGACACAAAGCCAAGCCACCCCAGCTCACCCCCTCCTCCCTGCAATAAGAGCCTGGTCCTCCCCCCCACACCCAAACCTCGTGCATCCCAACACCCGTCTCAGCCGCTATGCGAGGATGCGAAAATGTTAAATAAACTGTGGCCAGCAGCAGAACTATGCATCATTTTTGATTGTCTGGACTGCCTCCAAGATGCTAATCAGCCCCAGATTAAGTCATCAACCAAACTGATGAGCAATCACATTTTGTCAGTACAGCTGGACATCATTACTTGGGAGCAGATCTTTCGCCGGAGAGGGACGGCAGCTTTTTGCCATTGATCAAACTGGAAGAGAAGAAAGTGGAAGGACAACATGGGACTTCTGCTGAGCTGCTGCACTCTCTAGATCATCATCTCCATCTACATCAACAGCTCCAGCTCTCCACCCTACATGTGCTCACCAAAATTGCCTCTCACCACCCCGATGCAACACTCACTTTATGCCTTTCATAAAGTCACTGCCACTGTGCTGGTCCTGATCTGCTGGCAAATGAGGGCTCCAGGTCTCAACTTCAGCATGTGTATAAGTGTCCTGCTGAATGACCCCATGAATCCAAAGGCAGAAAAGTTTTCCATGGAGAAACAGCCCGTGGAAGTGCTTTAACTTGGCAGTCACAGATACTACTAATCCCTGTGTGGGACAGTAATTAAGAAAAACCCGCTAATGGTGAGCATTTGTTTTGTTTGCCCTGTTCAAATCCCACATTTATTTATCAAGAATTTGTTAAAGGGAACAGATTCTAGGCTTGTTCACAACATAACCCTGCTGGCTCTAACCAAGACCAAAGCTTTCCTCCAAGAGTTAAAACCTGACCAGTTAATAATTTCAACCTGGAGGAAAACCATCTTTATCAGCTTCTCGAAGCAGATACAAAATTATATTTATATATGAGCACATAAATCAAAGTAAAGCACTACCAAAAAGACCAGCTACACCCTCTCACCCCACAAACCCTCCTCCTGCCTTTCACATGTGCTTCTACTTAAATAAGAGATAAAGTTCTTTTACAGCCCAACAAATTTATCCCATTTTGCCATTAATCTTGTAAGTAAAATTGCTTCAATGTCAGTATCCCAAGTTTCTACAACAACTTGAGAATTATCTAAATAAGAGAAAATATTCCTGTGCATCCCTAGCTTGCTGCTATCACACGTGAGCAGGACTTGGACCAGGTGATGTCCAAGCTCCAGTCCAACCTCTACCACTCTGCTCCACTGCAAGCAGCCAGGTCCTGTTCAATAATCTGAAAAAACTCATTTTCTGCCCAGCCTGGCTCCTCTTCTTCCTCCGACCTCCTCTGAGGCAGAGCATGGCCATACCCTTGGTCACAGAAACAGGCAAATCCTGCATCCAGGGGAGGTCTGGCTACATCAGGCCTGGATGCTCCCACTGGAAAAAGCAACCAGAGCCCATGTGGATGCACAGGGAGGGGGAACAATGACATTTAAATCACAGCAAAGCACAGTTTCAAACTTGCAGGACAACTGCTCACAGCTCTAAAAAAAAAAAAAAGAAAAAGAAGAAACTATCAATTTCAGAGCAGGTGAGCAAGGGGATGGAGATGAAACGAGAACACCAGCTCAGACGTTTGATAAAAAAAAACAACCCAAAAACGCTGGGAATAGGAATGCCAAGCTGCATTGTGTTAAAACTCAAGACTAATTTAAAGTCTTGTTCCTCAGTGCAAAAGCTGGAAACACGCCCAAGCGCATGGAGGAGGGAAAAAAAAATAATAACCAGGCTGATTGTATATTTCTCCTAGAAATTCCATGTCAGAGCATACACCTCGCCACTCGCAGGCTCCAGTTTCAATAAATCAACACAGTGTGCAGGGTAACAGTAGCACAAGTCTTTCTCTCTTGCCATAATACACCCAGGTAAAATCACCATGAAGCCAGGAACAAAATGCCCATTCTTTCTGGGGCTTGGCAAAGGGACAAATTACTTTCTGCACCTCTCTGTGTTGAAGGACTAGTTATTAAATACAGCCTAAGCTGCCTTTCCAGCTGCACTTAAATCAAGGACTAAAATCAAGCAAACCCGACTGTCCGCAAGAAATTCGGAGAGCAAAAGAGCAATGGTGGGATCAGGCCACCCCCACGCATGTCTCTGCCTACCCAAATATTTAAATAATTTGGATTTGCAATGCAGAGCAAAGCCCCGCAGCTCCCTTACACAGAGCCCCTGCCCTCTGCCATGTGCCACCGGTTTTGCCAATAATTTATGGATGATTCCAACTGTCTCAGCCTGGTTTTTCAGCATCTCACTGCCAAGAAAGAGCAAACAAGAAGGTGAGAGTGAGCTCAGAGCTGTCTCATTTGCTCATCCCAAGCATGTTTGCACAAAACCCCTGGTATTTTTGTTTGGACAGCAGTTTGTCCACGTCTGGGACCTGGTTATGCTGAATGCCTTGGAAATACTGAGGAAATGAGGGATCAGAGCAGAAAGCCTAATAAAGACACAGCATAAGTTATAGGAGGAAAGGAGTACAGAAAAAAAAAAAGTGACGTGGCTAAAATTCTATATTAAAATAAAAGCTGCATTAAATCAATGCTATCTTAAATCATCCAGGACAGAAGAAAGGTCTCCCCCTCCTGTGGTGTCCCCCTGCAACCCCACCTGCCCAGTAATGACATTTTATGCCATTTCTGCTACAAATCACTTTAGATTTCTTTTATAATCCCTTTCCTTTGCAAGGCAAATCTTGGTTCCTGGATGGCACCAGAAGCTGGAAGGGAATGGAGGCTGTGGAGGAGGATGGGGGGCAGTGCCCAAACTCCTGCCAGCTGCCAGGAGGGAAGAGCTGGGGTTTGTAGTTGATCTTTTCTTTTCTAACTCAGTGCCAAGTAAGAGATAGCTGGTGGGAGCAGAAAAACGTCTGCAGAAACCTTTAAAACATCATCTTTCTTTTTTCCTCTCCTGAAATCTGAATTTTCACTAAGTCTCTGTGCACGTGGGCTTTTGGAAAGAACAACAACAACAACAACAACAACAACAAAACCCCTTTATCTAGAGAAATGTAGTTTATTAGAATCACAACCAGAATGTGCAAGTGGCCAGTGTGTTCAACCCCTTGAACTACCTTTAGAAACCTCTCCCAAATGCCAGGTCCCAGTGGCAGATGTCCCCTAGGCAGTGACCCTGTCTGCTACAGACACCCAGCAGGGAAAAGCAAAGACTTCAGGATCAGACTCTACCACAAAAAGAGAAGTCAAACAAACAAAGCCACAGGCTCATCCTTTTGGGGGCAACAGACAGCAGCATGCCATACGTAGGTACTTTGGGTCCTCCATTGCATTCTTCAGCATTTCTCCACTGAGGCAAACTTTACCCGAATAACCCCTCATCTATTTGTTGTTATTAAATTACATCTTTAGCTTGCCACATAAAACACCTTTGAGACTTTGTGCCTTCCATAAAATATTTAAAAAGTAAGCTTCTCGCCCACACAAGCAGCTCAGTGCACTACAAGTATGCACCAACCCAAAAAGAAAAGAGTTCCTCAAACCCACTGGTGATTAACACATTTCCAAGTCAATGAGCTAATTAAAATTCAATTTACAAATAAGAAAGGAAATAAGAAATCTTTAGCACCACTTGCTAAATAGCTACAGTTCACCATAGCCAGTGATTTCCTCCTATATTTAGGGGAAAAAATAGTTATGGACTGCTAGCCACTGCTACACGTGAAGCTGGCACCACTGTTCATAACCTCTTGTTCCCAGGGATCAGGAACCAGCAAACCTGGTTTTAGGAAAGCACCAGGAGCCTCTCTGGGTCAGATATACCAACCAGAGAGGCTGTGGTATCCTCCTGGCTGGAGGAGAAACTGCAGCAAAGTGTGGACAGGGATCATTTTAATCAGACTTAGAAAGTGGGGCCACTTCATTTCAATAAGGATGATGCTCTACAATCCATCAGCATCTTTCAGCAGATGTGCCTGGGCTGTGAAGGCAGCTGAGCTCACATCATCCCAACCCCAACCCCTCATCCCCCCAACAATCCCTCCCCTCCATGCTGAACCATTTTTTCCATTTCCTCACCTCACTGCCAGCATATGTATCAAAACTCTCCAAATAATTTTCTCCATATAAACATTACTGTGGCTGATCTTATAGAACTTGATTATTTGAAGGCAATCCCATGTGAATAAAGAAATAAACCAGAATCTTCCAGTTAAAAATAGACGACCACATAGTCCTATCCTAGAGCAGAAGCTCTCAATATGTAGCCCACATAAAACCCATTTCTGATGTTCCCTGCCAACAAACAATGTGATAGATGCTGTAGGAAAACACTCTTGCTCCTCAGCTGAAGGAGCAGCAGCCTTGGACCACTCTAGGAACCTTTTTGGCACAGACACACACAGCTACAATTCACAAGCCCTGCAGCTTCATGGGCAAAGCTGATAATTCCATAGACAAAACCAGATTTAAAACCTGACCAAGTGTCTGCAGAGGGTCCTGACCTTGTGGACTGAAATCCAGAAGTGTCCTGACACATTTTCTCACATCTTTTTTGGAAGTCAGCATCTCCCCCACAACAGATACCTGAAAGAGGCAAAGACCCAGTCCTGCATTTGTTATCAAGTGCTAAGGGCTGAAGTATTTCTCCATAAACATCTTAACCAAAAGCACATCTTGACCCCAAAAACGTGATTCCAACACCCCATTCACCTGCAGCACATCCACACCTCCAGCTGGTCCCTAAGGCAAAGCAAGAGGCAGGGAGAAAAAGCCAAGCACAGAAGTACCATTTGAAAAGCCTGTGTTTCACAGGACAAAAAGGAAAACACTGCCACGTTTGGACAGAGGAGGCCAAGAGTTTTGAATGTAAATTAATTTCCCCTTCTTCCCCATGAGGACTCAGACCCCAGCAAGCCACTAGCCCAGCACTCACATGGTAGATATAATTAGCATCCTTCTCCCTTGCTTGGAGAGAGCAGGTCTGCAGGAATCTAGGGAAGGGATATCAGCTAACAGAGGTTCAGGACACTGGAAGTTAAGTCACTGCCAAGGGAACTCAAGGGCAGCCTGGTTATAAAGCTGAGACTTGTATGAATTTGTTTTCAGCCCTTTGGTTTCCCCAGCCAGCAAACACTTTGAAAGAGTCTCATTAAAAAATTCACAGTCCTCCTCTCATAAGCTTGGAGGGAGAAAAGCAAAGACCAGATGACTTTCTAAACTAATTTAAGACTTAATGATGAATTAATAAATACAGATAAACAAGCCCAGGAAAGGGAATGAGTGTGGGCAAATCAGTGCCTGAAAAACTCCTTTCCTGGGTTCCCCAGCTCAGTCACAAAGCAGCTAACAGGCATGTGAAAATTAGGCTGTTGTTCTTATTCTGGTTTTACATTTAAAGAGGATTCTGAAATTATTAGGCACCTTTTTGTGCAGGTGGGTGCCAAGAGGTGTCAGCTTGCAGCAAGGAGCCCAGGAGCCTCTGGCAGGTCCGTGCCTCTGGACTCCTCAATGGGTCAATGTTTGCTGCTCACCCCAATGTGTTGTTGGAAGGAACTGGATCCCTCCCCTCCTCCTGCCCTGGAGCAGCTTTAACGAGGAGCGTGGCTCCTGGTGGATGTGGAAAAACCAACACCGGCGGCGGCTGCTGCTGGGAGGGAAACGGAGCCCTTGGAAAAAAAAAAAAAAAAGAAAATCGAGGCAGCTCCAAGGAGATGTGAGTGGTGGTGAGGAAAGGAGGGGCTTTGTACCCAGCCCCTGCACATAGCATCACCCCAGCTTCTGCAACCACATCACATCAGTACAATTTTTGTGATGTGATACAACCCTGTCCCCACGTTCCGGCAGTGCGAGAGCTGCTGGGAACTCTGTCACTCACCCTTGTGACTGTGTCCAGCACCCCTGGCTTGCTGCTTAACAGCATTTCTGCCTCAAAACTGTGCATTTTAAAATAAACTTGCTACCCCAATAACCAACCCACTCATAATACCAGCGACTCCAGGGGTGGGATGGAGCTGAGAAACGTTCTGTCTTTTCCTGGCGCTTTCTGAACCAACAATTTCAAATTTGGGCAGTCATGACTATTTGCTGCCTTGTCTGCAAATGTGCCATGTCTGGAGCAGAAAAGAAAATTTTAGGAGGGGAGACACACAAGTCAACAAGAGAAATACCTGGCCGTGGGTCTGGCTGCCTGGAGAGATCTCGAACACCTTCTTGCTCTGGGTTTGCAGTGGACCAGACTCAACCCAAAGAGCTGAGATTCAGAACTCTCTTGTAGAGGACACCAGGATAATGTGAACCACAGCCATCCTCCAAAGACCTACAGAGACTGAGGACCTCCAGAGACCAAGGACCCCCATGCTGGCTGGACCAGGGAAGAAGAGTGATGGAGGAGTGATGCTAACCTAAAAGGAGAAGCAGATGAAAGAGCAAGGAACCCAGCTGGAATTGTTCTGGCCCAGTAGGAAGAGCAGGCAGATAGGGTGGCTCTCCTAAACAAGCATTGATATATTTTTAGTCTGTCTGTAAGAGGCTCCTGTTTGGTCTGAGTGAGATCTGCACTACATGGTTGAGTGGGATAATACAAGAGGGGCACCGTGAGCGGGGTCTGGGTGGGCCAGGAGCAATGGGAAACAGAGGAGATGGTGTGGTCTGGGCTGGTCTGGCCCAAGGTAAAGGGAGCAGAAGGTAACCTGGTCCTGGATGTTGGGCCAGGAGGGCAGGATGGGTTCCCCAGGTGAGCCAAAGCAGTGGAGCAGGACAGGGGATCAGATCCAAGTCCATAAGAAGAAACCAAAGACCAAGAAAGCAGAGGGTTCCCCCCAAAGCCAGCTGAAAGCTGGATGGACATCAGAGGTGAGACAGACCTCAGTGGCAGTCCAGTTCCCCTGGTGCAAATCTCTTACCTCCTGGATGTGATCCAGGTCCCGCAAAGCTAATGAAGCAATAACTTTTTTTCCAAAAACAAGGAATGTTTTGCTCAGGGGTGCAGGGGGCTGCTGGTGAACAAGGAGAAAGGCCAAAAATGGCAGCTCCTCCTCGGGTTTGCTTTGTCCAACAGCAATGTCTGATTTGCATCTCTCCTGGCTTCTCCATAAAACAAATTACAGTGTCAAAGTCCAAACAGAAAAACCCGCCCAGGAGTGTGGGCACATGCCTGGGTGCTCACCCCCAGCCTCCTGCCACTCCAAGTCCCTGCAAGCAACAGGATTCTGCTCTTCAGGTCAAAAAGTTTTGGACCTTTTCTTACCCATCAGTTGGTCTGCAAAGCACCCACAGGGTGGGGTACCTGCTGTTTACCCAGGAAACAATAACTGCTGAAGAGGAGGGGGAACCACTGTAAGAAATTCAGAATAACTTATATTTTTATTTAAAGAAAAAAATTGTAAAAGTTTTCTGCTCTGTTTCACTCAGGGAAATTTTCAGATGCTGTAGAAACTGCAAAAAGAGAGAATTACAAGTGGGCCATGGCCATGACCAGCATACAGACACCAGTGCCCATGTAGCATTAATTCCTACCCTGGCCAGCTTCCAGTTGTCAGGGAAAGGGTTAATTCTAGCAACATTGGAGCTTTATTGTGTGCACAGCCAGAATTAGCTTACACTACAAAATGAAACACCGTGAAACCTGTACTGCATTAAGGTTAGTGGAACTACATAATAATTTATGAACTGGACTATGGTTTACACCACAGACAAACAATCGCTAAGCAGGAGGTCTTAGGAAGCTGAAGGTTAAAGGTGATTGAATATTACCTGAACTTCCCTTCAATAACTCAACACATGACTATTAGCCTGGTTTATCTGGCTCTATTAAGAAGAGCTGATGAAAACTTTTAATCTGCTTCCAAATGGCTCCAGGCACTGGGTAGATATTACCTTGTTTTGTTGGGAGAGCTGAAAGAAAAAAAAGAAGCGGGGAGCTCCGTCCCCCAGACCTCATTAGGACTTCAAGAGCCCTGCCTGCACCTCTGCACTTGGCCAGGCAGCACTTTTACTGAACCATTCTGGTTGGAAAAGCCCTTCAAGAGCATTGAGCTCAACCATAAACCAACGCTACCAACCATTAACCCAACTTCACCAACTATTAACCCAACTCTACCAAGTCCAGAGCTAAACCCTGTCCCTCAGCACCACAATTTCATGGCTTTAAAATACTTCCAGGGGTGGTGACTCCAACCCCTGCCTGGGCACCCTGTTCTAGTGTTTAATTACCCTTTCAGAGAAGAAGTGTCTTCTAATATCCCATCAAAACCTCCCCTGCTGCACCTTGAGGCCATTTCCTCTTGTCCTGTTGCTTATTACTAGTGAGAAGAGACCAACCCTCACCTCACTAGAAACTTTTCTGGAGTTGTAGAGAGTGAGAAAGTAGTGGAGTCCTTAAAAAGAACCCCTGAAAGGTTTCATCCACTTCTGCAGGGCTGGGGAAAGGGAGATGATGGGAGTTTGCTGCAAAACCAAGCACGGTGGGAAGATGCAGGTGCCTGTCTTATGGGCTTAGAGGGGGGGTTGATTTGATACCTCAGTGCAGCACAGCAAAGTCCAGTTTGCAGCCCTGTGAGATGGCTCAGATGATCTTCAAGGTGGGCAGCAGTGCCAGGGTAGGTAGAAGACAAGGAACCATCTGAAGAAGTAGTGGTGAGCATCGCCGGGGGGAGAAGGGGAAAGGGAGCTCAGAAATGAGTTGTAACTCAGGCTTCAGGTTGCCATCCATCAGCCCCACAGCCCTGCCTTGCCCAAAAGCTGTCAATACTTCTCATTTCTTCAGAAGCCACAGTGCTGTCCTGTCCCCTCTCTGGTAGCAGTCACTGGGGCTGCCTGCTTCACCCCACACTCACTGCATCTCCCTGACATCAGAGCATCACTTCTAAACAACCAAACCAGGAATTAACTCCCTGCATCACCATGCCCTGTCACTCCAGCTACTTTTTTTTTTTTTATTGGGTGCATGTGCGTGTATTAGAAGAAAACAAACAGACCTAAATTGGAAATCCTGGAGAGGGATTACTTATTTATTTGCACTGCAAGCAAAGTCCGGGGCATCTACTGCCTTGAAGCCTCTATAAACTGAAGCAACTGTTTGAGAACAAAAAAAAATAAAAAAAATTGGGATGTTTAAGTAACTTCTAACAGAAATAAATAGTGTGGGCCTAAAGCAGAGTGAAAATATTAAGCAATCATCCAAGCCTGTCAAATCAAACGTAACAAATGAAAGACCTTCAGGACACTGACTTCACATTCTCAGGATCGCTCGGGCTGCACTTCAGCCCAGTGGATTATTTACTTTTCCAACCAAATCCATCATCCCCCTGACATTCTCAGCAACCACAAACAAGGAAACCTGGCTTTGGGAGAGGGGACAGCAACAACAAACCCAGCTGGTTTCAGAAGGAGATGGATAAGTCTGAGCTTTACCTGCCCTGGGCTGACACTGGGAACCCCTCTGCACCTCACCCTTCCTAAACCCCTCCGGAAAATGGGAATCAGGACTCAAGGACAAAGCCTCCTGTTAGCCTCGGGTCACACCTGACATAACATAGCTTTTCCTCCTCCCCAGGCCAGTAAACACCCTTTGATCTGAGTGCTCATCCCCCTGGGACAGACACCTGCCACTGCCCAGGGCCTCAGTGTCCCAGCAAGCAGGGGAAGATGCAGGATGGGACCAAACGCTTTGGGCTCCCCGGTTCCCCGGAGGTTTTCCAGAGCAGGATGGCACGGAGAGGGCAGAACCAGCATGAGGAGGAGTTATTTACTTCATCCCCTTTGCTTGCTGCAGCCAAGCAAACCCCTCTGCCCCATCTCAGTGGTCCAGCACCAACATGACTTTCCTGTTCAAGCTGCAGGCCATCAACTAAATTGGGATTAACCCACGCTGCTAGTTAGGCACAAGTCTGGTAATAACTTGATTTGCTCGGTTGCCAAGCAAGGAAAGACAAGGACAAGGAGGCCAGCTGTCTGCAGCCCCAGGGGACCTGCCCTCCAGGACACTCCCAGGGATGTGCAGCTTCCATGGCTTGGGTCCTTGGTCCCTTCTGTGCCCACTGCTGGCACCACTGAACCCCAGAGTGACCCCAGAGCATGGGTTAGCAGACAAAAGGCCACGAGGGAAAGGAACAGAGAACCCCATCTTTCTAAGGGTGTCGACCACAGAAGCTCTAAAATACACCCTTAGCTGCTCAGAACAGACATAAGCCCAAAGGGCAGGTGTATTTTTAATTTAATAACTAGCCTCACAGCTATAAACAGGGTGGGAAAGGCACGGGAGGTCTTCAGCTGGCTTTTCCTTCCCAAACAAGTCTGCAAGGCTCAAAACATCCCCTCCCACCCTTAGGCTTTTGACAAAATATTTATATTTATTTGCCTGCATGTGCACTGGAGCTGGGTGGAAGAGCAGAGGGTTTTGAGGGGAGCAGGAGCAGAGCAGGGCACCCGAGAGCTGAATTTCCATCAGCCCCAGGCAGGGGGATGGAGACTGTCCTGCAAAAACCTCCCCCACTGCCAGCAGGAAGAGGACAAACATCTGCAGCATGGACACGAAGATGCTGCTGAGGATGTCTCCAAGCACACCTGGCTGGAGAAAGCCACCACCTTCAAGAGAAACAAGAACAAGCTCTTGGCTTGAAGGAGAAAACAATTCAGCATCCTCTGGGGATTCTCCTCATTTGGGAGGAAGGTGTAATACCAACAAGCAGCAATCAGGAAGATGAAATGCCAGGGCTTTTGGGCCATGCTCATTTGTTTCAGGCAGAAAAAATCAGTGCTAGCAGTTTGAACAGTTCAGAAGCACTTGTGTTTTCTCCTGATGATGCAAAAAAATCCCAATTTTTTAAGGAAGGGAACAGCTATACTCCCCGTCCTTCAGCTGCCTGTCTGACGCCAGAAAAGGGAAATACATCAGTGATTAAAATCATGAAATTCCTCTTCCAAAACATGGGATAACTAAGGTCTAAAGGAGATATATTCACAGCAGGCAGGCACATGCTCCCCAGAAGCAGCTCTGAGCCTGGGGAGCACCATCCTGCCCTGACCTCCTGGGTACTGAGGGTCTGACACCAAATCCTGGGACCTCCCTTGTCCATGAGGTCCTTTACCTTGTCCTAAAATAATCAACTTCTGTCACCACACCACACAGAGCCTGCTGCCCACCAGACTGAGGGAATATTCTTAATTTTTGCCCTGTCCATTTACTCCACCAACTATCTCTCTGCATCCTACCTGGACACAGTCCTTGGTGCAAGAGCATCCGAATCCCAAGCTGGGGCTCCACAGCTCTCCTCCACACTTGGAATTGCTCAAGGAAATAATATCCTCCTCCTGCAAAGCTGAAATCCTGGCTGGCAAAACCATGGGACCACCAAGGGGCTGCTCCAGCTGCTGAGCTGGGCACAGTGCAGGCTTTGCTGTGGCTTTCAGCTGGGGCCAAGGAAGAAACCCACACCAGAGTGCCCGAGGAGAGGAAGGAAAGGGAGAGGGAAAGGAGGAAAGGCACATTACAGATTTCACACCTGGAATATGTTTAGGAAATGTAGTTAAAACAACTCTTGATCCCCGTTACTAAACTGATACAGTAGTTTGAAAAAAATCTTCCCTCTTTTGCTCTCCTTCCGCAGTGGTTTTATTCAAGGCAAAGCAGTGACCAGGAACAGCAGAAAAAATGTGCTAAAAGAAATGGGATGGATCCTGCTGAGGTGCTGGACAAGAGGTAGGTCCAGCAAGGCCACCTCAGCCCTTCACTTTCCCACCGGGAAAAATCCCGGAGGTCTCGCTGGGAAAAATGAGGACGAAGCAGCTGCAGAGGAGGGAAAAACCACACAGCAAGGAAACAGGACAATAAAAACATAACAAGGTGAAAAATAAAAAATATAATCAAAATAAAACAAGGAAAGAGAGAGAAATAACATGGAGCTGTGAGTTTAGAACTGCAGCAAACAAGCCAACAGAGGAGGGCTGGAAAAGGTAAGTGTGGGGCTGTGAATTATTAATCACACTGAAAAGGGAGGAATTTGTAAATAAAAAGAATATGGGGAAATATTGTATTTTAGTAGCTGGAGGGTTATTTTTTTTTCCTTAGTTTTACATGGATATAGCTTGAAAATGCAAGGAAACCATGTGGCTGAGCAAGCAGGAGGAGAGTGCAAGAGTTAAAGTGTCAGAGAGCAGCACCCGAGCCCCGGGTACCAGGCACAGAGAGAGGAGGAAGATGGGGAAATGGGTGCCTGGTGATCACAGGAGAAAGGATTCAATTTTCCTTACAACATCCCTCAAAACAGAAACCAAGCTGCAAGAGGAGGGCTGCAGAAAGCCCTCCTGCCACAACTCCAGGGAATACAGCAGCATCTCTGCTGGTCGGTACTGGTGGAAGAAAAAGGAGAAATGGAAGCAAAAGGATGTGCTCGGGAGGAATAAAAGCACAGGGGGGTGGTTAAAGTAGCTCAGAGTTTCTCTATAAATCCCTAGACGTGGTGTCAGCTCCTGCATTTCTGGGTGAGGACACCCAGAGAAGGTCTGGGCTTCACAAGAGGAGCCACCTGCACACCCAGAAAGTCAACATGGGCTCGTGGAGAGCAGAATCCACTAAAAAAAAAAACCAAAAAAAAAAAATGCAAAACCCTCTACTCCCCTGTCAACTTTACAGACAGGAACTGGAAGCTGACCAATTCATGGTAGATTCTGGGGTTTCAAATCCTCTGGGACATGAAGCCAGTCCCACCTCCCTCTCTCTCTAAAGCCACATGTAATCTTTAAGCAGGTAAGAAAATAAGAGCTCAATTAGAGCTACTGTAACTCCACAATTGTTTAGACATAATTGTCTAAATAAAATAAAGGGCTTAATTAGCAGTATCATCAAAATGAAAGACATATTTGAATAAACATGCTGCTGCTTCAGTCAAAAGCAATTAAAGTCTCACTTGATAAGAGCAATCTCGGCTGGGTGCAGATGTTTTTAATAATGCAAATATTTTTCCTGCTTATAATAATTAAAACCACTTTCTTTTTCTTTTCCAGCAATTCAGCAAAGGCTGGTGCTGAGAATAATCAATATCATGCATCCTCTCCCCATAAAGAAGTGATCAACCCTGAGAAGGGGATGTTAGACAGCAGGTGAACTGTCCTCACATCCACCCCCACCCATGCTGAGGACTTAAAAGAAACATTTTTGCATCTCACTTTTGTGAAATAAATAAACTGGGCACCACAAGACTACAAACAGCAGTGCCACGTTCTGTTCTGTGTCCCTAAATTCTTTAAATAGCAGTGGAGGTGGAGTCTGTACCCTAGTTTCGTTCATTAGGTTCTGGAATTCTGTTTTTTGGGTTTTTTGTTTGTTTGTTTGGGGGTTTTTTGACCTACTACATGTCAAGAACCAAAGGCAGCTCTTTGGTAAAATAAAAAGAGTAATAAAATAAAAGTGCATTCCAGGCTCAGGCATCCCCTCCATGTGGACTGCCCAGGGCTAGGATAGAGCTCTTTGAAGCATCCCTACAGAGTAACAACAAAAACTAAATAAATAAGAACAGAAATACTGATACTATCAGCCTAAGTGAGAGGAGGAGGTTACCAGATGACAAATCACACAGACGTGTGGTGAAAATTAAACCCATTTTCCAGAATCCAGGACCTGGAGCTGTGAAACTGTTCAATGTCAGCTAAAACAGAAGAGTCAAATTAAGTGATTTCTCACCCATTAATAGATTCAGCCATCAGAAAGTTTCAGGAGACAGACTGGGCTGGGCTCCCAGTGAAGCCTGAGAGGCAAAAGCAGAATGCCCTGATCCTCTAAGTTAATGAAAAATGAGCAGAATAGATGGGTACTTCAGATTTTAATTAAAGCAGGGGCTTGGAGCTCTTAATTTTGTCCTTTACACGGTGGGCTGGTGCAACACAGGAAAGCAGAGCCTGATCCAAAGCCTCCCACCAGATCAGGCTCTGCTCTTCTGCTCTCAGAACCAGGAGGTAACCATCACCTGGAAGGGACACCAGGCAGCCACAACCTCCAGGAGCCAAAAAAAAAAAAAAAAAAAAAAAGAGATGCCTACAAGTTCAAGACCTAGAGGGGAAAGCAAAGGTCTGGACAATGTGCATTTCCCTGCCTGCAGCATCCTCTCCCAGTGCAAGCCACAAGGTCCCACCTGGCCCAGTTTCACCCCATCAGCAGAGGTATGTGAGATCTCTCCTCTCCCACTCATGCCTTTTTTTCTGTTTGTTTGTTTTGTTCCAGTTAACAAAACTTCAGCACCAAAACCTGAGCAGTGCAAGCATCAAAATTAAACCATCCATCTGTCATCCCCAGGCTAATATTCTTTGCAGCCCAGCTCTTGGAATTTAAGGTCCTCAGTAATGAAGGAAACTGCTGGGAAAGCATTCAAGAATTCCCTAATCAGTGTGTTAATGAATCCTGCTCTACAGAAGCACACTAGAAAGGGTCACTCTGCAAACCAGGAACCGTGGATTAAACAATGTCACCATGAGGCATAAACAGAATTAAGTGGTGAAGAAAACTTCCAGAAAGCAGCAGCAGCAGCTTAAAGCAGAAGCTGATGTTCCACAGTGCCAGGGAAAGGGAAATCACTGAAAAATCCACCTTATTTTTTTTTTTCCCCCAGCATCAATATAAAAAGATAATTTAAAATTTCCCAATATGGTCCCATATTTACTAAAAAGAAACAATTTGCTTCAATTCATGGATGTATTTTATGACCCTCTCGAAACAGGCGATGAGGTCTGCGACCAAATATTGTACAGATGTTAGAAAGGGGTGAGTGACCTCCCTGCTTTTCAAAGCTCCAGGGAAAAGCAAACATTTTATTTTAAATCTGCAGAAAATTTAAGATGCATCTTACCCTAGGATGTTAAAACCAAGCTGGCTTTGACTGTTTTGTGTTCCTGGAACCCATCTCAAGGAGCACGGTGCCTATGGAGCAATCTGGAAGCCACAGATAAAACACAGGGCAGCTGAAACATCATTCCAAACCAAGGATGTTCCTTGGGTACCATGACAGACTGGTGTGAATAACTCCTTCCTAACTTGCCTTCCTAACCCTGGCTCAACAGCCTCCAAGGAAAATTTGATGAGAGTACTGCCATGCTTCAGTACCAACCAGTACCACCTCAAGCATGAGCCCAACATGACCAGCAGAACCTCCAAACTTTTCATTTTGGAAGAAGCAAATTCAAAGGTAACCAGACAGGCATCAGAAAGCACTTCAAGCCATTTAGTAGCCCAAAATCTTTCATTGACAAGTCTGACTCTCTTGTTTGCTTTTGGAAAAAGGGTCGTGCCACGCCGAGGGAACTGTCAACGTGGGCTGCTTGAATGTTACAAAGCTTTCATTTGAGGTCTGGCTTTTATTTCAACTGCAAAGCTCAGGGGATTCTCCAGCACCACAGAAAATTATTTTGAGAAAGTACATTTGAAGTCATGCTGCTGAAAAAGCAGGGAGCCTTCCTCCAGGCCAGAACTCAGCCCCTCCATCCAACACGGGTGCAGACAAGAGCTGAGCTGTGATCCAGCAGCACTTTGTCACCCATGCCCAGAGACTTCTCCAGGACCCTTTAGGTGTTTGCTCAGGTTTAATGGGGAACTTCACAGCACTGACATTGTTCCCTGCTTTAACAGGGCCCTTTCCAAAGCCATTACTCATTTATAAGGGGCTACAACATTTTTCTAACCTGTGTCGTGGTGTGGGTGCCTGCTCACCTTGGGCAGGAGGGCTCTGAAGGTGGGGTCTGGGGGGGGTTCCAGTGAGGGTCTGATGATGTTCCCCTTGATCCAAGCTAATTCCCATTGCTGCTTCACGTTTTGTTCCCACCCTTTGTTTTCAAAATGTGATAACACCTATTTTTTGGTTGGTTTTGTTTTTGTTTTTTTTTACTGTGGGCTCTCTTTGTACAATTAGGTCCTTGACAAATTCTTTCAGATCAGAGGCAAGGGCCTGCAGCACTCAACAACAGAGAGTGCTGAGACTTACAGTGGGAAAAAAAAGGCAAATATGGCAAAAATCCAAGTGTAAAGCATTTCAGCTGAAAGAATATAAAGGGCAGCCATGTATACCTGATGACATTGGGTTTCAGCCCTATCCACGAGTACTTATGGGAACTGCACAATCTGACACAGCCATAACAGCAAAAATTATCTTCTGAGATAGCTTTGAGGAAGCTCCAAACCAACTGAACTGCTCTCAGCATTTGCTGTCCTGCAGACACCCCAGACTGGGAGCATTCCCACAGCACTCCCACAGGATTCCCACCTCCCCTGCCTGCAGTCACTGCAGGGCTCAGCCAAGGACAGGGACACCCATACAGATTGAGAGACTACAGCACAGATAAACCCTCTGGATGGGCTCTAGAAATCAAGGGCAAGAATAGAAGTGCTTAAAAAAGAAAAAAGAAAAAAATCTATAAATCATCCTGCAACTTGATTTAATTCTGGTTGTGACTTGGGCACTTTATGTCAGTTTAGGAATTCCTCCTACTTTGATTGCTCCATCCTCACACGCTGCTCCGGCTGCTAATCGGGTCAGTGCTCCCCTCCTCTCTCTTCCCCACTGCCCAAAATTGCATTTCAAACACAAATAATAATAATAAAACATAATAAAAACGTCACTAGACAAAGCAAACAAGCCCCTAAGTACAAAACTCGCTCGCTGATATTCTGTACAAACTCCTATAAAATTAACTTTTACAACTTTTACTGGCAACTTCAACCTCGGTCGAAATTATTCTCTGATTAGTGAGCCCATATATCTCAGGGCAGGCAGTGACCCTCATCCAATTACGTTGAGAAACAAGTTTGCACACATCCAGGCCCCACAATTAAACCCAGGATAACATACGCCCCAGTCCCAAGGCACAAATGTCTCCCTGATGATTTCTGATGTATAATTTGGAACGGGGTAGAAGAGATTTGCTCCTTTAATCCCCCCCCCCACTAAAATCAATCACGCACAAACTTTACCAGGCAGGAAGGGGGTCGTGAGGTTTTAGGTTTGGTTTGTTGGTGGTTTTTTTTTTGTTGGTTATATTAGTTTTTTTCTCATTTCTGATGTATGATTTTGAATGTGGCAGAAGAGATTTGCTCCTTTAATCCCCCCCACTAAAATCAATCACGCACAAACTTTACCAGGCAGGGAGGGGGTTGTGAGGTTTTGGTTTTTGTTTTTTGCTTTTGGTTGTGTTCTCTTTTTTTTTAAAAAAAAAACAAAACAAAAATAAAACAAATAATAAAACTAATAATAAAAAAACCTCAGTTAAAAAAAAACCCAACCAACTCGTTGCTGGCTTTAATTTCCTTGAGTAAACAGCGTGTTGCAGCCACGTTGTAGAGGGCTGGGGGAAGAGGACGCATACCTGAAATTTCGGCTCATTACAGCTCTATGAAATATGTCTCCAACGTCAGCCCTGGCTCAGTTGGCTCCTGGATTTAACCAGAAATGACTCCAGTTATTCTCTCCAAAGTGTCAGCACACCAGTGGCCAAAGGAGTTTAATTAGCCTGGCCCCCTCGCAACAACCCCGGCATTCAACAGTAAAAGAAGATTATGCTCACGCTGAGCAGATTGAGCTTAAACAGCCCCAAAAGCATTAAACGGGTTGTAAGGGTGAGGACTGATTGTAAGTTTACAACTGGAACAGCTTACAGTCAGATTCCCAGATTGCACTGGTTGGCTGGCTGCGGGGGAATGGGTTTTGACTGGATTTCCCTCTCTTTAAGGGCTGGAGCAGCTCCTGGGGCAGCAAAACAGGGTTCTGACAGCACATCCCTGCTGGAAAAAGGATGCTCAGGAACTAGGAATGCTCTACAGGCAGCTTGGCTCAACCCTTTCCCTCCAAGGGATGGAGACAACCCCAGGCTGGCAGAACCAGGTCCCTGGATTTATTCTCCACTCTTTGAGCGACCAGTGACAGCTTGGGGGGACAGCTGGTGGATTAGCATCCCCGACACACTTCCCATCCTGATTTATTTCAGGGCTGCTGGACACATTCCTCATCCACCAGCAGCCCTGCTCCTCAGCTGGGGATCCCCAGGCAAAAAGGGATGTTGGGAGGAGGACTGCTTACATCCCACCAGGGCAGAACCTGGTCCTGTGAGGTCAGGAAGCACAAATTAAACATAAAATCTGGAAGGGCCTTGAGAATCTTCATGATTAATTAATTTAAGTTGCAATTTTAAAATATACTAGTAATAGAAATACTAGAAAATGTAATTCTGTAAAATGCAATCGTATCTTCCTTGTCTGCAGATTTGAATTTGCTCTACAGGAGTCACCGCAAAAAAAAAAAAAAAAAGAAAAAAGGCAGAAAACCCCATTGCTAGAGAAGTCCAGGCTTCCTCCTGTCAGTACTCTCACAAGTCAACAGACATGCAGCAAAACAGTGTCAATCATCACACAAAAAGGCTGGAACTGGCTACAAAAAGCAAATCGAAAGGGAACACAACAAGCCCCAAATTAAGAGAAGCAGCAGAGGAGCACAATGTCACTGAAACAGTGACAGTCCCCAGGCTCAAACCCAGGGAGAGGAGCAATGCCAGAGCCTGGAGAAGCATCAGCTCCATCTTCCAGCCTGCACAGATCTGGAATTTCACAGCATCAACCCCAGTGTTAAAAATCAAACCCCAGGGGGAACGCTGCTACTGCTGTGGAGTTCAGAGGCATTCAGGGAAAGAAGAGGGAGCCAAGAGGAAGTGACACTGAAAAGAGATGTTAGGAAATCCTCCCAACCAGAGAATTTGAAAGGACAGGCAGGGAAAAGGGAAGAGAAGTGTGAAAATAAGAGAGGGAGGAAAAGGCCCCGTGATGCCCTCAGGTATTTCATGTGCAGATCCTGCCCAGGGAGCCTTGGGCTGTGATGCACAAAGGGGTCCTTCTTCAGAGGAGAGAGAAAGCCATGCAGAACATTCACCATAGCTAATTAATTTAGGACCCTCAATTACAAGTAGGATCTTGTGACACTGCTTTATTTGTAGCTGCTTTTTTTTTTTTCCTCTCTCTTTTTTTTTTTCCCCTCCCTCTTTCTTTTTTTTTCTTAATAAACAAAAAAGCAGATAAGAAGCATGTCACCTTTAATGGCTTTACAATGGCCTTCCTGCCAGCACCACATGCCTCAGGGACCTACCAGGCTGGGTGTAAAACCTTGGAGAGTCCCTGCATTCCCCACTCCCCCCCAGTGGAAATCTCACTGTACCACCTCCCTGCCTAAGAACATCCTCCAGAAAAGCACCAGGAATGGAATTACTTCAAAATAGCAAAAGGCAGGCAACCCCTTAAACTCATCTTAAAATGGGACTTCCTTACTCAAGCTTTGCACCCAGGCAGGAGATGTTTGGCGTTACTGGACACAAAAAAACCCCAGAACAATAAACAATGCTGTGAATTGTGTTTTTTTGGTATTTTTTTTAAAACTGCAAAGGGAAAATTCTCTTGTTTAGGTGCCACAATCTGGACAGCTCTACGTGCTAACAGCCACATGAAAATAACCCAGCTCTGGCATAACCCCCCCAAAAAATAGCGAGGTGGTAACGTGTCGATGGGGAGCTGGGGACCTTCCTGCCCCAGCCAACCTCACCGATGGCAAAAGCTCCCAAATCTTGATAACCTTTGGGGTGAAACCCTTTGGGGTAAAGCCAAGCTTTTTTCCCCTCCTGCCCCTGCAAGGCAGAGGAACCTCTGCTGTGCTCCCAGCCACTTGCACCCATAAAAGCAGCCCCTCCACATGTGCCCCTCGCCACATGTCTATGGGGAATAATGTGATCATTCTTCCACCCACCTCAACCCTCCTACGAGATAGCCCAGGGCACCAACCTTCCACAGAAGCTGCACAATTTCACTTGAAAGGAACAAAAGGCATTCTTTGAGGGAGCAGACTGGAAATCAGCACTGAAAGCCAAAAGTTTTACCCCACAGCGTTAACAGCAAGGGGGGAACTCCATGGAGCAGCAAATCCTAACTCTGACCATCAGCCATCCTGGCTAACACAGAGTATCATGTTCATGGTTTGAGGGCCATCAGAAGAGCCTGTCTCTAACAAACAAACTTTTGCAGTTTGGGAGCTACACCAGGCACCCCTGGGGAAGGCAAACCCATCATCTCTTCCCAGCTCTATTCCAAAGTCCCGGGAAAAGGGATTGCTCAACCTCACCTGGTTGTGGTTGAGACCTTGCAGAGATACTCCCCCTCTCAAACACAGAGAACAGCCATACCAGCTAATTTGGCAGCAGACACATCAACCTGTTTGACATTTCCACCTTGATCCTGCACTTGGTCCAGAAACCAAACATGCAGCCCCCAGAGAAACTGTTCCAAGGGCTTTCCATGAGCCCTGGGTTTAGCACAACAAAAGAAGTCAACAGAGGCCTCACTTCTCCCAAACCAAAGGGTGTGGGATGCTCCAGCACTATGAAGAAGCACCAGAAGATTGTCTCATCCTGGAGAGAACCTAAAACTCCCAGCTCTACAACCCATGAATCCCCAGCCTCTGGACCCAGGAGGCAGCTGAATGCTTCAACATTACCTCCTTGCCCAGTTTTCTCTCCTGCTCCCAGCAAATGGTGCCACAAGCCATGCCGGCTGTGCCCTCAGGAGTAGAAATTCCAAAGCCTGCTTTCCTAACATGCTTTCCTAACATTTCCTAACAGATCTGCCTGTGTGCATCCTCCTTGTCCACCACATCCCACTTCAGTACTCTTCACCCACCACATCTCCCAGGACATTAAATCCCCGGTGCCTCGGGCTTCCCCAGGCTTCAGTCATGCCCACAACACTCTCTAAACCCTTTCCTCCTTCCACCTGTGTGCCAGGTTTTCCTTCTCCAGCAACACCAATCAGATTTGCTTTCAATCAGACATCAGATGCTCACGAGCTGGTGGATGCCTTTGTACACAAAGGTCCATAAGCTCCTATCTTGATCTGTCAAAGCTTTTGCACATGGAAGTATTTATTACACCGGAGCCCCACAGACACTAATGAAATTCCTATCATTAGTAAAGTTGGAGGACCACATCCCCACCACAGAGCAGATTAGATGCTCATCTAACGACCACAAGATTCGAGTGCTGCATCAGTGGCTCTAAATTACTTTCTTTCAATAAAATCTTGGCTCATTATTGAATAAACAGATACCTCTGCAAGCCTAACCCAGCATTTTGAAAGATTAGTGACTCATGACATCTTGGTTGAGGTTGGCTTCCTGACCAAAGGCTGCTTGAAATGAAAAATTAAAAAGGAGGAATCTTTCCTGCCACGGAACTGAACGTAAAGCACATTCTTGAGCAAACTTCAAAAGTTTTAACCATCCCCTAAACTTGGGTACAGAAGAACTTCAATTTGGCAAAACATAAGCAGTGCTTGGAACCCCAAATCCATGTTGGACAGCCAAAGGAATGCTGGGCCTCAGAGAGGTGGTTCACCCTTCAGAAAAAGATAAAGTATTAAATTTCTGCTAAATCTCAAGCAATAAAATTAAATGCAAACTTGGAGGGGAGGGAATGAAAAGGCCAATGCAAAATTGTTTTGTAAAATTTGTGTTTAATTTACTAGAGACAGGCCATTTCATAGTTTATCAAAACCAGCTGGTGTCACAGACACACGTTCCCAGCCCTGGAACATGGATACAATTTATTCCATGAAATCTGTAAGTGAAACAGGACAAAGCTCTCAATATCTTTTCTAATAAATTCTTTCAACAGGTAGAACCGAACCCTGAAGTCAAGCTGTCTTAATGGGTCACGATGAAAAAAAAGCCCCCAAACCCTCATCTGAGTGATTTAAAATTATTAAAACCCAACAGCACTAAATGAGGAGTTAATTTCTACCCACTGATGGCTGCCTGGGCCCCCTGGACACCCTGGTGGGTTAGCACAAGGCAGAATCAGGACCAGAATGAAGATATCCATGCTGCATACTCCCAGGATGCTTCTACAACAGAGTTTTGGGGCTAAAAATCAAATGCACTCCTCCAGCAGACACATACAACCTCTGCTTGGTTCCACAACCAACCTCATCTCCTGGGTTTGCTGGTGCTTCCTCTTTCCTCAGCCATTTGGCAAACTGAAGAACAGGAACACAAGCAAAAGGTGCAGTACTGTGAGATCATCTAGGACAACCAAAGGGAAAGCAAAAATCTAATGCTCTCCATGAAAGGTGGCTAAGTCACCGGTGCTAACAACAAATGATAAACCAAAGAAATTATTCCACACAGTTTTGGCCATCACCTTTAGCCATGGCATTAGAACAGCAGCTCAGCAGCACCAAAAAAGCCCAAATTTGGTACAAAGATGCAAAATAAGCTCAGCTTTGAGAGACTCCATGGAGCTGGAGGAGTCCATCCATGCTCTGGAAGAGTCCATCCAGGCTCTGGAAGAGTTCACCAAGGCTCTGGAAGAGTTCACCCAGGCTCTGGAGAAGGGCAGAGCTGTTTGCAGGGAGTGACACAGCCTCAGGACAGCAAGGACCCACCTGACCCTGCTGCTCCTCTCAGCAGCCAGGACCACAGGACCCAACCTCCTCACCCCCCAAAGGGCAGCAAGAGCATCCCTGTAGGATCCAACACTGCAGCCAACACCCTGAGCTCTGACCATCTCATTTACTTCTAGATTTCCAGTATTAAGGGGCTGTTTACATCTTCTTTTCCTGCAATGCTCTCACTGCTCATCAATCCCTTGAGTGCCATTTACACCCCCAAAATCCCATCTCACATCCTCACCGTCTGCAGCATCACCTCCCAAATTCTAACAGTGCTGGCTGGAACAGACAGCCCTTTGTTCTTCCGTGGAGGAGAGTGTGTAACCTATCCTAACCCAAAGGGAATGATTTCTTTAGTGTACAGTGTAAATTGAACTAAAGTGCCAGAGAAACAGTAAGAAATTCCTGAGCACTCTCCTAAAAACCCCCAGCCACAACAGCTCCCGGATAGGTGACATATAAGATTTCCTACAAGAGGAAACATTAGAAAGCCAGGAGAAGTCAGGAACATCTTAACTAGCAAATTAAACCCATACAACACTTGATGGAGAGGCAGCCTTGCTAAAAAAAACAACAACCCTGTATTATTGCCCAAAGAAAGTACTCTTGGAGGGAGAGAGGTCTCAAGCCCAGTACAAACCCCTCTGAGATGTGTTGGATGCAAATCCCATGAAATGAAACCTGGGCTCATCCTTGGCAGGCAAACTAGGAGACAATGCTGAGCAAGGACTGAAATAAATACTTGCTCCTGAGCTTCAGCTTCTCCTTTGCACTCCTCGAGCCTTGTGGGGTCCCACTCCTGCCTTCTGTGCTGGCTTACTCTTCCCTTACTTCAGCTAGGAAGAAATGTAAGACCCCCCAAATTAATACAGGGTACAGATAAGGAAAGACACTAAACAGGACAGAAGTTGTGGGTAAAACAATCAAAAGCACCCAAGCTGCTAAATTTCCACTTTCAGAAGATCTTTAGCTTCAAAAATAAAAAATGCAACAAACCCCCCGCCCTGTACTGATCTTTTACAATCCTTCTGACAGCAGCTTTGCCTTCTTCCAGCTGTCCCACCAACAAGCAAGCTTATCCCCTGCAAATCTCCAAAGGCCTTTCAAGTTGAACAAGTTTTGCATTTAGTGCTGTACCACCACACATGTGCCTTTCAGAGCCATCACTCCCCATCATCCCTGGGAATTCCACTTCCATCAGTTTGATAAACTCATTATGGGAATAAAGCAAGTGATGGCCTTGCTGGGAAATGTCCTGCCCAGACTTAATAAAACCAGAGACAGCAAATCTCTGGTCTTTAAGCAGCTGTTTAGTCACTGATACCCCCCCAAGGTAACCATCAGGGCAACCAAGCTGGTGAAGGGACTCGAACACAGATCCTACGAGGAGAGGCTGAGGGAGCTGGGGCTGTTCAGCCTGGAGAAGAGGAGGCTCAGGGGAGACCTCATTGCCCTCTACAACTACCTGAAAGGAGGATGGAGCCAGGCGGGGGTTGGTCTCTTTTCCCAGGCAACTCTCAGTAAGACAAGAGGGCATGGTCTTAAATTGTGCCGGGGTAAGTTCAGACTGGATATTAGAAAGAATTTTTTCACAGAAAGGGTGATCAGACATTGGAACGGGCTGCCTGGGGAGGTGGTGGACTCTTCGTCCCTGGAGATATTTAAAAAGAGACTCGATATGGCACTCAGTGCCGTGGTCTAGTGACTGTGGTGGTAATTGATCAAGGGTTGGACTCGATGATCTCTGAGGTCCCTTCCAACCCCGCCTATTCTATGATTCTATGATTCTATGATCCCCCCTTTTTCTGCTGGTAGCACAGGCATGGGCATGGCTGCTGCAGATTTGGCAGAGGGAATTGCAGAGGGGAGTCATAAACAGCCCCATTAGATCCTGCTCCTGGGTCAGGAAAAATGTGCAACAGAAGCAACTCGATGAAACTTTCACCCAAGGATCCACAGAGGAACACAAACGATCAAAGGGATTTGCAGGAGTGAAATGAATGAATGGAGATAAATGGCTTTTTAAAGCCCTGCTTCTGGTTGCCTTCCTCACAGGACTTCCAAAGGGAATTCTCTGTGACAAGACATTCACAGACCATGGGGAAATTCAGACTGGCAGCTTAAAGAATTAAAAGATTGCCCTGCGTGCAGGTTTCTGGGGGAGTTAAAAAAGGGATCAACCAACTGGAAATGCTCAGCACCTCTGACAAGCAGCATCCCAGCAGGATCGGGTCAAGAAATGGTGAGCTCCAAGCCTCTCAAAATGCTCCTCATCCCTTAAGACCACTGCGTAGGGACAGCTGGGAGAAGGAAAACATGATTGGCAGAAGAGCATCAGGAGTGAACTGGGGTACTTTGAGATGGAGAGGGCTCAGCTGCCTCTCCTTGGATGGTTTCAGGTGTTCTTCTTCCCCTGGGGACCCTCAGGCTCTCTGACACCTTCTGTAGGACCTTCCCAAGCATCCTATGGTAGAACTGAGCTGGAAGATGAAGAAGCATCCTGAAGGACAGCACCCAAAGCCAAGGTCAGCACACAAGACCAGCAGTGCAGGAATTCAGGGAGGCATCCTCCTCATCTGAACTTTAATCTCGGTGAGTTACAAAAGAGTTCTCTCTCTCTCTAGATATATATATATATATAACAAAACCAAAGTTCAATGAGGGAAGTCAGGTTTGACCGGCTTGGAGAAAACCACCCTCAGCTATCTACATGCTACATTATCATTCCACTTCTTTTGGCAGAGAAAAGAGGATCCTGCAGTTTGCTTTGGCTCCTGCTCTCTCCTGCCAATCCCCTGCACACTCAGATTGTTCAGGTTCAATGTTCAAAAGGAGGAACAGGCTCTGAAACCTCCATCAGCTCTGTTTACCAAGAGACCTGGTGAGAAAGGGCACTCTGAGCTGCCAACTAATGGTGAGAGACCTCAAGATCTATGTGCTCCTGGGGCACCTTCTTTAGGTGCTGCAAATACTTTTTTTGCTGATTTGCCTCAGGACAAAAAAAAAACCCAACAAAACATTAACAAACAACATAATGAGTCAAGAAATATTCCCAGCCTGCTCTTACTCATGTTGGGTTTCAGCATCTATGCTGGTGTTCCTAGTCCTTTGGCTGAGAGCAGAGCAGGACAGCCTTGCACATCATCTGCCAGGCTTGGTATGGAAAAGCTGCTAAAATTGCAATTAACTCCTCAAATTAAAATATTTCACTTCTTTGCCTGGGGGCCAAGCCCAGTAACACATCCCAGCAGATTTCCATTGTGGGCTGCTTGCAAACTGTTAATTGCAACTCTTGCCTTAAGGACTCAGCAGCCCCAGCTCATTCCACACAGAGCGTGGGCCACCTCCTGCGTGGGATACTATTTCTACTCCTCAGACAGATGACAGGAAATTTTATCAAACAAGAAGAAGGCTGTTCCAAGGCCCTTGAGCTACCAACAAACCTACACATTCTTTGTGGAAGCCATGCAAGTTAGGCTGCTGGCTATTAAAGCCAACTCACATTTTATAGTTCAAGAAATGCTCCTGAACAGCACCACGTGCAGAGCAGAATTTGCTTAGCTCCAGGAGCTGGGGGTTGATGTCTCTCCAGTTGAGCAGGATGGCCTGACACCTGAAAGTTAAAAAAAACTTAGGATCACAAGTTTAAAAGAACTTACAGCATCATAGAATATCAGAACAGTTTGGATTGGAAGTGACCTTTAAAGGTCATCTACTCCAACACCCCTGCAGTAAGCAGGGACATCTTCAACTAGATGAGGTTGCTCAGAACCCCATCCAACCTGACCTTGAATGTTTCCAGGGATGAGGCATCTCTTACAGGGACAGTGTTTCACCAGCCCAGTGTATAAAAAAGAAGAAAACCAGTAAAAAAAAAAAAAAAAAAAAAAAAAAAAAAAAAAAAAAAAAAAAAAAAAAAAAAATCTTTCTTATATCTATACTCCTAAGGGAAATGTGGGTGAAAAAGGGGGTCCCAACTCACCCCAGCAGGCAATGGCTTGGAATGCTGAGCCTAGGGGGAGAGGGGAACCAGCAGCAGAACTCCAGATGTTAACAGGTTCCTTGAAGAGGGCAAGGTCATTGAACATGGCTCGAAGTAAAAAAAAAAACAAAACAAAACCCTTCTGCCTGCTTGTCCCACAGAGCTTTTGTTCAGTGCCCTCAGCAGCTGATGGGAAACCCCAGCAGAGTTTCCCTGACTGCAGGGGCAAGGTGGAAACTCCTTCACCCCGGGCTGGGATGCTTAAACCCATGTATTGATTGCAGAGCCCAACCAGCTTGTGTTACATTCAAATGGATCCAACATGACAGTCGGAAATTCAATATTGTCTCCTGTCTAATTGGATGGGATCCAGCTCAATTCTGTCAAATGTCTTGATTAATGCTAAAGCAATAAAACCCCTTTTAGCCATCGAGACGGCCAGGCTGAAAGGGAAGAGGAAGAACATGATCCCTGGAAAATATAGATAAGTGAATACTCATGAATATGAGTAAGACAAATGCCATTTTTAATACAAATATTTCCCTCATGCTTGCAAGGGCAACAATTCACAGTCCTTGCTCTACCTTGTAAACTGGGCAGGAGGTAAAGCTTCCAGTGAGCACCTGGAGCAGTCAAAGCTTTTACCCTGGAATGTGGTATGACAGCACAGTTATGAAAAAGTTGTATTCCTTTGTCTCAAGTTATGTTTAGATAGACTAGGAAAAAAAAACAAACCACAAAATAAAACAAAAAAACCTTCAGTTACAAAATTGCTTAATTAGAAGTCCCATGAAGTGGAAGAAATGGGTGTGAGCTGCAGGTGGGAAGAACTAGGAACTCTGAGAAGAGAAAACAGTGTCCCTCATCTGACTCCACATGGGAATTTCATCACTTCAATCAAATAAAAAAAAAAAAAAAAAAGTGGTTGTCTTCTTTAAAATCAGTGTGAAAAAGCTCTGTGCTGCTTTTATCTAAATTTCATCACAGAAGAAGGTATTTTTTTGTTGTAGCACCAATGGTGGTGTAGAAGAGATGATGGGGTGACTCCACACAGCAACTTCAAATGCCTGAAAAAAATCACTGATCCTGCCACAATGCTAATAGAACAAGACAAAAGCCAGTGGTTTTACTCATCTCTTGAGTTCTTAGGGTTGAAAGAGCTAATCCATGCTGAGTTACCCTCCTAGCTTTTATGTATAATACATACCAAAAAAGATAAGCAAATTATATTACATTATATATAATTAGAGAAGCTCCTAATTACATATCACAATTTCCAGGCAGTCCAGCAAATGCCCTGTTTTCCAATTCCTGAAGTGAATAGTAAATCAGCTTTTGCTTGCCACTGATTTGAAACTTTAACCTATAAATTAAATTAATACAAGACAAAGGCCTCTTTTGTGCATTTGCAAGCCTGTAGGATTTTACAAATAATAGGACTGGAAAGTGATTTATATTCCAAGATTAAAGGTCAGTTTGGCGCACACGACTTTGGAGGAAAACACCACAGCAGAGACTTGCTATTAACTCATTCATGTCCCATTCTTAGGCTGTATTCTTCTTTTTCCAGAGCTATGAGGGCTTGCTGGGAGCACTGGGATAGTTGCAAGACATTAAAAAAAAAAAAAGCATTGGAGAAACACTTGGAATTCTTCCTGATCTATGGTAGATGTGGATGGGAATTATATTGGCCCTTCAGCTCCCTGATGACTGAAGTGACCTTAGCCATGTGCTGCAATTCCAGTAAAGTCTATGTTCACCCCAGAAAGCTTGAAAACACAGAGGATTGCACAAACCCAGCCTAAATTAACCATACATAGAAGATACGCAAATAATTCAAACTTTTACCAGCAACTGGGAAGATTATTTAGGACCTCCTGCCCTTCTCCTGGACAGACCAACATTTCTGTGGAAATAAAACTTCAAGCTGAGCTTCAAACTTTTGGTGCATGCAATGATTAATACAGTGTTAACCTGAGAACTGGAATGGCTCCTCATGGTTATTCCCATCAGGAAATCCTGGTGAGAGGCCAGAGGAGGAGAGATGCACAAACACATCCACCACTGGGAACGTAGCTTCTTCAGCACAACTTTGCATTTTGTAAGCAAGAAATTTGATATTTCAGTATTACACTAGGACAACTGCTCTCTTACATGAAAGAAAATTCATTAAACAATTTAACCCAGTCAATAGCCAAAGAAAGAGATGAAACAGTAGCATGTTTTCATAATCTGATGAAAATGTAATCTCATCTCCAAAGAAGAAAGCACCAGCTTGTAAACCAACATCCTATTTGTTTAAACTCTATCCGCAATTAAAAGCAAGCAGTTATTTTGCTTTCCCTGGAAAAGCAGATGGTGAGGATGTAGGCTGTTTTTTAGATAATTTAATAGTAGGCTGGAGCTCTGCATACACCATTTTGTAGCCAGTCCTACATGAAATCAAGTTCCAGTTTCACTTCTGGACCACTGAGAGCAAACGTTACGGAAAAAGATGAGCTCTAAATTTTGGCACTTTGTATCCTCCTAAAGATCTCCACCAAAGCAAGGAAACTGGAATGATGGTTAATCCCCAGGGGGAGGTGGGAATGGACAAAACCAACCCTCCTTAGACTGCAGCTGGCACGTTGCTATGGAGGAGACCACAAAAAACGGGACTTAATGTCCACATTATAAAAAATGATAAAAAAATTAGGATACTTATTGCCATCAAGACTAGTTTTGACCACTGAGAGCACACAGGGGTGGGTGCAAATGTAGGAGGGCTCTGGGCAAGGTCCAAGCTGGGTGTTGAGGCTGTCCCACCATGGCACAAAGTCCCAGGTCCCTGCCTGCTGGACATGGGTTGGAGGCTTGGAGGACCAAGATGTGGTAGAAATAGAGGAGCTGCTGACAGTGTATCAGGCCAACTGAGCAATTCCTGTCCACAAAGCAAGAGAGAGAACAGACGTGTTACTTGGAAAGCCTGGAAAGCTCTTTAAATTCTCTTCTACCTTTTCCCCCTCTTCTTTCTGTCTTCCAGGTGGCACCACAACTTGTCATCTTTCTTCTCTTTGCACATTTCTTAAAACACACCATTAAGTAGCTCATAAATCCCCAATTTAAATAATGATCAGAGCATTGCTTCTGTTGTTTTCAAAGCTGACAAACCTCCCGGGTCCTGGAGGTTTCAGCAGCAGCAGATTATTCCCCACAGCCCCTGGTAGGCAGAAGGAAGGGATGGGTTCCACTTGCTCCTGTCAGCCACATCCAGGGGCAGAGCATGGAGAACTGATCAAGTGGCTGGGAATTGGGTTGTAAGGTTTAATCTGATTAGGATTGGGAAAAAAAAAAAAAAAAAAAAAAAAAAAAAAAAAAAAGACTAAATGGATGGAGGGGGGTGGGAGGAAGAGCAAAGAGGAGAATATTTAAGACAAGTGATGAGGGTCCTGGGTGGTCTGTAAACAAGTTTGAAACAGTGGGAGCGTGTAACGAAGAGATGAAATCCAATAGTTGTACAGGAAGCTTTCACCAGGCTTAAAACAAATCCTTAAGAAAAACAGAAAAGAATCCAGGAAGAGGAATTGTATTACTGCTGCAAACGGTACTGGCGGATTCCCAATGCATTTCTGGGCTCTGACTGACAGTTCTGCTGCTGATCCCGGCAGTGGGGAGGGATCATGTCCTCCTACGCTTCAAAAACCTCAAAAGACTCACAACAGAATGTTCCCTGGGGGGAATTTCCACTCAGCTCCTGCTAGTTTCTCTCCTGGTTTGTTTTAATATTGCTGGAAATGAGGGGGGAGCTGAGGCAGGCAGTGGGTGACCCCTGTGGCAGGTGTCCCTATCCTGCTTGGCTTCCCCCAGTCTGAGAAGGACAGAGGTGTCTGACTTTATTCTGGATTCTTTTAATACAAGGGTGTGTGCTGAAGAAACACACAGAAAAAAAATCTAACAAACAAAAAAAAAAAAAAAAAGAAAAAAAAGTTCTTGAACTGCATCAGAGAGAGCGATGAAATCCCACTGCAAAGTGGGTGCTGTGTCACCCATGGGTGCTGAGCTCAGGAGGGGTCACTACCTGTGCTCAGCCCAGCCCTCCAAGCCTTGCTCTTAGGTTCTTTTAAAAATTTTTTTAAAATTAAAAAAAATAATATTTTTTAAAAAAATTTTAATTTTTTTTTTAAATTTCTCTCAGCACCTGCTTATGTCCAATTTACATTTACAGGCTAATATGCCTCTCCACTCCCAGGACACCAACAGAGATGAAACCCATGCTGACTTAGAGGTGGTTGGGAATCCACTGCTCAGGGTAACACAAGCCAGACTCCTGGCCCAGCACAGGACTCTGGAAAGCAGCTTCCCTGCCTGCTCTGCTCAGAATAAAATCTCACTCACCATCTCCCTGCAAGGAGGAGAAATCTGCTTTTGTCCTGCCTTAAGTCCAACATTATTAATCACCCAAGTTCTTCTGGAGCATCATTTGACTGCAGAAAACCCCTATTCCTTTCTGCTTTTGAAAACACAGCACAACTGGGCACAAATGTCAGTATTTACCATTAAATCTTCTAAAACTGCAACTCCACAACTTCAGAACATCTCCTGCTTTGCAGCTTTCAAGAGCTCAGATCGTGTTTTTTGATCGTCTGCAGCAGAACCCACTCCCAGTGCCCAAACTCTGGAAAACCCAACCTCCTTCCCAGAACTGCTCAGCTGGAAGTTACAGACTCACTGAACCTACTTCTGCCAGCAAACCTGACCTGTGCAAACCTAGCAACACTTTTCTTCCCAAGCCGAGCACAAATCTCACCTTTAAAGGCATTTTCTCCCCCTCTATTTAAGCAATGTGCACATTAAAATAATATTAGAACGCCAGAGCCCGGCCCAAAATTGGGAGTTCCAAACACTTCCAGCAAATTGCACTCAAAAGGTACTTTGCCTCCAACACAGAGCACCTGGGATTCATCCCAAAACTTGTCTCGGATAGAGACCTTCTTGCAGCAGCCTGATACAAAATCCAGATACAGCTTAATAAGCTTCTGATGTCGTGTTGACATTTATCTGCCAATATTATTGCTCCATGCACTTACCTTATGATGGATCCTGTTACCTAATTGATCCCAGGCAAGGTCAGGAATTGGCCCTTCTTCCAGTGCTAGCAGTGACATCATGCAATCACCAGAAACCAGAAGAAAGCACCTAATCCTCAGCTTCAAATCCACACTAAGCAGCCTTTCCAGCCGTGTGAAGGAGGACAACTGGTTTTTCAATTATGCCTCCAAAAAGGCCATTTTTCAAAACTTCGGAACAAATGGAAAAAAACAAAAAAAAACAAAAAAAACCCAACCCAAACCCCGAAGCTGAACCCAAATGTGCTCTTCCTTTTGGTATCAGTTGCTTTAACTCAAAGAACAGTTTGCTTTTACAACAGGAGATGAAAACAACCTGCATTTATCATCCACCATGGGCAGTGTTTTCCTCTGCCTTGCCTCCTTCACAGAGGATTCATCAAGAGCAGCTTTGGCATCTATGGGGCAAGCTGTCCAGGGAGGGCAGAGATGGATCACAACTCACTTCACTCCTATTTTTATAAAAAAAACCAGCTTTCAGAGTCCAGACTTTACTGTCTTGTGCAATGACAGTGGCTGGTGGACAGGAAAGATCTGTGCTGTCCCCAGAAGATCTGCTTTGGAAAGCCCACTTCTTGAACATGAATTCCCACAGCCAGGCCAGATCCAGGGATTTCAAAGTCAAGCCACAGATTATTTGCCTTAATAAATCATTATTGTGCCCATCAGCCTTGCCTGGATTCACCTTTACTGATTTCAGAATGGAGACAAGTTTGAAAAAGGGCCAATAATGGTCAATTTAGGATGCTTCATAAATACTTCATAGTATTTGATTAAAAAACAGATCTCCAAAACACTTTGCCTGGCATGCTAAAACTCCCTTCACATTTTCTTGTTTTCTAATTCAGTACTTTCCCCCCTTCACATTAATTTGTAACTGAAAAAAAAAAAGACAACTTTTAAGTGTGAGGTCTGGTACCTGCTCCCCTGTAAGGGCCATTTTTGCTCCCAGCAATACAAATTGCTGGAATAAAGCCCACCCTGAGAGATCAGGCATCACAAAAGCAGATCATTTTCTGATTTCTCAAAATGAATTGCTAGAGATTATTTCTTTTCTGCTTCAGGATAGGTTGGAAAAAGCCAGGCAAAAAGTCTAACACTGTCTAATACAGTGAAGAGAAGGGAGAAAAGAAATCAAGAGGCAGTTAAAGAGCAGTTGGAGCTTCCTTCTCATCCTTATCAGCTCAGCTATCAGTCAGCAAGCCCCTAATTAGGTACAAAAGACATTGTGCTCCCTGAGCTTCTCCAGGAACTGGAGAGCTCTTGGAGACCAGAAGCTGGAGCCCTGATGGACAACCTCTATTTAAGAAAAACAGATTAATTAGCAACAATTTGTACAAATCAGAAGAAGCGACCTTTGTGTCTCACCTAGAGAACAAAGCTTTTCTCAGCAGCACTGCCAAACCCCCAGGACTCAAAATGAGACTCAGTTATTAAGTGTTTGGCTCAGCAAAGTCCTTCAAACTTTCCTGCTTGGTGGCAACCAAGCCACCCCTGAGCCCCTGCAGATAACCCCACAGCAGGGAAGCAAATCTGAGCTCTCACTCCAAAGGCTGACAAAGACTTTGATGCTTTGGGAGTGAATTTTTGTTTTCCTTTTCCTTTATCCCTTAGTAGAAAGTTTGCCTTCCTAGCCTGTTTTTTTGCACCAAATGATGTGAATCACTGAGCAAGCTTTGGGTAAAAGGCATTCCCTTCAAAACATCACTTTAACAAAATTACTATGAAATAAAAAGACAAATTCCCAGTTGCTCCAGCTGTGAGAGGAGGGGTCAGGGGTTCTCTGCCTGGTTTGTCTGCCACCTCTGCTGACCTTCACCCAGCACTGGCCTGGCTGAGGGACCCACTGGATGTGTTTAACAGCTCCAACACAATTTCAGTGCAAAGGCAGCAGAGGAGGAGGGTGCTCGGGGGGGGTCCCCTCCCCACACTTGTCTGCCCCAGCAGCTGCTTCAGCAGCTGTTCCCACCAGTTGGTGGCTGAATTTTACAAGATATCTGTCTGTAATTAAAAAGCAACAATCCTTTGGCAGACATTATATATATATTAAAAAAAAAGCAAAAAAAAAAAAGCAGCATCACTGGATTGCATCCCCCAGGGAGGACTCATGCACTGGAAGATGGGGAGATGCAAGAGATGTGGCCACAGAGAGACTTGCCTGTTTCTAAACCCCTAAGATTATCTGCTTCACTGCTCTGCCAAGACCACCACGACCAGCATCCAAAAACACAGGCTTGGTTTGGAGTGGCTGCAGGTCAGAAATGCTCCTCTGCTGTTGTTGTCACCCAAAGCTGCCCCATGCCAAGACATCTGGTTGCAAGGTGCTCGGCGGTGGAAGAGCAAGGGTTGGAGGAGCTGCAGGTTTGGTGGGGAGATTTTGAAACACAGAGTCTTACACAAGAGGATTTGCTCCATTTGGAGCATGTTAAGATGTTGTGCTAGTGCCAGCTAAGCAGCATACCCAGAATCAGCAAAGCCTGGGCCAGCTAAAGCTTGGCACGGGAGGGAATGGTAAGAGGCTCCTGCCAGGGGAGCAGGTTGGTGCCCCCCAACCCCATGGGCCTGGAACCTACTAAGAGCAGCACAAAGCTGCTCCAGCCCCCCCCCCCCCACCAGCAATGTCCTGCAAGCTCCAGGAATGGCCTCAAGTGGCACAAAACTTTCCATAACAGATTTTTTTTCCTTGGTCCATATGGCATCCTGGTTCCAGGAGGGAGTTGCTGCAGGCTGCAGAGGGGGGGAAGGATGCCCTCTGGAGATGGCAGGGGACATTCTTGGCCAAGTCTCCCAGCTCAAGCAAGGAACAGAGGTTGCTTCATCTCACCCACTGGGCAGGATGCTGCCAAATGCTGTGGGATCCCTGCCACATGCTCCAGTGGAAGCAGAACTGCAGCTCCAGCCTGCAAACCCCCACGGGTATATTTGTAAACCATTGTGTACGCAGTAGATAAATGCTTAATAACCCTGATGACAAACAGACCCAAAAACCCAGAAGCAGCTTCCCCCTGCATGAACTGCATCAGGAACAGGTTCCACTGAGCTCGAGCCTCCCTTTGGCTGTGACTTCTTATAGGGGAAAAAAAAAAAGCCACCCTGCATAGAGCCCCTGGCCGTGTGAGCAAAGAAGTGCATGCAGAAGGAGGTTCAACTCCCCTCTTCATGGGGATTTGCCAAGCTGGGGTTGGAGTTGGGACTCCTGGCACCCAGAGCTACAATTAATCCATAGAGTGTTCCTCACCCCTCAGCCCAGCCTCCAGGTAGTTCCCATGTGCCTGGCTGTGTCTGCTGGTACAGCAATCTTCTCATCTCCATCACCATTTGTCTCTGTCATACTTCCTGGAGCCCACCTACTCCTCAGGGATCAGAGAAGGGTTAGGCTGGTAGGAAAAAACCTTTCCTATGTAAACCATGCATATTCTGCCATTCCCCTCTCCAAATCACCCATAAGCTCTCTAAAACAGAGTCTTCAGTTGATGAACACACCTCCATAAAGGCTGGGATTAAGGCACTGCACATTAGAAAGGAAAGAGGGAGGAAAAATACGCTCCATTTAATTACCCAAGCCGTAACAACATTTTGCTGTTTTACACACGATTCCTGACAAAAGTGGAAATGTTATTTTCCACCAGCAGAGCTGCTGGTTCTACTGCAAATAAATAGTCCAGGGTGCACTCCCCACGCGAGAGCTGGAGACCATGTGTTTTCATTAATTCTCTTGGCAGAGAAGCCCATGTGGATTTTGGACTGGAGCTCAGGACTGGAACAGGAGAGCTGGGGTGGCCAACATACATCACAGCAGACTACATTTGGCCCAGGTCCACTCATGAGTTGGTCCAATACCCAGTTTGATCATCCTAATTACGAGCAGATTCCCAGTTCCCTCCCTCCTTCGCAGAGGTATCTTCAGCTTCACCCTTCTCTCCCTCCCTCCTGCTGGTTGAAATCAGGTGAATCACAGCCCTTTGTCTGTCATTGCTGGGAGACAAAGTTTGGCC
Source organism: Phaethornis superciliosus (assembly GCA_023637945.1). Taxonomy (NCBI): domain Eukaryota; kingdom Metazoa; phylum Chordata; class Aves; order Apodiformes; family Trochilidae; genus Phaethornis; species Phaethornis superciliosus. Next base: position 5,716,466 of record JAJQWJ010000018.1, on the reverse strand, counting down.
TCTTTCATTTTCCTTTTATTGCAGCTTCTTTGGTGTGGATTAAAATAATTGATATTGATAACGTGATCTGCTCCCTGCCCCTGTTCCCAATTACTCGCCCAGCCTGGGGATCCTGCCTTGTGGATAGGACAGGAATGGTCTTAATTAGCCTTCCGGGCTCCAGAACTCATTCTGCTTTTGATTTGAAATCTTTGGGATGATGCAGGAGGGCTGTTGTGGGTTGGGGTCACAGGATGGAGGATCCTGGGGGTTCGCTTTGAGCCGGTTTTGCTCCGACTGCTGCAGAGCCCTGGAGCTGCCAGGCAAAAAGGAAGAACAATTTGCTGCCTTGGGGATCAATCCCTTTGGGATGAAAAATGACAGCACTGAAGGGTCTCAGCATCCAAGGCTGAAAGAGGAGACTGCTGGATCAATGGATCTGATGGATCCAAGGGATGGATCTTGTTAGCTCAAAGAGAGGTAACTGAGCAGCAGCCTTCCTGAAAGGTCACCCTTGCATTTAAAAACTCATTAAAGGAAATTAGAACAACAACAACAAAAAGAACCTTAAAGATGAAAAGGCAGATCCAGCCTTCTGGACGTACAAAATTCCACTTTAAAACATGCAACCAGTTAACTCAGTCACAGGAGGGAAAAATCAACCTAGGAACCTGATAGAATTTTTTCCTGGTTTGGGGAGAGGAATCCAACCCTGAAACCAGGACTGGTGCCGCAGTCCCTGGCACTTACATGCAATTCTCTTCACACAACAGGAGAAAGCCAGAGGTGCTGTACAAGCATCCCCATTTCCATTGCTCAGAGAGCCTACCCCAAAAAGAGTCATTCCCAGGCAACACCTTGGAACATATTCTCCAGCTTAGGGAAGCCATGCTCTGCCAGCCTTAAATGGAAGGGGGAAATGGCTTCCAGACATGAGGAAGGTCACCCCAAAGGTACATCTCCAGGAGCTGAGAGCTCAGGCTGGATGAAAATAATGGTGTGGGTGACCATGAAGAGGTGCCAAGGTCCTACCAGGATGTGATGAGCACAACACCAGGCTGAGAGATGCAATTGCTAGATGGATGTGGATCAGAAGGGTTAGAACCCACCACACCATTTGCAGTGGCAAATTTACCCAGGGATTTCTTTCTTTTTCAACACTATTCCCACAAAAGGCAAATGCAAAAGGTAAAAAAAAAAAAAAAAAAGAGAAGAAACCAAGCTCCCTCTCTCTGTAATCAGAAGGGGAGACAAGACTCAGAGCCAGAATACAAACCACAGTTTCTAATCAGAATGCAATGCAATGCTGAAACAGATGTCAAAAAGATAAACCCATGTAATTCTGAGTTGCCAAGGATCTTGGAGAGCACCAGGATGCTTGAGTTCTGCCCACCAGCACCGGAGTTCTGGAGGCAGACACAAAAAGCATTCAGCACAGGGCTGGGGAAAACCCTTTCTGCTCCTGCCCCGTAGCATTTTTTTACAGAGGGGATGCTCAGCAGGGCTTAGGTTTGCTCCTGAATCAGTTGGTGATGGGGAGGGGAGGGAAGGAAGGAGAGAAAATGGTCTTTTAGGGCCGTGGTTGGGAAAAACAACCTCACTGCGCGGGCGAATGGACGCCGACTGCGCTGCCAGAGGCAGAAGGTTATGATGGAGAAAAAAAACGTGGAGAGATGCCTGGCAGAAGAGAAGTTAGAGGCCATGTTTCATTCATGTCAAGCAAGAATAAGAAATCAGTCTTAAGGTGCAGATCACTCACCTCGTAGTGATAATCCATGCAAGTTAGCTCTCTCCAGCACCGATCCCCTCGAATTTTAATCAGCCCCTGCGGAAAAAAAAAACAAAGAAGACAAAAAAACATTGTCAGAAATATTTGACTTCATCTTATACATCAAAATAGTATCCCAACATGCCAAATATTCTGGATAAACTGCATGGTGAGCCTGTAAAGGCTGGGAAGCCACAGAGGTTGGAACGACCCCCTGGAGACCCACCACATCTGCACCCTGGGCGCAGTTGTTGTCCTCAAGGGAACGTAACCCAAGGAGAGCTCCAACATGGAGCACTTTCCACTGCCTGTTTACTGAAAATTTAACACCAAATCTTTGTGGAATATGCTGGGAGATAGGTCTCTGCAGACTAGCTATGAGAAGCCCAGTGCTCCCAGTGCCAGCTCTCAGTATTGCTGGGTACAAGCCAGGAAGGCATGGAGCATGGAGAAGCCATAGGGAAAGCCTGAAAACCAGGCTCTGCAGCTGGGACATTTCTGAACAGGCTGAAAAGTTCCTTGCAGAGTGAAACATGGCTGTGTTCACAGTTTTAAAATCCAACCCAATCCTCTCCCTCTTGCAAAGCCACCTCTGCTGCCTATGGAAAAGGAAACAGAGAGGCAGACCAGGATGGGACCCCTGCAGCCTCCCCAGCCCTGAGAGGGATCCAGAGATGCAATCAAAGTAATTAGAGAAACAAAAGAGGAGAAGGGGAAGGAAGCTGACAGATCTAAACACAGATGAATGCCCTAATGACAGGTCTGCTCCACCTCAGGTTAGAGGTTGGCAATGAAATAAGCAGGTATCAGAGGTTGCTGTGCATTGATATTGCAGGGCAACAAGAGGGTGAAATTTCCAAATCAGTGAGTCCATTCCAGGGCTGGCAGTAATATTGGGATTAAATTTCTTTGCCTCAGTGATGAAGAGTAAAAAGGAATCAGTCGTCCACAGCAGGAAAGACACCTGGCCAGGGATGAGCTTGCTCCAGGAAGCCTTGCAATCAAGCCATGCCAGCCTGAAGGTATGCAGGTTCAGCCTGATGGCTTTGATGTATGGAGAAAGGTCCCTGATTAGGATCACAATATCCCAAATTGAGGAAAGCTTCACTAGTCAAAAGGTTGAACCAGCTCTATCATCTGCATACAATTAGGGGGTAGTTGCCTACCTCTGCCTTTGCCCCTAATTATAATGTTCCTGCCTGCCTTAGCAGGAAAAAATAGAGGGAGTTTCTGGAAAACCCTATTGCTGGCTTCACCAGCAGCATCCTGAAGCTCCTCTGAGTTTGCAGTAGGGGGGATTCAAGAAGAGACCATTCATCTTGCAGAGAGCTCAGAGGAGGAGATCCCAGCACTACAGCACATCCTGGCCTATTATTAGCATCCAAATTGCTTAAAACTCTTCCCTTGAAGCATGAACCAAAATTTATCAGGTTTGGGGCTCAAGAAAAATCCCAAATTCCAGTGATATAAACACCTCCCAAAAAACTGTCCAGACCTCAGAAGTAAATATGCAGAAATATCCAGTTCCCAAGGTTGTGTAAGGGCTGGATGAGGTCTGGGAGCCCAAAGGCTGGGATGCCAAAGCTGGAAAAGAGAGGAGAGTCTAGGAACTCCTGACTGACACAGAAGGGGTCAACTGGGAATGATTACTGACCCTTTCTCCTGACAGAAGACCTAAAGGCAATCTGATGGCAGGATGGAGTAGCTGGGTTAGAAATGAACAAAAGATCTCCTTTCCCACATGGCAAATTAATTCATGAGACCCAAAAGTACAAATGTGTTCAAAAGAAATTAGAGACATTCCCAGAGGACAAGCTTAGGTGGACTGCAGAAAACACCCTCCTCCTCCCTGGAAAGTCCCTGGACTACTTGACTACCAGGAGCTGCCACCAGAAGATCATTTTATTTTTTCATCTGTTAAGCAGCTGGACCTTAGGCTTAACCAAGCAGAGTCTTTTTAAAGCAAAGCTCCACAAAAGCAGCTACAAGCTTATTGGTCAGAGAAATGAATAGGAAATTAGCTTCTTGCATGGTCTGAGCCTTATGGATACCAAATTTTGTTTAGACTTTGTGACCCCAGTAGCCTGCAGTGGGGCTATTTACAGCTCTTCACAGGCTATTTACCTGTTGGCAGGCATCTTGCTGAGCTCAAGCAGATTTCATCCATCTGCTGTTCCAAATAATTTTTCCTTTTTTCCTCTAGTTCTAAAAAAAAACCAAACCCTTTTTCAATCCAATATTAACAAGCAGCACAGTCCCCATGAGCTGCAGGAAAAGCATCACCTCAGGGAGGCAAAAGCTTGAGAGGCAACAGAGCAGATCAACAGCAGCAGAGCCAGTGGGGATGAATAAGGAGATGTAGGAAAGGGTAATCCCTGTTTTACAGGAGGGATTGAAAAGGAAGAGAGCAATAAGGCAAAGGTTTCTGTGGTGTCTGACATGACTCTGCACAACCATGGAGTGAGGAAAGGGACCAAAGGTACCTGGAGGGGGGGGCAGCCTGCAGGATGCTGGTGCCTAAAACATCCCTGGTAGCCTTCAGACCCAGAAAACTCCCTGAGAATTACAAAGAAGCCTGGACACTGGCTCTACCAGAAGCCTCCAGAAGGAAGGGGCACCTCCAGACCCCACACACCTTCTTGTCTCCTACAAGTTCCAATGGGAGCACCTGGGGGGGGCGTCCATCCATGGTTGAGATGGTTCTATCCTGAGAGATTGGACCTGGAAACACTCTGGAAACACCCAGGAGGTCTCCACCTCAGCATCACCATGAAGGGGACACTCCCCCCCAGCACCACCACCAAGAAAGCCCGAGCAGAGCTGGTCCATAAAGGCACAAATAAAACCACAAGGGATGGTGGGATGGGAGAGCAGGGTGGTGGGTGCTTCACTCCCATCTCTCTCTTCTCCATCACTCCACCAGGGCTGGAGGAGCAGAGGCAGGGACAAGACAGACTTGCTGTCATCAGTCAGGGCTTCATCTCCTCCCCCCCGAATCATCCACAGCCTGCTCTGCCCCTCAAACCTTTTCTAAAATTACAGGATGCATTGATAGCATCTCACAGGATGTGCCGCAGCCAGCAGCCCTGTCAGGACACTCAGAAAGGCTCTGTGCAAGAATGTTGGGATATTAAAAAAGGACAGCTATCTTGATGACCTTCCCTCCTACCTTGACCAAGCTGTTATCAAGCTCTGCTGTTCAGCAGAGATAATTAAAACAAGTCTATGATAGAAAAGCCCCAAACTGAAAAAATCCAAATCTTCCCTGCACTGAGTCACTAAGGGAGTTAATCATATTTTGTTTACTATAAAGCTTTCAAACAGGAAAATCACTTCAAGCTCTTAATAACAAATGTGTTTTGCAGCAGAGAAAACTCCTACTCTCATCATCAGGGGGTGTATTAAGAAAAAAAAACCTTTACCCTACTGCTGTCTTCACATCCACTTCCACTCCTACACCAGCACGTGAGTTTTCCACTTTGCAAATGAAGTTGGACCAAAAGATAAGAACCTGCAGTGCACAAAAACCTGCCTGCTCTGCAGCTTCATCTGCTGAGGACCACGGAAGGAGAACAAGTGGTGGGCTTGCTAAATAATCCTGCTGGGAGGAGTTGTGGATCTCTGGGTATGGGCGCATCCAGGGCAAGCTCTGACACACCTCCTTCCTCCCTGCTTAGGTTTTTTGCACTCTCTCCTCTAATTCTTTGGCTTCTACATTTTTGGAAGTCAGGTCCTGTTCTCTGGAAGGTGCAAACTTCATGTGAGAAACAGTATCTGGGTCCAAGTGAGCATGGAAGGAGGGAGGGAGGAAACGGAGATCCCCGCATCTGCTGGAGTTCAAGGCATTCACGGGATTTCTCTCAGCCTGCTAACAATTCCCAATCCATTTTCTGAGATTTCTCTGGGTGTGTGGAACTGGCCTGGCCTCCACATCTGCAGCAGATTATGCTGCTGTACCACAGATCAAAGCCTGGGGAAAAATCCCCATCCCCTGCTTGCAGAGGAACAGAGGCCACTGCATCTCTGATGTACCCAAATGTCCTCTCTTTGGATGAGGAGAGGACCCACAAGGGACCAGAGGGAAAAGGAGCCAGAGGACATGTGCATGGGAAACCCCCAGGAGACTCTGCTCACTTGGACATAAGCTACAAACACCTTGCAAGGAGTATTTTGGGAGGCAAAATATTATACAGAGTTTAGGAGATGAATGCTATGGCAGAATCAACCAGAAGACAAAGAAAGAAAAGAAATCATTTAGTAGCACTTTGGAGAGCAAGGCTCTCAACCCCAAAATCCCATTTGTAACTGCTCCCAACCTGTTTTTTGTTTTCTGAAGTCCAAAATTAGTTGAAAAGTTCTCCGCCTCCCCCTTTTTTTTTTCTTTTTAAGTTGATAAATTTAGGAAATTTCTTCCTAGTTCCCGTATTGCAAAGCATTAGTGAAAATCTTGAATTCTGCACTGATTTGGAGATTGGAGACTAACAGGCAGGATTTTTGAAAACATTTCTGATTTTTTCCCCTTTCCTGATCCACTCTCATCCTGAGATAAACCTGCCAATGGTGTGGATGTTTTGGGGAGGGCCAGGGAAATGGCTTTTCAAGGTAATTTTCTTTTCCCAACTGTTAAGGCAAACGTATGCTCACATATCTGCAACCTTAGGGTAAAAAAAAAAAAAGAAAAAAAAAATGAGCACGGGTGAAGGGCCTTTCAAAGCCTGGCATATCAGAAGGGAAAGGTATTCAGTGATACAAATTAAATATAAGCTAAAGGGAAGGAAACAGGTGGCCGAGTGAACCGGCAATTGCCCTTTCACCTCCGTGGCCTTGCTTTGAATCCAGCTCTAACCCAAGTTATTAAATTCATACTGATGGGATGGTGGCTACAAAGACACCAGGGGGGGGGGTTGATCATTTTGGTTGAGCTCGTGGCAGCCAGACTGTGGCAGTAATAAGGAAGCCTGGCCTGGGGAAGGGGAAAGTTGAGATCTTTGTCATATTAATTTACAGCTGAGTGGGGCTCCGGGCCATTCCGTGCACTCAGAAATCTCCTCGCGCTCCTCTCTGCATGAGAACTATAAAATGTTCACCCTGGATTGAATTAGCATCCCAGGATGAAATATGTGCTCAATACCTCCCTCCCCTGCTAAGTTTGCTCCCTTTAGGGCACGTTGAGGAGCAGAGGGGAGGATGGAGATGCAGCACCTGCTCGCAACTTTGGAAGGGGCTCCCAGGCTTTCACAATTAAAGTGCACTGAATCCCTCAGCATTTTTCACAGGGAAGGGAAAAAAAAAAATCACATTTCTTTTATTTTATTAGACTTTAATGGCATTCAGTAAAATGCCTGGTTTGAATCACTGCAGCCACTCTGCATCCTCACTCAGCTTTCCAGCCACCAGCCCTGCTCACACCCTCACCCAGAAATGGCATCTCCCAACCTCAGCCCTGGATGCACTGCAGGGCTCGTGGATGACTCTGATCACTATACTTTTACTTTCTATTATATACTTTTAGCTATTTTATTTATTTATACTTTTATTTATTTTATTTGTCAGCTATAGATAAGATATTGGCCATGTGGAACAAGACCCTATCTTACCTCTAGCATCATTACTAGCTCTTTTTTTTTTTTTTTTTCAGTTTTAAAGGAAAAATGACCACACAGCCACTTAAGCAGATCCACAAGCAAACCCATGGGAAAAAAAAAAGTATATATATATATATATATATTTTTTTTTTTTTTTACAGCCAATTCTTAGCAAAACCCACAATGCAAAAATTGATCCTCCTGCCTGCCTGCTGCAAGACTTGAGCCAGCCAGCCAGGCACCCAAGTAGTCCCACTGATAACTCAGTTACACTGCTGAAAACTAGCTATTTGTGACTAATAAATTCTCTTTCAAATGCAGTAGGTTGTTGAGTACATTTGCAAGGTTTGCCAACTGGCAGCCAAAGGACTTTTGGGGGTGGAAATGAAAATCACCCCCTCGGTCCCACTGAATCAATTCCAGACTTGACTGATTGAGCAACCTCGTGTGCTCCCTTCTCTGTCTCCATCCCTGAAGGAGTATCCAACAAGAAGGATTGCAGGGGAAATGAAACCATAGAGAGGAAGTTTACCAACTTGCATTTTGGGAGTTTTATTAAATGGTGGCAGGGATCCCAAACCAAGTGACACATGGAAGGTACCAGGAGTGGGAAGCAGAACTTGAGGGACACGAGGAATGCAGCTGCCAGCTGTGTCCTCTAGAGACACCTCCCTCTTCAGGTTTAGGGTCCTAAAATCTGAATTTACACCGTGGCACCCTCTCAAAACATAGAGATGATGAATGTGTGAAGAGGACAAGTCCTTACTTTTCTACTGTGTTTTTTTTTTTTCGGTGAGAAGAGAACATCTGGGCACTGCTCCGTTGTATTGTCTCATCCCTAGCTCCTGCCATCAAGATTAAGCAGAAAACCCAGCTCTTAGGGCTACCTGGTCCCTCTTACCACTGGGAGAAGCAAAGCCCTCCCTGGATGCCCAGGACCTGTCCCAGACCTTCGGGGTCTGCAGAAGGCTCAGAGCTTGGGATCCATGTGGATCCCATCCCAGGAGAGGTGGAGAGAAGCCCCTTCTCCTGCATTCAATCTCCTTTTAATTGCCTAATTAGCTGATCCCATCCTAATTAAACAAGCTTATGTCCAAAAAAATGCATGAAGCTTCCTTTGCTCCCTCTCCCCCTTCAACTCCCCTAGCCCCACATTTACCCCTTACCCTCCTCCCCAAAAAAACCAAGCCCAGGCACAAGCATCCCTTCAAGATGGGATGCACCCTCACAGATAACTCCAGACGGATTTTTGCATAAGGAGTAAAACAACTCCAAAGAAGATAAACTCTTCTATTATTTACTTGATGCCAACCAACACGATTGATGGAGCCAGGGGTGACCCAGCACCCATTGATGCCAAGTGGAGCAGCCCCCAGCTCTGAGCAACCCTGAGCCATCAGCTCCAAGGGAGGGAAGGAGCTGAACTCCAAGACACCAAATCCTTCCTCTTCATCCAGCACAGATTGCTCTGCCCACCTGTACCCCTCTTGGCCTGCTGTAACTTTGGTGATCCAAAATGAAAAAAGAAAAAAAAAAAAAGAAAAAAAAAGGCAAGGCAACCCCCCCCCTAAATAATTAAAATGTCGTTCAAGCTCTAAGCCGATATGAGTCACTGTTACAAAAAATATCTTTAAAATTCTTTCAGGAGTGGGGGATAATTATATTCCTCCCTATCTATTGATTTTTCTCTACAATGCAGATGTCAGATTTTCCACGGGGTTTTTTTCTTTTTTTTTTTTTTTTTTTTCCCTGGAGTGAGTGTCAAGGAGGAACAAAGCACTCTTTGAGGCTTTTTCAGCCCAAAATTAATTCTGAAAAAAAAAAAATGGTACAGACAGGCCAATAGCACGGGAAGCTGAGAAAAAGGCTGGTGACTCAAGCTATGTCTGCAAAACCCCCATTGATACCAGTGCTGGAGAGAAGGGTGGGGTATGGGGCACCAGCCTTACAAATTTAGTCAGTGTAAAGACCTTCTTTCTGTGACCCCACAAGACAAAAGATGTGTGAAAAATTAAAAAAAAATTTAAAAAAAACAAACAACAAAAGAAAAACCAACAAAAAGGCCAACCAAACAAAAAAACCCAAACAACAAACCTCAGTGACAGGCAATCCTAAATTGTAGATTTTTATTTTCCCCATAATATGGATGTGAAACACTCCCAGAGAAAATCCCAGCCGGTGCCTTTGCTTCAGGCACTCAGGTACCCACGTGCTAAGGTACTAAAACTCAGTTTTCCTGCTCTCCTGCACCCAGCCTCATCCAGCTTGTTCCTGCACTGCAAAGGACACAGCCAGAAAAATTCTCTGGATTTTATTTCAGGATTTTATTTGTGCTCAAATGCTGCGTTCACCAGGGGAAGGTGCTCAATGGGTGCCACCCTACAGTGCTTCTGCTGGACCTGCAGAACTGCCTCTGAACCCCATAACCTTCTTTTTTTGCCATTTTTTTTCCCCCAAGGCACCTCATAGCTTTCTACAAACCCAATACATTTTCTCTGGTCCTCCTCTGCCTCAAGGCTCAGGTAATGGCTATCGAAACGGTCTGCATCATTTGAAATATCTGCATCATTTATGAGCCCAAACCCACAGAATGTGGTGGCACAGGCTGGATTTGGGCCAGACCTACCCAAACCAGATAAAACCCCGTGTCCCACCTGCAGGACCTGCTGGAGGGCTGAAGCTATGCAGTGCAGGAGGGGGATCTGCATCACCTGCACCACACAGGGATGTCTTAATCCTTTCTCTTTGAAATATCACACAGAGAAGATGTGACATAGGTATTAGGGGGTTTGGGAACCTTCTTTCTACAGCTCTGACAGTAGCAAACTAAAGGCTTTAAGAAGAGCTGTACCTGATGTTCATATAAACCTCTCATTAAACGAGCAGCTGGTAATTCACATCTCTCCTGCTTCTTCCATGCAAAAAAGAGGAAATAACGAGCTCGAATACCTCTGCCTTAGCCAAAGAATGACAGTCTGATGTTCAGCAGGTGACACTGCTGGTTAAACAGCTTTCTTCTCTACCTTGTACATCATTTCAGAGCCCTCAGTCAGCTCTGTTCAGATTCAAGCCTGTGCCAAGAGGATGAGACTTCCCCATCATCGGGAGAACTTTAGTTCTGGTCCAACATCAGCAAGTTATCAGAGAAGGCTCCAGATTCTCTCCAAGTTCATTGGAATAACCCAACTTCAGGTGAACAAACCCTACCTGCAGGACAAGAAGCAGCAGGATGGAGATGTTCACAGGCTGCTCCAGCACCAAACCTAAACCGGAGTCACCCCAAAACACAACTCCAAGATCAAGGGCTGGAAACCACTTTGCTGAAAGAGAAGTCATCGACGTTGATTTTCATTTCATTTGATTTGTGGCTGTTTTTCAAGCCCAGGCTCTCAAAAAGCCCCTTTGAGAAGCCACCCTGGCTGCACCAGCATCTGATTGACTTTGAAGACAGCTCTGCAAGGAGTGGGTGAAAGGGATTTGGGAAAGTACTTGGCATTAGAGGCTCCCTGCTTTTTTACTGCCACCGAAGCAACAACAAGTCCTCCTGCCAAGGGCTATTACTAGACAAATGGAGAGAGATCAGAGGCACAAAGGAGGTTGCTAAGGAGTCAAGTGTGGGATCCCTACAGAGAGGAGGAGGGCTGCAGCTGGGACGGCAAAGGTCAGAACATTGCAGACATCATTTTCCAAAAATTCCCATGAAGCCCCGGCGCGGGAGTCGGGAGCCTGGCCCCGCCGCGCTCGCCTATGAATAATGAGAAAGCCATAAAAGAAAGCTCCCTTTCTTCCCTCCTACCCACGCTAATGTAATAAAACAAATTAGAATAATTATTCTCCATTTCAGAGCCATAATGCCCAGGATCAGGGGCACGCTTGTCACCGAGATGACAACTACATCCGTTTGATTCTTCTTTTTTGTATTTACCGAGATCGCCTCAATTCCAACTTTGATTTCGTTACATCTAATGCAATTTTACTACAGGCATCCAGATTCTGTTTGCTTCAAAGTCTTCATTATTTTTGCCAGAAAGTTCATCTCCCTTATTAGCTAATCACATCCCCACCCTTTCCAGTAACCTTTAAAATGCCACCCACGTTCTGACACTTTTAACAGAATCCAAGCAAAAACAAAACAAGAAAAATGAAGAGTTTCACATGACCCACTAGTTTCTAAAATAATTCACTGCAGTTTGTTAAAAGAAACACGTTTTGTTTTGTTTTTTCCGACAGTAAGGAAAATTAAAAAATAATTTTTAAAGAGATTAAATATCGAATGATATAAAAGTAATCTGGAAATAATTGAGCCTTCCCCTGTGCAAACACATTTCTGTGTGAAAGATGGGCAACATTTACTAGGAAACAACGATGAGAATTTAGTGGGAAAATTCATTGCTAATTATTATAAATCTTTCTGCACTATTTCTTTCTCAAGACTACCACTTTACATGATCTTTTTTCCTCCTGTAAAAGAGGAAACTTATCTTTTGTGTAGACTTGAAATGCCAGAGGATTTAAATTACTTTCTAAGTCTGTGCCTGCCAAAAAATGTTCCAGGACTCCTCTGTCCTGCAGCAGCTTCTTCCAAGGATGGACTTGAACAGCTTGGAGATTCAGAGCTCTGATCTGGGAGGGGGGACAGGGTAGGGGGGGGCAGTCTATAAATGAGAAAAGAAAACCCAAAAACTGGGGGGGGGGGGGGGGAAGAAAATTTCTTCACAAAAAGTAAACCAAGGGGAGCAACTACCAAGTCACAAATTGCAGCCAGCTTGCAAAAATGCACCTGAATTTCCCTGAATTCCCCCTGTGAAGGGATCTCCAATCCCTGTAGATAAAGGGGAGAGGAAACCCCCTCCTCCCCTGGGTGACCCCAGGCTCCTGGGGGCCACCAGCCTGAGAGCAGGAGCTACCAGATTATTGCAAAAGTACTATATAAAATCTCACCTCTATTATAAATATAATTATGTTATTTAATAACACATATTAAAGGATCTAATTCTTCAGGCAAACATGAGCTTGGGCTGAAGCAGAGGAGCAGAACCTGCAGGGACCCATCTGCCCCCAGACCCTGCTGAGTCCCCCCAGCCCCAACACCTGCAGCAGCCACTGAGAGATTGGAAGCTTTGAATCTGAATTTCCTTGCTTTGGGCACTTTTAAATTAAAGTGGTAACGTGCTTTAAATCCTGTTTCTCTGCTTTTTCACTACACTCTTCAATCCTTTCCTCCAGAAACTAATCAAGATGTCTCAGACTCACTTATACTCTTTGCTCCAGCCACCTTCCCTGGTAACTTGTTCCATATGTCTGTGACCCCGTGCAAGACACAGGTCCACCTTAATTTTAATTCCAGTTTCCCAACGTGCTGATACACCCCTGGCACTTGATTCTCTCTCTCCTCCCCACTGCATCTCCAGTCGAGGTAATTATTTGTGCAGAACATCCCAGCACCAAGCTGGCTAACATCACCTACCTAGTCTGACTAACCTGAGCATCTCTGCAGTGCTGCTAGTTCTCTGCTAACAGGGCACTGCAAACCCATCCTGATGCAAAATAAAATGTTTATTTGGAACCCTGGAAGAATTAATTAACAACCCGTCCATTAACAGGCCAAACAAGCTGTGTCATCTGTCCACAGCCTCACTCAGATATATATAAGCCTCACATATATATATATAAGTCTATGCTGCCATGAAACAGGGATGCAGGAGGCTTGCAGGAACAAGAGTGGAAATCTCAAAGCATTTAACCTTCTTGATGACCATTTTTGACAGACTTTCTCACAGATACCTCAGATACCTCCTTTGCTCAGCGTGTGCATGGAGATGGGATCTGTGTTAACAGCACAGCCCACGGCTGTAACACATTCATGTCCCACAAAAAGAAAAGCTAGGAGGGAAGAGGCACAGGAGATACTTTTAAACAGACATGATGAAAACCCCCATAAATTGAAGCACACCAGCACTGCTGGGACCACTAACACCCAACAGCAGCACAGCCACGTGCCACATGCAAGCAGCAAGCACCCACACTTGCTGTGGTGCAAGCAAATTGACTCTCAGCTCTTGCTTCTTGTTGCCCTGGAGTCCAACCTGATTTAAAGGTATTTCATGTGCCTTGTGTTTTCCAGAGGAAACACCAGCTGTAAATGGATAATGACATTTCCATGCTGCATTTAGCACCAGCCCTCCAAGTGCCAACTGCACGGTGGGAGCTGCAGGGAAGCAGCAGCAGCTCCACATCCAGGCAGGGTTCCTCTGCAAAACTTGCTCCCCTAATTTCTTCTGCAGCAGCAATCCATGCTGGGCACGGTACACACCTGTTAAAAATCTATACACATACTTTGGATGTCTCCAAACCTGGAATAACATGGAGAGGGAGAGATGGCAGCTGTGCGAATGCCGCTGCACACATCCATAAAATCCACTTGCATCTCCTCCACTCAAAGCTGCCTGCTAGTGACTGTTCTCCCAGTTAAACCAAAGGTGTCACGGTGCAAGGACAGCTCTTGGCGTGGAGCTGGGCAGGTCTGAACCTGGCCATGAATGATTTTGGCAGCCCTAGGCTCAACAAACCTGCCTGAGTGAGGAGAGGCTCTGCAGGTATCAGCCTTTGCTGTGCTCAGGGCTCCCATGTCCTCACTCCTGCTCTGCTTGGGGTTGTCTCAGTTTCTCTCCTGGCTCAGTTCTGGACCTGTTTCCACATCTCTGTCCCTAAGTCACATCTTCTGTCCCCAGCAGCAGGGTGGTTTTTATAAGGGACTCACTCCTTGCTTTGCTTTTTGACCTGTCCTGTCCTTCCTTCCCCAGCTCCAGCTGGCACAGGCAATGCCACTCACAGCATTAAATTCATGACACACAGAGTTTACTCTGCTTAAATGACAGAAAGGTGTGCTGACAGGAAGGAAACAGCCCCTTGTCAAAAAAAAACCCCTCTGGAAGGGCTTTGTGTAACAAGCAGAGGTGACCCCTGGGAGTATAAGTGGGGAAATCACCCAAGTCATGTCCTTGGTCACAAGCATCAGCCTTTACAAGTCCAGATCCAGCTTGATGTGTGCCAAGAGGCAGCACAGGGTGGCATCACAGCATCAGCCAGACAGGAGGTGGCACCATCAGCCAGACAGGGGGTGTCACAGCTGATGCAACACAAGCCCCCAGCACAGAAAGCAGGAGATGCCCTGGACACCCAGCACTTACCCACCCCGCTGGCTACAGGGGGCTCAAAAGGCTGAAACTTGGCTTGGGTTCCTCCTAAAAATCTCCTGAAACCACATTCATCTACTCCCCTCCCTCTACACCTGTTTTTTTAGTTACTCACTTTTATCAGGGTTACTATAGTTACCAGCACAGGTGTTGACAAAAATCAAATTCTCACATTTCTGAGCAAGTCCGTACACAGCGTTTCCAAGACACTCAGCTAATGAAGAAACAGCAACCGTGGTTTATGGTTTTAGGGATGCAATCACTAATGACTTTCAGGATCCAAAGAGCTACTACAAAGTTTCAGCACCCCAGTGGCAGCAATTCAGCAGCTCACAGCAACTCCCCAGCCTGCCCCCAGCCCAAGTAGGGCAGATATTTGGGCTCCCCCAGCACATTTTTTGCCTGCAGCAGGGAAATACACAAACATATGAATAGGACAGAGTTAGCATCTACTTTCAAGCCTTTTGCAAAAAAGCAAAACCAAAACCAAACCCACAAAGGGATGGGACTAACAATTGCTCAGTGGGGTCTTAGCGCTGCATAGGAACCCAACCATAGTCATTCAACTGAAATTTCTTCCCCAAAGAAGTTACCATCAGGTAACATGGCTGAGGAAATCCCCTTCCTGCCAGCATGGGCTGCTCCCTTTGACAGGTTACCATGGTTTGGTTAACATTAACCTGACAGGCTGAGCCCTTTGCTTACCCACCTCTCGATTCCCACAGAAACCCAAAACAAGGCTTTGCAACTTCCAGGCTTCAAGAAATCCAAGTGAGAGAGAGTCGCAAGCCAAATGACAGAGACATCAAGTCATCGAACACTTCTGGGGAAAATCAGCCCCACAAATGTCTGTTTGCATCACTTATTTCCTAACAAGCTGCACGTTCACACAAAGGGACTGCTATTCTGTTGCCTCTGCATGTTCCTCAGAAGCATCCGTCTTTACCTCCCGCACTAATGGATCATTAGGAACATCAAACATATAGATTGAATCACATAATTACCCCTTTTAAAAAGTCAGCAATATTTGAGCTCAGCCCAGCACTTGCTGCCAATCAAACTCCAGAAGCAGAGCCTGCCTGTGCTCCTCACCTCCCCCAAGCACCCAGCCAGGATTATTGTACATTTCATAACCCCTCAACAAGCCCAGCTTGATGTGCTCTGGGGAGATGGATGGAAACAGCCTTCTTTATAGTCAGGTTTGGTTTGTATTGAGCAGCTACTGGGCTGGCCCTTCTGCTCCTTCACAGGCTGGCACAAGAGGGGCTGGAATGGGCACTGGCTCATCAGCACATGTTTGGGTAGGAATTCCTCGTGCTACAGAGTAAAGTTGCTGGTTTTTAGAGTTCTATGTGGGAAAAGTTCCCAAAGAAGGGGCTGCCAAACAAAATCTGCCCCCATGATACAGGAATGGGCTGAAGAAGAGGCAGGAACCTGGAGGCTTCGATGGGAGCAGGGCAAAGGAGAAAGAAGATGCCCATCTAAGGTGTGTTTCAAACCCTCACAGGGCACTGCTCATCCAGGGAGAAAAACCTAGCTGACAAGAGAGAATGCCATTTGCTTGGAGAATGGTGTGGTTCCAAGGACAACCTTACCCCAAGCCGCCAGAAGAGCCTCCAGAGAACCATGGGGGAAAAGTCAAACTTACTTTCTGCCAAAAACATAAAGACTGCCAATCCCCCCCTGGGGAAAAAAACATCCTTCAGGCCACATTTGTGTACACACTTCAGCTATGCCCCCATTAGGGAAGAAATCAAAGCTGGCCTGGGAGCAGGTGCCCTGGAGGATGCTTTGGTTTCACACATTAAAACTCCATCCCTGGTGCCTGCAAGCGTCATTACCCAGCTGAGAAGGAAATGTACACGTGTTTGGGCCCCGAAACATTAAAGATCCCATCAATCACCAATTTCCACTTGCTTGCATAGATCCCTATTTAATGACCTTTCCATGTTTTCCTCTCCCATGCCTGTTACTTATATATCAGTAGCCCAGACAGACAAGGGACTCGAGGGGAAGCATCTCCTCTGCAGAGGCTCTCCCTAAAATAACAGGAGAGTTATGGCCCTCCAGATAAAACCCAGAAGCAGCACAGAGATAACAGTAACAAAGATGTTTGGTGAGCACAGTTGGCTTTTATAGCCAGCCTGTCCCATAATTCAGAATATATATTACACATTAACAGGGACAGAGTCAGACTCCCATTTTAAAAGGAAAGCAGGGTACAAACTTGGGGATCATGTAACTTGTTAAGAATATGAGTTGTGTTTCCCTACACTTGTAGGGCTGTTTGGTCCTTCCTATAATCAGCATTACACGCAGAAGAAATATTTCAGAAGCTGAAACCACAGGAATCAGCCTCCATCCACCAGGGACAAAGGGGCTTTGCTGACATTTTCAAACTTCAGCAGTGATAAATGGCCCTAACAATACATTCACAACGAAGTTCCTGAACAAAATCAAAACCCAAGAAAAAGCCCACTCCAATAAACCCAAAACCCCAGCCCCAAGCCCTGCAGTCAAAGCAAAGTCTAACATGCATTTAGGGAAATTTGCATCCTAGACTTCACCAGTGCAGAGGATTAACCTTATGTCACCCTATGGGTCCTAAATCCACCGAGACAGGGAACACTCTCAGCTCCTCTGGAAACACCACACAAGGGTCCTGCAGGGACTGAGACCCCTTGGGTCACCCCCATGGCTGTCACTAATGCCAGCAGCACCGTGTCACTGCACTCACAAGCCTCCAATCCCCTTGCAATCTCTTTCTTCAGTGATCAGAGAATCATAGAAAGTTAGGGGTTGAAAGAGACCTCAAAAGATCATCTATCCAACCCCCATGATGAGCCTGAGCTTAAAGTTTGGGGAGATTTTGAAATGGCCAAAATGCAGATCCAGGTGACAGGATTACACCCCTGCCACACCTTTACTTTAACAAAGATGTGTCAGTTCCTCCTGGATTCCTTTACAAGGTACTTGGGAATTTCCACTGGCACTGAGACAGGAAGGCAGCAGTTGTTGTCTTTGAAAACACAGAGCAGAGACTGACATTTTGGTGAAGCACATGCAAAGGAAAAATAACTCAGGGTAAAAGCTCCTGGGAAGTACCCACTGGATTCCCAAGCACCTCATCCAAAAGTGACAATGCTCAAGTCTCAAATTTCACTTCTCTTCCTTTCCAAGAGCCAATCACAAGAGCAGCACCAAGCTATCAGTGCAGATATTCTTATGTATGTTTGTCCTCCTTAAAATAAACACCAACCATAGACTGAAAGACACTGCCAACCAGAGCACCAAATGTCTCCTGCTACCTGCTCATTCCTTGCAACCCAAAAAATTCCCCCAGCAGAGGACTGCTGGATCAGGGGCAGGTTTTCTGCTAAGATGAGATCCTCTTTTTGACGTCACCTGAAAAAATAAAATAAAATAAAAGCAAAATCCCACTTACTGCTCCCAACATGATCCTGAAAATCAGCCAGCGAAAGCCCCAGATGACGATGGGGGAAGGAGGAGTGTGCTGGGGCAGGCGGGAGAGGGTCCAGAGAGGGCAGAGGAATATCCCCAGGAACCCCGTTTCCAGCAGCTGTGATTCCCATCCTGTAGTGCCCACGTGTGAGAAATGGGGAAAAAAAAAAAAAAAAATTATTATTGTCCAAGAGCTGTAAGTTTTCCTTTCACTGATTTGAAACACATCACACACACACACACACACAGAGAATTCAGATGATTTCAGCTCCACTGGGAAGGCTGTGAATCAACATTTGGTGCATGGGGTTGTGGTGTTCTTCTCCAAACGTGCCCACTGATATTTTTGTTGTTTACATCATTATTTTTCACAGGGTGAAGCAGAAGAAGAGGTAAAAACTTCTATGAAGCAAAGGAAAAAGCAATTTAAGTGCCCAAGTAAGATGGCCCAGGCACAGAACTGACCAGTGCTACTACTAATTCCTGCCCTGACTGAGCCCTTGCCAACAGTCCCACGGATTTTAATGGATTTGTGTCAATATGGGGCAGTCTTTATCTTCAAAAGGAAACAATTAAAATCCCATTAAGTCTTATTCATCATCCATATTAACGTGCAAGCAGGAGCTTCGAATCTTTAACAGTAAAGAAAAATCATAATGAAAAAAGCCCAAATCCTCCATCAAGCCAGTTTTACACATTGCTAGATTTGGCAAAATTCCTCTAGACTGAATACCAGTAGAGCTGAGCTCAAAGCACAGCCTGGCAACCACAGAGTGAACTTCTTACCTGTGATATCAGATGCCTTGGAAAAGACAGGCTATAACCTACTTCATGCAAATCTGTATTTTGTATTTTCTTTTTTCAGTACAGCAGAGAGTATAAATATTGAAATTATTATTCTGGAAGAGCCAGGAGACAGCAGTTCTGTTTTGACAGGTGAAATCCAACCTCCAGCATGTTTTTAAGTAACAAAATACTGATGCCAAAACCAAATCACCCCAACATTGTCCTACCCCTAATTACACACTTCTCCTTTCAACTATTTTCGTGTGATACAAATGCACTCTGCAGCCATTAAAAAAAATTTTAATAATAATGACACAAAATAGCACGATAGTGGGGACAATTCCTAAAAACTCAGCAACCTTGTGGGGCCCCCAGAGATGATGGTATTCCCATCTCCATGTCTACATAAATCTTACCACATAGCATTCATGGGCCACTTGTAACCATGTTCATTCCCAAGAGTCCTCCAGGCACTTTGCTCGTTTCCAAATGGCACAAAAGTTTGGTCCCTAACAGCCCCCAGACAGGCAGGGAAACACCTCCCAGAAGCATTAATTTCTTCCAGCTCCAGCCTGACTGCACGTCAGGTCAAAATTTTTAGAAGCCATGATTTGATGTTGTCACTCAGAGCTCTAAAATATTTGAAGTAGCCAGCATGCAATCTTTTTTATTTCCCTTAATATGTGCCAGCTCCCTTAAATCAAAATGCAGTATTGAAATGCAAAATTCAGTAATCAAAAAGATTATTTGACATCAAACAGTTATCAAAAACAAAAAAACCAACAACACTCTCCCTTTATGCATCCTGTGGTTGCCAGAACAGATACCCCGACTGCCAAAATTAAAGCTTCTGAGAGGAGAAATAAAGTTTCTTGTTATAAAAGCAGCTGCGCCAGGAAAGCAACGGCTGAAGCCAAATGTGAAAGGTTAATTGTTACTAAACCCAGCCACAAATCGCAGAACTGGGCAGTGAAACTCCTTGGTGCAGAGGCCTTGCACAAGCATCCCACTGTTGTCAGCTTTTTCATATGTTAATCTCTGTCCTCCCCCCTGGCAGACCTGTAGGATGCAGTGGGATGGCTGAGCAGGGAAGCAGACAACAACCTGGGCATCCCTAGGGATGCTTGGCCCTTTGCACCTTCTCTCTCCCAAGCAGAACACGGTAGCAACTTTTCCAATTTTTTAATTTTTAAGCTCGTCTCCTTGGGAAGTGTTTCTGGCCGTGCAGGAAGGGCAGTGCCATCCCGGCTGATGCTGTTTGGAGTGAAATGATTTACAGGAGCCCACACCCAGCACATGGGGACGGAGTGGATGTCACCCCAAAGCTAAGGAGGAACCTTCCCAACACGTGCTTGGAGCAGGAGCTCAGCCTGCACCTGTGCTGCTGGTTCCAAAGAACCAACTCGGAACCCTGGCACCACCACCACGGCTACGAGGCCAACAGCATAATCCAGTGTGAGCCCTGCCAGGCAGGGAGACAGCTCGGGGCTGGAGCAAGCAGTGCTGCCAGCTGTTGGGATCAAGCTCTGAAGTGACCCAGTGCTGACAAGGGGGGTGACCGTGGGGACAGCGGAGCCAGCACCGAACCAGCCTGCAAGCCCAGCCAAGGACAAATCCCGGTCACGGCCCCGCCACACAAATCTTCACCTCAACCTCCTGGGTTTGTGGCTCGGTTCTGTCCAGCCCCGTGGATGGTGATGGCAGATTTGCCAGTGCAGATGAAGTGCTGTGCTCTGTGCCTGACCTTGGTAGGAGATCACGGAGGGTTCCTGCTCAAAAACACAATATAGACGCAGACGCGCACGGAAAACCTCTGATTTATTAACAACCCTCTTCCCGCTGGACTGAGGCTCCACAGCTGGTAATGTGGTCATGCAGATCAATTTTCTGTCCTAGCACACATCACCCAAGCAGTCACATACCCTGTCCTCAGCCGGGGAAGCTCCTCTCTGGCCTCCATCCATCCTTCTCCTCCTCACCATGGCCCCTTCCCCCTGGCAGCCAAACCCCCTGCCAAACCCACCCCAGAGCTGTCACCACTCCCTGCTTAGCATGGACTCAGCCTGGGGGAACCTGTTATTCCTCTTCCAGGCTTCACGGAGTGCAAACAAAGTGCTGCCTGATGCTACTCCCCGAGCAACACGAGGCATGTTTTTTGACTTCAAAATTGACAGCTAAATAATGAAAAACTTTTTGAAGGAGGTGAACGCATCGTTCGAGACCACAACTGTATCCAGGGCAAAGCGTAAAAGGGGGGGAGCTCTGCTCCAGATCATGTTCACTTTAGTGTAAGTTGATATTAGAAAGCAAGATTACAAGATCCATCAACAGAAACCTTGCGTTTCTAACTGCTGACTTACAAACAGTTGTTCATATCTACCCCTTAAAAGCCTCAGACTGAAAATCCCCTGCAATCTTAGACAGGTTCCAGGCTGTAACCATGTGTCTGCTGAACACTGCTGAAGTTTGAGCATTGCCACCTTCTAACACCACTTCCGAGGCTCTCAAAGCCAAAAAACACCTTTTGCACTTGAAAGGTGTCAACCAACTCATCACACCTTGGCAGCCAAGACCTTGGGAACAACTGCCCTGTGCAGCTAAGGAGTAACAGTATTTTCTTCCCTATCTTTATCCTCCTCTTCTTGCTATCGAGGGGACAGTGTTGTTGGGATGCATCTGCTGGTGTGGCAGTGCCAGGCAATGGAGTCCAACCCAACTGCATCCTCCATCTCCACCAAAAATACCACACACCCAACCCCTCCTCCAAACGGCAGGAATTCCCAACTCTTGACATGTTTTAGGAGCTCTAGCCCAACAAAAACAGACATGAAGGAAGTCATTTCCATGACCTGGAGGAGCCTAATGGGGGAATGCAATGATCCCCAACTTTGGGGCTGTGGAGAGGCACTGGGCATGGACAGGCACAGCAGCCATAGAGCATCACCCAAACCAAGAAACCAACAGCAATGTGGAACTCAAAGCACTGGGAACAGTCTGGAGCTCTCTTGCCTGTAGCAACACCAATTTATCACATGCAGTGACATTTCCCAATTTCAGCATTTCTGGAGTGAACCCCATTTTAGAAGTGACACCAACCCCCAAGGTATTTAAAGGCATCAGGGCCATCTCAGCAAGGCAGCTCCCATCCTCAGAGCACCAAGCAACACATCCTCATTGCCTGGGCTAGATTTGGGGGTTCCCCTTCACCCCGGTCCCGGTGCACGCTGATACTGCTGGGAACGAAAGGGTCACGTTGTTGACCCACCTGCTCCTGTTTTCTTCACTTGGATCTAGTCAAATTTCAGCAGCTGCAGAGCAGCACAAAGCACCCCATTGTTATCTCCCGCGCAGCCGGAGAGGGAGCCACGGGGTTGGGTTGGGGTTTTTTTTTCTTCTTCTTCTTCTTCTTGTTTTGGGGGAGGAAAAAAAAAAAAAAAAGGAAATAAAATTAACTGCCATTGGTGGCTGCACTTGCCCCACACACGTTTCAAATGTTTGTTACGTGCTCCTGTGGAGTTTGGTATTTTCTAGAGGTCTCTGCTGGGGCAGGGAAAGAGGAAAAGAGGGGAGGATGTGCCAAGGGGGCAGGAAAAACAGGGAAGAAGGGGAAGACGCAAAACCAAAAAGCTTTCCCATTTGCCTTTTTAGGGTTTTCAAATGGTTTTCTTCTTCCAAATTAGATAAAACCTAAATCCTCCAAGAGTTTAAATTTTCAGCTAAGAAATGTAGTCCAATGTCAAGGGATCTCTAGAGTCAAACCCCATTTGCTTCTTGAAAGAGGAACCGTGACAGCCGGCACCGCGCGGTCTCCCCGAGCCCTTCGGCAGAGACCGTGCCCCTTGGCAGCAACATCTGATGTGCTGTAGAAAACATTAATGGTGCTTAACATGTAAGAAAAAAATAAAAATAAAAAAATAAAGGTCAATTTGGCATGAACGGTCTCCAGAAAAGTCCAAAGCAGCCCCATTATGGCTCCCTACAGAGAGTATTATTTCTAATGGAATATAGATTATATATCATTATATTGTTAAGGTTTCCAATTTTCATCTTTATTATTTACTGTCAAATCCTTGATGAAAAAAACAGCTAAGTTACAGCAGCTTGTCCGTGGCTAGAGAGGAAAACCAGTGCAATCCCTTCCCACCCAGCCCTGCACACTGAACCTTCTGCCTTCCTGCATCCCAAACCAGTTTTCTGTTCCCATGGACATTTGGGGAGAAAGCCAGGAGGCAGAGCAGAGCAGAAAACCTTTGGAACTAAACACAAAACAGTCAGGTCCAAAAGAGAACAAAGTGTCTGATTTTTAACTAACCTGTTTTTCTGAGAGGAAAAGAAAAAATCATCTGGTCAAACTCAGAAATCATGTAATCAAATAATTTGTTTTTTATTAATTCCTCTCCCTCAAAGGCTGAAACGCCGCACTGTCTCTTTGGGTATACACATACCCTACAGGGAAAATTTATAGAGAGGACTTTTGCAGGGCACAGACAAATGCTCCTACAATGCAGAGGAATTTCCCAGCTCTCTGCAGGCAGCTGTCTGCCTATGAATATTGTGTGTCAGACACCCCGACAGCCCCAGCAAGGGAGATACCCAAGCCAGACTGGTTTACCCTGGGATGGGATTAGCTGCTCCTGAGCCTCCCTACCTCCCTGAAATGGAGAACCACACCACTGCAGGGCCAGCATTCAAACACCTGTTGAAAACCCCTGTGGGTTAAACTCTGATGCCTCCAGGATATTCTGACCGAAGATTTTTCATTTGCAGATATTTGTTGCAACCACCACGTGTGGGTTGAGTGATGCAAACAGATCCTGAGTAAATTCAGGGCTTACCTCCCCGGGTGCTCCCATGGGCTGCTCTTTGCTTCTGCACCCACTGCTTGTCCTTGTCACCTTCCCCATCAGAGCATCCTCCTTCCCCCTGCCACCTGGACTCATCTCCCACTTGCAGAAATACAGATTAAATTGGAAAATGCTCACAGAATAATTTGGGCTGGAAGGGACCTCTCAAGGTCATCCAGTCCAACCCCCCTGCAGTCAGCAGGAACATCCTCAACTAGATCAGGTTGCTCAGAGCCTCATCAAGCCTCACCTTGGGGATCTCCAGGGATGATGTCTCAGCTACCTCCCTGGAAAACCTGTTCTATTTTTCCACTACCCTACTGTACTGATAAGTGTACTGATGTGTCAATATTTCTTTTTAAAAGTCCATATTGCCCTAGAGGAGAACAGTCAGGTCAAACCCAGCCCTCTTCCAACTGGGAAAGATAAATCTCAAAAAAGCAGGGGAAAAAAAAAAAATCCAAAAAACCCACCCATGAAAAATAAATAGGTTTGCTTTTTCCTTCTAATTTTTTTTTTAAACCCAGAATACTCCACAAATCATGACCACTTTCATCATAGCAACAACTTCCTCAAAGGAAAGCAAAGGTCCCAAGCTCTCCTAAGAGAAGCTTTGTTTTTAAGTGCCTTGCTAATGTATCCTCTAGAAAATTAAAATATGGTGTCTGCCAGCGTGAAATAATGGCCAGGCCAAAACCCATGGCAAAATGAGCACCAGTTTCAACTGGGTTTGGCTTTCAGGCAGAAGCTTTTCATGTCTCAGCAACCACCTGTTGAAATGTTCTGCTTTTTCCCCTCTGCTGGAGACAAACACCAGAAGACAGAGCTCACCAGGCAGCCCCAGCTTCAGGGTTGCTTTCCACTGAAGCATCTCAGAACCAAGAGAGAAATCTTGCCAGCCACCTGCTCCACAGGGACCTGAGCCATTTCAAAGCCATGAAAGCCAAAGGCTGAAGGACAAAGTCCCCTTTGGCACCTTGTCCTGGGGAGGAACAGATAACCCCACTCCTCCACTCCCTCCTCAAACACCAACAAGCCCAAAGTCTGAACCAGTTTCTCCAAGTCAAACTCTGCCATGTCCATTTTCCTCAAACACCACCCATGTTAAAGACTTCAAATTTCTTGTCTGTCAAAGAGATAAAGAGGTTGGTGATACTTTATGTTTCTGCAGCCAACAGAATAGTTCTTGATGTTGTTGGAAGATTTGGAAAACTGTTATCGATAATTTTTGTTCTTAAAAGTATAAACCACATAGGAAAAAAAAAAAAAAAGCATAAAAACTTTTAAAAGCTTCCAAGTACTCTCCAGGGTAGTCATTAGAAACTACTTAGGTAACAGGAGGGTGATAACAGTGAGCTAATGCAGCATTAAATTAGCCCTCCTTCCATGCAGAACTTGAAATGACAGAAGAATCAGTTGGGAGGATTTTTATTTTATTTTTTAAATAATGAAGTTAATGGATTTCCTGTTTTTAGCTCTGTGGGCGGCTGTCATCTTGAGGGATCTGTACATACTGTATTTAATTACTGTCTTAAAAGTAATGAAAATAATTTCAGCTGTGTTCCTATGAACTCATGGGCACCAGCACCTCTCAAGGATGGCCAGCAAGGCAAGGAGAAGATGCAAGCACTGCTGCTTATCAGTCAGGGCTGTCTCATCTCTGGAGATGCTCACACAGGGAACTTCTCATCTCAAGCCAAAATCTTCCCATGGCCAAGAGCCACAAGCCCTGTGCCACAGCTCATGGTGAGCTGAAGGGAATGAGCACCAGGAAAGGGGCACAGTTCTGGGAAGGTTCAGATCTACACTGCACAGACTTGGAGAGAGCATCTACTGCCAGGTTCCCATGGCACAAGGGAAAAAAAAAAAAAAAAAAGGAAAATCTAGATTGTCACTCAGGAACTCTGGTTCCTGGGACAAATAATTATAACCTGGAGGGGATTTTATTTCCAGTAAACCTTCAACTCTGTTCAAGTCTGTGATGTAGCTAAAAGCCAGTTGCAGTTTTCTGGTGAGTTTTCTCTCTGGAAACCCACACCGTGGTCAGATGAAAAGAACATAATGGCACAGCCAAGTGCAGAGTTAAGAGGTCTTTGCTTAAAAACAAAACAAAACAAAACAAAAAAAAAAAAAGAAAGAAAGAAAAAAAAACCCTAACATAACCAAGGGACAAGAAAAGCAAAGACCAAACCCCCAACCTACCAAACCAGAACATTCATAGTTTCTCAGGAATCCGTGGTTGTTTTATATGTTCCTCCTGTGTGACTGGAAAAGCCCCAAATTCACCTCACATAAAGCCCTCTCCTTTGATCAAGAGGGGATATGGGACCCATTGGGTCAGAAATTCTAGTTTAGCCCAACATGGCCAAGATATACCAGAAAACCATCACTGGTGCATGTCAGCACCAATCCCCACCCTGAGGATGCTCTTCTGCTCAGCTCTGGGGGCTGCTGTGTGGTCACAGGGAGCAAAGCAGTAGGAATCAGCAGAAATGTTCATTCTGGAAATCCAGCAAGTAGGAACTCTGGCACCTTTCTTGGGGCTGAAACTCCAGGGAAAGTCATCTTGGCTCCCAGCCTTGCTACAGGTGGAGATGGAATGGAAGCCTTCCAGCACCTGGGAGAAGTGGCACCTTATCCCATCCTGCACAGCACTCTGAACCTTGGGAGACACTGCAGCCAAGGACACCAGGGTCCTTTGACTGACAGAGAGACACCAAAGGCTTTGGAAGATATACCCGAGTTTAAAATACATGAAAAAAATAATCCCTTTAGTCCTCATCTCTCCCAGGTTGGGTTCCTTCTTACTGTGCTTACTCTCCACCAAGAAAGCTCTCATCTGAAGTAGAAACCCAGCAATTTCCACCTTCTCCAGCAACCTGTTGAACACATTTTATCTCTTCTTTATGGCCAGGACCCCTGCAGCACTGTGCCATGTGCAGGCAGAGCTCAATTGCTAAAAACAGGTGTCTGTTGGGTGTTAAATCTCTCTTCAGGCTGCTTTGGCAGCTTAAGGAACCATTAGCAGCTGTTAAGATGGTTTGCATGGCAACGTTGAGCCTAACAGCTCCACCAGCCTCACTTTCTTCACCATTTCCAAACTATCATTCCCCACTTGTTCACTTCAAGCAAGAACAGATTAAAACCAACACCATGCAGGCACCCGGCGAGCTGTTTTGCTAGCAGCCAGAAAGCAAGTCCCCAGATAAAAAGCATCTTGGGCAAATTTTTCCTGCTGGATCATCCGAGATTCCTGTTGCCCTTGGGAGATCACAGTTCAGCCCCATGCAAACACATGTTTTAGCATCAATGTTTGCAAAAGATGATAAATACTCACTGAGGGGATGAGCCCTTCAGCAGGATTCCCCATCAGTTTGGGGGGAAGTTCCCATTTTAAATTTTCTCTGCCTCCCTGATCTTCTCCTCGACATAGAACTGCCTTGAAAAATATATTTTCTATATGGAGCAGGGAAAACAGGCTGCCCAGTTCTTTAACTTTAGGCCAGATATAACCACCCAACAGCTACAGCATCACAGGAGTGAGGACAAAGGTGCAATCTCAACAGGGAGATGTGAGAATCAGAGAATAATTTGGGTTGGAAGGGACCTCTCAAGGTCATCTAGTCCAACCCCCCTGCAGTAAGCAGGGACAAAAAAAGACCATGGGCAGTTTTAGGTGGAATGTGAAAGGTCATCCTGGTTCAGGAGAGGAAACACAGGTTCTGGTAGCAAAAAAGGTCACAGAGAAGGACTGTGCACACAGTTATACACAGCCCATGGTCAGATGTCTACAGAACCCATGTGGCGTGGCCAGGAGGCATCATCATCATTTACAAACCAGGTATGGAGAGCAAATGCTTGCACAGCCCAGATCCCACCAACCCAACTCCATCAAGGAAAGAGCAGCAGTGCTCCAGCCAGCATCCATCAGCAAGGAGAGGACCACAGGGCTCATTTCCTTCAGCAGTGGCAAACTCCAGAAGCCACTTTAACCCACAAGTGGAATTTTCAGTTAAAATCCTGTATTTTACACTAAAACTCTTTAAGAAGAGCCAAATAACCAACCAACCAAAAAGCAGGATCTATGTAGACCACACACCCTAAGAAAAACACTACAGTACGTTTAATATAAATATTCTGATTTGAAAAAGGGGATTTGCTCTGTCTGGAGTGGAGGCTATTTTGGGGGAGGGCCGATAAGAAAATTGATATTTTTGCATCCTTTAGGACATCCCCTCTGTCCCAGCAGAACCTCTCCACTCAGCTACATCCCTATAAAACAACTCTGATGAAGCTTCAGTGAATCTGCTGCAATTCAGAGCCAGTTTCCTCTCGGTGTTTTTCAACAAGCTGAGCTCAGAAGTGGCCAAAATGACTAATGGGACCTCAACACCCACAGCTTTAACCTCCAAGAACAAAGGAAGAAAAAAAAAAAAAAAAAAAAGAAAAAAAAAAAAAAGAGGAGCAGGAGCAAGGAAGGAAGAGCTAACCCAGATCTCAGGAAATCAAAAAGCTGCTCTGCTGATTTTAAGAAGATCTGATGGAAATGTAGGAGGAAGC
This sequence comes from Phaethornis superciliosus, assembly GCA_023637945.1. Taxonomy (NCBI): domain Eukaryota; kingdom Metazoa; phylum Chordata; class Aves; order Apodiformes; family Trochilidae; genus Phaethornis; species Phaethornis superciliosus. The sequence goes on along the minus strand of JAJQWJ010000018.1, from coordinate 5,688,286 downwards.
AGCAGGTTTTTTAGCAATTACAGAATGAATGCCAAAAAATCAACTGCACTGAGAAGTCTTCTCTCCTTGCACAGCCACCTCAACCCAAAACCTGCCATTTCCTTCCAGTTTCAACAGAGAAATGCTCATTAAAATGCTGAAGACCTGATGTCAAGATTACAGATGACAACCTTTCCACCTCATTCCCCAGAAAGAGTAATAGTTATTAAGTAGCATATCAAAACAACATTTTTTTTTTTTTTTCCATAAGGCAGCCCCAAATTTTGCCCTAATTTTGCCTTTCCTGGTCCCTCGACCACCAAAATTCCCCACCACAATCAAATTACTCATCAGTCTTCACTGGAATACACTGAGAGGAGAGAGAAACAATTGCAAAGAGTCTCAAGATCTCAGCTCATTTCTTTAAGCTCTTTTCTCAGCCTCTCCTACTACTATTTTACTCCCTCCATGAAATGCAGATGCACAGCAGCCACCCAGAGCAGCTTCCACTCAGCATAAGTAAGCTTAAGACCTCCAAAATTATATATATGCACCATTATAACAAGCATCTAATATATAAATTTAGAGCTTAGCTGATAAAATATAAATATAAATCAGGTTTATTTGGAGGAGCATCCAGATGTGACATTCATCAAGTGTTGCTTTATGAACGTGGCAGTCACTGTGTTTCCTCCAAACATGTACAGATCTTGTTCAACTCCAAAAATCTCAAGATGCTGGCAAGAGAGCTGGAGACAGACACCCTTATTAATCTGCCCCAGCAGCTGGGAGAATGACTGTGGATTCCATTTTTAGGAATAAGCCCGTTTCAGAGTGGTAAGAAAACACCAAAAGATAAAGCAGCACAAAGCAGGGGTATTTATTTTGACAGCTGCAGTTTCGTTGTTTTAACTGTTTCTGATGCTTTGAAAAGAAACTCTGAAATCCACTTGATAAAACACACGAAGGCAGGCTCAGGAACAGCAGCCAGGATGGGAGACACACATGAACTGTGCCTTGGGATTGGGGACAGCCCTGGGGAAAGGGGGGAACACAGGCAGGACCCTGAGACCCCCCCAAAATCCCCCCCAATTTTGTCTGGGTAGATGCCAGTGCTGGTGGCCATGGCTCCCATCCCTTAAACCCCACCAGGTATCCCCTGCCTGGCCTCAGAGAAGCATCCACAGCAATCACCTGGGATTGGGCGTTTTTTTTTTGCTTTAAATTAAATGTGAACATCCTTCCTCTCAGTGGAATTCAGACCCAGCATCCCAAAGTATTTAGCATTAATATATCCCTAATATTTAGCTGCCACTCACCTGAAGGGCACCAGAAATCCCCATTTCTTGGTCCCTTACACACACGTAGCAGGACAGGCTCCAGCACAAAGGAAGGAAAAAGGGAAGGAGAGGAGGAAAAACCTTCCAGAACAAACCCAAAATGTAGCACAGAAATCATAAGGAAATTTCCAACATTGAGGTTGTTTCTGCACCAGCATGAATTCCTCAGTAGCTTTTTCTGCTATCTCAAAAACACTGGGACTAGAGGAAAACAGGCCACTTTATATGTGTTTTCACGTATACTTTCTTCTTCAGGGGATCTGTATGTTAGCTCTGCTCAGTCCAAGTTCTGCAGAGACCCTAGGACTTTGTTAAATAAAATTAAAAAGTACCAGACCAAGTATGCTGTTATGTACATATAATATATATGACACAGCCACAGTCAACTGGCATCAACTGCACATCTTCTGGGAGAATGATCACTCTTAATATTGCCTAAAAAAAAAAAACAAAACCCAAAACAACAAGATTCTCAATTCCAGGAAGTTAGGAGCCACCCTATTTTTTTGGAAAACACTACGCACTTGGTTTATGATAGGGAATGCCAGCTGGGATAAATTACTTCTACTTTGCCTAATCTTTCCTAGCACTTGGAAAATAATGTATATTTTTCTTCGTTTTCTGGCTGTTTTGCTAACAAAATGCAAAACAAAAAATAGTCCTCCAACACTTTCCTGAAAGGGAAGTCCCAAAAGAGCCACACTCAGCTCCCAAAGAGGCAGAATTCAGCATCAAACCTGGCACAAATGGTAACTTACAGCTGATTTTACACCCTCAGAACCAGAAAAACAGAAATCAAAACCAAAAAGCCATCATTTACATTTTTGGCAAAGGAGAAGCCATGACCTGTCCTCTCCAATGCAGTTTCCAAGCCCAAATTCACCTGGGCCAGGAGCAAATAAACTTGAGAGCCCTGAGCTGTCACGCTTGGCTGTCAAGAGAATAATTTGATGGGAGAAGCATCAAGGGAACGATCAAGAAAATCTTGGAAAGGAAATTAAAACAGATACTTGTTCCCAAAATTACACCATCCACTTCAAACTCGTGCTAGCTGAAATCTATATTTACCCAAGGCAAAGTAACTACATAATTGCACTCTGCAGAAATGACTGTGCAAGACTCCCCACGTGCTCCATAGGAAGCCTCCCAGCTGCTCCAGCCTGGTCCATTGCCTCAGTTTACCTCCTCTCCCATGTCCTTTTAGAGGCTTTGAAGCCAGGTCCCACCACACCAGGCACCAAGGTGATGCTGACCCAGGCACCAGTGCTGGTACCACTGCTGCCAGGAGGTTCAGAGCTGCAGGGGGGTTTTATTTATTTTATTTCTTGGGTGATGCCCAATCCATCAAACCCATTTCCCTTGACAGGGAATTAAGGACACTAATTATTTCTGTCTCAAGGTACTGCCCACCCTCCAGCTCCTGGGTCTGGACCACTGTTCCTGTATCTATAGGGACAGAGGGAGTGACAGTGGAACCCTGAAGCTCCTGACACAATACCCTGGCAAAGCAACAGCTGATTTTTTTAAGCCTCACAATTCTATTTTTATTCCCTTCTATATCTCATAGTCAGTAACCAAACACAGCAATAAAGACAACCCTAAACCCAGCCCCATCTTTCCTCTCCTCTAGCTAGGAGATGATTAAAAAAAAAAAACACAACCCACAAAATCACAACAAACAACAAAAACAAACAAGAACCCCCCCCCCACACTCACAGGATGCCACCACATTCATTTTCAATTGTCCAACAGTTTAACTGGAAAGGTTTATCTTCTTCCAGGAATGTACTTTTGATATTGTTAGCTCTTTCCCTATTTCAGAAAGACCTCAACAAACATTTACTACTCATCACCTCTGCTACAAAAACTGAAACCAACTGCAAAGTAATTCTTCCAGACGTTCAGAGGAGGCATTTTCTCCACAGATAATTCAGTGCAGGTTCCTCAGGATGTGGCAGCATGAAGGCTGCTCACCCAAATTCTGTTCTCCAGAGAAGCCCAGATGACTTCTGGCCTGGCCACCACTTCTCTGAGCCCATCAGTGAGGTGTGAGGACCCAGCAAAGGGTTTGCAGCTGCCTTGGTGGTCACAGTTCTGCTTCAGGTCACCCCAACAAAATAACTTTCTCGACTCTCTGGCAGATTCTGCATCACTTTTTTTCTTTTTTTTTTTAATGGAAGACAAGAGTTTGGCATCCCAACAAATACCAACCCCCAACAAACATCAACCTCCAGCATCTCCAGAACCATCCACCTCCTCCAGCCCAGCTGCAAATGCTGTGAAGCCTTCCTGGGTAAAGGGAAGAGCAGAAAAGCAGCCTGTATTCTCACAAATATTACCAGTCCCCACGTTCTGCTGAGCAGCTGCCAGTTGGAAGGCCTCAGCAGTCTGATGATAACACAACAAGCAAGATTTTCCTGTGCCCCTCACCACCAAGCAGCCTACCACAGCAATCTGGGTGGTGGGGTTCCCAGGCGTGTGACATCAAATTCACTCCTGAGGGTATTCTGTAGCATATCATTAGAATTTTTGCTTCTCATTTGAAGAAGTAGCTTTTTTTTTTTTTTTTAAATTTTTATGTGAACCACCGAAATCAACCACATTAAATAAACCCCCCCAAAAATCACATCAGGATAGTGACAACTGATATTAAACAGCTATGCACATATGTCCCAAGACCACAAGCCTCGTACACCACCCGCTCAGCTCTCCCCACTGTAAGAAATCCAAATGACTTCAGTGCATAAAATGAACCATATGAATTAATCACTGGCTTTTCTGTCCTCACTCCACAGCATTATTAATTCAGGCTGAAAATCCATGTGGCCCAGAACAAAGAGTTAGCCAGCAAAGGAGAGTGTAGGCAAGCTAAAGCCAGCTGGGAAATGCAGAATAGCAGGTACAGCCCAGGGAGTTGCCATACAAAGGGTTATGAGTACCCCCAAAGCAGAGAAAAACACCCTGCATCTGCTGGAATATCTGCTTAAATGCTGACACTGCCAGTGGATGGGAGCACCTCTGAAATAATCACTCAAAAACTGCATTTCTTATTATCGACAGAAAGAACCATCCAGGCTTTGATGCAAACTTTCAATCATTAATGGGAAACTTGTCAGTAAAGCTGGGGGCTGAAATTCAGTAACTGGAAACATGTGTGAAGGGAGCCTGAACACCAGCCCTGCTTACTCCAGTGATTTATCATACACCTGAGCCTGGGCTATGCTCACACCAATAAAGCCCTGGATGGAAGAGGAAAAAAAAAAAAAAAAAAAGTTTTATTTAAAAATCATTTGAAACGTGGTAAGGGAACCAAAATTCTACAGCATTGGCATTATTTGTAAAAATAAACACTTTATAGTTTTTATATGTTTAAATGTTACAGCCTGAAGTGAACATTTATACAAAAAAAAAATCACTTTAATAAACATAGCATTGCTCAGGCAGTCTATGAAGCCACTTAGAGTGGCAACAGATTTTCGCTGTGATCCAATATTCCACTCTAAAAAGACTACACGGGAGCAGGTAAGTAGAGATACCAAAGCTAGAACATTTTTTTAAGGTACCTAGAAATGTGGAAATCAAGAGAACCGAGCCCAGCAAACTTCTGGACTGAAAGGAGAAAGTGTTTCCACTGTCCTCCTCCAACTGATGCATCTGCACAGTTTTGAGCAATTCTGCAGAATTTCTGTGGATGTTTGTTGGGCTGCAGAGTTATTTCCATTCCAGAGGGATGGCAAATCCAGCCAGATCCCTACAACTCCTGCTCCACCAGCCCAGGGCAGCAGGGACCAACAGCAGGAGTTATTTTCTGGCAATCACAAGAATATTCTAACTCACAGCACTTTTATACCTGGTGCTGGTGTAGACAGAGATTATTTCACCTGCCGTGTGTACTCAGCCAGGGACACAACTGCAAAACTGACTTTTTTTTTTTTTTTTTTTTTCCCCATACAACCCTAGCAGGATGGGAACTCAGGATTTAGAAGTGAAATAAAATTTGAGAAACTTATTCCTGTACAGGATAATTTCCCAAAGAGAAAGTGATGACCCCTAAAAGAGTGGCACGTGTCAGGAGGTTTTTTTTTCATTTTATTTTACTTTAAACTCACAAAGAGGAATTCAAAATGCTGTTTGTAACCCTAAGTTAGAGTGAAAAGGTATTCAGGAAAAATACACACTGATTTTTTCTGGACATAAATCCAAAAGGTAAGATTGTGCAACATCAGTACTTCATGTTTAATAACAACAAACAGATGGGAAAATATTATTATAAATTATTCTAACTGTCCAAGCTGTGTGCCAGAAAGCCTTGGCCAAACTCCCCTGCTTAACTATCCATATTCCATTTTCACTGCACAATCCCAGAGCTCTCCATATTTCTGGGGACTCAGATACAGGCACACCAAACCCTTTTCTTTTAAAAAAGAAATATATAACTAGCCCCTGCCTGAACAAGCCTTTAGGGCTCACACAACACTGCCAAACCTCAGCAAGGATTTCACATGAGGAGTTGTGCCCTCTCACGACAGGGTTGCAGCAGTGCTTCACAAATCCCAGCAGCCCCAAAACCCCCCTAAGGATACAGATTCCTCTTTTTTCCATCCAGCTCTGCTTCTCTCCTGTCCTTGGGGGGGGAAGTTTTTAAAGCCCAAATGACATTTCAGCTGGAAAAACCTCACCCACTCCGCAGCAAGGAGAGGCAAAGCAGCTCTTAGCACTGAACAACCTCCCAACTCCCTCCCCAAGGGCTCCACAACCAACACAGCTGGAAATCCTGGAGCCTTTTAGGACAAAGATCCCTGTGCTGTCCCCACAGAAGGGGGGGATTGGGGTGATGCTCCATGCCAGCCCCTGCCCAGACAGAGCCAGGGGATGCTGAGAGCCCCAGAGCCACCAACCCAGCTCTCCAGCTCTGCCACCTGCAGCTTTCCTGCCATTCAAGGGTTTTTCTAGGGGAATTATGACTTGGACAGATGATTCTGGCACGCATGCAGGCATCCCCCCATCCAAGAGGATCTGAAAATAGGAGATGGTGGTAAAAAAATGCCAACTGTTCCCTGTCAGGGCACGAGAGCCAAGGTGGGGCAGAGATTTCAGCGCTGGAAATCGCAGGGTGGAATCAACTTGGAAATCCTGACACTTCTCTCTTTTGATTAAGATAAAATATGTACCTTGGCTTATGCTCCTTTTCTATATACAGATGGGAAGAGGATGGCTTTGCACCGTGGTTTCACCTCAGTTTAGAAGCCCAGGAGCAACTGATTTGGCTAGACTCAAAATAAATGAATCCAAATTTTTAAGAGTTTGAGGGAACGTGGTGGGTGCAACGAGGAGGCAGTCAGAAGGATTTGGCTAAGTAGCCTTCTCTTAAAACCAAAACTGATCACATCAAGCTGTAACCCTCAAGAGCTAGCATGGTATTTCAGAAAATAAGGGCAAGCAGCACACAGGGCTGAGGAGAAAGCAGATGCATCAGCTTCAACTTCTGTGCAATGATGCCACACATCATGGAAAAAACACACAAGGTGTTTGAACTCCCAGTTGCTGCAGTAAAGTTGTGATATTTAACAAGATATTCTGGGGAGAGGGAGAAAACCAGCAGCTCCAAGGCCCAAGCTGCCTGATTTGGTCTCCAACACATCACCCAACAAGCTGACAGCACAGCAAACTCCATTTCCAGTTTTGCACATTTGATCTTGGAATGATTTTGCTCAAAATCTGAAGGTCAGCTGATGCTCTAGAATGCAACCAAATCCTATTAAGTTTACCAAGAAAGAGGTTTTAGATGATGGTAAGTTATTAACTGTTTTCTTCACCCAAACCAGGCCATCTGCTCACATTTAAAACCAGGGAGAGGAAAGGAAATGCAGTATTTCTGGTTGCTAATACTGTATGTTGCTAATAACGTACAAATTTACCTTAATTCAACTCGAGGTGCTGCAGTTTTCCTTATAATAAGTGTAACTAATATCTAGCTCTCTACACACTAAATTTCTCTCAGCTACAACACTTCTTTCCCAATCTAAAGATGGCAAAACAAAAGGAGTTTCAACCCTCTTAAAAATGTTGACTTCTTTTTTTTTTCTAATCCAGAAATCCATTCAAACTGGTGCATTCCCATGAACAATCTCTGTTTCAAGGAAACTTCATTTTCTGGACAAAGAAACTTTAAGAAGAAATCCATTCTTGGCTGAATGGATGGTTCCATTCATGTCCTCACTCACTTTTGCATCTATTTCTGCCCAGGCAGTGAAGTGACAGCTTGTGCCCTGCTCCCAGGAGATCAAGGAGTCCAGCATTTAGAGAAAGATCAAACTTGACCTCTGGCTCCCACTCCATTACCCAATGCCAGCATTTTTACCACTCTTCCTATGTGGAAGGAGCACAGAAAATGCAATAAACTTCAAAATACAGACTTGGGAAGGAGCACACAGGCTTCAAAAAGGGTCTCTGCCAGCATAAATACATTAACCTCTTTAGCCCTCGGTAGCATCAAACAGACAAATAAATATCTGTAAAAAAGAGAACTTAAAAGAAGAAAAAACCCATCCACTCACATTCCTCCTCCAGCAAGAAAAAGACAACAGAAAGAGCAGAGAAGAACACATGAGGATACACATCCTGAAACCAGCCCTTGGTTTTCCTGGTCAAGCCCATGGGTCAGTATCATTTTTTTAATGCATGTCAAAAAAAAAAAAAATTAATACCAGATAAAAAGGGGCAGGAACACTAAGATACTCCTCCTCCTTTCACACCACTGTTGCCGCTGAAATGCTGTTTCTGCTCCCTCCACATCTGTTTGAACAGCTGGGATCTTGCACAGGGACATTTGGATTTCCCAGACAATGAACTTTTAAAATCTTATAACTGATTGAAAAAGACAAAACATTCAGACCGTTTAACCTGACCCAAAGTGCACTTCTGCTCAGACATTCCTGATGGAAAGCAGCCACAATCTATGGACTTCCACTCAAAATTCTCCATTCCAGATTAAATCCAGAATAAAGACTGAAGAATATCCCAACAGTGTTGGATTCCTTAAAAAAAGGGACCATACTCTCACCAGCCTTCCTCAGACCTTTACACACAACTTCTTTTGCTGCCCAGAGATGCCAAGTCCCAAGACCTGGGACTTTTTAATTTTTAATTCTGCCATATGCCTTAGGAACACCCAGCCAAGGAGAAGAGCCACCATTCCCAAGAAGCATGGTGCTCCAAAGCTTTACAGTCAGAGCTCTAATCAGCCTCTAGAAATTACTGCCAGAAAACTTTTATGTGATATATATCAGGTCAGAAAAAGGGCATTTGAGTGGCTAACCAGACAGAGATAAATCAGACATGTTAGAAATGACAGTGTGGTTAATAAAAAATAAAAATGGCAGCAGTTCCTTGGATGCCCTTCACATTATTATTATTATTATTATTATTATTATTATTATTATTATTATTATTATTATTATTCAGGGGTCATTCTGCACATCAAGGTTTATTTAACTTCAGAAAGAATAGGAAAATAAAAATAAAGCTTGTTCCCCCATGCCAGACTTGGAACTTTTGATGGAAGCATGCCTTGAAGACAGCTCTGCTCATCTCTCATCCTCCTTCCATCAAAAGCCTGGCAACATCACAATGAATTTAAACAGCACCTTGCTGAGAAGTGTCAGCCTCCTGAAGCCAAGACTGCCTCGGAGCTAATCCACTGTTTTCACTGGATTCTCCCCAACTTGTCCTTCTCCCTAAAAACCAGAAAAAAAACCCTTTTCCTCTCCGTCTCCTGCTTTTGAGGTGTATTATGCTTTTCTTTTGGCCTTGCAAGACACATGCACAAGCACTGACTGCTTCCTGCAGGTTAAAACCAAGGAGCTGGATGATGCTTGTGCTGTGCTGGCAGCAGTTATGACAACTGGCAAATACTGCAGGGACAACAAGAGTGTCCTTGTTCCTGCTCAGCAGCTCCCAGCACCACGTTCAGATCCTACAAATATAGGGGAGCACTACAGCAAGAAAGAAGGCACTATTCAGAAGCAGAAAAATCAGGAACCCACATAAATGAGGTGAGGACATAAAACAAAGCTAATGCCCTCTGCAGTCGCTTAAACATTTCACAAAATCCTGTTTAAAACACTTAAAATCTGACTTAAAACACTTGCCTGAGTCTTGGTTTTGAAAACAGAGCCCCAGGAAAAAATAATGCACATGGGGAGTATTTACAGGAACAATTCTGTGACTCTTGCATGAGGCCAGCCTTGCTCAAAGACTTTGCTCCAGTTTTTCAGAGGGAAAATTCATGTTTTTGTGCAATTAAAATAAGAACAACTTAAAAAGGGAGAAGCAACAACTCCCAGCAGTCAGGACAACTGGGCAACCTCTTGCTGATCAAGGTCAGAGCTGTCAGACCTGCCCAGTTAGCTCTTGGAAACCCATCCCTGCTGTAGGACTGGGATGATAACTGCAGATATCTCTTCCCCATCCCTCCTCACTGCTGGAGGGGTCCTGAATCCAGCATCCCAGCCAGGCTGGGCAGGTGGAGCTGCTGAAGGATGCACAAACCTCAGGATCTTATGGCTGAGGTCATGAAAATTCCCACAGGCTTTTCAGATGGAGTAGGGAAATTAATCACCCTCTCCCAGCCACATTCCAACTGGGTAATTACATATGACCTCCTTAAACCCCCCCCAAACAAGTGGACATTGTGTTCAGGTTACCCTGGCTCATGTGCATTATTAGACACTGCTAAACCTCATCCCCTGGGGTGCCCACCCTAATGCTGCTGGGCACAATCTCCCTTACCTATCCTGAGTTTGGAATAAGCTTTTAGGATCCTGTGGCTTTTTTTTTTTTTTTTTTTTTTTTTGGACAAACAAGTCCAAGCTGGGATGTCTGGACATAATTCAAAATCCTCTTCAAAACTCTAAGCCTGGCCAGTGCCTTTGTTCAGATATACTTCCCTATGAAAAGCTTACTACAAAGATTTGTTTCTTTTTTTTTTAAGAAGTGAGCTGGCTCTTTTATTAAACTCCAGTCTTGTATTTTGATTTTTGCACAGGAAGCTGCAACTGGGAACACTGCAAAAATTCACCAGTTTAGCAGAAAGGCTTAAGACAAATCCAGTGTAAGCTCAGGTCAGCAGATAACAGAGACACTAGTGCAAGATAAGGAGAACAAGAGCTGGCTTTATAATGCACACATGAACTCCATGCCAGTACCCAATTTCAGGTGTATCTGTGAAGAGAGGCACATTTAATCCTTACTGCAGTTGCTCAAACCACTTTGCCTTTCTCCTGGTACAAAGATGCCCAGATCTCAAATAAATACCCACACAGACAATTTTTCTCTTGTAAGAATCTTTTTAAAAGGACAGAAATCTAAGCAGCCATGAATTCCACTGCAGTATTTCCTCCTAAAGGAAATATAAAACCTTTTCTTACAAAGAAGGAAAAAAAAGCACCCAACAGGGGAGAATACATTTTGGGGGGGGTGCTATGAAGCTTTGAATACAATACCCTTGCCATTTGCACACAGATTTGCAAAACCAGAAGCTATGATTATCCTTGCAAATTCCTACACCTGCTCCAGCCAAGCTGGGCACAGCAGCCTGAGCTGCCCCATCCCATCCAGGGCCACCCCACAGCTGGGCACAGGGCACACAGAACAAAATCCACCCTATAATCTTTTTCTTCTCTTCTCCTTTTCCTTCCTTTTCTCCTTTCCTTTCCTCCTTTGCCTTTCTTCCTTTGCCTCCTTTTCCTTTCCCCCCTTTCCCTTTCCCCTTCCTTTCTCTTTCCCTTTCCTCTTCCTTTCCCTTTCCCCTTCCTTCCCCTTTCCCCTTCCCCTTCCTTTCCCTTTCCCCTTCCCCTTCCTTTCCCCTTCCCCTTCCTTTCCCTTTCCCCTTCCTTTCCCTTTCCCCTTCCTTTCCCTTTCCCCTTCCTCTTCCTTTCCCTTTCCTCTTCCTTTCCCCTTCCTCTTCCTTTCCCCTTCCTTTCCCTTTCCTCTTCCTTTCCCTTTCCCCTTCCTTTCCCTTACCCCTTCCTTTCCCTTACCCCTTCCTTTCCCTTACCCCTTCCTTTCCCTTTCCCCTTCCTTTCCCTTTCCCCTTCCTTTCCCTTTTTTCTTTTTCTTTTTTTTTCTGTTGCATCTTTAATCCCCACAGCTTTCTCCCCACACTGCAGCTTTTGCAGGCAGACTGGATGCATCCCTAAGGAAACCCACAGCCCAGGTTTTGCATTCCCACCTTTCCTGCTGGGGCAGTTCAGGTCCCTGGCAGAGCCCTCCCAGCACTCATGTCACATGTGGGCACCCTGCCAGCCCTCTGCACCTCCACAACTGCTCCCTGTGATCCATTTCCAAAGGTTTTGGGCTTTAAAGCCATTTGACACCAGCTTCGGGAGGGCTAATGGCAACAGATCCAAAATACAGGGAGAACACATCCTTGACCCAGTCAGAAGTCACTGTCTGTTGAGACTTTGGGGAATTATTTGAAGAGCAAAGCTCCCCATGCACCCTGCTCCAAGAACTGCAAGCTGAAGCACTGCAGGCTGAAGCAGAAGTTTCTCAGCCACACCAACAACCTTCTTCTCATCATGGGCAATGCTCTTTCAAATTATGGGAGACAAGGATCCACCTTTTCTGCTATCAAATTAAAACTGGAGGAAGTTTCATCGAAGTCACTCTGGCAACACCCAAAGAGCTTTAACCAAAGAGAGCTCCACTCTTCAGCACCAGTCACCTCGTTCAACTTGCCTTTTTCTGAGGGAAATCTCTGCCTGCATAAAGCACTTCTGCTTGTTTCCTTTTTTATTAAGGCCAGGACAAAAGTCAGTCACAAGAGCTGTGGAGAAACAATTTGCTTAGGGAAAGGGTTTCCCAGTTTCTGCAAGACCAGCGTTCCCATCCCACCCACTTACATTCCTATATTAAGGGAAAATAAAAATCACATCCGCGGGCTGGTCATTGGTTCCAGAGGTCAAGATCCAGGCACCCTGGCTGGAAGAAAATGCCTTGCACCAAAAAGATCTTGTTTGAAGAAGTTATGAGCTCATTCCTGCCCCACCATTTACATCAGCCCTTGTTAAGAAGTATTTTATCCCTTAAAATCATTTGCATAATTGCCGCAATCAAAGGCACTACTTTACTGTAATAACTTTAATGGCAGATTTTTCCTTAAACATGCTTTTTAGAAAGGTACCTCCCAAGGTTGGTGCATCCATATGCCAGGGAAAACAAAGACAGGAGGTGACACTTGGGAAACGCAGGGGACAGGGAAGGACCAGGTGCTTTTTGTTTAGTGCTTTGCTTATGGAAAATTATCATGCTCAAAATGCATCCCAGCACCTAAATCTTTGTCACTTAAACAGCAAGCTAGTTGGGACATTTGCAGCTCCCTGGGTTTTTTCTAATAATTTTCAGATTTGTTATCTGTAATCCTATTATGGGAGAATCTGGCTTCTTTGTAAGCTAAAACAAGGTTTTAAGGTGAGCTAGTACACTGGCCTGGTTTTGAATTTAAAAAAAAAAAAAAAAAATGGACCTAGAGGAAACAAGTTAAGATCCAATGGGAAGTTAGCATCAGAAGCCAGCTGGGTTTGCCACCCTCCAGCTCCTGTCCTGAGGTCTGTATCCCCTAGATAACACACACAGCTTCATGTCACCCCCTGACTGCTCCACCAAGGCAGCTGCATCACCGAGTTGATGCTGGGATGCTCCTCCCAGGAAGCTTATCCAGGCCCCCAGGAGCATCCTGGCTTTGTCCAAGCAGGATCCACAGCAGCTCCGTTGGGCAGCTCCTTCCTTGGGAAGCATCAGCAGAGGACGTGGGGGGAACAATTCCACTTCATTGAGGTTCTCAGGGCTGAACGAAGGCACACTGCCTGCCCTTCAATGCAAGTCTAATTACATTAAACCAAAATGCTTTCACGAACACGGAGAAAGGCTGGGGAGAGAATCAGACAAGCTATAAATTAAAACAGAGGATATGAATACCATGCAGGCTGCAGTGTTAGGGTTAACATGGGTCTGGAAACATTTTAGTGAAAACCTGGTGTGGCTAGGGGCCAGCTCTGAGTTTAGTTGCTTTGGGCTAATCGTTTCCTTCAGGCAGGCTACTCTAGCACACTAATAGGTTTTAATAAAAACTTCCAATTGGGCCAGTAAACCCCTCATTAAGCTGTTTTTAAAGCATGAATTTAAGAGCGGCGAGGGTAAAAGGTCAGGAGGAGTATTTAATTCACAACGGCTGGCAAAAGGTGCTGTTGTGATTGAAAACACCAGAGTTCAAGTGTCCAGGGCCACATAAACATCCGACTCTGTCACTAGACCTGGTTAAGTGACAGCTTGAAAAATAGATTTAATAAGACAGAGAGAAAAGTTTCCCACTCTTACACGAGGAGCAGGAACAGCAGATCACAAGAGGAGCCAGGAGCAATCCAGAAGCAGCCCCATCCCTCCCATCTCGGCGTGGGGGGGGTGAATAAATAGCATCCCGTGGCCATCTGGGTGTCCAACCCCACAGCCATTCCCAGGGGTTTGCTGGGACACTTTCCCCAGGGCTCTGTGGTCTCCTACTGGGAGCAGAACAAAATTCTCCAGGAATCACCCAGACCAACCCATCCGCCACGTCCTGCTGCCAGGCTCTCGCCCAGATGCCACCTGTAGAGCCGGCCACCAGAGTCACAAGTGCCACCAGGTGCAGGCATGATCCTTATGTGCTGTCAGGAGAAAAAGAAAACCTCTGCCAGTGCCTCTTCAACTCAGAAACCTCCCACCCAGCACTGCAGCTGGGTCTGCAGGGATCCACAGCTTAGCTCTGAGCACAGCTCAGCTCAGACACATCCCCAGCTCAGAACACTGTTTAAACAAAGTTTGGGATCTTAACTAGTAAAGCTTGAGCTCAGTCGTTCCAACTTCTCCTCCTTTTCTGCATGGCTGCAGCACTACTATGGTGCAACTAACACGAAAACCTCAGCCCTTCCTTGGAAACGTGTGCTCAAAAAGGAGAAACATCTCCATCTTCTACAGCAACAGCCAGAACCCCAGCTGTGCACTCTAACATTTCATTTTATGTCAATGCACATCTAAAATTCGAGATCCCTGAAGACCTCTTAAAAGAAAATCCTCCTCAGAACAATTTGCAGTAAAGTAAAGAGTGAGGATTTAACAAGTAATGGAGAATTACGTACACTCGGCTCTCAACTTTTTATTCTACTCCTAATCAAAACACACTTCATCTGAAATTCTGAGATGAGAGATGAAATATAAAATTGGAGGGCAGGCATAGCTACAGACTAGATTATTTGCTTATTCCATCTTTATAATGGAAAAACCTCTAGGAGTTTAAGTCAAAGTTCAGTGACTGACTTCTCTCCATACCAAAATTAACCTGAAAATTCACTGTAAGAGCAAAAAAAAAAAAAAACAAAAAACAAAACAAAAAAAAAACCACAAAACAAAACAAACAAACAAAAAAATCCCCAAAGCTCTTATTTTTAAAATATATGCTTCTAATTCTAGCCATACAGTTGGCCTGCAAAAAATGCAGAAGCAAGGCTCTCTGGAAAGATCCCCAAGGAAACTTTTGCTTTGGCTCCAAAAATGACACTTTTGAGTATCAAGAACCAAATCAGATCAGCTGCTTCTCAGTCCTTTCTTCTTAATGATCCCATTGATAACCAGAAGGTAAACAGAGGCATTTCTGTGTGTTCCTTGCTGGGAACCCAGCTTGCTGCACCACGAGGTATCCGACAGCTATGGAGGCAACAACTGGGAGTCAGGATCTCCCTGCATCATTTTCCCACACCACATCTGGATTTTTGGTCTCCAGAGAGCCCTGGTTGTCCATCACAACTGCTGTGGTCTCTGCAGCCTTTCTGCAGCTCAGCTGTCTCATTCATCCACTATCTCAGGGTGGGCACTGATGCTGCCTTCAGAGCATCTGAGGCTTCTGGCAAAATCACAAGGCAGAACAGAAGAAAAAGGACAAGAAAGCCTGGAAAAGAGCAGAAGTTTTTTCCAAGCTTCTGTTAGAACAGAGAAAATAAATCACTCTATTAAATCAGACTTCCACTGGGAAAAAATTAAAAAAAAAAAAAAAAGAAGAAAAAAAGAAAATAAATCCTGGGGGGTATCTCAGCCAGAATCATCATCAGGAACTGCTGTTTTAGGGAAGCACACTTTTGCTCAGAAAGGGTCAGAAACACCAAAGCTGTCAACACCACAAGTCTGCTGAAGCAGCAGCTTTGGTCTCATTCTCAGACTGGGGAAAAGATGGCCTTAATTTTAAAGAAGGATAAAATAACAGGTTGACCTTGCTGGCTCTTTCTAGTCCCAGCATCACAGCTGCAACCTGCAGAGAGAGCAGGAGAGCTGCCATTTCTGGAGCTAAGCCAGGACCAAGGGTGCTGAGCAAAGCCAGGTGGCTTGTGGTGGCACCCAAGACACCACTGGTGAGCAAGGCACCCAGAAAGGGAGCAAAGCTCTTGCAATAGCAAAGCTCATAGACTTAGGCTGAGGATGAAGTTGCCACTGAAACTCAGACCTCCAGCCTGGCTGCTGGCCCTGCAGGTGTGCTAGAGCAAGGAGAGGCAGCAGCACATCCATCCATCAATCCATCCATCCATCTATCTATCTCTCTATCTATCCATCCATCCATCCATCCATCTATCCATCCATCCATCTATCCATCCATCCATCAATCCATCTATCCATCCATCCATCCATCTATCCATCCATCCATCTATCCATCCATCCATCCATCTATCCATCCATCCATCTATCCATCCATCCATCCATCTATCTATCCATCCATCCATCTATCTATCCATCCATCCATCTATCCATCCATCCATCCATCCATCCATCTATCCATCCATCCATCCATCCATCCATCTATCCATCCATCCATCCATCTATCCATCCATCTATCCATCCATCCATCTATCCATCCATCCATCTATCCATCCATCCATCCATCTATCCATCCATCTACCCATACATCCATCCACCAGCCTCCTGCCAGCCTCAGCTCAGCTAGAAAGAACTAAAGCAACCCAACACCCAGAGCCCACCCTCAACAACCAGAGCTCTGCACTGCCAAAAACCAAGGGCTCCATCAAACCCATCTGTCAGCCTGAGCTGTGCCTGTCTTGGTGTAAAACTTGATGGGACCTGCTGTAAAACCACCTTGTGCCAACCAAAACACACCACACTGCATCTAGAGCCCCACTGAGACCCCAAAAAGCAACAAATAAAGGGCAGAAGCTATAGCAGCTCAGCTGATTGCAGAACAGGATTTGCATTGCTGAGCATCCCTCAAATAGTCCAACCCAAGCCAGTGCTTTGCATGGTGCAAGTTCTTGCAGCTCATTCCCTGAAGTCAGGAGTGGCTTTAATAACTATTACCTGGACAAAGGGGGGGAAGAGCAAAACCCGTGGGCAATACCAGTTGATCCCATTTAGCCCAACAGCTTGTTGTTATTTCCAGACTCTGGAGTTCTTTAAAATTCATAGGGACAGCCTGCAGTTTTAATAGAGGCTACCAAAATCCAGCCTAAGATGTATGAAAAAAAGCACATTTCCTGCGGGGGAATAGGAAACAGTCAGCATTTACAAAGATCTCTCCAGGAATATAATTTTTTCTTTTTTTTCCCTTAAGAACTTGCTTTGAAGTAGATGCTCCCAAAGAATAAGGCTTCCAGAGCTCAGCAATATTTAATGTACTTCTACAGCAATGGATGACAATGTTGTTGTTTCAGCTATATTATAACAAAAATATTGTGGTTTTCCTGTATTCTAACAAAAGTAACTCAAGATTTACATCTCATTCATCTTATTCAGAAGTAGCCCTTAAGCCAAGAACAAGGAAGGCAGAGACCCTACTGCGTACAAAGGACTTCAGTACTCCTCTTGGGGTGGCCAGCCAGTTGGGACATAAAGAAAGGCCAAAGAAAGATAAAACACCACTTGCAAAAAGCTCTTTTTCTAAAACCATCAGTAAAGAGTGGAAAACACATTGAGAAGATGAGTAACTTGAGTTAAAACTAAGCTGGGTGTCCTCACTAACCCAGCAAACGTCTGGGTTCATCTTGGAAAGTCCAGCTGGTTCAAACATCCCCATCCAACCTGAAAGTATTCTCCAAACCACACAGGAGTGGAAGCAATTCTCCACATCCCTCTGCTTCTCCCCTTGCTGAACCATCCCACACACACCAACTCGGTTTGTTCATTTCCACCTGACAAAAATGATCAGTCAGTAAAGAAGGCAAGAGATGCCATTCCTGGCAGGAGCAGGAGGCATCACTCACTCCTCCAAGACTTCCTAAGACCCAGACACAAATGGATTTGAACAATTCTTATGCCTTGTATCAGAATAACCCAATTTCTCTTTGTGTCTGGACAGAGAAACAGGTTTTCTGCTGGGATTTCTACTTTTCTGTTCAGGTTCCAGCTGTGGATTGGAGAACTTAATGCTGAAAAGGCCCCCAACCTGTGCAAAGCACAAACCAACCTTCCAGACCTCCATGGGAGAAATCTCTGCACCACACAGCAGTGGGAAGGCAGATGATATGAGTTAGAGGTTCTTGATGTTCATACAAATCATCAGCAGAAAAGGAATTTGAATTTAGGGTCCTCAGACCCCACTTTGCTTGCTTGCTTGCTCCAGGCTTATTTAAATATTCCTCTTTAATGTCACCCTCTAAATGATGCTGTTGGTACTTACACAATCCTTCCACCAAGTCTCCTTCAATCTCAATTTGCAGAATTGACACCAGTTTGCTTTTCCTCAAGGTCATACAGGCAGAAAGAAATTCAGGGAAAGGCAAAGAACAGAGACAATCAAAGAGAGAAGCAGCAAGCTAGAGTAATGGAAAAGCTACATACCCACAAATGCACCAACAAATCCTAACTGCAGATTTTTTTCTCATTTTTATTCACTTACCAAAGGAATACCTGCAAAACAAAAATGAAGAAAAAAAAAAAAAAGAAAAAGCTCAGTTAAAAGCTCAGTGTATCGATTGTAGCAACTTATGTTCTCATATTAGTTTTATTTCAAACCTCACACATTTTGATTTTCAAAACACAGCTGTCAAGGAGTATGGAAACATGCCTGAACCACGTAAAATGCAACTCCAAGGCACTAAATGGTAAATTGCTGCTACCTGGGAATTCAAGAAGAGCAAATTCCCTCATTTCTGGGCAAATGAAGCTGTTAATTAGCACCCCAAGCTACTGGCCACCCTTCTTTCAATAAAGATGCTGAACAGCACAGTCCCAAATCACAACAGCTCCACAAAGCTCCCCACCTCCCCTCCCACACCTCCCAGCAAGCAATTTAGTTTGTAGAGCACCTTAACCAGGTTCTGCTGCAAAATTATTCATTGATGGTTTCCAAAGGATGCTGAGCCCCTCCCAGGCTGAAGGCAACAACCAAAGTTGCTAAAAACACAAAGCTAAACACCTGCTTCTGCTCTGATAAAGCTCATCCTGCTGAAAAGTAAGAAGTTACTTCTCCTTGGTAAACTACTGATGGGTTTTGTTCCCTTTTTGAACACTTTTTTGGGCACCAGATGCTCCCCATTCCTCAGGGATACACAATTACTCTGACACTTTCATGTGAATTTTTGCCCCACTCTGGTGCATCATTCAGTTTTCACTTCTCCTTGAAATGATAGCTTTAGCTACAAGATAGTGGTTTTCTGTAATATTGCCTGTTCTGATGAAAAGTTGAGGCCAAAGTTTTAAGATGCTGTTTTTCAACACACAGCTTCAGGTTTCATTGCTGTCTGCAGCATATTATATTAAACTTAATATTAAGAAAAAAAAAAACAAAAAACAAACAAACAAACAAACCCAAACCAACAGAACCTCAAAACAAAAAAATCATCCCAGACTTTTAAAGATTTTCAGAAAAATTTGCTCTTACTGGAAATGTCCTGAATAGGTGTGCAAGTTTTATATCCATCCACGTGTAGTTCAAGTAGTTCTAAAATCCATCCATCTAAATGTTTTACTACCTATTTAACAACAATTTCATAGAGGGCTACTGACATACAGAGAGCAATAACTTTAAAATGCACAGTAAGTTTTAACTTTCTTAATAAAAGCAACTCTTTATAAAGATATCTGTCATTAAGGGCAACCTAACTTTGCTATTCTCCACCACAGTTGTGGTGCAGTTAAACATAAACTCCTACGAATTATTCTTATTTCTTGGCAGAAGTTAAGAACCCCCTGAGGCTCATTTAAAACACACACACACAGGGACACACACAAAATGAGGAATTAATAAAATATTGTATTCTTCTGAACCACATTAAGTTTTCTGACGTGTGTCTGTTGCTGATTACATCAATCTAGGCTCCATAACTTGTCATGTGATGACAAGCAAGCACTTGTGAATTTATTTCTCTGAAGAAGCCTGAGATACAAATGCCAAGGAAACCAAACCAAATGACCCACTCCAAATACATAAAAGCAGCAGGGCTTCTTGCAGAGCTTTTTTTTTTTAATTTTAATAGGTACAAACAGGCAGGTACCCAATTCCTGCAGACTTCAGGTTATAGTTTGGAACCTCGTTCCCATTTTTCCTCTTCAAAGGCCATTTCCTTGCTCATATGGAGTAAACAGAAATGTTTATTAAAAAAAAGGATTTTTGTTTTCCCCTAATGCCTGCCTTGGCATTTGCAATATTACTGACAGATAATGACAAGTAAAAACATGGATTTGATTTTGCGGGTTTGGGGTTTTTTGGCAAATTTCAACAGAGCAACTTCGGAGCTGCACGTTGTCAAACCCAGAAATTCTGCACATTCGACGTTCATGCCGTTCAGATTTTCTCAATCAAATGAAAACAGGATGTCACTTTTGTTTTCTGGCTGGAGGAACAATGTAATTAATTAGCCATGACTTCTCATTAGAGGCAAACTTACATTCACACTTAGAAAAGCTCTAAGTATCAGCTGGGAATCATAAACATCAGCAAATATTTGGGTTAAATTGTTTTCACCACATTGTCATGCTGCTTAATTTGAGTTCAAGTTTATTCCTGGAAAACAAAAATTGATAGCAAAACATACTTTAAACCACACTGAACTCCAGCACTCCTGACAAAAATATTCACTGCTGTCAGAGCCCATGGCAGAGGCACCGGGGAGCTGAGCTGGGTTGGAAAATTCTGCAAGAAGTCTGTCTTCAAACCATGGCTGGGCACCAAGGTGCCAACAAGCAGGGAACTTCCAAACCATCCCAACACTGCCTTTTCCATGTAATATCATGCAGGATGATGGGGTTTATTTACTCGAGGAGAATGAAAAGCAGATGGGCCAGACTTGCCCAACAACTTCATCTTCCTCCTCTGCTCACCTGCACAGATTATTAATGCACAAGTTGTCTGGGACCTGGACTGCTCTTGTAAGTCAGCAAAACATGACCAAATTCTAAATAGATTCTATTAAAAAATAGTGTTAGAACACAGGCAGGAACTCCTATCTTTATTGATGCTTACTGGGAAAATACAGCCATATTTATAATACAAAAAAAGAAAAAAAAACAACTTAATCCTCCCCACCATTTGCATCCCACCAGTGCCCAACACCAGAAGATCCTTCCACATGATTTCCAGAGGCAGAATAATTCCCTGCTGCATCCCTAATCTGCAGCTGGTGTTAACAGCTTCTCTCACTGTTCTCCATGGAGAACATCCTCTACAGAAAGCGAACCCAGATGTCAACTTTCATCTCCATGATGAATCTCTCTTCTTCTCTGGGCTGTGGGAAAAAGCATTTGGGTAGGATAGATGCAGTTTCTATTCCCCATCAGGATGAGGCTGCAAAATCTGCTGGAACAGTTTCCACAGCAGCATCTCTCCCCAGTGGAAAGCAGGCAGGAGCTCCCTTGGGAAGTGCCCCTTCCCTGGGAAGGATGGCAATGTTCCATTTAATGATTGGACTTCTATCCAGGACCCAGCCAGGGAGAAGAAGAAGTAGGGAACCATGCTGCTCAGCAGCAGCCTCAGCAGACACTCAAATGGACACACAAGTGAAGAGCTTCCTTCCAAAATTTCAGTAATAGGGAAAGCTGGATGAGCTGCCCACCATAAATCCATCCACTGCATTAAAGAGGGAGGGAAAGGACCAAGCCATGGGAGTACAGAAATTGGGGAAAATCCACCTGCCCCAAGATGTGACTGATGGGGCAAGAATCCCCTCTGGCAGATCTCTGTCCAAGCAGCACCTCAGACTCCACCTCTCCAGGTATTCAGCACAAATGTTCCTCTAAATGTTCATTTAGAAGGCTTTTCCTTACACTTACCCCACATCTTCCTTTCCACCTTGTAAACCAGCAGCTTCTTGTCCTATCCACATGGAGAGAGCAGGCACAGGAGAGCTCATTTCCATCCTCCCAACTGCTTTCACACACTCAAAGATCTTCATCTCCTTTCCTAGTTTTCCTTTCTCTAATCAAACTCAGCTCCTTCAGCCCTCCACCTCCCCAGCTCTGAGAAGTGGAAAACCTCATCCACTGCTGTCTTGCACATGATGCTCCTAAAAGTTACTGGTTTATCTGCCTCAAAGCTTCTTTGGTGAACCACAATATACCAACCAAATTAAAGCTGTAAACAGTTCAGGACAGAAAAAGCCAACCCATCTTTTCACTAAAAAAAAAAATATATATATATATGGTACCTAGGGATCTACTTTCTCAGCACCCTGCCAAAAAAAAAAAAAAAAATTGCCCAAAATCACTAGCAAGAGACTTGAGAGTCCATCAAAACGAGATGACAGAATCAGTCAAGTGCACCATTAATTTCAGAACATCATTAACTTAAAAGTGTGGGGGTAAGAAACATTTTTGACAGCTGGTTTCAGTTGCTGCCAAGCCTTTAGTACTGCACAGCAGTCTCGGGGGGAGGAAATAAGCTAGAATGGGAATAAATGAAACCACTCGTCTGGTTTCTGGATTCACTTTATTGTGGTCACAGATCTCTAAAAACTGGGATTCTGTGCTCTGTAATTACAACATCCACATTTAAATGGAAGGAACCAGGATAACATTTAAATAAAATTTAAAAAAAAAAAAAAAAAAAAAAGTGCTTAAGGATGAGGTTTACTCCTTGGTTTGCAGATGGGAAAGGTGCCTGAGCAGACTTGGAGCAGAAAAGGGATGGGAGGGGATGGCTGTGCTCCTGGAGCCACAGTGGGTGCTTGCACCCATGCCTGTCCCTCTCAGGTGGCTTCCCCAAGCACCTTGGTTCCCTTCCCAAGGCAGGGACTCAGGCTTGCTTAGGAGATCAAAAGTGAATTACCCAACTAAGCCCCAGCACTCGCCAACTGCCTTGTCCACGCTCCTTTCCAAACCGAAAAATTATTCCAACCCCTGCAGAATTTGCCAAACTCAATTTGGTTAAATCCTCCCAGTGCCAAAACCAGATGCTGAAAAGGCAGCCTAGGGATCCCTGCTCCTAGCTGATCCTCAAGCCAGATGATGAGTCCAAGGCAGGAAAAGGGAAAATGGGAAGCAGCAGCACCTCCTCTGCTTCACCCTGCTGAAATCACCACGTTTCCCTGGCAGAAAGAAACCTGAAAAGCATGTGCACAGAGAGAAGAAACAGAAATGGTTGGAAAAGAAAGGGTTTTGGTGCATGTGGGTGCAGAGGGAGGCAGCACAAAACGGGTGCTGTGATCCTGCCCTTCAGGACCAGCAGCAGAAAAGTCTTGGATTTCTGCTACCAGCATGCTGGCAGGTAAAATCCCAGGAAAATGGCATCTCGGTCATTCCACTCCTTGATTTAAAAATCAATCAAACAAACAAAAAATCATGCATTAATTAATCTCTCTCTGAAGCTTGGTCCCCCACTGCCAACCACTCCGCAGCCTGAGTGTGATTTTCCCCTAAAAAAAAAGTCTGCAGCAGGGCTATGGCTTTTAGGGAAAGGGCTGTCAATTCCTCTCCACTAATTTCATAAAGACATGAGTTGTTCTAAATTTTCCACCTAGTTTCTACTCCAGACTCTTCTCCCCTAGGAGAGTTTGCTTGTTTTTGCCATCCTTTGCCTCCCCTGCTCCAGACCAGAGCTGCTGTTTTCCCAGACATCCCTGGAACATCATTCCAGCAACACAGCTCAGCCCTGCAAGGAACTCCAGTTGTACAGGAACCCCAGCCCAGCCACGAGCCAACACCACTGGTAGCAAACACTGTTCTCAAGAATAAATTTCTGGATTAAAACCCTTAGGGAAGTCAGTAAACACAGATCCCACCACGTCTTGGACCCTTCCCTAACCTCTGATTGCTTTTCAGCTGTACCAATCACTGCATTAACATTCTTTCCAACCACAGCTATTGGAGAAGTCAGATGAGTTAAAAAACACAAACGTGTGCTGGACCAGATTGGGTGCATGAAGCTATTTGGCAAGTTACAGTTCAAAAAAAAAAAAAAAGAGAGAGAAAGGAGAAAAAAAAAAAAAAAGCCATTATTCATTCTTTTCCTAAATCTTTCAGCTGTGGAATCAATACCCAAGTCTATACACTGGATACAGCTGGCAATTAAATGTGACAGATAATAAGCAATTAAAAATATTTGTCTCGGTTCTCTGGCAAAGCCCTGTGGTACATCAGACACTGCACAGCCACACCACGAACCACATCATCTTCTGATCATTTCTTTGCCCTCATTTTCTCATCAGCTGTGATTTGCAAAAGTGGCTGGAAGCTAGAGACAGCCTGTGCACCCAGTGGGGTGTTATCAGCCCAGCTCCTGCTGGGACAGCTTTACCCCAGATCCCATCTCCAATTTTTGCTGATGGCTTAACAGGGTCTCCTCGTAATTTTTATAGAGGTCTGGCTATCTTACAGCAGATTTAAATTAAAAAAAAAAACATAAGGAAAAACAATACATGCAACCCATTAATGTAAAAGATTTAAACTCCTCTTTAGTTTCTCTCAAATATTTAAGAGAGAAGCATGCAGGGTACTCAGATGGCACTCATCTTAGAGGCACTGCTTCCTACAAAAGCAACAGCCTCATCACTAACTGCAGCTGCTCAAGGAACCCCAACACACCACCAAAGCCTCTTGCTTTTCAGACCAAGTTTCAATGGCAAGTTAGACTCACCACGGGTCAGTTCTTCTCCAGGAATATACTGCCAGGAGCAGGCAAGGACCCCACAGAAGCATCCCTTGACAGCCCTTCATGCTCCTGGCAGCTCCTCTTTCCACTGACACCTCTTGGAGATCTTCTCAAATCCACGTCAGAGCTGGACCTGGCTTCTTAATCAATCTTCAACCTGCCTTTTCAATCCACTCACACGTGGGTTTTGCAGCAGATGGGGGCAAGAGAACACCCAAACCTCCTTGGACATCCCGTGACAAGGAGGTCTTTGCTCCTGCTCCCCCCTTGAAAGGACTCAAGCTAAATCACTGCACTGAACTCCACTGCCTCAGCCAAGACAAGGAACACACATTCAGGAGACACCTTCACAGCTCTTGGGGACTCAGGAAGACCAAGCAGCTATGGCATCACCCTCCTCCTTCCCAACCATGAGGCTTGTTGCTAAACCCCAGGCCAGCCTGGGGCGGGGAGGGGAAAACCTTATACATGCTTGGGGGGTGGGGGAGGGAAGGCTAAATGATTCATTTCTGACATCAGCCACGATTAAATTTTAATCTCCCAAACACAAATCTGGTTCTCATTAGCCTCATTAGTCCCCAGTTGTACTGCAAGGCAACAGTGTCACATGGCATTCATCTTCCTTTTCATTAATCTGTCACATCCACTGCTCAGGGCTGCTCACTGCATCCTTTGAAACCGATCTTGGAAACTCTTCTGTGTGAGGAGGAAGTGCCAAAAAAGCAGCTTCCTCGACAGGAAGGATGACCCCCTGAGATCCTTCAGCTTTTGGTTTACGTTTCTAGAGATAATCTTTTCTTTCTGGGGCAAGAGGGAGGGGAGTTGGGATTAAAAGGGATGCGAGGCTGTGATCCACGATAACAAAGAAATTCCTGAGGTTTATTGCCAAGGCCAGGGCCAGATAAAGGAATAAGATATTCTAGGTTTTCTTGTTGTTGTTGTCATTGGGATATTTTGGAGAGCTAGAAAAATAAAACCAGGTTGCGGAAAAGGTTTCTTGCAAGCAAATTACCTGCAAAGCCTCTAGCAAACTTCACACTTCTCCAATTTAACAAACAGCACACCTTGATCCATATGCTAACATGATTTTTCTAAAATTCTAGATACTTCACTTTTTAAATATACAAAATTAAACATTAGATTCAGGCACATTAATTTATCCTTGCACTTCAAACTTCAACATTTGAAAAGCTGATACCAATTAAGTCTTAAAGTCCCTCAGTACAAGCTTGTATTTCTTCCAGACAGGCAGATAAAGCATGATACAGATTGATGGAAAAACCTTGCCTAAATCACACAGTTAAGTACAGCCCAACACATCCATTCCTGCCTGGACAGTGATGTCTCTGAGGGCTTCCCAAGTGGTCCAAGAGTACTGATGAAACCCAGGACATGCAAGCTTCTGTTCCCTACTTGAACAGCTCCTTGATCTTTCACTATTTGCTTGCTCACAGGCAGTCAAAAAAATCTGAATTACCCCTGCTACTTAATAAAATGTGCATTAGCTCAAATACACCCATGTGGATACGTTATTAGCTCTTGATCTGGCTCTGGTCTGCTGGAAGCTGAAGGGGTGATTCCTCCATCTGAATTTTTCATGTCAGACTGGGACTCTTCTAGTCATGAATATCTCCCTAAGTGCTGTGCCCTCATCAGAAGAGGGTCACAAACCACTCCACTTAAAAATAGGAATGATGCTTTGCTAAATCCAGCCCGCAACTCACATGCTGACCATTTTACAAGCTGGAGTAAGCAACTCAAAAGAGATCCCTTTCTACCCTTAACTGGATAGGATGACACTAGACAAAAACCCAAGTGCTTCAGAGTGGAAAACCAAAACTGCAGAATCCCAGAGGAAAGAGTAGGGACAAGACAAAGTCCATTTAATGGCTACTAACACCCTCCTGGAGAGGGAAAGCACAGCTCTGAGCATCTCATCAGCCCCCTCAGCACAGAATGGACTTAACCAGCCACCAGTTCATCCACAACCACACAAAAGACTGATTAAAGTCCTGCATAGGTCAAGTGGCTTTTAATGAGACATAAAACCCACAAAACCTCCATCACATACAAGTCCTTCTTCTTTCTCCCTTATAAACAAACTCCTGAAGATTGTGATTTAATTGCAATTAAATTGCACTCCTCAGAGTCAGGCTTTCATAACCTGCAGTATGCCTGACCCTGTAGTAAGTCCTTAATATTAAAAACTGTTAATATGATGTTCAATCAGCTCAATACGAAAAAAAAAAAAAAAAAACCCACATGGCATTTTTACCCTCAACACTTGTTACCAGTAACTTCAACATTTTCCACAAGAGAAGACGAACACACTGGAAAGATTTCTGTAGCCACCTCATGCTATAACATTTTATCTATTGGCTTGTTTAAGCTATTCCCTTGAGCTCTTGTAACTCTAGTCCTGAAAGAAGAAAAAAAAGGACAAGAAGATTTGAAATCCCAAAATTCTAGCTTTTGTATCAAGTGTCTTCCAAACTGTACTCTCTAGCAGTGGGCAATATGCTTTGTAAAATGAAACAACAGAATAACCAAGGGAAAGGAAAGGGTTTCAAATAGGGGGTGGGTGATTCAGTGAGGAAACAACAGAAGAAGAAAGAGGAGATCAGTGGCAGAGTAGTTTAAAAGTTTGTTTATATAAGAAAATGTAATAGCTCTCTGGAGACACCTTACTGGGGGATAAAAGTGATTTTATTCCACAATTACAAATTCACTTTAGAAGTGCATTAGTTGTGCTGGTACAAAAATGATTTAACTTCTGCTGGAATGCCTCTCCCAGAGAGCTTGTCCTGACCAAAGGACTGCTGCTGCTGATGGTCCATGTGTCCCAGCAGAAACCATAGGGAATAAAAGCATAAATGGAGGTTTCATGAGGTCTGCAACAAGAATTTTTACTTTTAAACAAAGGGGCAGCTTTTCCCATTCTTTTTTAAATGTATGACAACCCATTGGGGTAATATTCAGGAGGGAGGAAGCAGGAAGAAAGGCAAAGCCATTTGTACTGGACTGGTTGAACCTTCAGGAAAAACCTTACCTAGGATTTGCAAGACTACAAAAGGGATGCTGACATATAGGCAAATCTCACAAAATCTTTAGCTTCTTTAGCTTCATTAAATAACTTCATTTAGCATCTTTAGCTTCATTAAATAACTTCCTCTTATACCCAGGCTGGAACCACTTTTTACTATTATTATTTTTACTGAAATTAGGCATCGTTTGCAGAAATTAAAAGAAAAAACAAGGTTAAAATTAACATAACTGTTTAATATTTTGCCTAACCTGCGGGTCAGACCTTGAATATTCTTTGGCACTGCCAAATTTTTAGAACCTTGACAGTCTCCTCCTACTTCAAAAGGCAAAAAAAAAATTCCAGTATTTTAAGACAGATAAACTGAGGTCCTAATGCAAGCATGGCAGCGTTGTATGCATGCCCTGTGACCCAGAGAACATGCCCAGGTTTAGTCTAAGAAGCTCCCAAACACCATGGCTGTTTTGGGAACAGAGTGCCCAGAATTCCAGAAGTTTCCCAGTTCATCCCACTTTGGCAATGGCAACCTTGGCCCCTGCATTTCACAGCTCCCCAAATTAAGACAATTAAGACTGAAAGCTTTTGGAGACAGCTCATCTTGCTTCAGACACCTCACCTCCCCACAGCAAACTGTCCAAGTGATAAAATTCAGAGCCAGGACAACAACCCCAGCTCCATTTCCCTGGATTTTAGGTTGCCCAAAGCAACCCTCATCCCACCAAATCCCTTACAAACCGCTCCCATCAATCACCCTGCTCCAGGAGCATCTTCCCAGAGGCTCCTCCAAGACCTTCAGCTGGTCCCTCATCACTGCTTGGTTGTCCCCAATGTGTCCCCAGGCATTCATTCAGTTGTCCCCCAGCTCAGAGGTGGAGGTTGGCAGTGCCAGGGGCATGCAAGCAACATGTCCTGCCCTTCAAAGGAGAGATTTGGCTCTTCTAAAGCTTCCTCTGAGTCTGAGCCCCAGCCAGCTGGACAGCAGTTGAAAGCCTTGCTCCCTTCAGCAGCTCCCAGGATCTGGAGACTCCATCCCAAAACAAATAGAAACATTTAAAATTAAAATAGAAAGAAAGAAAAAAGAAAAAAAAAAAAAAAAAAGGTGATAAAAGGAATAAATTGTTCCTCCCTGGCCTAAAAAGAGGAGAACTCTATTCTTCCTTATCACCCTGTATCTTCCTTGAATTGTTTTTTCCCCCCAGAGGGATGTTTCTGGATTGGGTCAGCCCAGCAGATCTGGTTTGCAGGAGTCAGCACCTGCCAGATGAAGAGAAACACTAAGAAAGTGCAACAAAGACAAACCAGCATGGCCACAGGAGGAATTTCTTCCTCATTTTCAGATGCTGAGCTGTCTCTTAACTCTGATCAGGGATGCCTGACAACATTGTTATTTCCCCCTTGGTAAGAATTTGCTGTGGTCTTCAACAGATGCTTTGGAGAGCAATCAGAACTCATCACAACCTCTCAATGCATCCGAATTTCAGGGTAAATCAAAGCTAATGGACCATCTAACCCCTTCCCCAAACCAGGATGAAAAGGGAATTTTAAAGCCAGCTTTAATTTTAAGGCCGATCCAGCCACCCACCCACGGTCAGCAGCAGAATTAAGGAGATTTCAGGTATTCAGTTCATCCCCTGTGCCACCACCAATCCCTGAAGGATGGCTAAAAATCAGTTAATCCCTCCTTTGCTTTTTCCCTGTGTTTACTTGCACTGTAAGCACCCAGGCACCCAGCACCCCCTTCCCCAGGAACTGAACGTCACACTATATGCACAATAATAATATGGTTCTGACCACCCAGTGACCCATTCCAGAGGATCTAATGAAAAATGTAACCACAGCTGAATGAACTCTACCTTTGGGGTTGCTTTGATTCTTTTCCCTCACCCTTCCACAAGAAGAACTTAATTTCCTGTTTAATATATTCGACGCCACAATTAAGATGAGATGAAGCTGAGGCAAAGCCTCCTTTCCCCCTTCCTCTTTTTTTTTTTTTTTTTCTCACCCCTTCCCCAGAAGAACCTGACCCATTTCCTGGGTGGGTGACAGCTGTGACACCAGGAGTCCCCTGCCTGTGCCACAGCAGCTTTTCAACTCCCAATCTGAAGTTGCAAAGGAGAAAAACAACACAGCTTTATCTCAAGCATCAAGAGTCAATTCCTTTCAACCACAGCAACCCCAAAAGGCAAACCCTGGGCTCCACTTCCATTCCTGCTGCACAGCTCATTGGCTTCTGAGTTGCAGAGACCCAGGGCTTGGCCTTGAGCTTCTAAAACCCCCCTCAGGAAGAGGACATGGTCTGCTGGACACTGGTGATCCACTGTTCCTCCCTTTTCTATTTTGAAAGATGACAAAAACCCCAAGAATTCAACATGCACAACCCAAGAGTCCTGCACACTGTCACCCCTCCAGCAGAGAGGACCTCAGACCTCTGCCTGTACCAGGAAAAGCAACTGGGACCAGCATGAAACACCCCAACAAGACACAGAGAACACATTCCAGTTACCTTTTTCTTAAGGATCAAAATTGTAAAAAACATTATAGGGTTTTTTTTTTATGCTATAGGCACAGCACCAGTGCTCAGATCTCCAGCCTCAGGAGTCACTGCAGCTCCAGCTTTCAGCTACAAAACCTTTGCAGATTGATGGAGAGGTTGTTAGGGTTTGGTTTGGTTTTTCCCCCCCCCCTCCTCAAACCGAAAGACAAAGAGAAAGAAATCAAGGAACACATCCAGACTTTGGTGCTGCACTGACAGAGGCTCCTGTACCTCTGGAAATGAGAGCAGGTTGATGCTGGAATTCTTGCCCTGGAGCATAAAACATCCAGGAAAACAGACAAGTGAATTTGGAGTCACTTGGAAATGGGCAGCAGAAAACTATCCACCGAGTTATTTTCCAAATGTTCTTGTTTTTTCACAGTCTTAAACTCATGCTGAGTTAAATGCTCAGAGAACAGAGCTTTTCAGAAGAGTGAAGCTGTTATCCTTCACCCACTTACATACCATCTGGAGTAGGATGGGAATGAATAGGAAGGACAAGACTGAAGCCTGCCCAAGCACATACAATTCCACAAAATGAAATTCACTGAGCCAGTCTGTAGGGAAGGTGTCCTGTCACCTGTTGCAAAGCCAGAAGATTTGGGAAGAACCTCCCAGTGGCACAGCTCTACCACCTCCAGAATTTGGGCATTTCTTCATGGCACAGCTTTTTTCCTCCCCAAAGTTACCATACCACCTCTGCTACAGGCAGAGAGGTACCAGAAGAGGTGAAATAATGAAATTTGGGGTTTTAAGAGCCCATCCTCTTTTAACCAGTGTGTCTGGAGCCTTAACAAGGGTGAGGACCACCTCGAGCCTTTCCCTTTTGCAGCCCAGCTTTTCCCTGCAGCAAGCCAAGATGCAGACAGGCACCAATTCTCCTTTACTTTTTCCCCACAGGCTTTATGTACTTATCTTGAGTGTTCCAGCTCTCTTCTGGATAGAACTGAAAACTGAGAAACCATCCTAAAGGGAATGATTATGGGAATTCCCTTGCACCAGGCATTAGGGAAATTACTCCAGCGCAGGGACAAAGCATGGTATGCTGCCAGTTTGCTTCTCACAGAGGATAACAGAAAGCAGGGCAGATATCCCAGGTGAAAAAGAAAGCATGGACATGCCCACAACTCATTTATGCCAAACTCTTTCATTATCTCACATTCCTACATCACTCCTGACCACATCACCAAACTCAAAGGGCAATCGGAAGTCAATTTGTACAATGAAAAGCAAAGAGATAACAAAGCAAAACAAAGCTCTCCTGCTTGTTAACCTACCAGATCTGTCCCACGTTGACCAACGAGAGGTAGAGAAGCCACAGGACAGCCATGAGGACCATGTTTGCACATCCAGTTATCAATACAAAGGCTGAAGTTGCCAGGCCAAAGAGGGAGAGGTAGTCCAAGATGCTGTCCATGTCTGACCAGTCCAGAAACCAGATGATTGTTGGTGCATAGCTCAGAGCATCCAGGTTTATCTTCCCTTTGAAATACTTTTTGACACTCTGTAGGTACAGTTTACAGGGAAGCAGCCCCTTCTCTCCTATGAGCTGCTTGTTTTGGTGATATGCCACCAGGAAGGCCACAACTAGAGGAAAAGAAGGAGGAAAAAAAAGAAAAAAAAAAAAAAAAATTAGTATTAGACATCTTCCAGGCTAAAGTATGTCTTTTGAGTGCAAGTTACAGAGGTATATTCGTGCACAGGGAAGGATCTTATTCAGATGTCCTCATCTCCATTAAAATAGAAGACAGCCACATTTATTAAGCACCATGCAGAAGGCAGATGAATTCTGGAAATACAGCCCCTGCCTTCACACTGAGTCTGTCCTGAGATAATTCTCTCCTCAACAGCTGGAAGGGATATGCCACTCGCTTCAGGAAAACTCAACAATGTGGGAGAAGCTCCCTGGAACTGAGCAATCTTGACCCAAAGCAGCACCAGGGGCTGAGCCCAGCTCCACTCGTGACCTGGGGAAAGCCTCAGGCACCACTCATGGAATCACCTTAAGAGCACTGCAGAGTGGGAGTGAAAGGGAAGCAATCATTTCAAGGCTTTCAGACAGAATTTCCTTTCTTAAAAAAAAAAAAAAAAGCATTTGGAAAGAAGACAGTGAGAAGCCCTCAGGTCTTGCCCAGCTGAAGAAGCCAGAGGAGGATCCACAGCTCAGCTTTGCAGCACCAAGAACACAGCTGGATCTTCTGACCCTCCCATTGCAGCTCCCCAAAACCTTCTGCAGGGCTTTTGCCCATGTTTGCAGAGCTGAGTTTTGTTGGGGATGGTGCTTTACAACCCCAGTTGTTCCCAGCACACACAACCCAGAGCAGGCAAAGTTCCTGCAAAGTTCCTCTGACTCCAGTGGGCAACACATCTCCATTTATTCATCACACCCCCTGTGCACCTATCAAGTATTGGAGCATTTCCTTATACTGAAAACACTTCATCTTTCAAAATATTATTGTTCAGCTTAGCCTCATTCACACCATTCAAGAGGGGTCCAAAAGACACCTTCATTTTTTTGGCAGAATGCAGTAGTTATGCTCTGGGTTGACCTGGATCCTCTCACCTCCTGGTAGGTTGGAAATACAAATAATACAATAATAATAATCATAATAATAATACAATAATACTTTCCTGTCCTCTAAATTGCTACTTTTTTCCATGTCACTACATCTCTCCCATTTATAGTGTCTAGGCTCTTGCACTGGACAATCTTAGAACAGCCAGATGCTTTTTTTATACAGCACATAAGCAATTTAATTACAGATCACAGCCCTAGAATTTGATGTTCTACAGAGAAAGTTGGTCAGCTTCTAGGGATTATCTCATATTTTAGGAATCTCCTCCAGTTACCAATTTGCAGTTTGTAACTGCAGTAATCTCCATTTCTCAGTGAAAAAAAAAAAATGATGAAGGGTGACATTTCCTGATCAGGCTCCATATATTTTGCTCCCAGCAACTAACTTACCCCTTTCTCCAACATTATCCAAACTCCAGCCACGTCACATGCAGCAAAACCAAAAGCTGATCTGTTCCACCCCCAGTCCTCAGTTAATGATCAAATCTGATTCCTTTCTTATCTGAATCCTATCATTCTGCAAACAAAAATCCGGGTGTTCATCTGGCTGGTGTCTCTCACTGGCAACACTGCTGGAAAGTCTATGTGAAAATATATCCCAAGTTCAGGCCCAGATTCCTGTTTCTTTGAAGTCTGACCAGCAACTAAATGTCTGCAGCCCCAGGGAATAAAAATAAATGTCCCATTCCCTGCAGACACACACAAAGGTCTCCAGTGGGCTTCAGTTAATCCACTTAAGACTTGCTCCATCTCTTTGCACCCCCTGTCTATTTAGTTCTCATATAAAAAAACCACTAAAACTCACAATCCAACGTGGATCTGAGGTCACCAAGAGGGTCCCCAGGGAGTTCACCAGATCTCAAATGACAGTGCTAACACAATAAAGTTGGGGGTTTAATTGGTTGCATCTCTTTCCATCTGTTTTATACCCAGGGAAGGATTTTACAAACTAATAAAAGACGTGCAGAATATTTCACTCAATTATGGACAGGGAGGGACAAGAGAAAAAACCCAAAAATGTAACTAAAGAACCAGCTTTAGACTGCAAATGAAGAGATTTATATTTTAGACTATGCATATTTTTCTACCAATAATGTTTGGCCTAACAGGATAATCAGAAAGCCTGACACATGAAACGAGCAGAAATATAATGCTTTGGAGCCTCAGATAGCTTCATATCTTCATTTTTTGTTTAAAAAAGAAAAAAGATCCACTCTGCCTTAAAACTCCACGGCTTGATTTCCCCAATTATCACTGCAATTTGCAGCAGTTTTCCAAAAGTGCTAATCAAATTCACCTCTAAATGCTACAGAAATTATTGCCCCAGCCCATAACTGCTAAGCAAGTTGTGGTTTTTAAAAAAAAAAAAAATTAAAAACAAAAAAAATCTAAATTAGCCTCCTGTGCAGTATGCAAGATAAACAAGGGAAGGGTAAATTAGGAAAAGCAAACTACAGCAATTGCAGAAAAGTACACACTGTATGTATGAAATACTGCATTATAGCCTGGCAGGAACTGCACATCTAAAGCTTGCCCAGTTTGGGCTCCAAAAGTGCTTTTCTCCCAGAACCCTGACTTCTCCCAAGACCCTGGTGCTGCACAGAGTTCATTTCTCATCACGTTACCCCTCAAGCCCAGCAACAGCAGCCTAACCCTAAACCTCTGGGTTTTCCACTTGGGTTTGGGTCCATCACAGCACAGCTGGCAGCATCTCCCAGATGTGCAGCTGGGACCCGGATCCCAAGCTGAGCTGCTGGCTCATACCCTGCTCCTTTCTCCAGCATCTTTTGGAGCACATCTTGGAAAGGCACATCCCTTAGGCAGCACCTGATGCTCAAACCTCACCACCACATTGCCCAGACCCCCTCTCCCAGGCACCAACAAAACCTTCCAGAGGTTTCAGCCCGCAGGCAGCAGCTCCCAGCCATGTGCAACCAGCAAAAGGAAAGAAATTCTGCAGAGGATTTCAACAGCACAGGAGATGGCCATATCCATGGGAAAAGAAGGGAAGTTATTTATCAGCTTGTCATCACTTCCACTGCCTCCACTCCTCTCGAGAAAGTTTGTCTTTAAATTGCATTTAACACAGAGCCTGCTCCCTTCTCCAGGAACCTTCCCTTTGATCTTGGCTGTGAGGGGAGTGTGTTTGTGGAAATCCTTTATGGCCCCAAAGCCCTTGCTTTTCTTCTTCTTATAGCTGATTCTAAAACTTCTCCCCCTTTGGCCTTGCATTTAGGGATTTTCCACTCCCTCCACCTCGAGCACGGGCTTGGATGCTCACTGGGTTCAGCCATCCCCTGGGATTCAAAGCATGGATGGAGCCATGGCACTGCATCCACCTCATCCACCCTGGCATCTGCAAGGCTCATGGTAGCCCAGGGATGTTCTGACCTCTGGCAGCAAAGAGGGAAGGGGCTGAAAAAAGGGAGCCTGAACTGGCAGCCACCCAGCAGTGTGGGCAGCCAGGCAAGCAGCAGCATCTTGGTCATAAACCAAGCTGCAAGACTCCACATCCCACTGAGGAAAAGCTGCCTCAGCTGGGTTCCTAATCCAGGGACATTTCCTGCAGACTCCCAGCACAGGTCTGCACACCTCCAAGTATCCAAACCAGGCACAAACCCCTTGCACATCACCCCTGGGGCTGCTCACTGCCTGGACTTTTCACCAATGCATCCTGGCTTTGGGTACCTTCAGCCCATGTCAGTCTCCTCTCTTCCACTTGAAGCACTTTGCTGTTCAACTTCAGATTATTTGCTCCTTTGCAAAGTGAAAAAACTCAGCAACTCCCAAGCTCCCTCCCACTCAGGAGGGAGACAGAGCCTTTGACAGCTCACATGGGAGCACACTCCTCTACCTGCTGCGAGCTGATCTTTACATAAGTAATCCATGTAAATTGTCATCAACTGCTAATCGACCTTCACTACTTATTCTCACCTCAGCTGGTGCTTTACTGTACTTTTCCATTAATTCCCCCCTTCTTCCACCTTCTCCTTCCCCTCCCAGCCTCCTCTCTCCCCAGTCTGAACACGTTCCTTGTTCCAACCCACATGCTATCCATAAACACAACCCAAGCATGAGTCCCCCATCTGAAATTATTTGGTCTATCCA
This sequence comes from Phaethornis superciliosus, assembly GCA_023637945.1. NCBI lineage: Eukaryota > Metazoa > Chordata > Aves > Apodiformes > Trochilidae > Phaethornis > Phaethornis superciliosus. The sequence goes on along the minus strand of JAJQWJ010000018.1, from coordinate 5,652,592 downwards.
GACTGCCCCGTCACCTCAGTTCCTTTCCCCCAGTCCAGGCTCAGCCTGTCATGGTAGGAGAACGAGGGAATCCCATTCTTCATGCTCTGTAAAGATTTAAAGATGTGAAATCCAAAACTTTCCGGTCATATGGCTTTCTCTCTCCCCCATTAAGAGAAGTCTTAACTTTTGCTTAAAGCCCAAACCACAAGAAGAAATGAACCAAGAGCACAGAGCTTTGCATGAAAACCAAACTACATTTTGCACACACACAAAAGTATCTGTGTGGAGTCATACATCAAGTGCACCTCTGACCCAAAAAAGGCATTCAAAACAGGCCCTATGCTGGATGCTGGCAAGCTGAGGTTGTGCTACTGAAAAGAAGAAAGAGGAGAATATGCAGAGTCTTTCCATTATTATCAAAGAAATGAATCAAGCAAGTTTGCAATTGCTAAATTCTCCAGCAAAGATTTGTAACAGAAGCAGCAACACCATAGTACTGAGCAAAGAGGCAGAGGGGAAAAAAAAAGGACCCTTTGCCTCCTCCAACCCTACAGCCACAAATAAACACACAAAGTAGTCTGTTCTTAGCACCTTTTTTTTTTTTCCCCCTTTCTTACCATTCCCAGTACAGTTGAAGACTTTTGGGGTGGCTGCTGAAGTCCTTCTCTCCCCATCACTTCTGTGTTTGAAATTAAGTGAAAGCAAACAGCAAAGGCTGGGTTTGGGGCACTGCTAAAAAGCTTCCCCACAGGAGCCAGGTTGTTCAAAACCCCCCCAGCTGGAGGATGCCCTGAGAAGATTCCTCTGCTCCAGCCCAGCTCTGAGCAAGCAGCAAATTGGGAGACAGATTTTCTCCTTCTCAGTTAGCATTTCTCTTAACCTGTCTCTGCTTCCTAGGGATTTCTCTTCCCACAGTGCAAATGCTTTGCTCAGGACCAAACACAATTCCATCTCACTTACACAGCTCCTTCGTGCAAAGTTACACAGGGGTCATGCAGCTCACTAAGAGGACACATACTGCATTTGTTGTAGACTTGCTAACAAGCACGAGGCTGAAATAAAACCTTTCAGGGGAGAAAAAACATCAGAAGATGTACTAAAATCCTGAGCAGGCAAGCTGAAAGCTACTGGGAGCCTTTTAATATAACTGAGGGAAGAGACAAGGAAAAGCAGGGGAGATGGCAGAGTCAGAGAGGAGGAAGGACACTGGGGAGAGCCAGGAACCTACAGAAAGCCCCTGAGAAGGCTTTAGATTTCAGAATCAGGAAGAAATAGCATGAGCGTCCCATGGCTCTAGCTCTGAGGAAAGAAAATACTACTGTTAAACAATACATAAGGAGAAGATAAACTGGATTTAAATAATAGCTTTTATTTCAAAGCACTCTAGAGAGCTTGGCTGAAATTGGGAAGGGTGGTATCTAATTACTTCAACTTCCACATCTGGAATCTGATGATAGCACTCATGCAAAAAGGGGCTCTTAGCAATGATTTAGAAGGGGGGTGAAGGGAGCAAATAATGCACATTTGCCATCAAGAGCTTTGGGACCAGCTATTTACCTGTAGCAGAACTTCCAATAAGACCTCAAAGACTTTATGCATTTACAAAATGTCAATCCTGCCATAAAGAAAAACACACGGTGCAAGACCAGGGCAGAAAACCTTCAAATGTCAAAGCAGCATTTCCCTCTCCCATGAATTCCTCTATTAGGGATTGCAATTAGCCACTTAGGGACAGGCTGCAGTGGTAGAAATCTAGGAGATCAATCTCTGTGGCACACCAGTACTATACAAAGATGCTTCTACAGAAACAGAAAAAGGGGTCTGGGCAGAAGAGCCCAGGATAAGACCTACATGATTGTTCTCTTCCTCAGTGGCCAAAGCTGGATTCTGTACTACTTCCCACTCTCCTCCTCCAAAAGGGTTTTAGCACTTGGTCTGCCCACACTTGGTGAAGTGGAAAAAGAGGTCCTGGATTTGAAAAATCCACAGGCTGTCAGTCATAAGAATTTAAGTCTCACCTAATTTACAAGTGCACAGGGTTAGCTACTATTAAAACCAGAATTGCACAGACAGGTGTTTCATTTGCCTTTAGTGCTCAGCTGGGAGGACCCCACTGGCACAGCCCTGCTGCTAAGAGGAAACCTCCCTGAGCACTTCCAGCTTGGATCTATTTTCCCATTCCTGCAAGGAGCAGGTGGTTCTGGTCACTCCTGACCTCCAGGAATCATCAGATCTTTTCCCACCTTCCCATCTCTAGGTCTCAGACAACACCTGCTTTGACAGGGACTTCCCAAGCTCTGGCTGCTCCTGGAAACCCCCTTCAAAAAAAAAAAAAAAAAAACACAAAAAATCAGAGTTGTTATAACCAAAAGGGGTGGGGGAGATGGGAGGGGACACAGAAGGACACTTCACACCTGCCTTGTCCTGCCTCTCCTCCTTCCAGCTGCACTAATGAGCAGAAGCTGCAATCATCAGGGGGTGATGACTTCCCTGATACTTTAACACAAGGTCCCACCCCAAAGGATTTGTTGCTTAACATTGTAGGAATGCAGGGGTTATGTTTAAATGGATGAAATAGAAGGTAGGAGGAAAAACATCCCACTACTGAGGAATGTCAGACTGTCCCTGTGGCATCAACCAGTTCCTCTGCAAGCCCAAGAATATGTGAAATCGCCATATCTGGGGGGGAAAAAATATTAAAAAATCATCTTTCATAGTAAATGGTTCCATCTTCAGAAAAGAGCTTGGAAGAGCAGCTCGGCACAGAGGCTTTAAATCGTTTTCTGCTGTTTCTAAACCCGGGCTCTCAGAAGAGATCAAAAGGCAACCCACCTTCCCTCAGGAGCATCCCACCCTGACAGCCCTGTCATGGTTTTGGAGCCTTTGGCAGAGGAATCTGCCTGTTCACAGTCTCTCCAGCTCAGACACACCGATTAGTTCCTACTCCAGCTGGAGGCTGCACAGCATCTCTCCTGCACTAACAACCTGAGTCAGAAATTGACTTCTCTCAAATCTGGCCCAGGTTTTTTGGCTGTGAATCAACCAAAACAAATGCCCCAAATCACCTGATTTCAATCAAGCCGAAGTTGCCTAATGAGCAGATGAACTTTTCCACTCTTCCACCTTCTTCCTTATAAAGGGCAAAGCCACTCTCCTACCCTGTTCCTTCCACCTCTCCTACACAAATCCCTTCCTCTGAGGTTACCTCTCCCCTTCAGGACCTCTTCTTCTGCCACTCCCTGGTGTTCCCCTCTCCTTAGAAGCCCCAAATCCAGTTCTTCTCCCTATTTTCCATCCTTTCTCACTCACAGCCATCCCACCTTCACTCTCTGGCTTACAAACCCTCCCTCTCCTTCCTGCTGGAGCTCACCTGAATGGAACACTCACCCCTCACCTCTTCCTGCTCTTGTTGTCCCAAATCCCCTCCTGCTCACCAGAAGGTCCCACTTGACCCCTTTCCCACCAGCCCCTTCCTTTGGACACCTCACCACCCCACAGAGCAGCATTGCCCCCCAGCTGTGGCCTCTTTAGGACCCCCCCAAATCCAGGAGGAGAAAGCAGCCGATGGGTTTTGCATATGGAAACTGCAACCCCAGTGAGAGGAAACTCAGCAGTCTGGGTTTCCACACGGGGGAATTGCAGAATCACTTTGGTTTTGATGGAAAGAGTCATAACCCCGCGTTTCACCGCCGCCTGAAACCAAACTAGAAACAGAGCACGTGTCAAAACCATACAAAACTACAGCTCCTGCATGGTTTTGATGCAAAATAATCTAAGCAGGCTGGCAGCCTACAAATCCTAACGATTTTGTGGACAAATCTGGGGCAAGTTTAGAATTTGTAAGGTAGTGTGTTACATGTCAGCTTCGGTTTCAATGTGAATATTTTTTAAGTGGAACACTAGTGGGCTCCAAGCACTGCTGTTGGTGTTCCTTGCCAAAAAAATAATAAAAAAAAAAATAAAATAGTTTCACCATTAACCATTTTAAAGTCAAGTCAATTCTAGGTCCCAGCTGGAAGTGCTGGCACAGGCATGCCACGTTTCCCTGTTCTATGTAAAATGCTGCTTCTGTGCACAAGAAGTTTGTCCCTTACAGAGTTATGTCAGAACTACCTTGAAGCAAAAGTGCTCCCAGCTCTGCTGATAGGTACCAGCCTCATGGGACCAGCAAATTCTCCTTCCAGCTCCACCCACACGGGAGCCCCAACTTCACCCACCACCATCCCTGTCCCCCAGCAAGGCAGGAGTGGAAAACCAGGGAAATTCGCCCCAACTGACACGGAATTTACCTCCCTAAGACAGCCACAGCCTGGACTGGGACCTAACCCCAAAGCACCAGCCCAGACCCCCCGGGGCAGGACGGGCACCCCCCTTGGGGGGCTCCCCCTTCACCCAGGCTGGGGGTCCCACCCGAGGGGAGGATGGAGCAACCCTGGGACATCACAGCATCCCGGGGCTCCTCCCGCTCCCCGGGATAGAGGAGGGAGGAAAGAGGTGCGGGGCAGCGCCCGCAAACTCACAGTAAAGCAGCGCTATGGATCGCAGCAAGACGATGCGGGTCAGCCAGAAGGTACCGGGGTGCAGGGCACCCAGCCCGCTACCCACCGGCCCCGCACCCCAACGCTCCGGGGTTGCGGGGCAGCTCCCGCCCGCCGCCCGCCGCTGCCTTAACCCCGCGCTGGGCGCCGCCATTTCGGAACCCGCAGCGAGCATGCGTGGGGCCGGCCCGGCCCGCCCATCAACCACCCCCACACCGGGCCGGGTTCGGGTTGGAGGTTCGGGTGGGGCTGGAAGGGTGAAAGAGGAGGGTGAGGCTTGAGTTGGGGTTTTTTTGGGGGTGGGGAAGGGGAAGCAGTGGAGGGGGCTATGGGGAAATGGAGTTTGCGCGCCCCTTGGAAAAGAGCAAAGTGCAAAAAAAAGAAAAAAAAACCAACAGAAACCGGGACCGCAACCCTTCATCCCCCTCCTACCCGAGGAGGTCGGGGCCATCTGTGGGTCCGCAGCCCCCTCAGCTTCGGGGCTCCATCCCCGAGGTCAAATTTTGGGTGAAATTCCTCGGGGTTTCAATATTCTCAACTTCCGAAGCCGCTATGATTCCCTGCTACGGATGGTCAGAGCCATCATGCAGCTGACTCCGTGTTGAGTTTATAAATGTTGGGTTGGTGGTGGGTTTTGGGGTTTTTTAGCAAAATTGCTCCGATAACGCAGCCGCGCAGCCCCCGATGCGCTGGGCCGGGTCCAAACGAGCTCCGAACCCTGCGATGGGCTCTGAGAAAGTATCTGTTATCAGGTGTAACATTATTCAATGCCTTTCAGCCTGTAAACCCGTCCCTTCTAAATGCCTCTTTTGTTTTTCCAGTTTCCCATCACTGCTGCTTTCATTGTTCTTCCTAGGGAAAAAAAAAAAAAAAAAGAAAAAACCAACAAAAAAACCCTACATAATGGTGCATTGTATAGGGAAAGAAAAATAAGCTATTTGTTAAATGCCTTTGGTATACTGGAGTTTCGTTCTCCCTTTGGATTAGCCATGAGGTTTGGTTGATAAATTTAAATAGATGTAAGCTAATGGTTTCCTTTGTGGGGTCTTTATGAAAGTTTTATGGCAAATTCCACATTAAATGGAAATGTCTGTAAAACAAACTGGATAATTGAGGAAATTACTGAGGAAAAGCGGAGGGTTTAGGTTAAAGATCTAGCAAATAAATAAATAAATGGAGTTCGGAAGGGAACTCGGAACTGGGATGGTTTTCAGGGCAGAACTTTCTGAGACCTGCCAGACGTGCAGGGTGGGATGGGAGCGAACACCAAGCTCATCCAACCCCAGTTTTGGGGACATTGAGTGTCACTAGCACCTTGCAACAACAGGAGTTGTGAGGTTTTAAGTCTATTAAATGGCACAAAACTGTTTTTATTCTAAGGGATTGATCCAACCATGCTAAAAGTGGAACGAAAGCCTTTCCTTTGGCTTCAGTGGAAGATGGATCACGCTCTAAAGGAAAACGTGATAAAATGGTAGATTAGGACATCAAGTGACCTGCTTCCTGCTCTGGTTTCCTGCTGGCACATAGCTTTGTGCAGACCATCATCTGGGGTGGGCTTTTCCCCTCGCTTACCTATTTACCATCAGCTTTGATTTGATTTTCAGATCACGCCTTTTCCTCGCGTTCCCCCTTTTTAAAGCCAAGCGTCAATAAAAAAAAAAAAAAAAAAGAAAAAGAATGTGAAAAACTGAGCACGTAAGGCAAGCAAGATATTGAAGAGGGAGGCTCTGAGCCCCTGAAAGTCTCAAAGGGAAAGTGATTCATAAATGTCAGGCCGGCAGGCAGGCGCTGAGGCATCATTGATGCTGATCTTCATTCAACAAACCACACGCCGCCACGTCCCCCCCCTCCCGACCCTATTTTGCTGTGTTCCAAACAGCTGCAAAAGTGCCAGAGAAACAAGCATTTACTGTCACAGCACCCAGCAGCTGTCCCCACCACCACCTCAACCCTGCTGTCCCTGGCACCCTAAATTACTCTGTGTTCATTCAGGTCTAGGCTTTCGCCCCTCTGGCTGCCAGGAATTGGGTTTAAATAAAACAGAGCAAGTGAATGTGTGCAGAAATCAGTGGTTTGTAAAGCAGCATTAACATTTGGGGATGCCTCTAAAGAAAACATACATTCAGTTATGGATAATGCAGTTATACACAAACCCACTGAGCATTCAGCTGCGTTTGCTAAATGGGAGGTGGGGAATCTTGCAAAGAATTTGGGAGCTTCCTTCTACCAGTTAGAATTTTTCCTGAGGTAATATTTTTTCCATTACAATCCCTCATCCTTCCCTGAGGAAATCTGATCTTTCACTCCAAGGTTAGCAAGATTAAGGTTGAAAAGTATTTTCAGAGGAAGAATTACCTTTTTCTTTTTTTCTTTTTTTTTTTTCTCCTGTATTTGTACAGCATCTATAATGAAGCGGTGCTGATTTAGAAGAGGGATTCCTAAGTGTTACCATAGGACAAATAATTAATAATCACAGGAAACATAATTAACAGAGTTGTATTTCTCCATCATTTTGAAAAGGTGCTGCTCAGCCTGCACAGAGCAGGAGGAAGGAGAAGATCTTGTGCCAGATTCTCACCTGTGTCTTATTGATCCGCAACAGCAAATTTTGGGTTGTTGCTGGTATCTTTGAATATTTGACCAGAAATAACACACTGGCATATCTTTCCCTTTCCACTGGCTGTAGTTTCTATGTGTGCATGTTTTCTGAGACTGAAAGAGGTGTCCATCCCTGTTGGATGTGATTGCTCTCCCCCTCAGGTCTTAAGCTGCCAGCACCACAATGTGCAGCTTCAAGATATAAACTCAGAACAAACCCCTCGTTAATTTTTTTTTTCCTCCCTGCTCTTGAATACTAAAAAAAAAAAAAAACAAAAACAAAAAACACCAAACCATAACATTAAGAAGTATAGTTAATTTTTAGGAAGTGTTCTATTATTCTGCTTTAGCAGAAATTCCACACCAGGCCAAATATAAAGATTTTCACGGAGCCCTCGCTGCCTTTGACTCACACTGAAGTCAAAGCTTTCTAAAAATGAATGTTCTTTCCCTCTGATACCTGCTGCCATGCTGAAGCCTAGAAAAAGGCTCAGGAACCCCATACACTCCCCATCTCCTGCATTTCAAGCTGGAGAGAGGTCAGTGGAGTGCAGATGTGCAGAGTTTCTTGTATCAACACCAGGTAACATGGGCTCCTGGGTTGGAACTGAGCTGACAGTTTGTCACACAGCTGCCAAACTACCCCTGTCCAGAAAAAGAAGGGATGCCAGAGGCTAAGCACTCCATTATCACAGTAAAAATTAATATTAAACTAATATTTAAGCCTCTCTCCTTCTCCCCTGTTCTCAGCAGGCTGCAGCAGCTGTGCAAGGGGTGCAAGTTTGCATCTGCTCACAGTGATTGGAGCCTTAAGTTTCCAGATCTTCATAATCCACAGAAACACAGGCTTTGGATGAGGCTGTGCAATAAAATCTTGAAGGGAGCACAGAGTGACTTTTATGACAGCACACAGGTATTTTCCACTCCGGCTGTGCAGGTGAAAAGAAGGATTTCAAGAGCACAGCTAAGCATGGTGGTGGGAGCTGTGGAAATGCCAAGGACTAAATACCCAAAGTGTTACTTAAAATTTGCAAAATGGTTCTGTCCTTTTTATTCCTGAATTGTTCAGAGCAGCAAAGCTCATGTCATGTGAACAGAGGACAAATTTTGGATCTAGACTAATCCGCAAGCAGCTGAGCGACATAAATTTAGACTGAAAGTTGCCTGAGCAGGCACTGGTTGTGTGCTGGAGCCTTCCCAAGCACACAGAGGATTGGACCCATCACTAAAGTTCATCTTGAAAGCAAAGCTTTTCAGCTCTGCTGCTGATTTGTTAACTGAAATTAGTTGAAAGTTACCACTGGTTATTCGGGTTTTGTTGGTTTAGGGGTTTTTTTGTTGTTGTTGTTTGCTGTTTTTTGGTTTGGATTGGTTTGGTTTTTTTCAGATATCAGGACTGAGCATTATTTCACAGCAATCTCTGAGCTGCCACCAAAGGGCTGTATCCTCTGAGCATTAATCCTGCAGATGTCAGAGGCTTACTTTAACACGACGTGTAGGTTATTCTTATCTGATCAGGGGTTGTTTTTTCTTCCCCTGTAAGCCTCTTTCTATTTGCTCTTTGAAATTCCCATGTAAAAACTGCTGGCAGTTCAAAGGTAGCCAATTTTTTGAAAAATGATAACTTCACCACTCGATCAGATTAAGGGATAAAAAGCCCACCTCTGGGCTGGGCCTCCACCCAGCCAGGGAAGGAGTGCAGTACATGTGCCTGGTGCAGAACATATCCTGTCATGTGTAGTGGTTCTCAGGTGTCCTCCATGCTCTGAAAGTGCCTTCCCTTCCTTCTCCTGAAGGTGACATTTCTCCTCCTTGTCATCAGGAGGGCTCTGGCTGCTCTGAAGGCAACGTACACACGGTTATTCCTGCATCACAAGCAGAGAACTGGGATGGGACATCAAGTCACCTCCACCCCATGGGGATTTTGAGGGTTCCCAGGTGACAAATGGCAAAGTGATGGAGCCAAGCATACAGAACAGACCTCCTCTACAGTGCCTAATCCCCAGCAACACTGCTGTGAGCTGACCAGGAGCTTTACTAGAGACTGTGTCAGACTTCAAAGAAAATGAAGCAATACTGACAGGCAGCTGGTGGACCTCTGGACCACCAAATCCTCTCTATCCATGCCCTACTTGGGTACACTTTTTAAGGCTCCATCAGGCAATGGAAATGGAAAGTTCTGGGTACCTTCCAGAGTTGCACCCTGTTCCTGGGAATCTGAACATCAGGGTCTCCCTGCAGCTGGCTGGGTAAAGACAAAAGTCTTTGGCCAGGTCTAGGTGATGTAGCTTGTGGGATTAGTGAGAGGCTTGCCCTAGGCTCCATCATTTGCCCATCCCTGTGCAAACAGCATTGGTACTCAGTCATCCAAAATTTGAACACACGACCCTGTAAAACTAACAAGGACCCTTGAACCAACTTGTTGTCCCAGTATAATATTTCATGGATGAATCAGCTTCTCAGGAAACTGGAGCTGCTGGAGTTTCACCCCAGGTTCTTGCAGCCCAGCTCAGCTCAGTCTGTGTGAGGCAGGGCAACACTGCTCCCTCCACCAGCTCAGCTGAGAACTGACACTCAGAGACATGAAATGCTTTGTGCAAGGTCACCAAAGCAGACACCAAGCAAGACACCGGGTTCCAAGCATTACCTCTCCCTCATGCCCATCTCTGGAGGAAGAGGAAGTAATTACAAGTTGTCCTCCTCCTTCTACCTGCATTGGACAAAGAGGAATTCAAGTGGAAATGCAATTCCCTGCCTCAGGCAGAGCTAGGGAGCCCTGAAAGGCAGCAGCTTGCAGGGGGGGGGGGAAGAAAACCAATGTCTCTAATGCCTGCTGTCCTTGGAGTCTTCTTTTGAAGGAGTTTGATGTGTAGTTGAAGGCAGGGATCAGAAAATTGTTTCTATTCCTACCTCCATTTCTTGTTTCTCCTATTTCTTGTTTCCTTCTATTTCTTGTTTCTATTCCTACCTCCACAGACTTGTCCCAAAGTGCTGAGTGTCCCACAGATCCCTTTCCAGCCTCGGTCACACGATGAGGTTCACCTCTTCCCAGGAAAGTACCCTGCAGGAGAGACTGGCTTTGAAAAGATGGACTAAAAATGGGGATAATTTCTCTGACTCAGCCATCAGGAAACACAATTTTCCCCGACTCACAGAATTTCAGTGAGGTAAACTTAATAAAGACCAGTGAGACAGTCATTAGAGAAATGTATGTTAATAATATGCCACATGAAAGGGAAAACAGTTTTGTGAAGAGTCCAGGAGCAGCACAAAGCCACCGGTGAGGAGCCCAGGGAAAGGGAAACTCTTCCACAATCTCATTAACTTCGGATTGTGCCATGGAAAATAAGTTCAATTCACCCTCACTTGCAAGTTCAACTTTTATGGTATACCTTGAGCCTTAAAGACAATATTTTAAGAAACACTTTGTAAAATTAGATTTAAAAAAACCTTGCCTAAAGGCAACTCACTTGGTGACTCGGCAAAGTGAAAGCTTAAATCTTGAAAAATTACTAAGAAGGGAATAAAAGAATTGTAAAATAAAATCCTGTCCTGTTTTGCACTGGAAGATACTCATTTTCACACACGAGGCATACGGACATTCAGGCACATTTAAATTCAACGTGTGCACTTTATTTCAATGTTATACAACGCAGTAATTAAACAAAATGCACTCAAACCTCCCACGTTCCTGTTACTTTTAAAATGCTGCCACGCTTGAAGCACTCGCAAAAATTCTACTTTTTCCCCTTTAAATTTTGTATTTTACTCTCTTTTTTTTCCTAGGGGTAGCAGGGCTGAGAGGGGGGGAAGCAGCGGCTAAAACTGGAATTTGGGGAGTTGCTTTTTTTTTCCAGTCGCAATTAGAAGGCTGGATTCCTCGGATAATTAGAATCAAATGCTCCAAATAAATGCTTCAAAACTAGGACTCGCTTGGAGAGGGGCAGCGCTCCGAATAGAGCAGGGAGAGCTTTTAAAAAAAAGTTGTGGTGGGTTGGGGGTTTTTTTTTGTTGGTTTGGTTTGGGGTTTTGTTTTTTGTTTGTTTAGGTTGTGCTTTTTCTTTTTTCTTCTTCTTCTTCTTTTTCTTCTTTCTTTTTTTCTTCTTCTTCTTTTCTTTTTCTTCTCTTTTTTTTATTTTCTTCTTTTTTCTTTTCTTCTCTTTTTTTCTTTTCTTTTTTCTTCTTTTTTTTCTTCTTCTTTTCTTTTTTCTTCTTCTTCTTTTTCTTCTCTTCTTTTTTTCTTCTTTTTCTTCTCTTCTTTTTTCTTCTTTTCTTTTCTTTCTTTTCTTCTTCTTTTTTTTTCTTTTCTTCTTTTTTCTTCTTTCCTTCTTTTTTTTCTTCTTTCCTTCTTTTTTTCCTTCTTCTACTTTTTTTACCCTTCTTCTACTTTTTTTTTTTTCCTTCTTCTTTTTTTTTTTTTTTTCTTTTTCTTCTTCTTCTTCTTTTTTTTTCCTTATAGAAGGGCCCGAGCCTCGCAGCCCCGCACCCGGAGCTGACGAAGGAGATTTTACCCCCAAACTCAACCCCAACACCTTTCTCCAGCCCCCAAAGCTCACCCCGCGGTCCCGCATCCTCCTCTGGTCGGGCGGGAGGCGGCCGGGGCAGCTCCCGGAGAATCCCCGGAGTTGCGGGACCGAGGCCGGAGGGGGGGGAGAGGAGAGGTGAGACGGGGAGAGGGGAGGTGGAGAGACTCGGTGAAGTTATTTTCAGGAATTTCCCGCTTTCCTCTCCCTGTTGGAGGAAAGATGCGCTCGGGGATGCGCGGCCCGGGAGGCTGCACCGGCTGCGGGGACACAGGGGCAGCTCCTGCCCCGTTTGCAACCGGGAGGCACCGGTGTTTCTGCCCCATCTCCATCCGCAAAAAAAAAAATAAAATAAAAACCAAAGAATTTCAAAAGTAACCTGCTCTCCGGAGGGCACCAACCGGAGTCCCGGGAGCTGCTGCCACCGCTCCCACTTCCACACCACAGCGGGCCCGTTCCGCGGGGCTTAGAAGGCGCTCAGCAACCCGCAACCGAGCCCCGCACCCGCGGTACCCACCGCCGAGCTCCGCAGCCCCGCTCCTCGCCACCCCCCCCCCCCTCCCCAAACCGCATCCCCGCCGCACACCGGGGGATAGAAACCACAGCCCCGGCGGTCCCGCGGTGCGGTGAAGCCCCAGGACAATTTACAGCGACAAAAAAAAGGAGGAGAACTCCACACATCCCCTCGGACAGAGCCCCCGGGCTGTATCCATCCGCCCCCGGGGCTGCGGGACGCTGCGGGACCCCGCGGTAGCGGCGGCGGCGGGGCCGGTGGGAGGCAGGGCAGGAGCGAGGCCCCTCCTCCTTTGCAAATAATCCATCCCCCTCAGCCAATGGGAAGCGGCTCTGGGGGCGGGGCCTCTTTCCCTCCCCTTAAAGTCACTTGTTGCCAGGGGCCGCGTTTCGCACTGGACGTGGAGCGCAGCGGCAGGCGCGGAGGGGGCGCCGGGACGGGACAACACGGCAGCAGGACTGGTTTTGGTTGATTTCTATTTTTTCAGCTGATTTTTTGCTTATTTATACTTTTTTTTTTTTCTTCTCTGTTTTGGTTTTTTCTTCTTTTTAATTTTTTTTTTTTTTTTTTTTTTTTTTTTTTTTTCGGCTTTCCCGCGGAGGGTTACGCCGTCCCCTGCCGCTCCGCCCGGGCACATCCTTGCCCTCGGAGCGGCTCCCACCCTTCACCCTTTCCCCCCTCCACCCCCTCACCCACCACCCCCACCAATGCTCAACATGACCGAGGAGCACGACAAAGCCCTGGAGGCTCCGTGCAGCCCCACGGGCACCACCAGCTCCATGTCCCACGTGGACTCGGACTCCGATTCTCCTCTTTCCCCCGCCGGTTCCGAGGGGTTGGGTTGCGCCTCAACCCCTGCTCCGCGCCCTCCCGGTACCGCTCCGCTGGGCGCTAAAGTGGACGCGGCCGAGGTGGACGAGAGGTTCCCCGCCTGCATCCGCGACGCCGTCTCGCAGGTGCTGAAGGGCTACGACTGGAGCTTGGTGCCCATGCCCGTCCGGGGCAATGGATCTCTGAAGGCCAAGCCTCACGTCAAGCGGCCCATGAACGCTTTCATGGTGTGGGCGCAGGCTGCCCGCAGGAAACTGGCCGATCAATACCCTCATCTTCACAACGCCGAACTCAGCAAGACCCTGGGCAAACTCTGGCGGTGAGTCCCGGGACGCCTATCCCTCTCCCTCCGCGCATCTCTCTCTCCGCGGATCACCGCGCTGCACCCAGGGGACCCCCCCCCCCGGGGGCTTGGCCTCGGGGTGCCCGGCTGGGTTCTCTCCTCTCCCATCGCTTTTCAAAAATATCTTTCGCCTTCCACCCCCTTCACTTCAATCTCAATTTTTTTGCCCTGGCTGAGGGGATTCTTGGGGCTTCCTCAGTTTCAAACTGAAGGGCAGGAATCTCCCGGAGCCTGCCAAAGGACACTCCCGTCCCTGCTCCCCAAAAAGTTTCCCCTCAGGGCATGGCTGCCCCGCGCTGTGGCACCCGTGGATTTTCCCTTTTCCATCACTGAAAGTGCAGCCTTTTCCTCGCCCAACCGGGCTTTCCCATGTCCCTAGGAGACTGAGTTTTTTTAAAAAATTGTTTCTTTTCCAGCGCGTTTATTCCTAAAACTTCTTTCTGTTTTTCCCCGGGCTTGCTTGCTTGCTGCTTAACAAACTGTAGGACCCACCAAGCCGATTTTTCGCAGATTTTTTCATTTACTTTCCCTTCTTATCTGCGTGCTTTCGTGCTGCCCACGGATGCAAACTTTTTTTAATTTTTTTTTGCTGGGCAGCATCTGTCTCGGTTTTCCAAGGCTCTGCGAGGAGACCCGTTTTCCCTCGGGGTTAAAATTTGGTTGTGTCTGGCTGTACCAAAACTGCATCTTGGGCCAGCGATGCTCCCGCTGCGGTTTGAGACTCTCCAAGAGTTTGCAGAGAGAGGTTCAGGCGGGTGGTGTGGGGGGGAAGAGTTTGGAAAGAAATAATTCCAACCCTGTTGCCTTCGTGGTTGCTTTGTAAGCGCCAAACGAAGCTGAAATTTGGAAGCCCTGTTTGTTGAGGCAAGGGGGGTGGCATTTCTAGGACAAATATAGGAATAATATTTGGGGAAGGCATTTAAGATGGGGTGTGGGGGTTCGTTTTGTTCGGTTATCACTAATTTTTAGGGTTGGTGTCTTCTGTGCCGCTGGAATTAGTGTTTTAGTAAATTTTTGCAGCACGACTGGTTGGGTTTTTTTGGCACAGCGAATTTATTTTGTTATTACTTTCTGGTTGCTCAAATAAGTGTATGGGGAGTGGGGCTGAGAGTCTGACAATAAGCTGAAAACTTCTAAGGAAAAGATACTAATTTTGAATATTTGTTTTTTTCCCTCCATATTTAAAAAATAATACCTATATATGTGAAATCCAGTTTGTTAAGCGAAAATGAGAAACGTCCCTTTGTGGAAGAAGCTGAGCGGCTCAGGGTCCAGCACAAAAAGGATCACCCGGATTATAAATACCAGCCACGGAGGAGGAAAAGTGTAAAAGCTGGGCAAAGTGACTCCGACTCTGGAGCTGAGCTCAGCCACCACACAGGGACACAGATCTACAAAGCAGACAGCGGGCTGGGTGGCATGGCTGAGTCCCACCATCACGGCGATCACACAGGTAAAGGGCACTCCAAAAAAATATCTGTAGGTCCTAGGAGCTTGGGTTTGGGATAAGAACCCGCTGGTGGGTGTGGGCTCAGTATATCCCTTGGAGGAATACTGATGGGAGTGGGAGCATCCCAAAGCAGGAGTTGGTATCCCAAGAGCCGTGGTTTTGCACCCAATCATGAAGGCAACCAGGGCTTTCTTGAGTGAATACTTGGAGAGCTGGTAGGAAACCTCCAAAGCACAGGGAACCTGGTTGACTAGCTGGCCCAGGAGAGGGGAAAATTAATTGTGAGCTAATAAGGGTTAATAACCCTCTCACCATGGGAAGGGCTCCCTGGGGGAGCGGGTCCTGGCGACACGGCTTCTTCCCGAAGCTCCGCGCTTCTCCTCGCCGCTGCAAATTGGCACAGGGCGAGTGTTGACAGATTCCAGGAGGATTGCGAATGTCCTGCAGCTTCAGACACGTCTGTGCTCTCTCCCAGCCTGGCTGGGGATCCAGGATGGCTCCTCAAGCCTCCAGGAGAGCCGGGTGGGCTTCAGGCTGCCCACCAAGAGGCTAAGTGGGTCCTTCGGAACCCAGCCCCTGGTTCCGTTCCCCAGGTGAGGGGGTGTTTGTGGAGCTGAAGGTGTCCTGCCATGTCCCAGAGTGACCTTAATGGTCACGGTGTGTTCCCTGACTTCTCCTCCCTGCTGTGAACCAACACCCATGTAGTGGTTTACCCCAGCTGAGGACACGGGCCCCGGTGTGGTCACAAAGGGATTTCGGCCACCTCCAACATGGGGCTGTAGATTTAAACCCCTCTTCCCCTCGCGCAGTTAGAGGAGGGAGAAAAGGTCCGATTTTAGTCACCCTTGAAGGAGCTTTGTGTTTGATGGCCGCTCTTGTTATATCCTTACTTGTCCCTTTTGTCCCTAGGCCAGACCCACGGGCCACCCACCCCACCCACCACCCCCAAAACTGACCTCCACCACGGCAGCAAGCAGGAGCTGAAGCACGAGGGCCGCCGCCTCGTGGAGAGCGGCCGCCAGAACATCGACTTCAGCAACGTGGACATCTCGGAGCTGAGCAGCGAAGTCATCAACAACATGGAGACCTTTGACGTCCACGAGTTTGACCAGTACCTGCCTCTCAACGGCCACGCCGCCATGCCGGCCGACCACGGGCCCAACGCTGCTGGTTCCTACGGCGCCTCCTACTCCCACTCGGCCGCGGGCACCGGCGGAACCAACCAGGTCTGGACTCACAAAAACCCGGCCTCGGCCTCGCCTTCATCCGCCGATTCGGCCCAACAAAGGCCGCACATCAAAACGGAGCAGCTGAGCCCCAGCCACTACAGCGATCAGTCCCACGGCTCCCCCGCGCACTCCGACTACGGCTCCTACAGCGCCCAGGCCTGTGCCACCACCGCCTCCACCGCCACGGCCGCCGCCTCCTTCTCCAGCTCCCAGTGTGACTACACGGACCTCCAGAGCTCCAACTACTACAACCCCTACCCTGGTTACCCTTCCAGCATTTACCAATATCCCTATTTCCACTCTTCCCGCCGGCCCTACGCGACACCCATCCTCAACGGTTTGTCCATCCCGCCGGCCCACAGCCCCACTGCTAACTGGGACCAGCCGGTCTATACGACCCTGACGAGGCCTTAAAGGATGGTTGGAGCCCCCGGGGGCTTCCCTGACGTATGCACTAATGAAGGAATGAAGAAGACGAAGAGCGGGGAGTGCCGCCATCGTTTCCGAAGTGCCTCCTGAGCCACTGGGAACTCTTGCAACTGACTGGGTGTCCCCTCGCTTCTAAACTCTCCAAAAGGACAGAGCTCTATTTTTCTTTAATTAATCCCATTAAAAAAAAAAAAAAAAGAAAAAAAGAAAAAAAATTTAAAAAGAATTTAAAAACAAAAAAAAAAAAAAAAAGGAGAAAAAATAAGAATGAAAAAAAAGGACCGTCGATTCCTTTTTGAATAAATGAAGGACAAAACCCATTCGACTCCTCTGTGAGGACTGAACTGAATTTACTCGTCACGGAAGTTTGAGAAGTGCAAAAGTGGAGCAGGGAGGTGGAAATGGGGGGAGGAGGGGTGGAAGAAAAAAACAAAAAGCTGTTTGAGACATTAAGGGTCTATTGCAATGTGAGGAACGGACCAACCTTGAGGGCAAGAACTCACTCGGACCAATGCGGATGAAACCCGAAAACCCGGTGATTCCATGGAACAATCTCGTGGGAACAAACAAGTCTGGTGGGACCAACCAATTAAATGTCTGAAGTGTTTGTTATTTTTTAGTCAAGAGTTCTTCTAAGCAAGGTTTGGCTGTAATTAACATTTTCCTGTTTTTTGTTTGTTTTTTTTTTAAGCTTAAAGTGTTGGGTTTTTTTTTAAATCTGTTAAATATGTATTTATGTTCTGTATTATTTTGTCTTTTAATTAATGAAGTCATTTTGTGCAAAAAGTAGAATTTTAAAAGATTTTAAAGACGGGGTGGGAAGGGAGCATCATACCAGTGGAGATGATACAATAAAATGGTATTACGAGTCTAGAGATTTTTGTTGGTTTTTGGGTTTTTTTTTTGTTTGGAACCGCTGCAGCAGTCGGGGTTAAGAGAGGGACTGAACAAATCTGCTCAGCACAGACCTGGTCACCAACACGAAACTCAACCAGGAATGCAAAATAATGAGGGGGGGAGGGAGGGTATTACTAATTAAAAGGGGAGGCTAAAGTGATTGCAAAAAGGAGCAGGTGATTTTTCTGGCTACCTGCTTTGGGGGTTTCAAATTGGATTGAAGGCATTGCAGAGTCTTTGTACACTTTCAGAACCAGGACTACTTTCTAGGAAGATGTAATTTAATGAGAAATTATCAACTTCTGCTTTAATTTTGGCTTCCAGGGACAAGATATCATCCATCAAGCTGTGAAACTAAAATCTTCTCCACTAAAAAAAAAAATAAAAAAATTTAGGTACTTAGTTTTAGACTAATATTTCATTGATATATTTCTACTTCTTCCATTGTATGCTGAGCATATAATAACCATCAATTTTATGGTAACTTGTGCCTTTAAGAACTTTGTAAATCTAAACACATTTCAGAGGTTATCATCTTTTTACCTTTTCTACGTTTCCTACTCTTTTTCTAAAAATATTTTTTGCATATTTCCTTTGGGGGACATGGGGGTGGGGGAAAATAGAGAACTCATTTTTATGCAATCTATTTTTCTGTATAAAGTTTGAAAGACTTTGGCTGTTACTTATCTGTTCTCTTCACTAGCTTCTGACTAAGCAATGCTAACTTTTGTACAGATCAATTTGATAAAATTAAAAATTGCTTTTTATCAAGAACGTGTGATGTTTTCTTTCTGCTTGAGCCTATTTCTGTGCTGAAAAGAAATGTGGAGAGGAGCTTTGAAAGAGTCAGGCGATTCAGAATAAAATATTTTGATCAAGTTTTGATCAAGACTTTTTTTTTTTTTTCTCCTAATATGTTGGTTTGGTTTTGTTTTTCTTGCTCCCGTTCCTGGTACTTAAATAATGTCTTGCTAGGAGATTTTAATTGTTTTTTTTTTCCTTTACTTCCTTGAGAAGTGCATTTCCACATCCGTAATCCCAAGGATTTCATAGGATTTCATTGAGACTGCTCACATGAGGACGGGTTTGCAAGGTCAGACTGCATGGTTTTAGTCCTGGGTTCGTTTTGTTCTCTACAGCACAGGAATTTTACAGTAAAAAAATTCTGTTTTCCTGTTGGTGAAATGTCTCTGAATTGCAATAGCAACGAAATTACATGTTGCATGTAGTGGTTGTTGATTTGTTTTTTTTAAATGCAGTCATTAACATAGTTACATCGTGACTTTTTTTTTTTTTTTCTTATATAAATGAAGTTGCAGTTTGGTTTCCCCAGCTCAGAAAAACTGGTGTAAGATCTTCAGGCTGGGCCCTCTTTGGGAGGGAAAAGTTGGGATGAGAGAAATTCAGCCTGAGGAACGTGCTCAGGGCTCAGCTACAGTGCAAGCCCTGTGGAAAATGTTTTAACGTGGGGGAAAATAAATGTGATGACAATTAATGAAGCTCAAGAACATTAACAAAGTCTGAAGGACTGAGTCCCAAGGCATATTTGCTGTTTGCAGGATCTGCCAGGAGCTATCTTGCCAGAGTGTCTGTAACTGGACACCATTTTCTCTGTGCTCATTTACAAAACTGCTGGCAAAAAATGACTTTATTACACTATAAGCCAAGGCAGCAGAATAACTTTCAGAAGAGACTTTCTTTCCCCCTTTCCCTTCCCTCCAGTTCCAATGTGAATTTTCAGTCTTATCCTAACTTGTGCTCAAAAATTAGATGTGTTTTGGCTGTGTCTGTTCTGCTTGTTGAGTGTCCCCTCTCCAAGGTCACACACTAGGGAGGAGGAGGGTGGAAGAAAAAAGGCTGAGCTGGGAATATAAGTGCTTATCTTCAATTTCTTCTTGGGGTTTAAAGCAAAGCTTACATCAACTTTACTGATACTTGGATTCGTGCTTCAAACTGAGTCAAAACACGATGGCATTGCAAATACTGCAGTTAAAAAAACCAAATTGCACCAAAATGTCTCTGGCTCAGATGGGGGGCTGTGCACCCAGCAGGATGGGTCCCAGCTGCAGGATCAGGGATGGTCCCTGGTGCACTGTGCCAGCCCTGGCACTGGGGGGGATGGGTAGGTGACAGAGCAGATCCAGCAGCCCCAGGGGGGTTGTGCAGGACTGGGCTCTGCCTCGGTGGGTGCTGAGGTGGCCACGGGGCCCCCAGGCCAGCCTGGCAGCTGAGGAGATGCACATCCAAAAGATGCAGGTTTGAAATCTCATTTGTTTTCAGCCATGCTTGCTTGATGCTTGCTTTTGCTTCCTACGTGCTTTGCAAAATCACTTTGGCTTCTGCTCATATTTGTAGCCATGAAAGGTGATAGATTTGTGCCGTTCAGTGGGTACCAGCAGTAATGAGAGCCCTGGGGACCCCTCTGCAGCTCCTGTTTGAGTAGCTGGCATTGAACAGTGACATTCAACTTTTGTTTTTACTGCCCTCAGGGTCGGGGCGACTCGCTGCAGATTTGCTGGCGAGTGAAATCCCAAGGTGTTCCAAACTGGGTGGCGAGGAAGGTGCCAGGCAGGTAAAATTCACTGGCCTGAATAATCCGGTGAGTCAGGCTCCAGGGTGTGCTGGGAATTTCAAAGAGCACCCACCCCAGGTTCACTCCCCATGCTTAAACACCCGAGTCTCCCTTTTTGTTTCCTTGGGAGAAAACCAGTGATGGGGGGGAACTGTTTCTCCTGGAAGGAGAGCAGTTTGATTTCCAATTAAGGCTGTTTGTCAAAATGCATTTTCATGCATTGTCCTTCTCTTTTGTGTGCAGATATCGGGCACAGAAAGAGAAGTGATTTTCCATGAGCTGACGTGAATGGCAGCATTGTGTGGCCCCAGCTCAGCTCTGCTGGCTCTTGTGTTGGCGTGAAGCTGGAATGTCTCTGCAGAAGTCAATGAGATCAGGTGAAACCAAGACCGGCTTTTGACCCTTGGCTGTCAACAAAAAAGGGTTCTCAAGATAATTGCAGGAATAGACAAGTGGTAAAAGTTCCTTTTTTTTTTTTTTTTTTTTTTAATATATTTATGTATATTCGGTGCAGAGAATAATGAATGTTGCTATTTATCTGAGTTGCTCAGAAGGCACTGCTTAGTAGGAAAGAGGAAATTGATTTTATAGACCGTATCCACATTCCTGCTGCATGGTGGAAAAATGAACAAGTCCCTTCCCATCCTCCTTATTATAATTTTTCCTGGAGTGACATCAACTTGTGTTAGACATTTCCTGCACTTGGATAGTAGGTTTGTAGCACAGAAATTCTCAAGTGGCATTTCTGTGACAGTGCTCATCTTTAATAAACTTCCATGTGAGTCTGTTCCTCCTCCCTGCTTGGGGATTGGTGGTGACTGCTGGCCCTGGTAGGGCAGAGCTCCATTGCTGTGCAATGCTGGAGGGATCTGGGAGCAGGAACAGCAGTGTGGGAGCCCACGGGAAGGTTTGGTGGCCACTGGAGCTCTTGGGACAAGTCTGGGTGAGCTGGGGAGGTGACAGGGTGAACACAGATATTAGCCTTCAAAAGGATCAGGTTGGGTGCAATAAATTTTTTCTTTTTTTTTTTTTTTTTTTTTAAAGGTTGAATGTGAATCTTTAAGCATGATTTCAGCAGCCAAAGGGCTCCAGCCTCCCTGCCTGGGGAGTGGAAAAAGGGAGTTTCCCATCAATTCCTGCCAGCTCCCTGGAGATGCTCAGAGGAACCCCAGCTCCCAGGAGAGAAAACTTCCCGTTCCTCACCACTTCTCTGCGGCTTTGGAGACTCTGCAGAGGCTCCACAAGTTTTTTTGGGGGAGTTGATCACATGAGACCCTAATTAATGAAGTGAAGGGAGCTGTTGAGGACTGTGGGAGCCAGGGAGACCTGGTCCAACCCTGATCCCATCCACCACCTCCCCACTGAGTCAGGCTGCTGTCGTTTGAAATTCACTTTCTGTGTTCTACACACAGAAATTAAGGATGGCACCAAGAAGCAAAGGAGGAGGCTTGGGGAGGGGAAGCTTTTTCCCAAATGAGTCAGCAAGAGCTAAAAATAGTCCCCCCAGAGCCCAAACCACAGAAAATGGTGTTTATTCCAAATGCCTTCATTCTCCTGCCACCCTGCAAGCCCAGCCTGCACTGGGCAATCCCTGGGGATGTGATCTGGTGTCCTGAAGGGGTTGTTCCCTGATGGTGAATGTCTTTTGGGGGACAACAGCCCTTTGCTCAGCCCAGGTGGCTCACGGTGGGTCTCAGGCCATGGGGTTTTTGTCTTGTCTTTTTTTTTCTCTTGCAGAGAAGTGTGGATTTGGGGAGTGGGGCTGCGACTGGTTTTGTGGCTTAGGTGGAAAGTGAATTTATTTTCCTGCAGAACCTTGCTGCACGAGGAGGAAAACAGCAGGCATCAGATTTTTATAAAACCACGTAATCTGCACTGAAAGAAACCCCAAGTTCAGCAAAGCTTGGAAAATAAAGCTACACCCAAGGCTTCTGCTTGTCCTGCGGGACCCCAGTGTCACCGGTGGGGTGCCCACTGCCACCAGTCCAGGGGCTCTTGTTCCAAAATAGTTTGGATAAACTTTAGTGTGAGGGTGCTGAGCCCCTGGACCAGGTTGCCCTGAGCAGCTGTGGCTGTCCCATCCCTGGTAGCCCAAATTGGATGGCGCTTGGAGCACCCTGGGCTGGCGGGAGGTGTCCCTGCCCATGGCATGGGGTGGCACTGGATGAGCTTTAAAGTCCCTTCCAACCCAAACCAGTCTGGGATGCTATGATTCTATGATCTATGAAGGAAGTGGGTGCTGCCCAAAGTGGGGGTCTCCATTCCCAGGGTTTGGAAGGAGCCTCTGCTGTCCCCACTGACCCCTATTAAGCTGCTCCCATATGGCTCAGCCATGCACACTGTGTCACTGGTTTAACTGGGGTGGCAGGTTTGACCTGATTCAGAGAAGTCCATGCAAAAAACCAGACAAAACAACAGCCCCCTCCCCCCCCCAAAAAAAAAACCAGCAACAAAAAAAAGACACACACATAAAAAAAATAATAATAATTAAAAAAAATCCCCAAACCCCACAAACAAACAAAAATAAAACCAGTTGGACACACACATCCAGGTTTAAAAGCTGACTGCTTTCATTTGATCTTAAACCAATTAGGGATGAAAACCAAACCCCTCCTGATCAGAAAGGAGAGGGGGGGGTCCCTCCTGGGGCTGGGTTGGTTTAGGGCAGGGGCTGCAAAGGGTGGGTGCTGGGTGGGAAATGGTGCTGGGACAGAACCCGCAGCCTCCTGGCACCCCTCCTGCTCCCTCTGTTTGTTTGTGGCTCTGTGCTCGGGCAATATTGTGACTGTCAGAGACGTGATATTGAAACATTTACCCAAAATACCTCTGCCTGCTATTCTCCTCCCCTCCTCTCTCATCCCCCTCCTCCTTCTTTTTTTTTTTCTCTCTTTTTTTTTTTTTTTTTTTTGAATGTGCCGAAATTCCCAACGTGGCACTGGAGGTCTTCACCCAGGAAAGGGTTAAGCATTTTGAAAGGTCTTGTTTGAGGTAGAGTGAATTTTAACCACCACACACATAACGAATGCGAAACAGCCTGAATTGCTGGTGAGGAGCCAAGAGCACAAGAGAGGAGCTGCTGAATTTTAATGATTCATTATTGCATGGAAAGCCTTTGTCTTCCTTTATCCGGTGCACAATAAAAGAATTAATTGGACAGAAAATGGCAGGGCAAAGAACTGACAAGTCATTAAGGGGCTCTGAATGGCTGATTAGGTGCACATTGGGGGTGGAATTTCAACTGCACTGTTTCAGCAAGGGCTCTGGAATAATAATGGCATGGCACAGTTTATATTTTGTATGCAGTACCAGAAAGGCCTTTATGTCAGCATTGTGGTGCTATTTATTATGCTGTCTATTTGCCCATTGTTGGCATTGTGTTTGCCATAAGAATGCACAAACAAAGTTGGGATTTTAAATTTTTTTTTTTAAATTTTTGTTTTGTTTTTTAAACTTGGCCGAGGTAAAATAATTGAGAATCCGAATCTCCCTCCGTCGAGGAGAGCTTTATTAATTTTGATGTGTGTGTGTCCAGAAATGGCAATAAATATTTAAACTTGTCAGGTGTAGCTTCCTTTTGGATAAAAAAAAAAGGAAAAGAACCAATAAACTTCTCCCACTTCCTTATTCCCAAAAACCTACAGGGAAGGGAAGCCTGGTACAGCTGATGGAGCCCCTGGGGCACTGACCAGTTCCACAGCCCGATGCTGGGAGGATGCAGCTCAAGGAAAAGCAGCCAACTGGAATTATTGGTAGCTAGGAAGTTCATTGAACATCTCCCACATGGATCCTTTCAGGCAGCTCCTGCCAAAGTTGCCTTCTTCTTCTTCTTGTTGATGTGGAGCAGTTGCCTGCAAGTTGGAATCAAAACCCACAGGCACAGAAGGGAAAGAAAGAATAAAATTTAAGCAAAAGCACCCCAGCACGTTGGGTAGGTGTGATGTGGATGAGCAAAGGGTTTTGCTCTTAGGAGGATAACAAATAGCAATAGTATTTTACTCTCAGGTCTGTTCACAGCCGGTTGAAAGTTTCAAGAGGAAAAAAAAGGGAAATTTCAATGAAGATACAGCTTTTTGTTGTTTGGGATTTTTTGTTTGTTTGGGGGTTTTTGTTTGGTTTTCTTGGTTTGTTGTTTTTTGTTTGTTTTGTTTGTTTTGTTTTGTTTTGTTTTGTTTTGTTTTGTTTTGTCTGTGTGTTTTTTTTCCCCTGCAAAGGCTTCATCTCAGCCTGATGGGCACAGAAAGCCATCACCTTCAGGTCACCCAGAGCTTTTCACCTGCTTCAACTCACCCTTTACATTTTGCTCAGAAGCTTGCAGAGAATAACTTCATTTCTGACCCCTCCCTCCCCACCTGGCTGCTATTTGATCACCACATCCCCACCTCCAGCCCCAGCAGCAAAATTCCCTCCTCTGCCCTGGGTACCCAGGAGCTGCTCGGTGCCAAGGATGAACCCCAAATTTCTAAGGAACAGAAGAGAAAAACCTCTGAGCACTGATGCATCTGCTCCAGCTGCCCCTGCAGCTTGCCTGCAATCTCCTGCCCAGTACTGGGAGGCACTGGGATGGACTGGTCCAGGTCCATAGTGTTGCCAGCTCTGCCTCTGAGCTCTAACCCCATCCCTGGCCTTCTCCTCCTACCCCAGGGACCCCCCAGGTGACATGGGACAGAGCAGGATGGAGCTGGCACCCAGGCACTGGGGAGAGGAGTGATGTCCCCTTCCACTGGTGACACTGAGATGTCCCCACGAAGCCCTTTGCAGAGGCTGCAGAGAGAAAGCAGGCTCAACACCTACCCGTTTATGGACAAATCTCCCCCAAAAAGCAACCCAAAGTGATGGAGCCTCCCCACATCCTGCTCATCCCCTGGTACTTTCTCACTCTTCTCTTTTATTCCCCTCCCCAGATACTCTGAGCTAATAAGGGGTTAACAACATATATATAAATTTGAAAATGTGAGAGGGGATTTGGGTGTCAGGGAGATGGATGAGCTGCAATCTGAAACTTTTTTAGGTGAGCATAAGTGAAAAGGAAAATGGGGTTATTAGAAAAAATGCCATTCTCAGTAGAATACAGCCCTTCTGGAGTAATGTTTTAAGAGGTAATTAGTGGCACTCTTCATTCGGGAAAGTAAAGATACACAAGTCAAACAAAAATAAAATAATAATAAAAAAAAAAGAGGTGGAAAGGTAGCTGGTTCCACTGGAAGTTGTAATGTTCAATGTAATGTCCTGAGGTTTCAAATCCTTAGCACTGTGAAAGGAAAGAAAAAAAAAATTATATATACACATACATATACACACTGCCAGTTGTGCTCTCTCTTTGTGCTGCAGGTGGGAGGGAGGCAAAGGGAAAAGCTGATTTTAGCCATGAAGAGGAAGACAGTGGCTGGGAAATGCCAGTGCCCACCCAGGCAGGGCAGACCCCCCCCACCTGCTCTGCCACCAAAGGAATTTCTTCCTAAGATCTCACCCAAATCTCCCTTTTTCCGGTTTAAAGCCATGTCCCCTTGTCCCATCCCTCCAGGCCCTTGTCCCAAGTCCCTCCCCAGCTTTCCTGGAGCCCCTTCAGGCACTGGAAGGTGCTCTGAGGTCTCCCTGGAGCTTTTTCCAGGCTGAAAAACCCCAACTCTCTCAGCCTGGCCCCAGAGCAGAGCTGTTCCAGCCTTGGAGACCACCAAGTCACCTCTTTCTGCAAACTTCTCCTTTTCCTAACAAGGAGGATTTAAAGCAAGCCCTGATGAGACCCCAAGCAGATGGGCAGATGTCCCAGCTATGTCCCAGCCATGTCCCAGCCATGTCCCAGCTATGTCCCAGCTATGTCCCAGCTATGTCCCAGCCATGTCCCAGCCGTGTCCCAGCTATGTCCCAGCCATGTCCCAGCTATGTCCCAGCTTTTTGAGGTCCCCCAGTACTTGCTCCTGTCCCCCCAAAGCTCTTGCTGCCCCTTGAACTCCAGGAATTCTGTTGGCTTTGAGAACCTCTCATGGTGACCAGATGGAGATGGGATAAAGCTGGACCCAAACGGACAAAATCCAGGCAGGATTCCAGATATTCTCAACATTTGGGAGACATCAGAGCTGCAGAGGAAGAGCTTGGAGTGATGTCGATCAGAACAAAGTCAGGTGAGAGCTTCAGAGCCAGATTCTGACCATCCCTGAAGAGCTGTGTGCTTGGAATAGTTGGCTGATATCCCTGCCTGATGATGGGATGCAGAGAAGTTAAAAATATGTCTAAAACACTTAACCAAATTCCCAGATGGAAGCAAGTTTATTTTTTTTTTTCATGAAAATAACTTAACAAAACATCCGAGATGTTTCCGGGAATGCCAGAAAGGTCCTTTGAAAACCCCCAGGAAAAAAAAAGAAATACTAAAACACTTACCCCCTGACTATGTAGATATTGAAAGAAAGAAGGAAGATGAAAATATCTGCACTGGGAGAGAGCAAAGGTCTGTTTCAGGAGCAGCCTGCACACGTAGGTTTGCCATGCAGAAGCAAAGAAAACCCCCTGAAACCAGGGAAACAAACAGGTTTTGTGTAAAACAGCTCTGCCTGGCCTCTGCCAGCCCCTGGCAAACACCAATTGCTGGGAGACCCTTGCATTGCCTCAATGATATGCCTAGAAGTTGCATTTTTTTTTCCAGAATTTGCCCAACTCTCCTTTGAGCCCAGCTCTACTCTTGGCCTCTGCTCGTGGCAGAGCTCTGTGGCTGACCTGGTTTCTCTGAACACAGAAAAGAAGTCTTTCTTTTTCTGTGATTTCAGCTTTCTGTTCAATTACCTTGTTGGAGACTCGCCCATCAGACAGACCATGGGACACACCAAGTGATGGTGAAAATGCTCTGCCTCCTTTCTTCTTGCCCCATCTGGGGCTTCACTGCCTACACCAGAAGACCTTAGACTGGACTGGAAAGAGTCCACTAGAAAAAAAATCACAGATTTTAGCTCCAGAGCTTAAATATCCACTTGGGGCAGAATTTCATCTCTGTCTCTGACTCCACCTTGGGCTCAGTACACTCCTGGCACTGATGCTGGTGACATTTGTCTCATTTGTGAAAAACTGGACTTTAAACATGTTTTAAAAGTCAAGGGTTCCTAGGCTGCTGAGCAATAAATCCTGCTTTTTGGGGCCAGGCTTTCCAAGTGATAAATGTCTTCTCTGGGAAAAGAGTCTCCAGGGCAAGCAGACAAGGCTGTAGCATTGCCTGAGATGACATTGATGTCTTGGCTGGTGAAACAGCCTGGACAGGACTGTTGTGCACATCCTTGCACAAGGAAGGATGAGGCAGATGGAGCTTTTCTTAGGGAAAGGCACCAGAGCTGGGGCTGGAGGCCACCAGAGACCAGGAATGGGCTAGCCAGAGCTCAAGTGGGCTGGTGTCTTCTCATCCCACCCAGCAGCTGCCAGTTGAGGAGGCTGAGATTTGGGTTGCAGAAGATGCTCCCCCCCGCCTCCCCTCCCCTGAGTCTGAGGGATTTCCTCAGGTTCCAGGGTCAGCCAGCCCAAGCCCCAGGATCCAGATTTTGAGCCCTAAAATGGCATCTTTTGGATCTTTTTGCCTAATTTCAGGAGTTTAATTTTTAACCACTCTGGGTTTGTTCCAAAAGCCAGCCAGCTCAGCAGAAGGCTTGCAGGGGCTGTTGGATCAGAGCTAGGCACTCCAAGTACTTTTTCCTATAACAGATTTTCCATCATTTGCTGGTTCTCATTTAGTTATTAAACAGAAGCTGCAGATATTAAGCTT
The DNA here is from genome assembly GCA_023637945.1 of Phaethornis superciliosus. NCBI lineage: Eukaryota > Metazoa > Chordata > Aves > Apodiformes > Trochilidae > Phaethornis > Phaethornis superciliosus. The sequence goes on along the minus strand of JAJQWJ010000018.1, from coordinate 5,624,942 downwards.
CCAAGGTGCCTTGGAATCAAGGACCAGACAGATTCCCAGTGCCTTCAGGAGGTCCCTGGATTTCACTCTGGTTCCTGACCCCTCGGTGAGTTCACAAGTGGTGAAAAAGGGCTCTGTGCTTTTATGTTAAAGGTTCAGTCCCCTCTGTTGGGAGCCAAACAGTCACAAGGGACTTCCTGAGCTGGACTTTGGCCAACATTTCTGCAGTCCATCCCCAGTGGAGAGCTGAAGGCACCTCTGTGTATCACAGCTGCTTTACCTTCTCAGGAGCTGTGCTGTCCCTTGAATCCTTCCAAACATCTTTGCCAAACATGGGAATTAGGAAGGACTTGAGGCATCAGTTCCCTTGTGAGCTGAGCTCAGGGTGTTTGAGAAAAATGAGAATCTCTGATGCTGTCACCTCAGTTAAAACCCTTGAATATTCTTGAAGGGTGTAGAAAATGAAGATAAAACTTGTTATTCTCACTGCAGTTTTTCTACCCACCTTCTACCTGCAGCAGGATGGAGGGGAGCAGGGAAGCAGAACTCTTAAGACCACTGAGTCACACCATGGGATTCCTTGGAGCGTGCCTGACATTTGGAAATGGGCTTTGCCTCTACCTTAAACATTCAAAAAGTTTTCCTACGTCTGTCTCATCCCATACTTAGACCATGCCCTGAGCTGCCCCAGCCCAGGATGCTCTTTACCCCCAGCTCCAGGGCAGGGATGATTTCCCCATAGGTTCCCCCGTGTCAACAGAGGACCCATGGAGAAATATTCCTACAGCTCTGCAGTCTCCTGGTGGGTTATCTGATGCTGCCTACACTCAGGTGGGCTCTGGTTTCAGCCAGACTTGGTGGAGGATGGTGGGATGTCAACTGCTGCCTCACAGACTGATGGCAAACTGAGTGCAACACATTTTCCCACACTGAAAAGAAGTGATTTTTGACTGAAGTGCTGATTTGCCCTTTAAACTGAAAGCTTGACTATTGTCTGGAGGAAGAAGAGTTTCATATAGAGGGATTTTAGAAGCAACCGAGTCCCGGAGGAAAAATCTTCACCCTGAGGACACCTGTCCCTCCCTTAGAAATGGAACTCAGTGCCATTTCTGTAGGTGTAAAGCTCTATAGCTGGCAGTTAATATATGCATACTTCTGGGTTCCCTCATTACCATTTCAGTTGGCTCGTTTACATAATAACACAGAACAGAAGATCATTTGCATAAAATTAAAAAAAAAAATCAAATAACTGAATGTTGCTTTTATTTTGAAAGGTTCAGAGAATAAGCCTGTGAAGTTATTTATATCCCTGAAAGTACCAAGGAGGCTCACGGGCAGGGAACCCTGCTTTCTGCACAAAATGGGACTTGACCACTTCAATTTATTCATGAAATATTAGGTCACTTAGTGGAAGAGGGGTTTTTTAAGCATCTGGGTTGGAGCTGAGGGGAAATCCCCTCCCAGCTGCAGCAGGATCTGCACCACTTGGAGCCAGACAAGAGTCAATTCCCTCCACTCCAGTCCTGGGAAGGAAAGTTCTGCTCCTTGGGGACAATCAGGGGGACAGGGATATGCCACTTCTCTTCCAGACCTTCTACCTAAGGGTCAGTTACCTGATCTGGGGGTTTTACAGCCACCCCTGCTCAGTGCTGTGATGCTCAGGTACCTTCATCTCCAACCAGGAGTAGGATTCCTGGGTGCCCTATTTATTCCTGATTTCTTCTGCTTCCCCCAGTTTCCAGGGCCAAATATTCCCAGAGGAGCAGCTTTTGGCTGTCACATCTGGTGGGCCAACATTGCTTCTATTATTATTATTATCATTACTACAACTACTACTACTATTTTATTATATAGCCTGAGGTCTTGGGAAAACCCTGTGCTGATCCTCAGCAGGGACAGATGTGGGGGGAGTGGGTGGCAGGGGGGGAAAGTGAGACTGAGCAGTAAAACACAAACTGATTTGGTATTCAAGACGTGCAAAATGGCTCTATTTGCATGAGAAAGGTTTGCTGGGAGAAATCTTTGGCCAAATCCTATTTTCATGTCTAAGCCTCTAAACATTCAGCATCTTTCCTGACCCCAGGAATGTTCACTGCAGGTTTGCACAAGGGGAATAAGAGCTGGACCTGGCACTCCAAGCCCAGGAGGCACTGAGGTCCTGGGGAAAACATCACCAAAATTTACCTCCCAGTTTTTAACAGTGGTGCAACACAGTTCACACAGCCCAGATAGCCTCAAATTTGGAAAATTGACATCTCCTCTATCTGCTTTTTTGGACACCAGCTCTGGATTGTGGGAGCAGTAGGGCAGAGGGACAATGGGACAATGTTTGTGCTGGGATGTCCCTTGTCCCACAGCGTGATGCTCTGAAACAAATTCCTCAAGTTAGCACAGGAGGAGCTGCCCTCCAGCCCCCTGGTTAAGCCAAGATGATTGTGCATTGTTGGGCAGGGGTGTGGTGGGTTTCAGCACACTGAGGACTTCTTGGACTTCTGCCCCAAAATGTTCATATGGCCTTAATAATTTTGTTCCCCCTTTCTCACATGTCTCCATGCCTTTGTCAGGGCTCTGCCGGTTCCTCTGTGCTGCTGGCAGAGCAAGAATGCCCATGGTGGAGCTCCACGTGCCCACCCCAGCCAGGTATTTTTGGAGCTGAACATTTGTTCCCAAGGAGCCACGTCCTACTGGTCCATAGGAAAGAGAAGTCCTGCACAATCCCACTGCAGGTCCTTTACCAGGAGCAAGATCTCTTCTGCTGATTCCCCCCCCCCCCCTATCCTACAAACCACCTGTGCCCCCCAGAACCTCAGCTCAGAGATCTTCCACCTTGGTGCTTGGTCTAGAGTCCTGTTAGGAGATAACACTGGTGGGAGATATCTTGAAATCCTTCTCCCAAAAACCTAGAAGGGGGCAGACAGGGAAGATGCTACAGAGCATCCCTCTCACTGAGACAGTTTTTGATATTTCCTTCTGTCTGGTACTGAATATTCAGATAGAAAAAGCTGTGACTTCAGTGGTGCTAGGAACCCTGTAAGGGACTCCAAACAGCACCCCAAGAGGGTGTCCTCTATGCTTCTATGTGCTGGATGGGTCTCCTCCAGGTTCCTCCATCCCAGACACAAATTGAGCCGGGGGGAATCCGCAGGAGAATTTCACAGCTCACTGTTTTAATGAGTGCCTGGAAAATGCAGAGTGAAATTGAGTTAGGATCTTTCCAATACACTAATGTTTTGGAACACATGGATCATGCATATGGGAATAGTTCTGGCCTGGAAAACATGGGTAAGGCCCAAATAGCTCCAAGAGACAACTCTCTGAATGCTGCTTGGAAGCTGGATTCAATAAAGGGCCATCCCCCGGAGCCAGGGAAACAGGACAACCAGCCTGCTGAGCCCCTGGCCTTGCTGCACAGGGTTTCAAGGCCCTTCCATGATATAGGACAGATGCTCAGCCTGTTAATAATGAGAAAAATAACTCTGACCACTCTTAATTGGCAAAATGTAAACTGGCTGCTGTGCTTTGCAACTCCCCCCCCAGCGGCGGACGACACGAACCCTCCTTTGCTTTCCTGGCCATGAAAAGCAAAATGCTGTGTCCCTGAGTCACCCAGCTCGACCCCCCCAAGCCAGGCTGGGGGAAACCCTTGCCCAAGAGTCAGCTTTTTACTGCACGGAGCCAAAACCTTGGCTGGGAGCCTAGGGTGTTCCCCAGGCTCTGCCCCGAGGTGGAGTTGGGTGCTGAGCATCGCCCTGTGCTGGAGCTGGGAGCACACTGCTGATTTGCAAGGGAAATGGTGGGTAAATAATCCTCATTAGCCTGGCAGGCTGTCCCCTTCCAGCTCCAGTTCACTTGTTATTCTGATCAGCCCAGAAGCCTCCTTTGCATAATTTTTTGCTTTCTTCCACGCTCTGGCTTCGCTGTCACGGTTCGCACGGGGTTTCGTTCCTCTCATTAATTTTATTGCTCCATATGAGCATCCTGACTGGAGGGGCTGTCAAAGCCTTTGTGCCCCCTGAGGCTGAGGCTGGCTGGGGGTGAGCTGGGGGCCCTCCGTGGTGGGGTCTGTGGACCCTCTTGTCCTTCCTGCAGCCCCTGCCTCTCAGCTGTGCTGGCTGAGAACGTTGCAGCTCATCACAGCCAGCTCACAGCACTGCCCAGGCCCAGAACCAGGGCAATAGACAGGGGACCCCCTGTTTAAGGTGCCCTCCTGGAGTTATTTCTAGGTGCTTGACTTCTCTCTCTCTCTCTATTTTTTTTATTTTTTTTTTCTTTCTGCAAATACCTGCTGTCTCCTTTCTCTGAAGGAGGATGCTGGACCCAGTAACAGCCACACCGGTCCCTGCTGAGGGAGGAGCAGCCCTGTGCCTGCCTTCCCCCTCTGACAAACCCAGGATTTGCTCCTGAAATCAGCCTCCCATGCAACTTCCATTCTTTTTCCTAAGGAGGATCAAAGCTGAAACATCTCAGTTCCTACAGAGGAGATAAAGAAGGGAAATGTCAGATGATGCTTCTGGCTCCAAAGCCGGGTCCTGCCTTGAGTGAGAAGGGGCTAATGCATCATCCCCATCCCACCCCATCCCATCCCACCCCATCCCACCCCATCCCATCCCATCTCCACCTTCATCCCCAGCCCTATTCCCATCCTGTCAGACAGTGCCTTCCTCTTTTCCCCCAGAGCCCCAAGCCTTGGGCTGGAGCCTGGGCAGGGTGCCAGAGGAGTCATGCAGATGAGATGCAAAAGAGCAGGACACAGATTTCCATCTTTTGCTCCACATAGGAGCTGCTTGGAAGTGTACCAGGATGGGTGGGAATTGCTTTAGAGCTCTCCCTGGGTATCAATGCCTCTGCTCCCGAGCCCACCAGGGATTTCTGGACCTGGAGTTCAGAGGTTTGAAGACTTTGAAGCATTTCTTTTCCAATCATGTTCCTCTTTGTGCAAAGGCAGCTCCATCTCCAGCCATTACCTGGTTACATTTGGTCTATGAATTGCTTCTCTGAAACTCCCTGCATTTTAGATGATTAAACAGACCCTTCCTTTCCATCCCCACCAGCTCTCTGGTCCTGGAGCTATGCTGATGCTCAGAGGGCACCCAAAACCTGCTTTCTCCTGGCTGATCCCAGCATTTTTTCCAGAGGTGGCTGCATGCCTGCTGCAGCATCATGTAAAAACTTTTTTTCTGCCTGTAGCAAGTGAAACTCCTTGATCCCTACCCAAGGACCAAAGGTAACATCGGGAAGGTCCCTTCTCCCTCCAAGTCCTCCAGAGGATGCTGAGTGTTCCTCCTGGGGGGGTTGGGGGGTTTGTCCCTGGATTTCTGCGGGATCAAGGGTGTTCCTTGGAGCATCGTGTCAGGCAAACCCATCCCCATCCCCTAACTCACGTCTCTCTGGCTCCTCCTGAAGGAGACAGCCCCGTGTAGCTGCAAAGGCAACCAACACTTTGGGTGGGATGAAAGCAGGGGGTGAAAGCCGAGAGGAGACACAGAACTTATCCCCCTGTCTTTTTTTTTTTTTTTTTTTTCCTATTTTTTTTATTTTTCTTTATTTTTTCCTATTTTTTTAATTTTTTTTTTTTTTTTTTTTTATTATTTTTTTTTTTATTTTTTTTTTTTTATTCATAGTGGTATCCCTGCCGCCTGGCACCCACCCCCTCCCTCCACTGATGCCAAAGTGGGATTTTGGGGGGATGCTGGCGGGCAGGGACCCAGCCCCAGAGGTGGGAGGAGAAGCCAGGGTCAAAACTGGAGACCTTGATTTCACAGAACTTCTCCATGCTGGCAACAAGACCAGAAATCCATCCTTGGAGAGCAGGAGAGAGAGGTGGGCTCTGGGCAGACACAGCCCTTTCCTCTAACATCCCTTCTCCCAGGGCTTGGATTTTGTCCCCTGGCCTTGGAGTTTGGATTCTGCTGCCACTCTCTTGACTCCCAAATCCTGCCAGTAGTGATAAATATCCCCCCTGCTCTGCTGGGAAGGGATTTCCTGTTGAGGCACGGAGCCTGTTTGGAAGGACAACCCTCTGGGCTGGCTTGCTCCAGGGCCACCAAGCCCTGGATGCCCTCTTTGTCCCTGGTCCTTGCCAGATCTTGTACAGAAAACCCAGCTGGCACCGAGCTGGGAGGTGGTTATTCATTCCCTAGCCAGGGAAGGCACAGTCCTTGTGTTCTGTTGTTTTTTCCTTTTTTTAATTTTTTTTTTCCTTTTTTTTTTTTCCCCCCCTTTTTCTTTTTCCTTTTCTCTTTTTTCTTTCTTTCCTTTTTTTTTTTTTTCTTCCTTTCATTTTTGCTTTGAGCTTTTTTTCCCTGTGGGACAGGCAGCTGTAATGGAAAGGCGAGACCATGGTGGGAAGGAGATGGGCAGCTACAAGGAAAAAGAGATTGCTTGGAGAGAGAGCAGCTCCCAGTGGGTTAAAAGTCCCATATTTGTGCTCAACTCAGGCTAAAAGTTGGAGTGTCAGCTGTGGCACCCACCCGTGTGGCAGCTGGAAGAAAATTGTTGTCCAGTGAAGTGTCCACCGAGGAGGACAAAGTGTGACAGCTTTCCTCCACTTCTGGGGACAGGCATGACAGACACTGATGTTTTTGTTTGCAGAGGTTGCCTGAAATGAATCACATCCTTGGGCTCCAAAATAGCTGGGGAGGATTCTCCCTGGGGACTTGGTTACCCCAGAGAGGAAACAGCAAAACAAGAAGCTAAATATGAAGCTGATGCTTCCATGTGAAGCCCAAAGACAGCACTCAGGGCAGCACACATCCCCCCTGTACTCACCTAGCATGGAATGAAAGAAGCAGCTATTTCCAGATGTCCTCAGCAAACACAAACTTCCCCAGCAGTTAATTTTTCCCCCTTCTTTAAAGTCTTCTGCAAGCTAAGGAGTTGGGCTTTGTGGTTACTTAATCTGAGTTCAAAGTCCATGTTGCTCTAAGTGAAGATAACTTAAATAAAGAATTATTATTATTATTATTATTATTATTATTATTATTGTTGTTATTATTGTTATTATTGTTATTATTATTACTATTTCAGGGAACCAACCATTTGGACACTACAAGTCACATACCTGGAGCATCCTTCTCTCCAAGCACTCCCTGCCCGTGAAGGCTGCAGTACAGACCTGCAGATCTTTGCTCAGCCCAGTGCTGCCAGTGGTCCCACGATAGCTTCCAGGATAAATCCCAGTGTCCTATGAGATGCCTGTGCTAAAGGGAAGGGCTGGATCCAACCCTTCCTGCAGCAGGGATTTTCCAGGAGCTGTGGTGTCCAGAGGGGCTGCTCAGGAGCCCAGACTCTTCAGGCTCCAGCAGGACCTTTACTGAGAATCTCCCAATGAGGAGGGATGTGTGGGCCCTGCCCAAATCAGAAGCCCAAATTCAGAAAAGAGATAGTTGGAACTTTTAATTTGGAAATAACAAGGTGGCCAAGGCATAGCTTTCAGGAGATGAGGGGCAGCTCCCCCCACACTGGCTGGAAGCAGCCCTAAGGATGGATAACACATCCCCTCTGCCCCCAGCCCTCTCTCAGTCCCTCCTACATTTCCTTTGCACCAATCCCAGAAAACATCATTTTCCTGCAGCATTTTTCCCAGGAGAACATTGGCTTCAGGTCCCCATTTCTCACCAAGAGCCAGCGGGACCTTTAGGGCTTTCCTGAATCCTTCCTTTCTGGAAGCCCTTTTTCTCTTAGGTGACATTAACTGAGAGCTCTGTCACTCCACCCCACTTTAATGATTTCCTCTGGAACATTTTGTGTTGAAGAAACGAATCTGTTCCCCACCTGAGGTGAATCTCTTGCGAAAAAAAAAAAAAAAATTAAAAAAATCCCAAACCAACCCTTCCAAAACCCCCCCCAAAAGCCCCATTTCTGAGCAGACCAGGAACTTGTCACCAACTCCTGCCACCCTAATTACAGCGTGGAAGAATGTGGAGATGGCAGAGGTCCCTAAAGGTTCCAGGCAGGATATTACCAGGCTCTGCAATAACATTTGCTATAATAAACCCACCACTCCATGCCAGGAAGGGCCCCAGGGTGCAGGGAGGGGGGGGGTCTGCACAGAGGGATCCCCACCATGGTGTGGGGCTGGCTGGGAAAGTGGGGGTGGTCCTAAGGGGGGTGTTGCTCCCCTGCCTTCCCCCAGGGGGTAAATTCAGGCTGGCTCCAGGTGGCTGCTGGGGCTGCAAATTGTGCCCTTGGACTTTGGGTTCTGTGGCAGAGTTTGGGAAGGCACCTCCTGGCTGGGCAACCAACCCAGGCTTCTCCTTCAGCTTCCTGCATCCTGCTCCTGGTAGTTGGGCTCCTGCCTGGCTCTGCCTTCCCAGGACATACACCTGGAGTGGATCAAGGCCATCCTGCAACACTCAGCTGTCCAGGACCCTCCTAGGAGTCACCTTGTCCCCATGGCTCTGGTCACCCTTGAACAAACTGTTCAGGAGGACTCTGCTTGGACACTGTTGGGTGGCTTGAGCCCAAGCAGGGGGAAAACTCCCTGGATTCATACAGAGCCAGAGCCCAGGGTGGCTTTGGGACATTTCCTTGGCCACGTGGTACCATCAGGTGATCTTTCTATAGGGTCAAGAGCAAGTGCTTGGCTTGGACATTGCTGCCCATGTCCCACATCTACCCAGAGATGCTGAGCCCATCACTTCTCTGTCAGCAGCTAACACTTCTGCCCAGCCAAAACCAGTCCCTATTCCCAGTAGGAGTTTTGTTTGGTTTCCATTTCTTGGCTTTGCTCATCCCCACCCCCACTGGGATTTGCTCTTCCCATCCCACCTTTCATTCCTGGGTGGACATTTCTGCCCTGTGGGCCTTTGGTGGGTTTTCCAGGGAGAGCTGCTGGCCAGGGCAAAAGGGGCTGCTCCCTCTCCAGCCTTTAGGGAACAAGGCACCAATTCAGCAGGAAATTTAATGTGTGCTCCTGTCCCATCACACCTCCCTACTCCGTGCCCTGAGCCATTTTGGGGAGGTGTTTCTGGGATGGCAGCATCATTCCATGCTCTCCCATCCCAGGTTGGTTTCTTCCTGACCTATCACAAACTCCAGAGGCAGATGAGGTCCATCTCTTGGTGTGGGACAAGGCAGCTGTGTGCCAGTCCAGGGGGACAACACGTGGGTGATTTAGCCCAGAAATAAGATGAGCAGAAATCATTCAGGAGGGGGGGGGACTCTGGAAAGGCTCCAGCAGACCCCAAAGAGGCTTGGGCCAGGCTCTGCTTTGGGGAACCATAAATAGAAGTGGAGTTTCTCCATAGCCAGGGCTGTAAGAGCCATTCAGAGCTGCAAATTAACAGCTACCGTCAGACCCATCTGTGCACACCCCAAGCCCAGCTCAGATTCCTGCTCCCTGGCTTTAACCTGATGACCATAATTACACACTCGTTTATACACCCAGCAGCACCTGAATGCTTTACAAGACAAACACCTAATCCCGCGTGGAAATTATAGCCACATAATATCTCTTTTCATTATTTGCTGAGGTGTTGAGTCTGATTACAGCACACACTGTTTGCTTTGTACCAGGGTAAAGCCTCTGTAATTTCTCTGCAAGTCAACATCATTCCAGCCAGGAGGCTGAAAATCTGCAGGCTACTGTGCAAACGAGCTAGCAAATATTAATCCATGGTAACTGAGCTGGGAGGTGGAGGCAGGCAAGGGGTGAGCAAGGTTATTTATACCCCCCCCAGGATTAATAATGCCAAATTAAAAAAAAAAAAAAACAAAAAACACACACGCAGAAAAAAACCCCCACTAAAATAGAAGAAGGAGGGGTGTGAAATGTTCCTGCTGCTGTCCCTGCTCCCTGGAGAGCAGTGTGTTTTCCTGGGGGGCTGCTGAAAGGAGGGAAATACTGTGATTCAGGAGATGGGTTCCCCCTTCTTACTCCCCTGCTTTCGAGGGCTGACAGAGATGGGTTGAGCATCTCACGTTGTCCTGACACATGGCCTGCCATGGCCTTCCCACGTGCCCTGGAGAAAGTCCCTTTATAGTGCTGTGACTCAGTTTCCCCATCTTTAAAACACAGAATGTTAATGCTTTCTAATTCCTCAGAGCAGTGGATGAGAGACCTGGATACCCAGAGCTACAGCAAAGGGCACCACTGGATGGCTTTAAACCAAGCATGGAAGATCTTTGTCTGATGCCATTTTCCCAGGTGATGGGGGGACCCAGGTTGGGTCTGGGCATGGATTCTTTCCCAAGGAACCAACAGGAGCTGTGGGGGAGACCCCTTCATGGTGCCTCCTGCCCACTGGGATGACTGGGAAACCTCACAAATCTCCTATCATCCCCCCCAAAATCCACTTTCCCATCAGTGAGGATACCACCTCCCCCAGCTCATCGCTCAGCATCTGGCCTGCCATGGTCCTTGGGATGTCTCCCAGATGGGAGATTCCCTTGTGTCCCACCTCTGCAGGCTCCCAGAAATGGAGATGTGGAATTGGAACCCCCACATTCCCCCCCGGAGCTCCTGGCAAGCTTTGCCCTGAGCGGGGCAGTGGCAGCAGCACCTCACCAGGGTTCTGCAGCCTGGCTCCACGGCTTGGTCTCTCCCCAGGAAAAATATGGGATGCAACAGGAGTGACGTTGTCTGGAAAGAAAGAAGGATTTGCTTTAACCTGTGGGTTTGCAACCAAAGTACACAGGCAGGCTTTGGGCTAGACTGTACCCTGGGCCCCTGCCAGGCAATGGGACAAATCCGGGGCTGATTCTCTGCCCTGCAAACTCTTGCTCAGTGGTTTTAGGGTGGTTCACTCCAGGTTTCCACCCAGGGAGCTGGGGGGGGAGCCGAGGTCACCCCAGTGCTGGGCAGGAGGGAGGTGAGGGTCGAACAGCAGCAGCATCCCTGCTCCGGGGGTGGCACGAGCAGGGGGTGATGTTATTGGAATCCATGTCAAATGGGTGTTAATGAAGGAAAACCAGGCCCACGGATTGCATCCCTCTTAAATCTTCAGGAAAACGTGTTTGCCTGCTGGAGGGAGGAGGGGAATGATTGTTCCCAGCATCAGGGGCCCCGGGTGGCTCCCGGCCGGTGCCGAGCTTGAGCCACCACGGGTCCCCAGCACCCCAAGCACCCGCTCTGGATGGGTGCCCTGAGGCTCTCCAGAACCCTCCAGAAGGATTTCAATTATTTTTAAAAAAAGAAAACGCAACTAAACCAACTGAAAGCCAACAGGAGTGAGCCAGGTCCCTGGCTTTGCCCTCCCACCCCGTTCCGACTCCCGTGGGCACACGCGTGTGCAAATGTGGGCACGCGGCCACACGCGTGTTCCCCGTGTCCAAACAGAGGGATGGGGGCTGTGCTGGGCCCAAACTCAGCCTCTCAAAGATGGAGAGGCAAAGAGCTGTTTCTCCAGCACTCAAGTTTTACTTTCAGACTCCAAGCTGCCTTGCCAAGTGTTATAAAAATATATCAGTGTGAGCCAAAACATTTAGCACTCCACTTATTACTTTAAGGTTATAGGTTAAACAAATTCCTTCTCAGAATTTACTGTGTTCATTTTAGCTTCACAACACAGCCCTGCTAGTGGTAGATATATTTCACACTGTAATACCTCCCTTATGGATTGGAGGGGGGGGGGAAAGGAGAAGAGGAAAGTAGCTTTCTAAATTTTTATGTGAACAAAAGCTACTATATAAACTAGCTGAAAACAAGTCCTTTGCAAGAGATAGTTTGTAAAACTTATTTTCCAGTAACCAATAAACCAAGAATGAAAGGTAAAGTTTGTTTTTCCCTTACCTAATAATTTTTTTTCCATGAGTTTTGCTTTTTTTTTTTTTTTTTTTTTTTTTTTTTTTACAATAAAGCCTAAAAAGAAAATAAAGAGTTGAGTTCACTCTTTTGGGCAAGCAGGTGCAATTGTTCCAGGCAAAGTGCACCTCTGCGAGCCCCTTAAAACCCTCTTAGCTGGTGCATAAGTTCAGATAACAGCTCTGCTGAAGTTATTTCACATTCAGCTTTAGGCTGGGGGGAAAAAAAAGAGAGTTTGGAGCATGAGGACTTCTGCTTTGCAGCTCTTGCTTTGCCCAGCACAAGATAAACTCTTCTGTTTCTCATCTGCTCAGTGGTCCACATAAACTGAGTGCATCTTCACAACCCCTGTGTCCCATGTCACCTCCACTCCACCCTGTGCAAGTCACAGAATTTTCCAGTTCCAATTTTCTGCCATGGGCAGGGACACCTCCCACCAACCCAGGGTGCTCCAAGCCCCATCCAACCTGGAGCAACACTGCCAGGGATGGGGAATTTCCACCTCCAGTCCCTACAGTGGGAGCCTCCAGTCCCATCCAAGCCTGGAGGTGATAATTCCTATCTGGAGGAAACCTTCTGAGAGGGGAGGATGCAAAACTGAGGGAAGGGATAGATGCTCCACCATATGATGCCATTCCCATTGGTGCTGGAAAAGCTGGAAGCAGCTCCAGGATGCCAGGGAGGGAACAAGGCTGGAAGCTGGCAGTGATGTTTTCCTCAGTTCCATGAGGAAATCAGGGAGCTTGATGGGAGATAATGTGATTGGGGGGGATGTTGGTGATGGAACAGCTTTGGTTTGGTTTTCAGAAGTGAGGAGGGAGGTTGGATAGGCAGCAAAGCTGGTGACAGTGGCACATGGTGACACAATTCTTTGTGTTGTGAAATGCCTGGAGTACCTTGTAGGGACCCTTCACATCCATCCAGGTACCAAAGCAGTTGGCAAATTCTATCTGTTCAAAATCTGAGGATACAGAAAGACAGAAAAAAAAAAAAAAAAAAAAAAGATATTCCAGAGCTCTGGGTTGTCCTGGAGCAGGGAGGGGGCTCCTCCTGCCCTTCCATCCACTTCCAAATCCTTTGTAAGAGGAAGGACCCCAAGCTGCTGGCCTTGCTTCAATGGAAGAGACCTTAACCAAAGGGGAGGGGGGGGGGCAAAATAATAAAAAAAAAAGCATTATGTCCGGTTTACATTTGGGGTTTGGATTTCAGCTCAGAGGGGAGTGGGAAATCAGACATGGAGGTGTCATGTATGCGAGGTAATAAAATTGGGCCAGCAGATTGAAGATGGAGGAGCTGAGGGACTGTTTAGAGGTATCCGTCACATAAATGAGGAGGTGGAGGAAGTCTGGATGATAGTAACCCCATATTAAAAAATTCTGCCCTGTCAACAAGCAAAGAACTACATGGTGGAAATACGCCTGTGCTTGTTGAACTGTGAAACCAGATGTCTTAGAGCAAAAACTCTTGGCCAGGAGGTGGGAAGGGCCGAGAGGAAGGCGTTTGCCTACGATTAGGAAAAAAAAAAATAAAAAAATCCATGCTGCAGCAGCCGTGGTTTCAATTAAAATGGCTCAAACCAAATATTGTTCCTATTAATGGGATGTCCAGCTGTGACACCATCGTGGAGTATCCTTGCACATTCGGCTCAGGCAACAACTGCAACATAATCCCAGCATCCAGAGGAAGGAGCTAAGGAGCTGGGAGGCAGCTCCCACTTTTCCTGGTGGCTCAGCCTAGGTGAGAAGACCCTTGCAGGAAAAAGGGGAAAATCCAGTCACAGCAGATTTGAACCGTGCCTAAATTCTGTCTGTGGGTAAAGGAGGATTTTGGTATGTAAAATAGGGAATGTGGTGTGAGAACAAGCTTTGGACAGAGCAGATACAAGCAGTAGTTACTGCAATAGGAAGAAACTGCTGTGCTGGTTTTCTGAGGATCAAGACAGCTGGAAGCAGCAGCACATTGAATCCTTGCAGCATTTAACTTGTGTTTAAAAAAAAACAAAAAACAAACCCAACCCAACCAACCCTGAGCTCCAGCTCTGGGATGGGAGCTCATGAAGTCCAAGTTTGCAGAACAGGAGCTGTTGCCACCACTTTTAAAGGAGTGTTGCCTTGCAGTGTGGAAACTTATTCATGGTCTGGAAATACATTATTTATCCCCTGAACAAGATCTTGTGTTTCTCTGCCCTTCTAGGGGATGCAGAGACCAAACAAACTGCTCCTTGCCTCAGAGGAGCCTTGTCTGGGGAGGAGCAGTCGCCAGCAGAAAGTGTAAGTGATGCCTCAGCAGCAAAATAGAAGTTAAAGTCACAGATCCAGCAAGGTTTAGAAGTCTCGTGGAAAAAGAAAAAAATAGTTTCTCCTTGGGAAGGTAAAGGGATAGTGAGGGGAAGCAGATATGAAAGCAGAGAGAAGGTGAGGCAGAGGAAAATGTGTGTCCTTGGACACTGGTATGAAACTTGTAAGAAAACGTGATGTGTTGTGGGAGAAGAAGAGGGGGAAGGTAATTGTGGATGTCCTACTAGTGATTAAATGTGAAGAAGCAACTTGGAAGGAAACTGTGTGCATGGAAAATCACTAATTCTCTGGAGAAATAAAAAAAGAGGAGGGAGGTGTGCAGGCACATGGGAGACTCCAGCCTTCTCTGCTGTGCACTCCGGGTCTCCGAGAGGTAAGGAAACACCAGAGGTGATGGAGCAACTGTAACAGAGGAGAAGGATGCTTGCAAGTGGCCCTTCATCTGACAGCTCCTCAGATTTGTATCCCACAAGTGTGAAACACTTGCAAAAAAGTAATGAGCCATGGTAAATCACAGCCCTTGATTCACTGAGTCATGAATGTGAATTTTTCAGTCACAATGTCCTGATGATGCTGAGTGGAAACTCAGCAAAAGTTGCTGAGCTGGGGCTGTGGATGTTGCAGGGTGATGCTGCAGCATTTGCAGAGTGCTGGAGACTTGAAGATCCTTCTACTCCCTTCATGGTACTCCCAATACCTTTGCAAGAGACATTCCAGAACTTCTCTATAGCTTTTCTGGAGCTGCTTTAGAGGCAAACCAAACCTTTCCTGGAGCTTCCCAGAGCATCACATCATCTTTCTAAAGGCAACCAAGACATCTCTGGAGCTACTCTGGAACCCCACAGAGCCATCCCCATAGCACAAGTACAGTGTGTCCTTGGCTTTTCTTCAAAGTCTTTCCTGGAACTCCTAAGAGCTTTCTGAAACCACCTCAGAGCCACTTTTGATTTTGGGCAGATCTTGTCTTGGATGCATTCTTAGAGATGTCTTAAATGTCTTCTTTCTTCATTCTTTCATTCATTCGTTCTTCATTTTTAGATGTCTGCTGAGAACTTCTCTGGACATAGTCTACATGCATCTCAGACAACCTCACTCCCAAAGAGACACTTCAAAGCTTTCCCAGAGCCATCACAGAGCTTCCCTGGAGCCTTTCCAGAGCCCCTCGGAAGATGCCAGTCAGCAAAATCCCAAGTCACAAGGTGACAATTGCTGAAGTCACAAGTCTGCGAGTTTAGAAGCCACAAAACAACAGAAACAGCTGTAAGTGACATCCAGCAGGACTGTGTTCCATTAGGGAGCTTCCAGAGACATGTTAACTCATGTTAAATTAGGTGTAAAAAGGCATCCTCCCCATTTCCCCAGGTCAGCAGGGAGCAGGGTACCCTGGGGCTCCCATCACACGTGTTCCTCTGCACACCGGACACAACCCGGGGTCTAAACAGCTGCTTCTTTATCAAAATAAGCTGCACTGGGGAGGGATTTGAGCCTGAAGTACAGAAACCTTGATGGTGCTGATAATGCAGAGAGTACAGATGTTAGCAGTGAGAGTCTGGCCTCTTTTCCATGACCATCAGCACGTCCGTAATGGTTCGGCTTTGCTGGGATGTTTATTCGCAACGTTGACATCTGGATCAGTTCCTCTGGGGTGGGATAGACACAGGGATGGGGTCCAAATCCTCTTTTAAACCTAACTAGATCGCTCCTGTGGTCTTAACAATGGTGAAAGGGTTTGTTCCAGCCCTCCTTCCCACTTTCAAATCCCTTTGAACTTCCTGTATCCTCAGCTAAAAGCTGTTCCTTGAGCCCCTGCTTTGCAATGGGTCCCTCACCTCTTCAGCAGCATGGAAGGGGAAAAGAGAATTTCTTTAATTAATTTCAAGAGTAGGACAATCTGCTGAGCTGGTGGAGATAGGAAAGGATCAGCTCTGGATGATAATTAATTTCAAGAGGATGATAATTTACTGAGCTGATGGACACCAGCAGCACACCTTGACCTGGTTGTGCTGGAACCTCAGGCTACACCAAAGCTTGAAGATTTCTCTAAGCTTTCTGGCAATTAAGAAAATGAGTCAGACTTTGCCATGTTTGCTCATCCTTCAGTTTTTCTCATGGAGGTCTTGCATAATTCTTTTTCGGACTGTGATGAGGCCCACAATCCACTTCTCTAGGTGAACTTAGCAGGATTTTGAGAAACCAAATCTCACAGTCACAAGCTATAGACATGAACATCTCTGTGGGATTAACTCTGCTCTTGTTCTCTATGATTAATATTCTTCCTACATTTCAGCAGAGCATTGCTGGTCAGCTTGTGGAGCTCCCAGAAGGACAGAAGAATTCCTCAGCCAGTGAGGCTGTTTGCAGATGTCTCAATTTGTCCCTCATCTTCCCATAGCACATAAGGCTGTAGTTTTCAATGTCACCTATGGTGCTACTCGAGCTGCCCTTGGGCACCTCTCTGCTCACCCAGACTTTCTCCATGGAGCCACCCACTCACCACTTCCAGAAGGGAAGGTCTTCCTTCCCTTCCTTCCTCCCTTCCTTCTTTCCCCTTCCTTCTCCAATATGCCAGCTCTGCATTCACCACCATGTCCCTCCATGCAGACCTCAGCCTCACCCAAATCATCTGGTTTAAGTCCCTCTTTCCGTGGAAAATCACAAAAATCACCCATTTTTCCACTTGAGCCCTTGTCTCCCCAGCATCCCCTGGCCTCCTCAAAACACCCTTGCTTTGTTTCACACCAAAGTGCTCAGTGGAGCTTTGTGATTGTGTGTGCAGGCCTCATATGGCTTTTAATTTCTTTTTTTTCTTTTTTTTTCTTTTTTTTTTCCTTTTTTTTTTTTGCTTGGACAAGGAGCAGTGTAATGTCTGTCTGCTTTTCCTGTTTGTCTAGTTCTTGGAAACCACATGTTCTTCCTTCACCGGCAACTTCGTATTTATTAATCTGCAAAACAAGGCTGCAGGCTTTTTTTTTTTTTTAAAATTTTTATTTATTTATTTATTTATTTTATTTGCAGCAGCAGCAGTGGCAAGTTGGCCAGGGTCCAGGGAGACCCTTTAGTCACTTCATTTAGGCAGTCTGCAATAAGAGGAGGGCAAACCCGTCAGGGAGCAATTCCAACATTCAGACGCCTGCACCTCAACTCTCATTTCTACCTCATTAACTTTACAGTTTGACAACTTCACAAGCCAGGGACTTCTGTCGTGGTTGCTGCTGCACAGCCAAGGGGCAGACACCTTCTTCCAAGTGTGCTGAATGACTTTGTCTAGGACTGCAATGGATTTTCCTGCCCGTTCAGGGAGGAAACTTGCAACTCTTGGCTGGTAGGGTCTTCCTGTGGGTCACAGTTAGGTTTGCATGGTAATTGCCCCCAAGCTCTTGTCACAGCCTCTGCTGCTCCAGGTGTACACCTGGCAATGGTCTTACACACCAGGAACAAGCCCCTTCTTGCTTTTGCCTAGACAAAATAAAAACCAGATGAGGGACAAAGTTAGTTAAAATGAATTAACTAAGCCTGGCTTGGCACTGGAGGTGCAGCTTTGGCTCAGCTTTCTTTAGAAGGAGAGCAGAATACAGCCCAGGGTCAAGAAAGTGAGATGGTTTGATGCTGCCCCATCAGTACTGGGTCAACAGGTAGGGTTTGGCTCCAGCTTCATTAATTTATTATAAGTACAGAGGGTGGGGGGTAGATGCAGGGCTCCCCTCCTGTGGGACAGCTCTTTGGGAAGGGGGGGAAGTCCACTGCCTGCCCATGCTCTGGGGTTTTGTCTTTTTTTTTTCCTTTTTGCCCTGCTGTTGGTACCCACACGTGGTCCTGCTGAGCTCCCTGGGGCTCCTCAGGTGGGATGCACCCCATTGGGGTGTCCCCACTGGGTCCTTGGCCAACTTGGCAGTAGCCAGATGTCCAAACCCAGTGTTTCCTGAGATTTGTCCCCTGTAATAGAACCTCAGGAAAAAAATTCTTGCTTGGCCACATGTAGGATTTGTAAAAGCAGAGGAGAACCCAGTGAACTCTTCCTAATGGTGAGAGGATCTCAGGACAGAGTCTAATTGAAAAGCTCCACTTTTTGTTCACTTTTTTCCTGCCTTGCCATAAAGAACACAACTCAAAGGCACCCAGGGAGAGGCGAAGGCTTGGAAATATCACTTTGATAGCTCTTCTTCTCTTTGTAAAGATGTTTTAACCTTTCAGAGTTCCCAAGAGCTTATTGCACAACTGATGGCAGGGCTTGCTGGTGCCTTGTGCCATGGCTGGTGACCCAGAGCTGGAGCAGGAGCAGTGGTGTAACACCAGCTGGAGAGCCCGAGGAGAAACCCAGCAGCAGTGGTTGGGAAAAGTTATAAACCCTCATGCTTTAATCATCTGCAAAGCTTCAGCTAACAGAGGAAGGGCACTTCCCTTTTGGGCATTTGGCTTTCTGGCACTTCCCTTTTGAGCAGTTGGCCTGAGTCACTCCTGATATGAGGGAGACCCAACTGGATTACATTCCTGACTTGAAGCCCAGCGTGGGGATTCCTGCAGCTCCAAGGTAAGTTGTTTTATCAAGCAGACGGCTCGTCCACCACCACTGCCTGGGGTTTCAGATCCAGCCCTGGCTGGTGCAGACAGGAAAGGATCAGTTGATAGCTCAGAGGCCTTCCAAGGCAATGTGGCTTTGTCCTTGGAGAGATAAGTGTCACCAAGGCAGTGACCCAACAATGCAATCATTCCACATTGACCCAGTCTGAGCTTTCAGACCCTTTGAGTAGCTCAGACTGATTTCACACCAAAGAAAAAAGATGTATAAAACCCAAGAGTCGAACTGGAAAAATGCCTTCTCATGGGGTGTTCCTTGGTCCTCTCAACAGTGGAGGCACAAAGATGCCTTTCCAGAAAGCTTCCTGGGTTCCTCTTCAACCCAAATCAGAGAAATTATGTTGGGAATATGGATGGGAAATTTGTTTGGCTGCAGAAAGACTGCTTGATGGGGTGAGAGGTGGGAAGATGGGGAGGTCAAACGAGGGACTAAAGAGAAAGGTGAGCAGGAGAAGTCACAGCGGGTGTCACACAGTGAAGCCTTTGTTTGGTGTCACGTGTGAAGCACCAGAGATGTGGAGAAGATGTTTCTTCCGTGTAGCAAGAGCAAATGACAGGGTAAGGTCCTTCCTTAACCTGAGAGCAGTGAGATTAGATAAGCCCATGTCCACGGAGTGCAGAATTTTGCTTTGCTCCCAACCCCACCGAGAGGTGCAAGGCACCCTGCAGGTGTGGGATTAATTACTGCTTTTCCTGAAACAGGTTTGGTGTGTGTGGGTGTCTTCTCTTCTCCTAGTGGATAACCCAGAAGGAGCTTTGTCCTGCAGGTCAAGCTGACGAGGTGATCCCCTGGACCTTCCTGAGGGTCAGGACAGAGCTGAGGGGCAGTGGTGGGAGTTTCTGACCAGGCAGAGTTGAAAGAGACAGCAAAGTTCCACTCTGAAATATTAAGAGGCAGAAGAAGATAAAACAGAACCCCCTCTGGTTATGAAGTGCTTCTATTTTCCCTTTCCTCTAATAGATCAAAGAGGTGTTTGATGAAATTAAAACCTTGGGCCAGCTCTTTTGATGGCATAAATTGACTTTGCTCCAACTTAGTGCAGGTGAGAATCTGACTTTATCTATTTAAATAAGTCTGGTGCAGTGCAGTAAGTTATAAACTCGTGGAACTTACTGATGCAAGATTATTGTTATAGCAAATAGCATAACGGATGCCAACATGGTTAGACTCATCTGTGTGAATTAGAATAGAAAAGGTCATGGCTGTAACAAAAATGAGAATATCAAGCTAGATTAGTTCACCAGAAAATGAACAAAGAGACCTGGAAAAATCTGGTGAGCCCCTCCAACACT
Organism: Phaethornis superciliosus; assembly: GCA_023637945.1. NCBI lineage: Eukaryota > Metazoa > Chordata > Aves > Apodiformes > Trochilidae > Phaethornis > Phaethornis superciliosus. The sequence goes on along the minus strand of JAJQWJ010000018.1, from coordinate 5,605,055 downwards.
TTGAAACCAGCCCCTGGTTCCAGCCACAGTTTGCTGCATGGCATTGCTTGGGCAAAGGGTTGGGCACAAAATACCCACGAGGTGAATTTAATGGGAATTCTTGATCTTCCCTGAGCTGGAGCAAATGGGTCTCCTGATGAAAGCTCGTTACTCCCTTGTTATTATTTACTTGAGGCTGAGCTGGAGCTTGAAACCAACAATCCTGACTTTCAGTTCACCCCCTGCAGACTCGTGGTACCTCCCTGCCAAAAGGGGTGAGCTCCACCAGGGGATAAATCCTCTCAGAGGTGCAGCTGAGTTCACCCTGGGGGGAGCAATGAACAGTGGGCAGGGTTCATAGCTCACCTGTGGATGGCAGGAGATAGAATTTGCTGATAAATGAACAGTTAGAGGCCACCAGCAGCCTGTCCCTGCTAACAACATGGAGAGGTTATGTCCTTCTTGTGTTACATTTAGGTTTTGCAGCAGCTTCCTGGTCTCTGGGTGGCCTCTACCAGGAGCTGGGAGCTGGATTCATGGATGAGCAGTGTGGCTGCTGGGTGCCATGGGGCTACCAGCACCCCAGGAGGACACATCTAGGGAGGGGACCTTGAACTGAGCCCTCCTACCCATGACATGGTGCTGTCACCCTGCCTGGGGCTCTGCCCCTCTCCCCATCCACTCATCACCCAGGCAACAGTCACTCATGCAGGAAATTAAAGCTGGAGAAAGATGTTTCCCATTGTTTCAAGTTAATTGGGTCACCCAGACTGAATCCTGTGTGGCTCCATTGCTCCCCATGGCAGTGGCACAGTGGTGGCATCACCTTTGTCCTGGGAACACTGCCACTCCCCAGCTCTGCCCAAACCAGGACAATCCCAGAACAAACCACACCACTGCCCTGGCAGCCCTTCTAGCTGCCTGGTATGGGAGTGGCAAACTTGTTCCAAGCCATAAAAAATGCATTATTTTTTATTATTTTTATTAGCAGCAGAGGGTGAGGAAGTTCCCTATGGCCACATCAGCACATTTTGATCATCACCATCTTTAATTCTTTCCAGGCCCTGGGACAGAGAGTATATTTAAAGAACTTTTCACCTTTAAAAAACATGCTCTCTAACAATTCTTTCAGCTTTATTTCTCAGTCAGTGGCTGAGTCTGGTGCGCAAGGCAGGTCCAGACTGCAGCCAGGACCACTCTGATGGGAAGCAGCCTTCTGCAGATGCAGTTTGTGGAGAAAAATCAGGAGGATGAGCACACACACTCCTGGGGACAGCCGTGATATGATGCTGGCTGAGCTTAGGTGACTCCCCACGTGTGCCTGAGAGAGGCTTGGAGGAAATTTCCTGGCTGGTTGTGGTTCAGGGATGAAGATCATGTTCTCCGTGGTCTGCCTGGAGCCGTTGCCTGTGCCAGCAGTGGCTGGAAGGAGCTCAGGGCTCATTTCTCCAAATAACTTCTCACTCAGCACCTACCTGCTTCCAGTCCCACCATTTCACCCACTTCAGACACTGGGGTAATTTGAAGTGAATTCTCAGTTCATACACAGACAGCGGGGCCGCCCCGTTATTTATTTCCAGCGATCCACCAAGAGTTAAAAGGAGAAGAAAACATTTGGCTTTTAGCGGTTTACAAAGCCTCATTACAGCTGAAATAAAGTAACCACTAAATCTTGTGTGGTTACAGAGGTCACTGCTGTTCTGGCACCGTGGCGCCAATTCCAAGGCCAGGAATTTCATTTTTTTCCTCTCGGGAAAAGCGCGCACAAAGTTGAAGGGATGGCGAGGGGCTGCCTGGCCACACAAGGGCTCTTTCATGCCAGAGGGTCCCTGGGTGGCAGAGGGGACAATGTGCCACCTCAGCCCTCTGCCACCCTGATGCTCCACGTTTGGGCTTCGCTGCTCTGGCTGGAGAGTTCAGAGGGGCTCGGAAAAGGTTTTGGGACTTTCCCTGCCTTCCCCCTCAAGTCAGGAGCTATTACTTGAGTGTGTGCAGGGATGGAGGGGAGCCAGGAAAAGGCTGAGCCTCATTAATGACATTTTTCAACCTGTCAGGTGGCCCGGGGGGGTGTTTGGACACAGCAGGGTTGGGGCTGTGTCCTTGACCACCCCCATCTGCAGGTCTGGGAGCTGTTTGCTGCCCACCCCCAGTGTGGGACCATCTATGGTGCTGCTGAAGGAGCCCAAAGCCAGGTTCTGGTGGCCAGCCCAAGCCCCAGGACTAGGGAGCTTCTAGGCTGGTGTCTGGGCCATGTTTGGAGGAACATTCCGCCCCTGTTTGTCCATATTACCAGCTCTGGACTGCATCTCCTGCAGCAGTGAACCAAAATCTCGTGTTTCCACAACTGAGTGAAGATGGGAAAGGATGGAGCAGGGCAGGGATCAGGCAGAGCCAGCCAGGGGACTTCGTGACCCTCAGCACTTTCTTTTCTGGCTGCTGGAGATCCCTAACAAGGGAGGATGGAGGATGCTGACCCAGCCAGGTCCTCCAAACCTCTGCTCCTCACAGGGATGCTCAGGAAAAAGCAGAAGACAAACTAAACCCCGGGAAAAGCTGCTGCAGACACCCATTCAGATTTAAAAGGGCCTTAATTCAGTTTCTTACATCCCATGCCAAGTGAATCAAACCGAGCTGAATCAATGGCATTTGAATTTTGAATGAAGTCTGCTCAGAGTTTTAGGGTGGCTCAATTGATCTGCTCTAAATTCACACCTTTAATTAACTGGAATTAATTTTCCCAAGTGTCATGGCATGCAGACAGAGACTTGGTTGATTTATAAAGAAAATTCCAGACCCAGCTTCTTTCCATTCACTGCTGTTCAGCACGCCACCAGCATAGCAAATTCAATAAAGCTGATTTATTTAATAAGTGCACTATAACAAATTAAATTAAACACGTTTAATACAAACAGATGATGCACCTCATTTAAATGTTAGCTCCTTAATTAAAACCCAGCCACTGTGTTTTGCCCTTCCATTGCCTTCCCCGTGGAGCCTGGTTGTAAAGTTACTTCACACAGATGTACCCAGACTCAGTTGTGCTCTCAGGTTATACAGCTCACCCCCTTCTCCTCTGCACGGGCTTGGCAATAAGCAGGTTTGTTCCCAGCACATCTGCTGTGAAGCACGGCCCATCGTGGGGATGACAAAGATTTATTTCTGCTGATGGAGCTTCAGGGCACTGGGTTTGGAAACCCTCAGGAGGTGGCTGCTGCTCCCAAAGGAATAAATTCAATGTTTAACAGCTCAGCGACACACAAGCTGCTGGGGTCTGATGGAAACCTCAGCACCTTGGGAAGATTTTGGAGGAGCCACGAGGCTCGTTCAGAGCTGGGGGGCAAATTCTGATCCAGGAGTGCTGGGTCTCCAGGATGCTTACAGCTCCTGGGGGGAAACTCAGGGCCAGCTGAGGGGCAATCCCAGATCTGGGCTTTGGTCTGCCAAGAGCCTGATGTGACCAAGAGCCTCTGGAAATGGTGCTCAAGCAGTTCCTGTTCTCTTTTCCAAGCAAGAACAGCCCAGCCCTGACTTGTGGGTGCTTTGCAGCGAGAAAAGTTCCTCGTGTTCCAGTTGGTGCAGTTTAATTCCCAACAAATCCGTGGCTCCTGTGCCTGCTCCCTGACTGATGTGTCAGTCATGGGAAGGCAGATGAAAGGAGGAGATTGTTAAAAGAAAGCACTGCACGAAGAGTGGTGCTCTCCAGGCTACTGACACCCCGTTGACACAGCCTTTGATTTACAGCCATGGAAACTGCAGCACGTCCCCTGCAAGCTGCATCCAGTGGGATGCTCACCAAAAAATCGGGAGAGAGAGGAGAAATGCCCAGCTCTAGGGACACAGAAGGTGACAGCACCGGTCACCAGCAGAGCACTGTCCACCCCCTGAGAGACTTTATTTTGAAAACAACCATCCAGCTCTAATTGCCATCCTTATTTTTTCATTATTCTTAAGCCATAACGCTCTGTTCTCAGGGCTGTTTGCACTGGCAGCTCTCCACATAATGCAAGGTTCAGGAGAGGAATACAATTTCTTGCCCTTCCGTATCTCATTTGTTTGGGCATCATTTCTGCCTAATCCTCAGTTAATTACTTGAAGATGATGGCTTCCACGAATGAAAGAGCACCTTTGTGCCTGCTGTATTTTAGCACTTCCATATCATCGTTTAGGAACACGAATTTAATATCACAACCAGTTTTGGCCTTTGCTTCCCTTGGGAGATGTTTTACCACCAGCAAACTGCTGGCTCTGGTGGCACAGGGAGGTGGGGGCTTGTCAATTGGAGTCTTATTCTATGGGTTTGGGTTTATTTTCACAAAGAGTTTCCAAAAACCTTGGTGGGGATTAAAAAGACTTATGAAACCTTGACATTCCTCATTAGGAAAGAACATAATTTTCTGGCTAGCCCTATGAAAAATACCTCAGCTCTGCTACATGAACAGCTGAAGCTGAAGCTGAAGGGGCACACTTCTTAACACTATTAAGAAACAGCATTGTGGTGGTGTTTTCTGAAAGACCCAGGCAGTTAGGAAAGGCACAATGCCTCCAAGAATGTTCCACTCCTTTCTCTCTTACCTCCTTGTGGTGAGCAAATCCTCAAACAACTTCCTGACCAACACCCACTGATGTGCTAATTATTGAAAAATTGAAAGAGGAACAATGTGCTGAGGCTAAAAGGAACACAACGCAGGGTGTGGAATGGAAACGAAGTGATGGGAGTGAGGTTAACTTTTGAAAAGCTTTCCTTTTCAAGCTGCTTCCAGGAATTAGCATAAAATTATAGGAAAATGATGATTTCCAGCCTGCAAGCATGTTTTCCTTGATACTTGGGACATTGCAGTTACTCGAGATGAGTATCTGTTCCTTCTATAGTTAGGACAGTCAGGGGTTGTGAAGAATAAAATAGAAGAATAAATATCAGATAATGGAGACCTCCTAGATGCTTACAAACCAGGGATTAAATAATTATTCTAGAGTTCAGAAGCAATTCTGCTTTCCTTCCTTGGGATACTTTACAAATCTCAGCTAATTCAAATCTTCAGCATCCCTGAACACAACAAACCCAGTTTCTAGGTGGGGTAAGACATAAACCAGGAGGTCTGATTGAAAAAACCTGAGAGGTTTGTGACCAGACAACCAACCTTCATCCCCTTGGCAGACCCATTGGCAAAGGTTGAACAGAAGGAGTAATTAATACTGGAAATGAGAGGCAAATTAGTTGTTTCCAAGAAAAGGAAGGAAAAGACAAGGCCTGGAGGTTCTGACTTGCTGCTTTGCCCCAGGAGATCAGCATTCCTCCATGGGGATCACCATCAGACAAGGAAAAAATGGGAATGGGGAGAGTTACCAAGGAGAGAGCCACGAGGATGAAATACGAATTGCAAAAAAGAGCAAAGCTTTACAATTTTTTTATCTGACCCCTTTTTCCTCCCTCAGCTTCCCTGGGTGAGAGCAGCCATGAGGTGCCATTAACCACGAGGTGGGATTTCTCTATTATTCCTTTAGACCACAGGGCTGGGAGAGCACATGGAGTAATTAATTTTGACTTACAGAAGCTGTATTAAATTGGATAGAAATGGGTGAAAATAGGATTAGGAATGGAGTTTAGCCAAGAGCAAACAGAATTAAAGCTCTCTAAGAGCAGGTCAACACAGCTGATATCATTGATGCAATGAATGTAGGCAGCTTGGGACATTTTTGAGCAGTAATGTCAGAAATTGTAACCTACCTAGTACCCAGATAAATCAGGAAAATTAAAAACCAAAAAGTGGTGGTTGTTGTTGTATTTCTGGCTGCTCTATCTGATCTGAGCTTTCTGGTTTCTAAGGATTAATACTGAAACAATTGTGCAGGACAAGCAAGTGACTCCATAAACCCCAACCCATCTAAATGTTCTCAGTGCTTTCAACACGTGCACTGAAATCTAATTAGGATGGGATTATGCTTGTCACAAATCATCAGAAAGGGAAGGATCCTTAACGGGAAAACCAGCTCCTCTCCCTGAAAAGCCTTCTCAGAGACAAACCAGACTCAGAACATTTCCTCCCATCAGCCTGGGGCCACATCTCCGGTGGTGTAAATCCACGTTACTCCTCTGATGACAGTCTCCATCCAGTGCCAGGGGTGTGGAAATATTTGGGATGGAGGGCCTGGCTTAATCCAGGTGTGCTGTGAGGAAATAAGGACCCTCTGCTCTGGCTGCCTGGAATTTGTTTGGTCTCTGACACACTTGGTAAAAGTTTTGAGTGTGATTCCTGTTCCTTTTTTTCCCACTGTAGATCCTGCAGCCTAAACTGGCCCAGGTCTTGCTCTTCCCTTACCCCCATGTAATGCCCTCAAGTCAATCCTTGTCTAACTTAAAGCTGCTGATACCCAAATTTGCTGAGGAGTATCTCTAGAAGATCAATGTCCAGGCTTTGTAGAGGGCTTTTCAGCTTCCAAACGCTTGGCTGAGTGTTAACTAACGAGCCCAGAGCTTTACATTTCCCTCCTCTCTTGGCTTTATTAAATTGCACATCCATGGAAGGTCAGGGAGGGTTTGTCAGTGTGTACAGTGCTTGCTGAAGGTCCCCTTTCATGTGGGAATCCAATTTCTGCAGCCACTGGGAGCTGCACATGAACACAAATTTCAGTTGTTTTCTCTGGGGTTTCCATGGTTGCTGGCACTGGTTTCTGTCCTTGTTTGAAGGTGGATGCTTCACAAATGAGTTTTCTTTGGTCTGAGGTAGCACATGACATTGCTAGGGAACCTCAGAGGTTGGCCAGAGGAGCAGAGCCATGTGTCGGGGTCCCCGTGGGGCCACCAGTCAGGGTGCCATGGCCACTCCCTGGGCAGGGACATCCCTGGATGGGTGCTGCCCCCATCTCCCTTTCCCAACCCTGGCAGTAGCTGATGGAGAAAATGGGTGCTTGGGCAAATGTGAGAGTGCACCAGTGCAAGGTGGAGGTCTTGGAAAAACAAACACACTTTAAAAAAAAAAACAAAAAAACCTCTGAAAAGCAGCTCCCTAAACCTAAGACTCCACAGAGCACTGGGCTGGGGTTCTGCCTGATGAGTTCCCAACCTCTTGCGGTGCCTTTTAATTGCCAGAATCTTTCCTTTCCCTCCTTTCAGGCTCCTTCTGCAGGTGTTACATCACGGCCCCAGCTGGGAAGATCAAAGCTGAAGTGTTGGCAAGCTCAGCCCAACATCAGCTTCATTTCTCCCCTATTCATTCCAGAACCCACCCCAGCAGCCACGCGTGCGGCGTGCCAGGGGCATGGCCCGGGGTTCCATGGGGCTTTGCAGGGCCCCACGTGGAGTAATGTACATATTAAATGTAAAAATATAAATATATACAGCCCTTGAAGAAAGCCCCAAGGTCTGCTTGTGTCAGGAGAGGGCACAGAGCAGGGGAGTGCTGAGCCTGGCTCAGTTCTCCTGCGCTGGTTTATGGCAGGCAGGATTTGTGCCAGGACCAGAGCCAAAGCCTTGAGGTCTACCTGCATTTGCAGGTCACAAGCCAGGAGCAGGATTATCCCAAAAGCACGGGAAGAGCAGGTCTAGGGGCTACTCAAGGGCAGAGCCCTGCTCTGCCCCTGAGGGCTCAGGTGGCCTCTGGCAGGTCCCTTAACCCTGGGGGTCTCCCTGTTCCATGGAAAGAGGGGGTGTCACACACAGCAGGGACACCACACACAGCAGGGATGTTGGACAGAGCAGGGATGTTGGACAGAGCAGGGAATTCAGCCTGCTTCCCACATGCCACTGGCCATGGCTGCTGGGGCAGGATGCTCAGGAAAGCGTCGGATGGACCAAACTCTCCCCTGTGCCCAAAGGAATTCTCAGCCCTGGAATTCAAACCAAGCCTCAAATCCAGAATTCCTCACTTTTGCTCGGCGTCTCTATTCCAGTTAGGAATGGTTGTGTCACACAGTCGAGGACACAGGGCTCATTTCCACACCTTGGAAGCAAAGCTGGGTCTTCTCCCAGCACGGCACAGAGGAGGGGGCCAGGACTCAGCCCTCTCTTTTGCAAGAGGAGGGGGATAATGTGGGGATTTTTTTTTTTTTTTTTTTTTTTTTTTTTTAATTTGGTTGGTTGTTTTTTCATCTTGACAGTGGCTCATTACTGGAAGTCAATTCAGATCTCTGTCAGCCTGCTTTTCCTTCCTCTGCACAGCATTTTTACCTCCTCCCCCTTCCTCCCCAGAAGGTAACAGTATCTCCTCCTTAGGCATGCATTCCTTTCTAATAAGGTATTATGCCTCTATTTATATGCATCTTAGGTGCAGTCTGAGGCAGCTGCTGCTCTCCAGAGCCCTGGGTGAGGAGCAGAAAATCAAATTCAGCCTGGAATGTGCGGGTGCACTCGGACATTTGCAGCCCTTCCCCTGCACGTCCTTATCAGAGATGATGCTCCTGGGGCTTGGGGCCACTCTGGCAGGGTCCTCCCTTTGGGGTCCTCTCAGGAGGAGGTCAACCCTACGTGTAGACCCAGTATTCTGTGAATTCTGAGCTGAGGATGTCTTTGCAGAGGCTGAGCTCGCCTGAGCATCCCACCACAGAGGGGTTGAGGCTCCCCAAAATTTTTTGGCCCCTCCAAGGAATTCAGGATGTTGGCCGTGCATGGTTTACAGGGCAGATGTCTGGCAGTCCCGTCCCTTCCCCCCTCCCTGCCTGGTCTCACTCTCTGGCTCTGCCATCCAATACCACCGTGACAAATGGAACACAAGGGCCCAGCTGGACTGAGCTGAAATCGTGCATTTCTGCAGCCCTTTTTGGATTAAACTATCACCGACCCGCCTGCTCGACCTCACCAACTGTCTGTAATGATTTTCCAGGCAGTGAACCCTTTTAGAACCATACAACAGAACCACCAAATTGTTTGGGTTGGAAAACCTCTCAGATCCTTGAGTCCAACCAACCAAAGCCACCACTCCACCATGTCCCTCAGCACCACAGCTCCACAGCTTCTGAACCCCTCCAGGTGCTCAGGGATGGGGGAACCTCCAGGGATGGGGAAACCTCCAGGGATGGGGAAACCTCCAGGGATGGGGAAACCTCCAGGGATGGGGACTCCACCACTCTTTTAGCCTGACAACCCTTTCTCCTGCAGTGGAGCTTAGTCCATCCCTAGCAGAGAGCAGGGCTCAGAGGATGCCAGCAAAGCTCTGCACAGATGCTATGGAGTCACTCTGCTTTGCCCCTTATCTTCTCCCCAGGCTAAAATCCCAGCCTCAGGAAAGACCACTGGGGTTTTGGCTGCTGACCTTAATGAATTTAGTGCTTCCAGCTGGCCCTCCAGCCTCTCCAAAGCCCCTGTTTCACCTGAAACATGACTTTTTTTTTTTTTTTTTTTCCCTTCAAGAGCCCTGGGCTTGGCTTTTCCCCTCCCACAGTGCCATGTGGTGATGATGCTTTGGGGGGAGGGGGGTTCTTGGGGGACCCTCCCCTGCACCTCAGCTGGGGTCAGGGCAGGGAGAAGGCTGTGCCAGGGCAGGGCAGCCCAGGGCTCATCAAGGAGCTAATTAATGGCTCTGCTGCCCTGGTGGGAGCCCTGAACTTCTCCTCCCCAGGGTGAGCAGGGCTCTGACATCAGCCCTTCCTCCCTGATTAACTCTCCTTTTTCCAACCCTAATGAGCCTGCACTTTGAACCCCCCTACCCAGGAGAGGGGGTGACCTGACTCTCTGGGGTCTGATATGGGGGGGATCTGCTTGGGAATGGGGGCCAGGTTATCTGCTCAGCTCAATGCCTGTATTTTCCTTTATTTGCCTTTATTTGCCATCAGGATCCTAATTCAGGTTCCTAATGCAGCCCAGGTGGTGAGGCAGGGAGGGGGGTGAAGTAACCCCTCTGATTAATTGGTCACTGGCTACATGCTCCAGCCTCCACCAGGAACCAGCAGATAGCCCAGGTTAACCCTTTTGGCACCCAACATGGTTTTGAGATGATCCAGAGGAAGGGGGTGATAAGCTAAAGTTTGGGGATGGGGATTTGCAATCAGATGGAGGAGGGGGGGGGGTGGAAATCTGCATCCTCCAACAGCATCACGTTGCTCCTGCTCCTCCTTGGCAAGGTGGTCCTCCCCATGAGCTGTTGGGTGGCTCGTTCATGGCAACAAGGAAATTGGGGCTTGAGTCAAGGGTCTGGAGTGTTCAAGTGGGCTGGATGGCTAACCAGGAACTGAAAAAGGTGCTCTGGCTTTTTCCAAAACAGCGTGGAAAATACCTCCTTTATGGTCCATTATGGTCCCTCCAAACCCCCATTTCCACCTGTTTTCTGAAATGCTGACTTCCTGAAGTGTTTTATTTTCAAAGGGATTTGTTTACAAACAGCTCGACGTGATTTTTTTTTCCTCTTTTTCTTTTTTTTGTGTGAAAAATAAGATGCACCTTAGCACTCAGCCTGATCTCACCTTCCCAGGAATGGAGACTGTCTTCTGTGTCCTCCAGCAGATTTAAACACTCCTTATGCAGAAGAAGAAGGAGCTGTGCCTGCCTTTTATCCTGGCCCTCTCCTGGAGCTGCAAGCTGCAGACACTTTAAGAGCAAGGAGGGAAGTACTAGAGGTGGGCTGTGGATTCCCCATCACTTGAAAACTTGAACCCCAAATATCTGCTATGGCTCACATGGGGTTTCTAAGCTTGGTGTGGAAAGGTATGTCCTGTATTACGTGTGAAGTCAGACTTGATCATCCTAATGGCTCTGTCTGGCTGGAAGAGAATAAGGTCCCATGTGGGTTCCCCTTCCCTTTCATGTCGGAATATTCTGGAGGAAGGCTCTCTGGGAAGGTGAAATGGCAAATCAACACTGAAGCAGCAAGCTGAGGCATCAGGGAATGGCTCAGGGGGAAAATCAAAGGGAAGATGTCTTTGTTACCAACCCAGCTGCAACTTCCTGCCCTGGCTAGAAAATACCCGAGGAGGTGACTTGGAAGGGGATCTGGTGCCTTGCTTCCCCTTAATAAGTGAATCATGAACTTGTAGGGCAAGGGAAAGGTGGAATTCCCAGAAATTATCATCCTGGGGTAAGCACAAAGCCAGTCTCTGTCTTTTGGCCCTCAGATCCCTATAAATAGCTACAGCTTCTTGGTGAGAAGGTTTTTCTGCAGCAAGCACGAGCTGAAGTGGTTGTGCCCAAGTGGCACTCCTGTCATCAGGGAGTCATGGCTTAGAATTTGGGGAGTGACCTGGACCCCATCCAGGGTCAATGGACCAGTTTCCATCTAGGATATATTCTTCATAATTCCCCTTTTTGCTACCCCAATGCCTTTTAATGCCCCAAAGCTCTTTCTCCCCTTGGGGATTTTTGATGTACATGAGGTGGATCTCGTGGCTCTTGCTGTGGTGGAGATTTTGGGCTGTGGCTCGTGGGGTGAGGAAGGTTTTCCACCCCTCTGGGGTGTATTTGCTCAGACCAAAAGGGTTCTCTTCCCACCTGAGGAGTCAAATGAACTCCACGATAATAATGTGTGTTCTGTATCCAAAATGGGGTTTTATTTATGGTGAAAAATGGAAGCAGCAGCTCATTTGGATGGGCAGGTGGGAACACAAGTGGTGTTTTGACAAGCAGCTCAGTAGATATCACTAATATATTATACAAGCATAGAAGTTATTTTGGGAGAACAATGGTGACATTTTAAAGGGAGCCACTGTTTTCCAGCAAAACAATGACATTCTGGAGGGGAAATGCCTCCGCTTTCAAAAGCTGAATTGTTCAGGTGCAGTGACAGAAGAGCAAACATGAAGCAGACTGGTCACATCAGCCTTGCTTTGGAGGTGGAGATACAGAACTTTGTTATTTGGCCTTTTAAAACCCCCATCTGTGTCAGGGGGGGTGTGAAATGAGGAACCTGAGGGAAGGAACCACTGGTGGTTCACCTGGATGAGGAAGGTGGATCCTGAAGGCTTGGTGAAGTCTGCCCAAGGTCTGATGCTTTGCTGGCTTCTAATTAATGCTGAGGATACCCTGAGTGTACACTTACTCCATCAGGAGGTTCCTCTTGTGCTGGAGGGGATGCCTCCCTCATTTTGGGGGGGCAGCTGGAACTCAAAATGCTCCCAACAAGACCCCCCAAAATAGAATGTACTGAGGGAGAAGTGTGATTCCTGCAGGAATAACCCATGGGCAAGGGGAGAGGATGCAGCCTGATGGGGAAAGTGAGGGGATGAGTGTTCCGAAAAGCAGCTGAGAGCAATCTTCAAAACACTGCTGCAAAAAAGGAGAGGGAATGATCATTTCTCCACATGCATGGTAGAGGAGAGAAGGTTTAAATTTCAGTAAAAGAGGTTCAGCCTGAATTCTGCTGAAAGGTGCTAAGAGGGAGGCTAGCAAAGCAATGTTCCAGATCTCCTTGCAGGCTTTGTCTGCTTTCAGAGCAGCTGAGACAGCTCAGGAAACCCTTGCTTTGGGGCAGAAGGGACAAACTCAGCCCTTCCTTGGTCCTGGAGCTGATGCTGGGACTCCCCAGGCAGAGAGCAGAGGGGACATTCCCCATCAGCCTGTTTTTAGCTTTATTTTCACAGAGCTGATGAGTTGAACCCAAAGGGCTTAGAAGAAACCTTGGCTCTGTTCCTCTGGGGGAGAAACAGTGTTGTTCTTGTAACCAGGTAGTTGTTAATTACCTTCCACCTGGCTCTGGGGCCTTTTGCTTTGCTCTGATTATGTTACCCCATGAAAAAGGATCAGTGGGACCAAGTCAGAGCACAGGGAGCAGAGGAAGGCTAACATTTCACTTTGCTTGTGTGCTAATCTCAAACCTCTTCTCTCAAATCTTCTTAACCTCTGTTTTTTTTTGTTTGTTTGTTTGTTTTTTTCCCCATCCCCTGTGTTTGCATCAAGCAAAAAACCCAAGCAACAGAAGATACCTTCACTTCCAGCTTGATGAGCTCCACTAGCTGCTGGGCTACTGAAATATTTATGAATAGACTAAATGCTGATAATCTGATCTAAAAGTGTCTGGTCACTCTTCTCTTTCTGGCCTCACCCACTGTCTAGTTCCTCATTGTCATTTTAGGCTTCTCCTCGCTGTGCTCCTCTTGTAAGATGACTGTGACCAAGTAATCAAGGCTGTCATCACAGCAGAACCTGGCTCTCAAGTCAAAAATCTCCCCACTGGTCTCTTTTCATTTCCTGGCTCAGCATCAGGGGAAGAGATTATGTGATCTGATAGGTAAAATTATCCCATCAGAGGTGAATGTCCTAATAAAAGGCTTTTGCAGGCCTGGTGTATGATATCCCTGAGAAGGCTACGTTCATTTGGAGCCCTTTATTGAAGGGAATGCTCAGTCCCTATGGAAACCCAATGGGACAAAAGGTGATTCGAGCTGCTAAGACACCCACAGCTACACACACACCCAGGTCAAGGATGCAAAACTGTTGCTTTTTCCTGACTGGAGGGGTGGAAGAAAAAGGAACAACAACAAAACACCCCCTCAGGTTGGATGTTTGGCTTGAAACTGAGAGCTGAGTTTTCCCAGCTGGTTTAAAATTGGGGTGATGAGCACCACTCAGCCTGTACGAAAAAGGAGAAAATGGTGTAGAAGTCTTATTTGGTGAGTTTGGGGAAACCTGATAGGGTTCAACAAATCTGCAGAAAGAAAACTGGAAGTCTTTCTGAGTGATCTTCCCCAAGACCTCTGCCCATTTCTCTTGCTGTTTGGTCAGCTGCTTTGTTTTTCCAGTGGGTTTGGCAAGGAATTTTGAAAAAGTGAAAAAGAAAACCTCACTGTGATTTTACTATGAGTGATGAAGAGCAGTTAGTGAAGGTGAGGAAGGTGGTCTGGTGGGGGTTATCCTCTCTCTGCAAGCTCCTGTCTGGGAGCTGCTGGGACAGGATGCCCAGAGCATCTCCCAGCTGCTGGCTGAGCTCTCTCCTGGGAGATCCCAGCCTGGGAGGATTCAGCTGTTGGAAGAAAAAGTGAAGCTGTGTCCTTCCATCAGCCTGGGGGATTTGGGGAAGGAGGAGGGCAAAGGGGAGAAGCAGCTTGGAATTTGTGCCATGTGAGTGGCTCGAGGGGACGGTGGTGCTGGTCAGAGGGACCTGAAGGTGGGTGCCAAGCACAGGATGGGTGGCAAGAAGCAGGGGAAGGGGGCAAAGGGGTGGTGGAGGGGCCCTCTTTGCACCCTGAGCCTTGCAAATCGCTGTCACCCCAAATCTTTCCTTTTCAACCCCCCGAGCACCCACTGCAAGGGGTGGGGTTTGTTCCTCCTGCGGAAGACAGGGCTGAGCACAGCGTGCATCTCAAAAATGTGTTTTCAATTAAGAGAAGAAAAAGCTCCAAAACACACAGTGGGTTAAATGTTAGAGTGAAAAGCATTCAAGCTGCTCTTCCTTTGCAAAGAAACCAACAGTTGATGTGTGTGATTGCAGGCAGGTGGTTCCTGTTCGTATTAAAAATGAGTAATTTAAGCTCTCAGAGGATTTCTTCAGAGACAATCTGGACAGACCTGGAAGTCCAATGTGCCTTTTAAACCAGAAGTGTTTCCCCTCCAGATCCTCCAATTCTCCTTCCCAAGTGTTTTTAAGGAGCTCTTGGCCAGCAGATCCGGATCATCTCACTGTGCTCAAGGAAAGCAAAACCTGATCCCATAAATTAAGAGATCCCCTGCTTCCTGCAGCCCTCAGGGAAACCCAAACCAAAGCTCCTCGTGGGTGGGGAGTGCTCAGTCCTGCCCACCCGTGTCCCAGTCCCTTTCCCATTCAGGGCTCTGCCCTTGGGGGGGTGACATTTCCCCCTCACCCCCATCTTCCCTGGGGTCCACCAGCTTGGTTCTGGTACCAGTCTGCCTCCAAGCTCCCCAGTAGCTCTGCTGGGGTGGGTAATGCTTGTGGCTGGGTGAAATACCCCACTGTGCCCCAGGATGGGCTGTTCACTGCTTCTTACATTGGACTGGATGCTTCTGGTGACATCTCAGGATGTTTATGCCACAAACCACTGCTCTGTTTCAGGGCTCTCTGACCCTGGGGGTCCATGGGGGGGATCTCAGGTATTACCATGGCTTTTTCCCTTCCAGCCCTTACCTTCTGCCTCTTTGGAGCCTTGGAAGGACCCTGTTGCTGTCCACCATCACACCCAAGGGAAGGTTCAAGTCCTGATGGTGATCCCAGGGTCTGCATGCCTGCTGATCCCTGGGTGGACACGTCCTGCTTGCTAAACCCAGAAAATCCAGATGGCACTGAAAAGTAGCCCAGACCTGACTGCCCTGGAAGCAGAGAGGATGGGCACATCCAAACAGGATGCTCCCACTTCCATCCCTGGATTTTGGAGCCCTGCTCCAGGCTCCTCAGGCAGGGAAGTGGGTGCTGCAGCCACTCTGGTTGCCACTGGGCTCATCTTGTCCTGGTCACATCCCACCAGGTCCACTTTCCATCAGTGTCCTGGCAATGAAGAGGTTGGGCCCTGGCTGGGTTTGCTGAGCCCCCCAAGAGAGAAATCACCAAAAGGTTTCCCCTTAATGACCCTTGGCTCTTGTTGTGCCAGGGGGTGAGGAGTCCTCCCAGGCTTGCAGGAAGGCTCTTAGTTGGTGTGATGGGGATGAGCAGAGGTTTGGGACCCTCTTTCCCCTTTTTCTGCTTTTCTCCAGCTCCTACGCCAGGTTTTTTGGAGGGCACAGAAGCTTCAGCTCCCCTGGTGCTTTTGGGTATGGTTGCTTGGAGCTTCTCACCCCAGCCCCTTCTCCCTATTACAGAGAAGAGACAAAACCCTTAATAATATTTTAGAAGAAGGTCTGAGGGCTGCTTTGCAGTTTAACTTGATCACCCGGGGGAATAAAAGAATACCACATGCAGAGATCTTTTACTTAACATTGCGATGTTTAATCTTGCCCAGTCAGCAGTTTTTGAACATATTCCAGGAAAGCTTTTAAGCCTGATAAAGCTGGGGCTTTTGCATTTTCAAGTGATACTTTAGCTACAAATGACATGCTCTACTTGTCATTTGGCTTTAAAGGAAGGTAATTAAAATCTTCCTAAGAGTACAGTTACACCGGGGAAAGAACTAACATAAACTAGAAGAGAAAAGAGAGACACAAGCCCACAAAAATGCAATTTAGCAGATGAAAAATGTAAAGGAAAACTGTTAAAAGATAAAAGTATCAAATGCACAATAGCTGTTTGCTGAAGGAGGACTAATGATATGGGAGGGACTCAGACTTGCACAGCAGAAGCACGGGCAAGGCTCGGGAATTTCCAGCATATATTATTCACTTTTTAGGGCTACTGGAAGCCACAAGACAGACTTACAACTATCTGTTAAAGTCCTGGCTGCAAAAAAACATACTCTGTTCTGCAAGGTGTGAAGAGAAGGTAAAAGACCAACCCAGTTGTGAGCCCTCACCACAAGGTGGGTGGATGCAAGTGAAGTTTTTCAAGGAGGGTTTCTGGGGCAATCACCCTCTACAGTGGCTGCATGAAATGTATCAGATTGGGCTCAAAGCCATCATCTTTTGTGGATTTTGGAAGGAGAAAGTGAAGCTGGGTGGCAGGAGCAGGGAGAGCATCACCAGACCCTGCCAGTCCCCAGACACCTATCTCTGCACTTGGCACATATCACCTGGAAAGGCCCATGGCAAGAACTTCTTCCCTTCTCCTTCCAGAGCCAGTTGTGATCCACAGAGTGGAAAAGGAGCACGACTGAGGTGCCTGTCTCCCAAAGAACCTTCACTCTCAAACAGCTGGAACAGTTCAGAAACGTTCCAGTCTAAAAATGGGGAAATGAAATTTTCTCCTAGGATAACATCAAGCCTGCATCATTCAACAGCCTCTGGCATACTCAGCCGCTGAGAGACCTGCTGATGAGTTCAGCAAAAACAGACACCATCCATCTCCCAGGGATCAAATGTAAAATAAGAACCAGGGGGGTTTTTTGGGGGGTCATGCTCTGATACCAGACTGGCCAGAGCAGCTGCTGGTTTGAAACCTGGAACTTCCCTCCTAAAGGCAGATTTCCCTGAGTCCCACGTATTTATTGGTATCATTTGCTGCTGTAAAATCAGCAATCTCTCTGCATGTTCCCTGCATGTAGTAGTTTCCCTTTTTTTAATGGATTATTACTCCCTGATGCCCTCTGAGACCAAGTCTTCCTCCTTGCTCCAGACAGGCACAATTGGCAGCAGGGAAGAGAAGCAAAATGATTGCAACAAACCTGACTGCACCCCACTTCTTATCCTTCTTTTCTGCAAGGCAAAAAGAGCCTGCTAGGAGAAACAAACTGCCTGCCAAGAACCCCTGGAAGGACTTTGCTTCTCACCACAAGCAGCAGGATGTGAACAGTTTGGTGTCCATGGAGGGACTGGAGGAGTTAGGAAGGGAAAAGCAGCTTGTGCTGCCTGGGATGGAGCAAAGGGCCTTGACAGTCGACCCTAAACATCTGTGTATGTGTCCACAGAGGTGCTGACAAGCACAGGAGGGCCTGGCTCCTCTGTGGGGACATCTATCAGCCCTTCTCCAGGCTTTGGGGCAAGGTAAAGCATACTGGAGGATCTCCCATTGGTCACAGAAGGATACAGGCAGGACTCTGTCTGGTTTCAGTCTTTTTGCCCTCAGAAAGGGAGGCTGGGCTCTGCTCTTGTCTCCATGGGGAACTGCTTTGGTTCTTTGCTCTTCCTTTCCCATAACACACTTCCCCTCATGGCTGATCCTGCTCCATGCTCCATGAGCACCTCCCACCCGTGATCACTGGGATTAAAATTCATCCTCTGTGACTGTCACTCCTCCTTTAGAGAACAGAGGCTCCTGCATCCACATCACCCCTGTGCCATGGAAATTCCTGCTCACTTCTTCTGGAGACCCCCACAGGGATGTTTGAAGAACAAGTCAGGTGGTCCAGTGGTGCTGGGGAGATGCTCCAGACCAAAGCCAATCCATTCAGAGGGACCAAAACCTCCAAGCATGGCAGCTGTGGCATGGCATGGGGATGGATTTGCCTCCTTGGGATGGAGACAGCCTCTTGGAGCAGCACGTCACCATCAAAGCCACTTCAAGTTGGTTTTTTTTCCTCTTGCTCTGCCAAATATCCACCTCCAGCTCCAGACAGAGTCATCTCGGGGGGTCACATCTCACACAGATTCTTCTCTGACCTCGAAATATTTGGAAGCCTTGAAAGCTTCCCTCCCCTGACAGACTTGTTTTAGCACCTCGAAGGCTTTGCTGATGAGTCCCAGCAGCAGGTGGAACATGAAGAAAACCCAAACCCAGAAGCTGCCTGACCATGCTGCTCCCTTGGAGACTGAAAGAATGGGAGGAAAGCTGTGGGCAGGAGCAGAGATGAAAGATGCTGTAATGACTTTTTGCTGACATTTACAAATGTGATCCTGACTATCAACTTTAATGACCTGCCATTACAGGAGGGAAAAAAAGAGGGAGGGATCTAATTTTTGTAATTACTTTAATTGCCAACCTGTGGTCTTATTTTGTGCTGCTGGTTTTGCAGTCAGGTGGGTAAAAAAGCCCAGTCCTCTCCCCTGACCCCCCCATATCTCAGATTTGGGTTGTCTCCTACCCCAGTTGGGCAAAATCAAATCATCCAGGGAACACAAAAAATGCTTCTGCTGATTTAAACACTAGATGAGAACTCCCTTTTTTTAAACAGGGCTTTGCAATGGCAGAACTGCAGCTACAGATGGGTCTTAGTAATTTAAATATAACAGACTTTAAATAAACCATGGGCTTGCAAAGCATCAGCTGGTGGAATTGGGAGAGGTGCTAAGTAGAGGGGTGGAGGCCATTTCCTTGGGAGTACTTGAAGACTGGACTGTGCAAGGGCTGTTTACTCCTAAGGGCTCTATTAAAGCTAATGAGACTAATTTCCTCCCCCAAATGGCTTGCAAGGGGCAGAGGTGAAGGCTCAGCCCCTCGTTGCTGCAGGATTTTCAGTCCCCATATTGCATGTTCCATAGTATCTACCATCAGCTAATTGTCCCATAAATAGGATTATTCCATGACCAGAAGATTCTGACACTGGAGATATTAATAGTTAGCAGTCACATTCTCATCCATTGTTCAAAATGCTCTAAGAAGAGGGAAACATTCATGTTCTGGGTTTTAGAGGCTGAGAAAATGAGGAAGAGGAGGAGGAAATCCAAGGTAAGGCCAAAGGGAGGATCCAGAGCAGAGACCAATGATGGACCCATGGGTTCTGCTCCAACCTCCCTGCTGGCCTGGCTGCATCTGGAGAGAAATATGTTTTCTTTTCCTGAAGCTCTTCATCCTTTTTTCCCTTTTTTTCATGGAAAATGGGAATTCCATCACACCCAAGCATGTCATGAATTTCTGGTCATTTTGCCCAATGGTTAGCTCTGGAAAAAGCAAAGAGGTAACTCTGAAAAAGCACTCAAAGGTCCTCTTTTGACATTATTCAAAATGTACCATTTCAATTCTTGTTTCAAGCTTTCCCTTAATTGCACAAAAGGGGTCAAGACATTTTCAAGAAATCAATGAGAGGGATGGTTTCAATTGGACTGAAATGTAACATTTTATGTGACCCATTCTACTATTTTTTCAGTTTGGGATTTGCCAATTTTATAAAAAAAAAAAAGAAGAAAGAAAAAGCCTGGTTTTCATCCAGCCTCAAATAATTTTTCCTTAGTTTTTCAAAATTACCATTAAGCCCCAACACCCTTTTTTTTTTTTTTTTTTTTTTTTTTTTTTTTTTTCCAAAGTCCTGCAGCTCCCTTCAGTCCCTCTCTGCTTCACTTTCCACCCATGTAAAATACACTCAATAACTTCCCATGGAATGGAAGGGTTGAGATAATGAACTTCAGGGTTTGGGGAGCCTCTTGGAGATCCTTAACTGGAAGCAGCTCATGTGTTAGTGGAGAGCTTTAGTGTTTCTGGCCACCTTTGGGAGAGGTGGAAGCAGGAGCAGGGAAGGCTTCAGGGGCAGAGCCTGATGCTGGGACCACGTTGTGCACGTCTGGTGGCTTCACAGCATCAGCAGGCAGCTGCTTGTGGAGCCTGACTGAGGTTTATCCTGGCAGTGGGCAGGGATTTTCACACCTGAACACCAAGCTGAGCATTGCTGAGATGAGTTTGGGCTGAGTGCCCAGGCCAGGAGCTATTTTGAAGTCGTAGCTTTTGATTTGAGGCTGAGTTTTTATTGCCACGAGTGAGGGGAGGCCCTGGATATGTGAGCAGAAGACTCTGGGGGTGTTAATCTGCAGCTTTTGACATGTGCCCTGTGGGGTAGAAAGCGTAGAGAATTGCAAAGTCAAGACCTATTGTTGCCTGCACCTTTCTTGCCACTTGGGCAGCCTCCGAGGGCTTTTTCTAACAAGTGTTTGTATCCCTCCTTTGCCTTTGGATTTGAGTTCTTGAACCTGCTGAAACGAAATCAAAGGGAAAAGGGAGAGTATCCTCGGGACTCCATAGAAACAGCACAGCTCCTCTGGAGCCAAGATCACATAGTTTGGGGGATTATGCTGGAAAGAGTTGAAAAGAAATTCTGTTACAAGTAGGAGGTACCCGAGATGACAAAATGCCTCCCTGAGCCCTGTGACTTTCCCACTTCGTTCTGCAGATCCAAGTGATTTGACCATTTCCAGTAAGCTCTGGGGGAAAAAAAAAACCAAGCTTTGGCCTAAATCAAACTCCACCTGAGCAGGTGTAACAGTGCCTCCCTTTTCCACGTGTTCCTGGAGGTGAAGGCTGGGTGGGTGTCCTTGCCCATGGGGTAAATCCCATGGCCTGTTCTGCAACAGAGCTAGAATTGGTTAAGAATTCAAAACTATGTCTAAAAAGATCCCACCCAGCACTTAAACCCTGAGGAAGTGTAGCAAGTCACATTGTCTGACTGTAGTTCAGACAAACTTAACCAAAACTAATCACAAATTATTTGTCAGTAGACCAATAGGGCTTCAAAAGGACATGAAAATGGTAGAGGAAATAATAAATGGTAGAGGAAAGACCTGGTGCTCTTGGCACTGAGGTTCGTAAGGGTCTCAGAGGTCACCAGCCCCCTTTTGGGTAGCTGGCAGACCCAACCAAGCAGGGCAGAAAGGACATGGGTGCTGGGTGAAACTGGGTGCTCAGGGATGAAGCACACTGCTAGGGAAAGGTTCTGCTGTGCTGCTCTATAGAAAATGAGAAGGTTTCCCTTGTCAAGGCTATTATTCTGATATCTTTAATCACCACTAGACTCACAAGGAAAAAAGAGAAACAAACTTCCTTACCCTTTTTATTGTTTTCCACTTAGTCAAGGGTTAATATTTTTGGAAGCCTTGGTGTACTGATTGCTGTAATTGAGTAACCCCCACAGAAGAGGAGCTGTCTCTTGCTTTTAGTCCAAAGTGCTGACCAACTCCAAGCAAAACCCAGCTAGAAAAAGAATAAAAAGAGCTAAAAAAAGTGCTGTGTGTGTAATTTATCCAAATACCATTTTTCGCTTGGGAAGGGCAACTGAGAAACCAACATTCCTGTCTCCAGTGAGCATTCCACAGAAATTCATTGAGGAAAGGAAAAAAAAATATAACCAAAACAAAACAACCCAGCCAACAGACAAAACACTTTAAACAGCCTCTAAATGCCAAGATTTTCTCTGCAGCTCTTGCTTACCTGGTCCCCCAGCCACTCCTCCATCTCATTACTTGAAGCTGCTTAGCAGCTCAGTTCTTCCTAACCCAGATTCCTTTGCAAAGATCTCTGTGTGCTCCAGAAATTGGGTTATGTTGAAATGGGATCTCTGCCAGGAGGAGAAAGGGGTCTGGTGCCCATGGTTAGGACCAGATCTGGAGGTAGGCATCAAAGTCAAGACAGGCTGGAGTGCAGGGAACTAAATGTGTCTCCCAGACAAAAGAGCTGGGAACAAGGACTGGGCCAAACCTTCTGCTTGTCCAACATCTGCAGTTGGGAAAGCTGGTGGGAAGGCAACCAGAGACAACACTGTGAAAGGCCCCCTGGCTCAGCAGGACAGATAATTTGGGTGTTGTTGCATGGGTTGTTCTTCTTTTCCCAAGTCACCAAAGCAATAGCATCCCTGAAGCATCCCAGACAGCTCACTGGGACTGCCTTGTAGCAGGCTGCCCAGAGAGCTGGAGATGTCCCATCCCTGGAAACATTCAAGGCCCTGTTGAATGCAACCTCATCTAGCTGAAGATGTCCCTGCTCACTCCAAGGGGATTGGACTAGGTGACTTTTAAAGCCCCTTTCCAACCCAAACTCTTCCACGAGCCTATGATGTCCCACCAATTCTTGCATCAGGAAATCTCACAAATTCCTTGTGAAATAAACCTGTGGGTCAGCAGGTGACTCACTAACAGAGACTTCAAAGGAAATTCAGTTCCTCAGAACTCTGTTAGGTTTTTTTCTTTTCCCTTAATAAAGGTACTTTCCTTTTCTATTTATTAATTAATTACCAGCCAGAGCTATTGTTATATCCTGTCTAATGGGGTCCTTCTATTCTCATTCTTGTTTGCTCTGGTATGAAAAACTAATTTAAAGGGAAGACTTCAATGAGATCATATTACAGCATCACAAAAGAAGGGAAAAAAGTTGGAAATCAATGTCCCTGGTACCGGCTGGATGATGAATTCAATGGGGAGTGTGTGGAGCCTCTGCTTGGATCTCCAGGAACCTCACTTAGCCCAAAGGATATTGTTTAACCAGTCTGCAAGTTTACTTATGCTGGGCAGTGAAACTTGTCTGGCCACTCTGAGGCATTTTCACTTCCTTGTTCTGGTTTTCAGCAGGTGTGGGAAATTTGCCAAAAAGATGCAGAAAAGATCCTGTGAAAGAAAGCTAAAGTCCAGTAGTATCTTTTTTTTTTAAAATCCCCCCCCTTTTTTTTTATTTAAGACAATAACTCTCAATTTAGACTGCTATGTGCCTGATAGCAGAAAGAAATTGAGAAATTTACTGAAAGATCCATTGGCTCTGATGCTAAACCCCATCCCACACCATTCTCTCCAGGCTAATGGGATCTCCAGCAGGATCTGTGGACAAAGACACCCCAAACCTTCACCACCTAACCCATAGCCCATCAGCTGATGAACCCACCTCCTCTCATCCTTTCCTAAGCCCTCTCTGCCTTTCCTTTTCCTGACCCCACCGAGGGCCGTCACCCCCTTAATGGGAACCGAAAAACCCACAGCTGGCTGGGCCACCTGTGCCTGCACACCCCCCCCACCCATCACCCCCTCCCGGGGACCCCCATCCAGTTGTGGAGAGGGGCAGGGAGAGCTCTGGCTGGGGTCCGACCCCGCGGGGTCAGGGGGGGAGGCAAGGGGCCACCCCAACACTGCGCCTGTTGCGGAGGGGAGGGATTACCACGGGAATTAGTGCTGGTGGAGAGAGAGAGAGACAAGCTCTTGGGCAACAACTGTGGGTGTCCTTTCCCCCAAGCCTTCCCAGGGAATCTGCCAGCCCCGGGCTCTGGCTCCGATGCATTCTCCCTGTGTCGGATCGGCACAGCTGTACGCGCGCCATGGATAATCCCGCTCCACAACCCGCCGTGCGCCAGCTGCCCGGCCCAGGGGGGACACAGGGGGAGGTTGGGACATTGCCAAGGTCCACCATGGCTCCACCAGGCTCCCTACAACTCCCTGTTGGAAAGGAGGTTGGAGCCAGGTAAGGGTCAGGCTCTTCTCCCAGGCAGCTCTTGGTCAGACAAGAGGGCGCAGGTTTCAAGCTCTGCCAGGGGAGGGTTAGGTTGGAGATCAGGAAAAAATTCTTTATAGAGAGGCTGCCCAGGGAGAGGGTAGATTTTCTGTCCCTGGAGGTTTTTAAGAAGAGACTGAAAGGGCTGGGAACTACGGGGGGAGTGGATCAAGGGTTGGATTTCTGATCTCAGAGCCCCTTTCCAACCTGGATGGTTCTGTGATGGCCCCGAGCTCTCTGCATCCTCTGACCTGCAGGAGGAACTCAGCCATGGATGGAGGTTCCTGGTCCCTGCCTGGGTGATGCTCTGGTCCAGGAGCCATGGGATCTACAGCACCCTGAAAGAAGTTTGGATTAAGGGAGGGTTGCTCTCTTCTCATTGATAATAAGAAACAGGACAAGAGGAAATGGCCTCAAGTTGTGCCAAGGGAGGTTTAGGTTGGATCTTCTTCTTCTTCAGACTGGATATTCTTCTTTAGATTGAATATTTTGAAAACTCTTCACCCAAAGGGTTATCAAAGACTAGAAGAGGCTGCCCAGAGAGGTTGTTGAATCAGAGGTGATTCAGATGGGGTGCTGAGGGACATGGTTTAGCACTGGATTTGGTGGAGTTATGTTAATGACTCGATGATTTTAAGGTCTTTCCCAACCAGAATAAGTGTGTGTGATTCTGAGCCTCCAGGTCACCTCACTCAGCCTCCTCCTCACCTCTGCCTTCAGCCATCCCCAGCACATCAAGCTGTCATCTCAAGTTGCTAAATCCTCCACTCTCCCATCAGATCCATGTTTGCAAAGCAGAAGGTGGAGATGCTTCATCATCCTCACAGCAGCCTGCAGGCCTCCAGGCACATGAAATCACCATCTCTCTTCCCAGAGAGCTTTGAGATACTCAGAGAAAATGGTGCAAAATACATTCCTCCCTCCCATTTGGGGGGTAATTAATCCCTGTGAGTTAATTTCCCAGCAGATGGGTTGCAGCCCCATGCAGCCCATGCTGGATGAGGATCCTCTCACAGTGCTGCTCTCAGCTCCACACCACACAGAGTGTTTGCCTCTGATTAGGAACTGCTCTTGCTTTCCAGCTTTCTGTCACCACACTATTGTTTTATAGCTCAATACCTAATTTGTTTTAATGGCAACAAATAAGTTGGCGAGTGGTCTCCATCCTTGTTCTGCCAAAATTGGAAGTTTGATAAAGCCGTTAAGTTGGGGGGAGGTTGTTTTGTGTTGTTGGGTTTGGGTTGGGGTGTTTTGGGGTTTTTTTTTGGTTTTTTTTTTTGGTGGAAGCCTAAAGACATCAAGGAAATCTTTGAGGAATTCCCAACCACACCCCCTCCTTTCCTTCAGAGCTGTCAGTCACAGGTGATGCTGTCATGCCAAAAATGTGGATTGACAAGGCAGTGGGTGACACACAGAGCTGAACCTGGGAGGGCTGGGAGCCCACCACGTCCCTCTGCTCCCCCCTTCCATAATGCCACCCCTTTCCTCCCTGCCCTCAGAGAGAGCCCTGTCCCGGAGGAGGTGAATCCCTCCTCCCAAAACAGGACTGCCTGCAGTCCCTGTCCAGGAGGAGGCTTCTGCATTCCTGGGGGGCATTTCCAGGGCTCTTCCCACTTGAAACCAAGCTGCAGGATGATGCATGAGTTCAGCAGATGGGGTCAGAGTGGATCAAGTTGAAAGCTGGTGACAAATTCAGCCGCTGTTATTGCAAGAGTGACCAGAAGTGACTCCCCAAATCTCAGTCTGTCTCTAGTGTTGTATTCAGAGTCCATCAGCCTTGCTCACACAGCCTCATCCCAGGGCATGGAAACAACTTCAGGATCAATTTCTCCACAAGTCTACATGGGCCAGGTAAGACCAGAGCCCTGGAGGGAGCAGAAATAGTGTTTATAAGGGTTTTTTTTTCTCTTTCTTACATGAGAAATGGTTCTGACCTTATCCTGCTCTACTTCCAGGCCATGCCGATTTGCTCAGCCTGCAGATAGACTGATGGTCTGCAGAGATTCCTTCTCCTGGAAAAACACACTCTTGATTTCTTCGGGGGTCCTGGGGAAGCTCGAATCTTATTTTGTACTCCGATAAGTAAAAACAAAGAACCAAAGTGGAGCAAAACCAGATGCATGAACTAAACAAACACAAACTCTACGGTCCCTGATGCGGAGTTGGCTCTGATTTATCAGGACTTTGCATTTGGCTTGCAAAGAACGAGGCTGAACATTTCAGCATCTCCAGCTCTCTGCTCACAGGAGCCTACAACACTTCACTTTTCTGTGCCAGCTCGTGGGCAGGCAGAGAACTGCCCCAAAGTGCTGCTGGTTGCCCATAAATCAGCCTCCCCCTTGTCCTCACTGGTATGGGAGCCCACGGCTGGCCAGTGACCCAAGTGGGACACAGAGATGGCACCAGCACCCAGCAGAAAGCAGCTTCTTTGCAAAGAAGAACACCTCTGCAGCTTTGCTTTTCTGGAGCTCAAAAAAGAAAGCAGCAAACAAATGGGAAGGGAGAAATGAAGAGGGGACAGCGATGTGGGGAGCAGGAGCTGGGAGGGAGAAGAGGAAGCAGAGATCCGGGATTCACAGTCTGCTGCTTCAAATTTGGAAATATATCCCTGGGGGACACTTGAAGGGGATGAGTACTCAGGAAAGGATGGATTGAGGGCCAATGATAATAGTCATTATTAAGCCAATCTCCTGCTGAGGCCACAAAGAATTCACTCTTTTGTCTTATTAAGAATTCCAGTATATAAGAGATTGCTGCAGCAGGGAGCAGCCCTTCCCTCCTTGCCCACTGTCTGGAGGTCCAGAAATATTGGGTTACACTGCAGCAAAGGAGGTTTAACTTCAAAAAAAAAATCATTCTAACTGGAAGGACTCAAACACTGAGAGAAACTGATCCTAGAAGTTCACAGAGAGCAGGTTTGACCTGCAGCTGCCAGCCCCTGCTTGAGAGCTGCTTCTTCAGCCCTGGGCAGGAAGATGCTTGGGGTGACCTCTGCAGATCCCTCCCAGCCTTGCTTGTCATCATTCAGTGACAACAGCACATGGTTTGTCAAGTGCTGCTGGTTGCAAAGCTTCTCCATCCAGCAGCTGTGTCTCTCTTTGTTGTTACTGGGATTGAATTGCCATGGGCACCTCCTCCAGGGTTAACCCTTGGTCAAACCCTACAGCACAGCAGAGCAGATGAGCTCTGCTACAACCCAGAAACCACTCAGGTTCTGCAGAGCTTTAGTCTAGAGGTCTAAATTGTGCCTGATCTGTAAGGGATTCAGGCAACATTCAAGGGCTGCCATCTGACTCTGGGACTTGTGCAGAAATGTGCAGGAGAGCATTTGGCAAAGACCAGAATGCCCCAAAAAGCTGGCAAGCCACTTGGCAGTGTCCAAGGCAGGGGTGTTTTGTTTTTTGTGGGTTGTTTTTTTTTTTTAATTATTATTCTGATGGGGTTAAATCCCTGGAATAAATCAGGCTGTGGCTGTTTCTGGCTCAGCCTCTGTCACTGCTGGCTGGAGAAACCTAGAGACTCCGTGGGCAATAAACAGATTGACTGCTGCCTCCAAACCTTGCTGCATTAAATTTGTGGTTGTTTCTGCTCAGAACTGGGATTTCTTTTTGCTTTTTTTTTTTTTTTTTTTCCCCAGCACACCTGCTACAGAAGCTGTTGTTAAGGTGATCATTTGTATTTAAGCACATTCTGATCATTGGGACATCTCAGATCATTGCATACATTTTGCACTTGAGTTTCAATGATGCCTGAGCCTGTTCACTCTCTCAGGCATCAATATTTCTGTCTTATTCACAGGCAGAGCTAATAATTGCAGTTTGATATGGAAGGGGAGGCATCAGAATTCAATAATGAGTATTTGATGGAAGGAGAATACCAGTAAGACAGAGGTCATAAAAATACCATACACAAACCCAGCTGTGGATCCATTTCCTCCATTGCTCATCACTGCAATATCTGCTGGCTGAATTATTTCCTTTCTGCTTAAAGGGAGGGAAATGACCAGGCAACCAAAAAGAAATTAAGCCCTAAAGTCAATGCGAAAGGTTCCCAACTGAAAGAGCTTTTTTTTTATTTATTTTTTTAAATTTTTTTCCTTGACAGTGCAGCCCTGAGTGGAGTTGTGCTGGTAGGAGGTACAGAGAAGCTGGAGTTTGGGAGAGTGTGAAAACAGAGGCCAAGGCTAATTGCAACTGCTCAGGCTAACAGTAAATTGAGATTTTTTCAAGCAAAATGTTCTGTTGCCCTGATAAGGTTAAGTCATAATAGGTAGAGTAGCTCTAAAGTAGTTTCGAAGTAGCTCCAAACTTAACTTCCTCTCTAGGGGGTTAATTAGGGGCTGTCAGCCCAGAAAGGTTCCTGGAAAATTGTTTTTGAGCTGTACCTGAGATGGCTTCAAACCTCCAGCCCTGTCTGCTGGGTGTGGGGGCAATCTGGGGATGTGCTAGTTTCTGGGGACTACCTTTCCCACACTGTGGTGGCCACAGGGATGATACAGTGGCCACAGGGATGCTGCAGTGGCCACAGGGATGGTGTGGTGACCCCAGGGGTGCTGTGGATCAGTCCCCAGCCCTTTTCTGGGATGCAGGCACAGTCCTGGGCTCAGGGCAAAGGTGCAATTCCAGGGGCAGATGAAACCTTCTCTTCTGGATCTACCCCAGATCCAGAAGCTTTTTTTTGTTTTGGTTTGGTTTGGTTTTTTTGCTTCTGCCAAACCTGGGGGACCCAGAGGAAGGACTGAACGTGCCATCCATCCCCTCCTCTCCCTCATCCCTCTCTGTGGCTGGGAATTTCCATGCTGCTGCTAAGGCAAGGGGGGATTTGGAGTCTCCTGAGCAGTCGTCAGGAAGGAAGAGAGGAACCATCTTAAATGGAAATAGTCACAAGTGGGGAGTCGCCTTGCTCAGCCATAATTCATTTCAGACTGCCTGTCTTGCAGTTATTTACCAATCCCTTCAGCATGTAATCTTCCCATTTCCTACAGGCAAACTCTTTTTTGCACACTTATAATTAGGTGTGTTGTTTTTTGTTGGTTGTTTTTTTTTTTTCTCTCTTTCCCTAACCTCAGGCTCCAGGCTCGCAGCTTCCAAAAACAGCTCACATCCCATTAGTTTAATTTTCTATTATTATTATTATTATTATTATTGTTATTATTATCCTGGTCTGCAGGGGGGAGGGGGCTGGAGAGTTGGAGGGAAATGTTTTGGCACCTGGAGCAGTTTGGGAAGGAGAAGGGAGCCAAGAGAGTGGTTGGAAAGGGTCAGGGCTGGAGTGGGCTGAGAGGTGCCCAGTGGCAGGCAGGAGGAGGGGGTGTCTGGAGGGGGGGGGGACAGCTTTGCCATGGGAACAGGGGTGTCTCAGGGAGTTATTCTGCTGTACAGCTGAGTGCTTGGCTTCACCCAGCAAAAATCCTCGAGCAGAGGCGGTTTCCCCTTTATTGCTTTGGGGATTTGACATGATTACATACATTAACTTGTGGCTTTTCCCTTGTAATTGCTGGTTACTTCCTATAAATGTCTGTGCGTGGATATACACACTCACACCACGCGTATATATATTTATATATGTGTGCATCTCTATACACACACATCCATGGAAGTTCCTATACACAGGCACTGATGTATACATAATATTTTTTGGCTTATCACACCTTAAAATAGGTCCCATCAAACAGCAGTTCCTGGGACTCTGAAAAAAATTACCCTGGGTGGTCTGGGGAACGGAATTATATTTATCTGCTTATTTCTTATCTCTTTGCTTTAGCATCTGAGCTCCACATTTGCAGAGCAAGGGATAAATTGATGACTGGTGTCTCCTGGGGTGCCCGGGTGGAGGGAGGGGATGAAGGCTCAAATGCTCCTCGTTTCCTGAGTAGAAGCAGCAGGAACTGGTGCCCGAGCTTCCCCTGGTTTGTAGATGAGGTGGTGTGGGATGGATGCCAGGTTAGGAAGAATCAGGATTTTCAAGATTGGAAGGTAATTGCCTCTGGTTTGTATCCAGAGAGCATTTCTTACGTTTCATAAAGCACATATTGTAGGAGGTGTGAGAGAAATTATGAGTTGGGCTGTTATGGAGGAAGAGGACCATGTTTAGGTGATGCCCAATGTGTATCAAACCTGGAAGGGGAAATGGAAGCATGGCTGGTGGGCTGGGGTCAGGAGGTACCTCCCTGGCTTGGGGAGGGAATGAGGATGTGAGACATGGCCCCAGTTTACCCAGAAAGGAAAGAGAACAATCACACTCCATTTTCCTTGCCCTGCTGAATCTTGTGCAAGTCTGAAGGGTATTTTGCAGTCTGAAAATAAATCTGAAAATAAATCTGAAAATAGGATTTTCTTCTGATTTCATAAATCTCATTGTCTTACGGATCCTGAAGATGGAGAGGAGACGTGAAAGGAGAATCACCAGCTGCTTGTTCAAGCTTGTTTGCACTGTTTTATATTGTCTTAATCCCATTCTTCAGCATTCTACAGCTTGTCCATAGGGGCAATGAAGGATTTATTTTTGACTCTTTTAGCACGATTTATCTTCTGGTTTTGAGAGGTTTTTTTCTGCCTTTCTTTCATTTTATTTTATTTTATTTCCTCTGCAACATTGGAAATTGGCCACAGCTAGAAACAGGATGTTGAGCAAAGCACTTATGCTCCTAGTGGTATTAAAATCTCTTGGATGCCTGGTGGATAGATCATTCCTCCATGCTCTGGGTTAAACAAACTGATTTCGGGTGCAGAAATGACTTCTCTTGGGTCAGAAGGGAGAGGACTTGGAGCATGCAGAGGATGGCTGTGGATTTCCCCCAGCAACGTCCCTGCTATTGCAGGAAACTTGACATTAGTGATGCTCTTGCACACTACAATGATGGGTTTGTGTGTTGAGAGGTGCTGGGAGGTTTGTGTGATAGCAATGAATGGGGGACATGAGGAGTCAGTGCCCTGTGAACATCCCTGGACCAAATGCCTCTTGTTTTCCTGAAAAATCAAGAAATTGGTGTGGATGTTGAGTGTGATCCATTGCAGTCCTGCAAAGTTCCCAAAGATTTCCTCCTAAGTCACCTGGTTGCCTTTATTCTAACATGACAAACAAAGGTTTCCTGAGCATCCTTTTCCTGATTTTCCCTAAATCCTGGCCCTAAGGGTGCCTCTTGTCCCACCAGTGCTCTGCCCTTCTCACCCAGCTCCTTTCCCCCCTCACAAACCTCAGTGATGTTGTGCAGCAGACCACAGTAAAACCTAAATTGGAGCTGTGCAGGTCCACAATGATTTAACTACTGCCAGCTGAGAGCATTGTACCTGGCATTGGTGTAGAGATAACTCCGACAAAATGTTAACCTGGCTGCAGCCAAAGAATTTGCCATTTAATTTGTGATAAAGAAACTTATCAGCTAATTGCAGCTGGGTTTGGAACCTTCCAGAGGACTCTCAGGGTCTTTTTTTTTTTTTTTTTTTCGCCTCCTACTCTTAAGAAAAAAAATAGTAAAAGGACAATTCAGGCTAGAGTTGAATGAAACCCCCCAGGTCTGCAGATTTAATCTGTGTCACAGGATCTGGGCAGCAACAGCCTTTGGGGATGGGCTGAGGCTCAGTTTGGCTTCAGAGAGGTTTTGACAGACTTCAAGGATTACCCAGCAAAGTTTGCCTTGGGGAATTATTGCCACAGAGTGCAGTGGAGCAGCTTCATCTTCTTCTTGGGTTTTTCTTGCAAGAAGCCCAGAAATGGCTGATTGCATCCCCTGTGCTCTGGTACAGCTGAGAATGGCTTTGGGGCTGGCAGGAGCAATCACCCCCTGAATGAAAAGCTCCAGAAGGTTTCCAGAATGAAAGTCCTTGCTTTGGAATAGTCACAGTGGCTTTGGTCACCCAATGCCTGGGTGGCATTGAGGATAGCCCAGTGCTCTGTGTGCTGCTGGAGCCAGGAGAAATGTTGGTCTGAAAGGCTGGGATAGAGCAGATAGGGAGGTAGAAGGTTTGAACTGGTGTGCAAAAGCCTCTAAAACTTATTAAAGGGAAGGCAGCTTCCACAGAGGTCTCTGCTGAATGATTTACAAGATGTAAGCTTTCCTTTGGGTGGTCTTTTCCTCTGGTATCTCATCTTGCCCTGTCACTCTGCTTCACCCCCTTGAGCTGCAGCAGAAACCTGGGGCTTTGCAGATGGTTTCTCTAATGCAGAGCATGGGGGCTGAGCTGCTATAATTTTATTATTATTATTTTTTTAATTTATCTTACTGATACCAGGCTTGGAACGGGGACAATCTCCTCTTGTAGGAATCTCAGCTCAAAAAAATCACAGCCTTTTTCCCAAGCAGTTTTTTTCCACCCTGGGAACTAAAGCTAATCACAGCCTCTGCAGCCCCCCAGCTTCTCCCCAGGGTCCTGCCTGATAATCCCTGTTCAGGAGCTTGGGACCTGCATGGCAGCAGGACTGTCACATCCCTTCTCCTCTGCCACCCGAGAGCCCAAAAGATGCAACAAGCCTTAAAAGAAACTAAAAAAGGTATTTTAGTGTCATTCTACAGAATGAGCTATGCTTCAAGACTGCACTGGGTCTCAGTTGGTGGGTCTCTAGCTCATCAGAAGGTCTCAGAACTTCCAGAGGTTCTTCTAAGAAAGATGAGGACAGGCTTTTTAGTAGGGACAAAGGGTGATGGTTAAACTAAAAGAAAGTAGATTCAGACTAGATAAAAGGAAGATTTTTTATTTTTTTTTTTTTGCAATGAGGGTGTTGAGACACTAGAGCAGGTTGTCAGAGAAGCTGGAGATTCCCCATCCCTGGAAACAGGGAATTCAGGTTGGATGGGGCTCTGAGCATCCTGATCTGGTTGATGATGTCCCAGCTCACTGCAGGGAGGTTGGAGCAGGAAGGTCCCTTCCAACCCAAAGCATCCTGTGATTCTATGATTTTGGGGAAGGACTGAAGATGGGATAAGGCTGAAAATGAGATGGTGTCAGTTGGAGAGGGGAAAAATCATGTGTGGACAGAGAGAGATCTTCCCTGGTCCTGCAGACATCCTCTGCTCCTTGGGGAGCTGCAGGCAACCAAGGAGCAAGATGCAGCTTTAGGGATGGATCTGAATCCCCCAGCCCAGCACATGCTTAAAGTCCTGAACCATGAGGAATTTTCATGGCATGGTGTAATCTATCCCCAAAGCCTTGCTAGGGTGATAGGGAGAGACAGAATCATTTTCTCCAGTTGAAGAAAAGGGCAAAGTGCTGCTCACCCTGAGACATTAGTGCTCAAATCCCTTCATTCCTATGGAATGAAATGGATACTGGTAATTATTAATGGACAATAAAGTTGCAGACTGGAAAAGCAAAATTCTTCTGACCGTGGACAGACCAGAATTTACAAATATGTCAGCCCAGTGGAAAAATTCTGTTGAAAAAAATTCTATTACTTACTGATTTAATTTTTTTTTTCAGTAAACGTTTTTGAATGTTTTTTTAAGGAACTTTGGTCTAGGGAAAATCTGATCTGCTTATATCAGGGCAGACAAATTGTTCCGGGTACCAAAGGGTTAACAAAAAAAAAAGGTTGCTGCTTCTTTGTGACATTTGTAATGTATTCATTCAAAAAGTGTTCTAAGAAGACTTGGCAATTCACTAAAATAGCAGTTCTCATGTAAAATTGGTATTTTTTTTTCCATATTTCTTAGTAATACAAAAAATTGTTAAATTAGGATTTTTAAAAATTTTAAATAGCAACACATTTTGTTGTAAAAGTTTTAAACACATTTAAAATTACCACTTACTTAGTTTTTCTGACTCGGACTGTTTTTAGAAAAGATTTTGGGATTTAAAAAACCTCAGACCTTGAAATACGGCATTCCCAGTCAATGGAAATTCTATTTTTGTGTCACTTTGGGTGCACATAGAACAAGCCTACAAAGGGGCACGATTGTCATCCCTTGCTTATGGGCTTGTTCCTTTAGCTTTGCCTGGAGTTTGTTCTAGAATTTGGTCTCCAAGAGCTAATTCCCAAGCAGTGCATCCCACTCATCCCAGTTTTCCCAGTAATGGGTGGAAGAATGTTCAGAGCAGGGACAAGAGAGGTGGCCCTTGGGTAGGAGGGTTTAGGAGTTGTCCAGGCAAATTAGAGGCCATCAGCAAAAGGCTTGGTCAATGTTTTCATGCCTCTGTTCCAAGGTTTCTGATTCTCTCCCACTGCAGATATTCTAAGGTCAGGTGGATTGAGTGAGTTCTGGTTGATTCCTGAGCTGCTTTCTTTGCAGCCCAGGCCATCAGGGAGGTGGCCTCACCAGTGGGTAGAGAGGGAATTGAGAAGGGTTTCTACCATGGTCTGGGTTCCCTGCCTTCCTAGAAAGAAAAAAGAGCATTTTAGATGGGTGCCAGGGAGGTTCTCTGCTCAAGGATGGCTGATGACCAAGCCTGACCCATTCTGCACTTAGCTGGCAGATAGTTATGGACAGCAAAAAAAAAAAAAAAAAAGGCAGATGGCTGAGAAGGGAAAACCTTTTAGAGCATGAGATTAGTGTCCTCTGGCCAGCTGGCTGTTTGTGCATACTTTATTCAGACAGCTTGGAAACACAGAATAATTTATGTGTCCAATGGACCAGAACTGACTCTGGGAGCCTTAAGGGTCTTCCATCATCCTGAGAATGAAGCAGGTGATGCAGAGGTCACAAATCACTATTTTTGCAGAACCTTCTGCTACCAGTTCACACTGCATCTGAGAATTTTGGATAAATTCCATAGCACTCGGGTCCTACCTTCCTCCCCACTCCTGACACAGCCACCCAAGCCCTCTGCACAATTCTGCTTACCTGGACTCAGACTGGATAAAAGAACTTGCCAGGTTATTCCTAGGAGGGCTCTTTTTGTCTTTCTCTTTCTTGCTTCCAAAAGACAAACCAAATCTTCATTTTCCTTAGAAAATCGTGAGATAGCTGACTTCTCTAGGACCTGGATGGCTGAAAGGAGAGCTAGAGAGGTGGACAGACACTTGGGTGCTCTTGCAAACCAAGCTCCATCCCAGCAGTGAGCCAGCCTGCTGAAAGTTGTCCCTTCTATAGAGTATTTTTTTTGAAAACCTCACGTGGTTTTGTTGCATTGCAGCAGCACCTCAGAGGAACCCCTTGAGCCCTGGGGAACTCTTCCACTCAGCATTTCAAGTTCAGCTCCAGCAGAAAGCCAGACCTGAAGAGCTCAGCCCACCTAGGAGCCAGAGAAACCTCCTGGGGTGAGTGTTAGGAGAGCTTTCCAGCTCTGCCAATCCAAAGAGGTCACAGCCAGCAGCTGCAGAGCCTCTGCTCTTTGCTTCAAGCTGTTACAGCTTTTAACTGAAGAGTGGATTTACCAGGGATGAGAAAAATGAGCTTTAGCTCTCCCATTAACTGCATCCTCTTGCTCCTTTGGCAGCTTGAGCAGTCAGCTGCTGCCCACCAGCTCCACCAGAAGTGCCAGGACTGTGATTTTTCCATAATTCTCTAGCACTTAGGAGCCCCCCCCATACTGGATCCTGCATCCAAAGGGCTTGCTGGTGTCCCACTAAGAGCAAGGCTGAGCTCTTCCCACCAGCCTGGCAGTGATGCAGGTCCCTGTGGGCAAAGTTCAGCTTGGGAAGGTGGTACCTGCACCTTGCTCATCCCATTCTGCTCTCCCAGGGTCAGGTATGTCAGGTCCTTTGGCTCCTTGCATTCCTCCTGCCTCTTCTTGCTAAGGAGCTCCATCATGGTGAGAAGGTGCCTGCAGGGCTGCTGCAGGGAGAAGCTGAGACCTTTGGGCTCTAGGTAGTGCTTGGGTCCTAGCTAGTGCCCAGATCACAGCCTGCCTCCTTCTTCATACCCCAGAGCTTCTGAAAATGGAGAACTAACACATGGACAAGGTGAGGGTGTCATCCTGGTGGAGCCTCATCTGACCTAAGGTAAGGACTGGGGGAAGACCCTTTGGCCATGAATCAGCAGAATTCCTAGTAAGGATGTCCCCACTTTGGGAATTTTCCTCTTTGCTTTGCACACCCAGGTGGTCTCCAGGCTCTGATTGATCCCAGCTCCCTGAGCCCACCAGCAGTTCCTCTATACAGCTTCCCTGGGTTCCCTTTAAGCTCATTCTAGCCCCTGAATATTTTTTGGGCTTCTCCTCTCCTTAGCTCACTCTTGTGTCCTCTGAGTCCTCCTTGCCTCTGTCCTTGATGCCATTCCCACCACCCTTCCCCTTGCCCTGCTCCAGGCAGATGCATCTCCAGGCCTCCTGACATCAGGGTGAAAAGAAAAAAAAATTAGAGAATCTTTTGGCTATTTTTTTTATTATTATTTGGTTGTTTTGGGGTTGGTTTTTTTTGTCGTGTGGGTTGTTTTGGGTTTTTTTGAGCCATTAACTGACATCTGAATGGGAGATACGAATATCGAAATGATTCTTTGCTGAAAGCTGCAAAACCCTCAGAGGTTGTTTTGGGTGAGTTTTTTTGGGGTTTGGGGTTTTTTTGGTGCCACAGCAAAATGAAATCCTGGTGATTTCCATATTTTTGTCACCAGGCTGGTGCCCAAGCCGTTGCCATAGCTCCTGAGAGCAGGAGCCAGGGAGGGAGCGGAGCTGCTGGCCGAGGCTTAAGGAGCTGTTTAATTATTCAACCCAATATCTGGCAAGCACTCCAAATTGTCGAAGGGGGGTCTCCTGTGATCTCTGGCTGGATAGATCACTTTAACCCTTTCCCCTCCCTCCCTGTGCGCCGGTTGATGAAAGGCAGAGAAAAAAGGATTTGTTTGGCTTGGCTTTTCTCCATCCCCCCATTGCTTATTTCCCTCTCCTTGCTGGAGACTCTGTGGGAATCAGCCAGTGGGTTGGCTCCAGGGTTTGTGAAATGGGATGAACAAACTCCTTTTGACACCTCTGCTTGTCTCTGGGCCGTGCCTCAGTTTCCCCAAATCCCAGAGCCACAGAGGGGTGGTGATGCTGCATGGCAGGAGCTTTGACTGCATCCTGAGGCCAGGATGTTAGAGAAGCCCAGGCTGGTTTGGGTTGGAAAGGAACTTGGAGGTCACCTAGTTCAACCCCCTGCCATGCTCAGGGACACCTCTCAGGTTACTCCAAACTCCATCCAACCTGGCCTGGAACACTTGTGTTGCTTCTTCAAGAAGTTTTTCTCACAGAAGGAAAGCTGCAGCTCCAGAGAGGAGCTGTGGAGTCCACATGGCCTTGGGCATCAATCCTAGAAACATCAACTTCTAGAATAGTTCAGGTCAGAAAGGCCACCTGGTCCAACCCTCTTGCTTTGAGGAGGGACATCCTCAACTAGATGAGGCTGCTCATCATCACAAGGTTGGACCCCTGTCCAAACTGACATTCAGGATTTCCAAGGTTGGGGCTTCCGAAGGCCTCTGGGGAATTGGGGACAAGGGCTGGGAGGTCCAAAATACATCCTCAAAGTCTGCCTCACCATGGCTGAGTGGGCAAGGAAGATGTTTGCTGCCTCCCATACCTCCCCACCACAGCTTTTCCCAGCTTTGCATGTACAGCAGATTGGGAACACAGGCTGGTTTTTTCCTACTGGAGCAAAACAATGAAAATACTTGGAAAAAGCTCAACTATGCTGGTCAAGACTCCCTCATTAAGGAGAGCTGTGTTTTCAGATGCCTTCCTCTCTTTTCAGCTCTCCCTTAGTATTTAACTCTAGAGACACCTGGGCTCTTGCTCACACAAACTTAAGGGATTTTTTCTTTCTGGGAATTCTATTAAAAGCACATCCTGGCCAAGCTCCTTTGCCAAGATGATTATTATGTTGTCCTGTGATCTGAAAATATTGGAGGTAAGGTAAGGTAACAGCACAAAATCCACCACTTTGTCATTCCCGGACATGAAAAACTGCTTTGGTTATCAAAGAAATATGTTGGAAGGGGATGCTTATAGCTCCTGGGGGTCCAGCTACCTGCCTGGTGCCAACAAAAAGAGACAGATTAATGAGGTCTATGGCCAGTTGCTTCTGCACTCTTTTCTTAACCTTTATTTTCCAGAGAAATTCCAGGCAGATAGAGAACAGCACCTGGTTAATCATTTATCCATCTGCATATCCACCACCCTCTCTTTTCATCTTCTCCCTTGGCCTCAGAGGAAAAATTAACATATTTATTTTCTAGTGTCTCCCCCACAGTCCTAGGGAAGCAATTTTGGTTGCAATAGGAAGCCATGTCCCATCCAGTTTGATTTTTTAATTTTTTTTAAAGAAATTTAAAGAAGAACACTGGAGTGATTGGAAAGGTCTGCTGGGGAGAGGGTGCTCCAGCCAGCCCTGGCCTGCCTTGAAATGTTTTCTGCTCCAAAATATTTTTAGCTACTGTCACAGAGTGATTTCCTTGTGATCTGCTGGAGGTTCACATTGCATTGCTGAAAAGCTCCACAGACCTCCAAGCTCGAGAGCTTCTGACCACAGATTTTTGATCTGGATGTGTTTTCTCCTGTCAGGGGCCAAATAGCAGAGCTTTTTTTCAGCCTTTTTTGCAAAGCAAAGCCCCATTAGATCATCATCATCATCATCACATCCCTGCTTTGCCACGGGATGCTCTGATTTCCCAGGGGATCAGCTGTCTCCAGCTTTGCCTGGAGCTTCCAACTTTCATCCTGTGGTCACTTCTGTCACAATACATAGAGGTGGGGACCCATGTGGTGAGGACAGAGATGCCCAGTCAATTCTTTGGACAAGAGCTCATATGGCCACGGGGGATCTGCAACTCTCCTGCCCACCTGTGTGACCTCTTGCCTCAGTTTCCCCATCTTCAGACTGAAATGAGACCTCTGGTATGCAGGGTTTGTGATCCCACTATTTCTGTACCAATACCCATTTGGAACATGTTGGCTCACATCCCCTTGATTCCCATTATTGCTGCCAGGCCAGTGCTCTTTCCTTGGCATCATCTTGCTCTGTCTCATGGAGTTAACACAAAATCAAGACCAAAACTTGGTCTGATCTGCTATGGGAAGGTGCAGGAGCTGGTATGGCACTGAGTCCAGGGCAGGCAGAGACACATAGGTCAAAAATTTATTCAAACCACCATGTCTACAAGACACAGGCTGGGTGACTCTGACTCCCTAAATAGCTATGGGGGACACTTAGGGGCTGTAACCCCCTCCCCCTTTCTGCAATGTGCTGGCTTGATCATCACAGCTACATCTTTGACCTCCTTTGACCACAGAGGAAGCCAAAAACTTTCAGCCTTAGACACCACAGCAGGTGCTTAAATCCATTATTCACAGCAGAATAACCACTTTGGGGGGTTTTGCTTTTTTTTTTTTTTTTTTCCTTATAGCAAGTCACCATCAAACAGGAGGAATGAGGAGGGTGGGGTGGGGTGGGGAAAGCTGGAGAGGATAAGCTTAGAAATGTCCCTGGTGATGAGTAATGGCTCAGAGCAATGGGAACATCCCAGGGAGCTGCATCCCTCCAGCACTCAGGTGGACACATTGGGGATTTCTGTGGGGCCAGCTGGATTTGAGGGCTGGTTTTCAGTTGGGAAACCCATTGCTCTTACTGGATTGTCAGGGAGGCAGGAACTAGGTTAATAACCCTCAGAGATCTCATAAAAGCAGAGGGGTGCTGCCAAGGAACAAGGACTGGGTGAAGTTTATAGTCACAAGAAGACTGGAAGAGCAATCAAAGCTTATGACACAATTTTGTGTGAATAAGGTCAGAACATTTTGTTTTGGCTACACGAGTGGGGCTTTCACAATGGGACCCAATGTTGAAATATTTTGACCTTTTTATATATATATATATATTTATTTTTTTTTTTTTTGTAAAGGAGGTAAATCCCAGAATCCAACTGCTCCGTGATTCCCAGCTGAGCTAAGATCTGAGTGGAACCAGTCCTGTGGTTGCAGGGAAAACACAATTCCCAGTTCCACCTGGGTGGAAGAAATAGTTGGGTGCTCTGCCCTTGAAGCCACTTCCTTGTCCTTTTATTGGAAATTTTGGAGGGGTACATGAATGTGCAGCCTCCTGAGGCATCTGAAATTCCTGCTCTGCCTTCAACAAGGAATAAATTCCCAGAAAACCCCTGAAGCAGCAGGAGATGTACCTGAAATGCAGGACAGACAGCTTGGCAAGCACAGAACTGCTCAGTGCTGAAGGGAAGAGCTTCACCCCCCCATGTAACATGGCAGGGAACTAACAGAAAAAGAGAATCCTCCTCCTCACTCATCAGTTTGACATCATTTCAGGAGGGTAAAATGAGCTCATGAGGACTGCCAGGTGCCCTTTCACCTCCCCTCTCACTCCTCAGGGAGATGGGGATGGGTAGGGGAGATGAGGTTAGACTCATCCTGCAAGTGTTGGCCACCTGAGCTGGGGAGGAGAGGCAACAGCCCTGCAGTGGACACTTTCCAGCAGCCACTTCCTTTCTCCTGGGATGGAAGATGAGCAAAGAAGGAGCTGCAACCCAACCCCACAGCTCCTTCCCCCTGCTCCTGGCTTGGCCCAATGTTATCCCACCCAGGGGTAGAGGAGGAGCCAGACACCA
Organism: Phaethornis superciliosus; assembly: GCA_023637945.1. Lineage (NCBI taxonomy): Eukaryota > Metazoa > Chordata > Aves > Apodiformes > Trochilidae > Phaethornis > Phaethornis superciliosus. The sequence goes on along the minus strand of JAJQWJ010000018.1, from coordinate 5,565,047 downwards.
GGTCTCCTTGGGGTGGCTGGTTCTCATGTAGCAATTTAACATCCCATTTTCCTCCAAGGGCTCTGGTCAACGTGCCCTAATTCCCACAGTGCCTCTTGTAGCTCGGGTTTGAAGCTCTGGGATGAGAGGGAGGTTGGGACTCCACATGAGGAGCCTCAGCCTGTGCACATCCTCCTGGCTGGGTGGATTGCAACATCCCGTTTCAGGACCAAAGTTCGCAAAGGGTCTTTGGAAGTGCAGATGGCTAGGGAAAGCAATGATATAGAGAATTCTGTTTAAATGATAGTAATAAAATGAAAACAACTTTAGGAAATATATGTAAACCATCCCTAATCACAACCAGGAAATCAACTTTGCTAGTGAGGGACGAGGCATGTGTCTAATCTGGGGCTCAGGGTAGGAATAGAAGAAACCTAGGAGGAATCAATTTTTACCATGTTATGCTGAGCCTCCCACTGACAGACACGAGCCAGCTGCCAGCTCAACTCTTAAGGCAGAACCTGACCCAAGTGCTCTGCACTTTGGGGCCAAGATCCATCGCTGGGATCTTGGGAACTCCAGGGAACTCCATCCCCCTGGAGCCAAGAAGTGAGCGCAAGAGCCATTGGTGGCATGGTCTGTGGAGGCAAAGGATGTCCTGGATGTGGGAAATCTGCTGGAGGAAACTACTGGTGTCCCTTGGTGACACCTCCTTAGTGACAATGGTGAATTATGCTTCTGGCTCTAGACTTTCTGGCTTTCAGCTCCCCAAGCCTGGCAGCATCTCTGCTGTGCTTCTGCACCTTCTCATGCAAGAACGACGCCAGTGAATGCAGGCACTTGGACTCACTGCCTCTCTTCCCCTCTGAATTCCTCCTCATTATAGACATTTCTCATCTTCCAAAAGAGCAGAATGGTGAGGAGACCCCATGCAAGATGCCCACTTTGGCTAAACAATCCTCCAGAAAGTTCCCAGAGGGTTGATTTTCCAAGACACCAGGGGGATGGTTCAGAGATGCCAGCAACATGGCAGAGGACCCAAAACAGGGAACCTAAGGCATTTGGGAAGATGCTGTGGCTTAAATAAATGATCCAGAAAAAAAAAACAACCTTCAAAATACTGTGCAGTGTTAGAGCTTGTTCTGAAACCAGGGATCCAGCTCAAATATATTCTATACAGCTCTCTGCACTCATGCATATATAAATGTTGAGATCAGCACCGGATGGTGTTTTTTATTTAGTTTCATGCTTTGTTAACTTCTCTAAATTACGTGGAACGCTCTTTTTTTTTTTTTTTAAATACCCAAACTTCAGCCTGTTCTCAATTACCAAAGTGAAAAAAAAAAAAATAGAAAGAAAAAGAGGCAAGTCTGTAGAGCAAGCTGGCACCACAACATGGCCATCATCAGCTACACAATGGCTCCTGCTTGCCTGGAAGCTCAGAGTTGGAGGTTGGGGAGATGGAGGAGTTAAGGCATGTGGTTGTAGGCAGCAGCAGAAGACACTGGCATAGATAGAAAGAGGTCTGGAGTAGTTCAAAAAACCCTGAAGAAAATGTCAGAGATATTTCGATGATAATCATCCCTGCCTTCTGGTTGGGGTGCTTGGGGGAGTTATATTGCCTTGGGAAAAAAAAAAACAACCAAACAATATAAAAAAGGAAAATCTGCAGGGCTTTGGGGGGGGGGAGAGTTTGCTAAATCTTGACAGACACAATTGAAAGCTTCAGCCTCTGTTGGAGACTCACCTTGAAAAGGAAAACAGCAGCTAACCAGAACCCTGAATGGCTCAGGCCGTGAGGTTTGTTCTGCTTTTGTGTCTTTATCCAGGGTTGCTCTTTAATAAGACAACTGTAGACATTTTTTATACAATTATTGCATTAGTGGGAGTCTGAGGCAGGCTCATGATCACCCGGGTTATTGCTGTATGAGTTAATGTTCACACCCCTTTTGGGTGTCCCAGAGGAGGGCTGCAGGCTTGCTGCCAAATTTTATTTTGACTTGGATCCCAGTGTGCAAGCCAACTGTTTCTGCATTTCATTTCTGTCATATCCTGTACATTAAAACACCATTAATTCAAACCTTTTGTTTCTAAGAACAACTGTGCTGTAAAACAGCAATAAAAAGCTGCCAAAGTTCTCTTAAACCAGTGTAATATCATGTTCATTCACGCAAACTGGGACGTAAAAATACATATTAAAAAAAAATGTATTTTTGTCAAAAGCACCCTACAGATAATTTTTCTTTCTTCCCCAGCTTCACAAGGGGGTGAGGGGAGATGACTCCAAGAGCAGGTTTCTCCTCATGACCGTGGGTTTTCACAGCACCTTCCCCCCCCCAACTCTGCTATTTTAACCAGTAGATAAAGAACAATCTGTTAAAAGATTTTCGTGTGCTGTTGGGAGCTGCATTAACCTCAGCCTTGTGATGTCAGTTCTCCTCTACTACTTGCATTGGCTGTTTGCTGGTAAGACAAGAACCCACTCCAGCTTTATTCCTACCTAAATTGCTGGGTGACCCAGTGGGTTGTCTGAGTCCAGAGGAGGGTTGGACCAGCCAAAATCCCACCAGATGCTTACAGCATGGCCAGCACTCAGGAGTTGCCTTCAGAAGCCCTTTCCCTGGGCTGACCACAGCCAGGAACCAGAAATAGAGTCAGGAGGCCAGTGGCTTCCCCATCTCCACTTGGACCTTGCTACTTTATCTGATGTTGGGCTTGTTGCAGGTTTTACATATCTGAGAGGTGGGAAAGGCAGCAAAGAATGTTTTCATAGAATTCCAGATTGGTTTGGGTTGGAAAAAGCCTTGAAGATCATCTAGTCCCACCCCCTGCCATGGGCAGAGACACCTCCCACCAGCCCAGGTTGCTTCAAACCCCCTCCAACCAACTCCTGGAACACCTCCAGGGATGGGGCAACCTCAAAATATGCCCATGAGCTGAGCTGGGGTCTGTACCAGACCTACTCTAAGTGTCCCCCATTTCCTAGAACTTCCCCAGGGCCCAGCCACAGGACTTTCCTCTCTTCATAGTGAATCAGGAAGGATGATGATTACAGGGATGATGGCCAAGTGGCAGCACACAGATACCCATGGATATGCAGGGAGCTTCCTTGCTTCTACAGGTAGGGATTGAGTGTTGAATTGGGCTCCTAAACCAGAGCATCTGAGCAATGTGCTGTCTCACAGGAGTTTTTCATCCCTTGGGCAATATCTCATCCCAGGTAAAACAGTCCTGGAGCTTTCCAGGTGCAGTGATAGCTGCCATCAGCTTCAGTACATTGTTTTTTCCTGCATGTCCCTCATTTCTCCAGTGCTCGGGCTTTTCAGCAGTCTGAAACAGGGAGAAGTTTATGAACCAAGGAGAAGTTAGAAACTGGAAGGAGGAATTAAGAAACAAAGCCCTGCAACTCTGCTGGAATGATGAGTCTGGCACCTGGGAGCTGCTGAAGCCACAGAAACTGCACTGAGCTTCTCTCCAGGCTGGTTTTAAAAATGCATCCAAGCAAGTGCAGAACCTTTAATGAAAAAGGAGACCTCAAAACCTTGAGACTGCATGACTCAGCTTGTGCCCCTGGATCAACCTGCTGCTACCAAAGCAGAGCTGGAATGCTCTTGCAAAAAGGTCAGATTCCTTCATTGCACACTGTCTTTCCTTCCAGGGTTGATAGGGAATATTTTCAGTGGAGCTTAAAACACTGTAAATCCAATCCCCATGTTGCTTAAAGTCAGCTCAGAAAAAGAAAAAAAAAAAAAAAAAAAAAAAGAAAGGGGGAAAAATAATAAATCCAATACCACCAGGAGAGAGGAAAAGATCTTTTCCCAGGCCACAAATTCTAAAGATACCAGACGAATTTATGAACTGGTGGTTACACTGATGCTCATGGAGTCCAAGATACAAGCTTAAATGTGTAAGTGAGCTCTGTTTTGAGTAGGATATTTTGCCCCCATTTGCTGTAGCATTGTCTCTAAAATTTCCCAAATCACATCCTGATCGTTCTCTCTCTGCTCCCTGGCTTAAAAGCCTTGTTTTGGCTCTTGCTTCAAGGAATAATGTATCGGGGAAGGGGAGGAAAAAAAGAATCTCTGTCAGCTGCTAAACATATAAACCTGCAGATTTATTTAGTAGTAATAATCCCTGAAGGAGAAACATATTCAATACTTCATCATCTGAGAAACTGCCCACATCTGTTCCCAGACACCAACAGGAGGTCGGGAGCATGTGCCAGCAGCTCAGACACAACCTGTTACTGCTGCCCTCCCCCCCACAGCCCCCATCCTGCTCCTGAACCTCTCACCTCCCCTCTGCCCTCAGAGATAGTTTCTTTCTTTGTGGAAATGCCCTCTGCTTTGGTCCAAGTTCTCCTCAGATGCTGAAATAGGAAATAGGGGAAATATCCCGGGTGGCTTGGGAGAGTGAGGAGCTCTCAAAGAAACCCTGGGATGGCTGAGGATCCTCCCTGGGCTCCTGCTGGCCAGTGCTGGGTGTCTGGGGTTTGTTGAAGGGCTGGTTGCAGCTTTCTGGGCTGTTTATTCCAAAAAAAAAGCATCTGTCACTGCTAGGGCTTGGAGACGTGGGAGTGGCAGGGAGACAGGAGCACTCAGCTGCTCTGGTTTTTTTTTGGGGAGCCTTGGGCATGAGCCACTTCTCAGTTTCCAGCAGGGATGTGAACACGGCTGGCTGAATGTGTGCTGCGTGTGAGGAGGATGAGCTGGGACCTCCATGAGAGGTCAGGAGAAATTTAAGAGGGACCAAAGTGCTGGCAAGTGTTGAGAGACTGGGGAGCTCATCTCTCCATCTCCAGGAGCTGCAGAAAGGACCATGGCTTCAGAAGACAGATCCTGGGATACAGCACCCTGCGTTCTGCCCTCCTAGACCCTTCACCTCCCACCTTCCCATCTTCCCACATCCATGAGCTCCAACAAACCATCTCCAGGGCTCAGGAGCTGCTGCTTCACCTCTGCTGCTTGGGAGGCCAAAGGGAAGCAAATGCTTCTCCCCAGCAGCTGGACCCAGAGCCATGAAAGCAACAAGGTTGGTACCTGGGTTTCCAAAACTTTGGTTGCCATGTGCCCTTTCTGCTCCTGCAATGCCATCAGCATCTCAGGCCATGTCCAAACCAAACTATCCTGTCCAACTATTTCCACTGCTTCAGTCATAGCGATTTTATTCCCTCTAAACTTTTAATTTCTTCATTAGCTCATGCATAAGAAAAAAGTTTTAAATTGCTCACAGCCCGACAGCATTCAAGCTGAGTTCCTTTTGGCTTGAAAACTAATTTTGTTTTCATTGGAAAACTGGATCCTGTTTATTTAATTTTCCTCACACAAAACAAAATATGTGGGTGGAGGAAATGGGACAGATTGGAAAATACTTTGACTGATAAAAAACAATCATTTCAACATTGCAAGCCTTTGTATCTGCAACAGAAGCCATAAGAAAGTCATTACTAAATAGTTACTGCAGATATCTGAACTCCAAGCATAGGTGGAAGTGCTGATAAATTTCTGATATTCTGGAGCTAACTGCTGGAAGATGGAGACTATATGTTATCCCAACTGCAATTTACTAGACACCAGGAGATATTAAATGGGGAAACCCCAGGTTGATTAAATGAATGTGTTGATACACCCTCTGCAGCTGGTGGGAAAACATGCTTCACCCAACTGCAGAAAGCCTGACTGGAAAAAAAAAATCTCTAACCCTGGTATATTTCCTGAAAGATATAGACCAGGGAAAAAAAAGGAATTTTCATCATCAGATTTGAAAAAAAAAAATCTTTTTCTCTCTATAAAGATTTTCAGTACAAGAAATAACGAAAGGAATTTTTATCTATATAGGTTTAGCCATAAGCATTATTTTCTTCTAAAAAACCCAACTGGATGGAAGAAAGTCATCATTCTCTTTATCCATAGCCTTGTGTAGTCCCATAGGTTGAAAATGGAGCAATAATGTTTTCAGGAGAGAGTTGCTGTATCAAACATTGCCCTTCTTAAGTAGAGACAGTGCTGGCACGTGCTGTGGGTGCTGCAGAACTTGCAGGATCATTTGGCCCAGCGTATGAGGGAGGACATACAAGAAGTTAGGAGCTCAAAGTCCCCAAAGTTCTGCTGGTCGAGAGGAACTCCCAACTCCTGGTGTCATCAGACCATGGCCAGGCTGATGTCCTGCCACAGAGCATGCCATGGCAGCCTTTAGATCTCTCCCCTTTCTCTGAGATGTCCTCAACTGGCTACATCTCCTGGATGGACCCTGAGGCTCCACCATGGCATCTGAGAGCATCTCCTGGCTGGCAAAGCCTGGGGTGGGGTGGGATCTGCTGTGTGATGCCAGCAGGAATTCCCCAGTAAGGGGAAGGCATTGAGAGCTTCAGCTTGGGAAGAGATCCTGACTCCTCATCTCTGAGCTGGGATGAGTTCATTCCTCCTAATGACTTACCCACAGCTCAGGTTCAGGGAAATCTTGTGTGAGTCATAGTCTGCTGAAGAGTTTTTTTCCCTCTCCCCAGATACTAATATTTCGAACGAGTCTCACTCTTTATTATCATGGAGATATAAGGGAAATATCCCCACAAAGACAAGAGTAGGTCTGAACTGCATGTCAGAAAGTTTGCTGTTAAGATTACATGTGATGTGTGACCAGACTGTTTGGATCTGTGGTCGGGCCCCAGAAGATGTGTGTGGTGACTGACCACATCCTTTCCGGAAGAGGAATGTTTGAGTTCATTGTGTTGGTGAAGTGCCGAGGTTTGATGGTGGGGCAGCTTCCCTGGAGGTGGGAGAGGGGAAAGGGGCTACCAGGGCCCAACTCCACCCCACGCTCCCAGCCCAGGAGAGCAGCTCCTTTGTCCAGGACACTCCAGACTGGCCGTATGGTGGATGCATCATATTTCTTCCTGTGATTTCCTGCATGGAAAAATGAGAGCCGAGAGCAACTGCTCCCATGTCCCCTGGGTTGGACCTAGCTGGAGCTGAGGCTACAGATGTGCTCACACCTCCCCACCACAGCCCTCTCCCCGATGACAGAACCCCACCTTTGGGGAGCTGTTTTGGGCATGCATCACGAGTGGTTTTTGATTCATTTTTTTATCCTTAGTCCTTCAGTGAGAGCTCTGGTGGCTCCTAACTCAGCTGTCAGGGCAGATGTTGGTAGCTGCAGGGAGTGCTCACACTATCCAAGTCATGTTATGGAATGACATGAGGAATGTGACTGAGGCTTCAGGATCATCTCTCTCTCTCTCTGTTGATTATATGGGTCCTCTCATGCACCACATGGTGTCAAACTAGATGTCTAAAGAGCCTAGGACAGCAAGAGGCACTGCAGCTCCTGGCAGGAAGCCCATGGTGTGGTCGTGGAAGATTTCTGGAAGACTTTGCAAACACTTGATTTGGTGACCAGACACTGTTGTGGCAGTTCCTTGGAAAAGTGCAAACTCTGGCATCAATGCTGAGGCCTTTTTCTGTGGTGTCTATGTGGTCATGGCTTTTTGTTCATTTTTTGCAGCTTCCTCCAGCTGCCTGACCAGCACACACAGCATGGATGCTGAAAGCTTCTTGCAGTGTCCTATCTCATGACCTGAGCAACCTGCTCCGAGCTTTCACTGTACTGTCCAATCTAATTGTAGTTTGATAGAGGGACCCAGCTAGCATTTTTGTTCTACAGAACATCTCTTGTGCCTGTCTCATCCATCAGGTCCTTACCCTGCCCGTTCCTGCATGTCTGCTCCACCAGGTAAGCAGAGCCAGGCTTCAGACCATATTTCTGTCCTTGGATTATCTGGGTTACAGGAAAAGGGGGTGTTGCTCTGAAGGCACAACCAAACACCCTCCTTACCTAATTGCAATTTCAGTTGCTGCACACGCTGCCTTGTTTTGCATCTAATTGTGGAATCCTCCCCTCTTACAGTTTCCTCTGGATTTACGAGGTTGCTGGTGTGCTGTTGCTGTTTGCTTTTTCCCCCCTGGCATGGTGGGGAAGCCACTAAAAACTTGAACCAAAATGTCAGAGACCTATGAAAGGTTAATTCCCAGAACCTCGTGTTGCTGTGTGTAAAGGTGAGGGAGACTGATCATAGCAAGAAATTGTATGGTTTGAAGAAAAGACTATGATAGCTTGACTGTATTTTCATATTGCTGACCTCACTGCCTGCCCAACAGGTCCCTTCTTAGAGCAAAGATGACTCTTCCTGAAGACTTCTGCAGTTTAAGACCTGAAATCACTGAAGAATTGGGGTTTTTATCTGAAGATAACTGCCAAAGCTGGTCAGCAGATCTTAGTGGTGGTTAAGCCTGGCATGGACTCAAACTCTCTGGTGTCAGTGACCTCATCTCTCTCCTTCTTTCCCTGCTCTCTCTTCTCATCTGGTCACAGCTAATTAGTGTTCTGGCTGGAAAGCTGGTTTGCTGGGTGCTGCACAAACCCACAACACAAGACAGGGGTTTTTGAGTAATAAAACCCTCTCTGTTCCTTTCACCCATCTGGGATGGGGTGAGAGCCTTTCCCAGCACATCAGATGGGGGTGGCCAGTTGTCCCTCTCTGCCTCATCCTTCCTCCTCTTCCTGATCAAGAGAAGTGCCTCTCCCACTCATCCTCCTCTCCTTTTCTTCTGCTCTGGAGCTTTTACTTCACCCCAGTCTCACCGTTTGTTCTGTACAACCTGACGTTCTTGCAGGGCTGTAATTTATCACAGAATCACAAACAGCTCAAAATCTGGGGAGCATTTGGGTGAGCCAAGAAGCCCAATCCCTTCCTGGCTGTGTCACTGGCTTGCCAAAAGCAGCTTGGGTGAAATCACTTCGATTTGCCTTAATTACCCACAATTTGTCCTTTTATTTGAGACTAAGAGTTCTCCATCCCAGGGCTTGGGCTGTCAGATGAGCAGGCTCATGCAGCTCAGACTCAGTGGTGCAGACACTGGGTTAAACTGGAAATCCCCAGGAAAGGCAATTTCCTGGTCACTTGAACCTGTAATTCTCTACAATAAGCATGAGTGAAAATATTTCCTTCTCTCACCTGCCTTCAGCTCTGGAGGTGATGGCCCATTTCACCTTTGAGGTGATGGTGCTCAGTGCTGTGCCACTTCACTCTGGCAGAACAGCTCACACCACCTTCATTTTGCCATTTAAATGGGATTCCAGCTCTTTGGAGACCCTGAGATAAGGAATAACCCAGCTCCTTGGTCTCCTTTGTTGTTACAGCACGACCACCATCCTCCTATCTGCATCATGAGCATTGCAGACCAAAATTCACCCTGCACACAGGGTGCTTCCCAATTCTAAGACAGCAAAGAGGCACTGACATTCAAAATAAAACCACCCCAGAAGTCATTAGGGTGCTTGAGACCCCTCAGCAGAGAAACCTAGTGAAGAATGGATGTAGCCAGGCATGGTTCAGCTCTCCAGGGGTTACAGGATTTCCAGGCTCTCCCTGGTTTTCCGTCAGGGGAAGGGAAGCTGGGCCTGTAATCATGGTCCAGCTTTCAAAGGGTGATTGTGTAGGGCTGAGGTCTGTGGTGTGTTGGGGTGGGAAGGGGTTGTCTGTGGAACAGGCTCCCTACGGGTCCCCTGTGAGAGCCACGTGGCTCCGTTGACTTTTCACACCTAATTAAAGAGGAAAATTCACCAGGCTCCTGGTTGCCTTTCAGGGGTTTGTGGTACCAATCAGCAAACAGCATTTCTGTGTTCAGGATGACGTTACTTTCGGGGCCCAGGGTCAGATGGAAAAAAACACACACACACACACACACACACAAAAAAAAAACCAACCCCAAACCAAAACCGCTTGACGAAACTGTCTGTCTCAAGACATATCCTCCCTGAAGTATTTCATTGTCCAAGTTAATGGTCCAATAAAATCCCCAAGCTTGGGCCTTTGGCTTTCCAGTGGCTTGTTAGTGTTATGATCCTCCTTGGATGGATGTGAAAGTGCAGAGCCTGGGATGCAGCTCAGCACTGTACATCTCCTGCCGTGCCCTGCTGAAGAAGGGAGGTGCTCAGGGGGGGTCCTTCTGCTTGCCAGAGGAGTGTGTGTGCAAACACGAGCCAGATTTGGGGTTTATGAGTCTCTGCCTTTCTCTCGTGGACCAATCTGTGCAGGGCTGACAACTGCAACGTGCTCAGAACAGAGAAAATATTGGGGTGGGTGTGAATGGGTGGGATCCACGTGAGGGCACACGTGTGTCAAGTTCAAGTGCTGCTCGTTATCTTGAAAAAGCAATTAACGGGGATGGTGTGCACAGCATTCCCTAAGGACTCTCTCTTTCTGCCCAACTTTGCTCTGCCTTTGCTCTCCAGACCATTGCAGTATAATTTTGAAAGGCTGAACTAAACAATAAGGGCAACACTGCTAGTTTTGACTTGCTCTACTGTCCCATTCCATTTGGCCCAAATTAATCCTATAGTGGGGATAAAAAAAAAAAAAAAAAAAAAAAAAAAAAGAAAAAGATATGATTGAAGTTAATGTGTTCTAGCTGCATAGAATAGGCAGTTTTTCATTTGGCTGCTTATTACTTACTGAAGTGGGAGAACTGCAAAAGAAAACACAGAGTGCTCACCCCAGGAAGCTTTGATTCTGGGTCAAAAGCCACAGTTTATGTCACAAAACCCCTGGGAATGATAGCTGAGGAGTAGAGGAGAATGGATACCTTGGAAAACACAACAGGAGGAACTTACATACGAATTTAGAGTTGAGGAAATCGATTTTCTTTCAATGGGAAGTGATTTTTTAAAAGAGTTGGATCCAACAAGAGAGACAGATTCCTGGGGGAGAGGATGGAAACTACTTTTTTTGTATGTGTGGGATCACATTACTGGTGGAAAAATTGACCTGCAGCGACTGATTTCCTCCTTTCTGTCACTGACCATCTGCCAAGACCCATTTTATTCTGCATATTAAGAGAAGGGCTCAAAGTACAAATGCTCCAATCCCACCTTTTAAAACTGAGCGTTCTTCCCTGTCCCATCTCCTGCACACCCCAGGCTTGTGGGTCCTGAAATATGAACCCCATCTGTGTGAGAAGTGGCTCCTTTTTTGAGGACAACATTACCAAGTCCTTCAGATGATCATCTTCCAAGGCAACACACTCTGTACCTCCACACCTTCTCTATCATCTCATAAAAACCCCAAAGCTCAAACCACCCCTTTCTCTTGGCTACCCCAATACCTCCAACAGTCCAGGCAAATCTCAGCAGTGCTTCTTCTGTCTTGTCATATGATACTTGCAACATCATTTCACTGTGTCTCAAGCCATGCTAAAGGTCATGAGATGCCTGGAGTTCTTGCTTTGCATTTAAATAGCTCCAGCTTGGAGCATGTTGATAGTGCAGACACCAAGTCAGGTCTTGTCTGACTGTCTCTGTTCTTCTTTCTGCCCCTCTGAGGATGGGATTTGCCCTTTCTGGGGGGAGGTGGATGTCAGCTGAGGTTTCTTCTTGTCACAGTTTCATTAAACTGAACTTGGAGGAGAATTCTTCTCAGCAACCGCCTGGAATGTGTGGAGGAGGCTGGAGTTCAGGTTTGTTTTTTTTACAAAGTCTTAGCTGGGTTTTGGTTTGGAAACCCCGAATTCAAATGAAAGATTGGGGACTGAGATAAAATAGATCTGAGATCCGAGTCGACCCGGTTTTGCTTTCACAAACCCCAAACCATCTCAGTTTGCTTTTCACAGAAATGAGGGAGGAAACCCCCCAAACTTTCATCTGACCCCTCCTCGAAATTCTTTTGATGCCCAAGATAAAGATGGAACTGAGATTCACACGAAGTCATGGGGGGAGAAGGGGCCTTGAAATAAGAGGTTCTGGCCCTGTTAACCACCCTGGATGGTCGTGACCCAGCACAGCTTGGCAACCCAAATTCTGAAGTCGGTGATCCTGAGAAAAGCAATAAATCACATTTGACAGCTTAAGAAAAAAAGGTCTGACCTTGTGCCTGGTTTTGATCCCACTAATGTGGCTGGAGACCTCAATGAACACAAAAATGGCACCTCTGAGTCAGTAGCCAACTGGAAAAAATGTGGGAAAAGTCCTTCACGTGCTACTGATATGAGCAATATGAAAATGTTTCCCCAAGGCATCGACCACCCCTTCCAGATCAATCATTAGCTGAAGTTATTAAAAAGGTCTCAGAGCAGCCACAGACAAATGGGGACAGTGGGCCTAGGACAGATGAAACCATGAACCAGGACCAAGACATTTCATAAAGAAAATGGTGGCTATGGCCATTCTTGCCATGCAGCAGGGAAGAAAAGCATTCCTATAGGCACTGGGCTCCAAACCCACAAGCTAGAGGTAATGTTATAGATTGATAGAACCACCAGAGTGAATTCCTCCTGGGAAATCAGCCCAGCATCTGACCTAAAAATGTAATCTTTTCTAGCTGGGTCCTCTCCCATTAAAGCCAACCCCCCAGGGTTTGTGCTTTCTGTAGGCAAGGAGAGGCTGGAACAAGAGATTTATCTGTCCCTTGTCAGAAACCCACTCATTGTCCAACTGATTCCACTGAGATGGAAAACACAACATCTCCCAATGAGAAATGTTTACTTCTTACTCCCACTGCCTTGTACATTTAACATCATCAGCCAGTTCAGATTTTGGAAGTTCTCAGAAGCTCTGGAAGCTGCACACAGTTTAGAAATGAACCTCACCAGGCAGAAAACTTGCAGGCCTCCAGGTCAAGCCCTTTTAAGAACTCTTTTATTGTGACTTGACCAAATCCGTTTAAGAAAAGAAGAAAGAAAAAAAAAAAAAAGCCTCCTCCTGAAGATTACACCTTTGAAACGATAGCTACCTACAAAGTTTTAACACAGTAGTTCAAAGTGTTGGAAAAGACACTTTTACATTTTGCAGAGAACAGCAGGTTTTAATCTTTGTGATTTTTTTTTTTTTTTTTTCTCCTCAGCATGTTTCAAGTCTGTTACATGAGTGTTATCTGTCCGGTTTCCAGGTTTTTATAATCCACTGGGGCCTGTGTAAATCTCAGGATTTCCTCTGCAGACTCGGCTCATGTTCCACAGCTGTGCTCCAGCACATGTGTGAGGAAATTAGAAATGAAATCAGCTGATCCAGTGTGGATTAGGGCAAGGAGAGAGACCCAAGCCTTACGGGCTAGCTGGCCTGTCCACAGGGTCAATGTCACCCTCTGGAGCTTGTCCACTCTTAGTGCAAGGTCCAAAAGAGAAGAGAAGTGAGTTCTGCATCCCTCAGCCCTGCCCTGCAGTGAAGACTCAAGATCTTCTCCTCATCTCTTGCTCACCTGGCTGCAGTAGATGTGCATTTTGGCTTTGTTGGTTTAGTTGAGCACAGGCAGGCGTGGGAGAGGTGCCATGAGGTGTCAGCTCAGGGGAGGCCAAGGGTGGTGAGGTGAGGCCATGGCTGCAGCTGGGTGACAGTGGCCACCCCTTTTCCACCAGATTTTCCTTAAACTCTTCTATCACAGAATCCCAGACTGGATTGGGTTGGAAGGGAGATTCAAGATCATCGAGTCCCAACCCCTCCCAGGGGCAGGGACACCTCCCAACAGCCCAGGGTGCTCCAAACCCCATCCAACCTTCAACACTGCCAGGGATGGGGCAGCCACAGCTTCTATGGGCAACCAGGGGCTCAGCACCCTCACACCAAAGGATTTCTTCCTAAGATCTCATCTCAATCTCCCCTCTTTTAGCTTGAAACCCTTCCCCCTTGTCCCAGCCCTCCATGTCCTTGTCCCAAGTCCCTCCCCAGCTTTCCGGGAGCCTCTTCAGGCACTGGAGGGTGCTCTAAGGTTTCCCCATTGCAGCCTTCTCTTCTCCAGGCTGAACACCCCCAACTCTCTCAGCCTGGCTGCTCCAGCCCCTCGGATCACTTTGTGCTTTCCACAAATACCCATCCAGCAGCCCCGGTGGCCATGGCAAGGCCAGGGTGAGGCTTTGTCCCCAACTCTGCCCAGGGCTCTGGGCAAAACCCTGCCCAGCCACGATGGAGAAACATTTTATGTGGGCTCTGGTGCCAGCAGCACGGGCAGGGCTGAGCAACCCAGGCTCGAGGGCTTTCATTTGATGCCCCCCATGAGCTCTTTGAGGGGCGGCAGCGTGGGCTCAGCACCCGGGGTGCCAGGCGGGGGTTAAGCCAAGCCCGAGGGTTCTGGGTGGTTCAGGGCTGGGCCCTTCACCCGCCAGCAGATCCCACTTCAGACAGCTCCAACCCCACACAGCAAACTTTTCGCCCCAGAGATGGGTTTGCTGTGAAATCCCCACGTCAGGTGAGTTCTCTCTGCTTGAAGTCTCGCTCCAAGGGGCTCCGCTGCCAGGAGGGTTGGGGGTGAGGGTCCCTCCCTCCTCTCTGCCAGAGCTGGCAGCACCCACAAGCTTTGACCGTGGCTTTTCTCAAGCCAAACCCTGTTTTTTCTGCATTTCTTTTCAGCTAGTTTCTCCCCCCCTGTGGCATCCAGATCCTCGTCACCATTTTCCACTCCTATTACTTATGCTTTGCTCCTGTCAAAACTCTCCCGGCTTCCCAGAGGCCGGGCAAGGGAAGGGTAACAATGTTTAATATAAATCAAGCTAATTACAGCGTTGAGCTCAGGAGAAGTGGCACTGTAAGGAAGTGTGGACAGACAGGGGTGAACCTTGCAGTGCAATCAGCCAGGGCAGGGGGGTGAATTTAAGAAGCTGCTTACCTGAATGGTGGTTCTTTCCTGCACCAGCGCCGGGGTGATTACAAACACCCATTTATCTTCAGATTGTCTCATGTGGAATTGGCAGCTGGAGGTTTTAAATTCTTGCGAGTTTTTGTGTTTTGTTTTGGGGTTTTTTATTATTTTAAAATATTTTTTTGGTAGTTTTTTTTTTTTATTTTATTTTTTCAAGGGGTGAGCGTTACATACCATGGTCTGGCAACCGTCGGCTCCGTTCCTGGAACCGGAGACAAAAGGTAATGAGGCTTGGAGAGCAAGTTCCCTAACGAGATGCATAATGTGACACGCATGTGGCTGGAAAACCCCATTCCTTTTCCTTTTAAAGTATTTGAAGGAGCAAGGGAACGGGAATCCAGCCCAGGTTTCCTGCACATTCAAGCAGCGCTTCTCCCTCTAGGCCACGGGGCTTGTGCGTAGGGAAGCAGAACAAAGGTAAAACACAACTGTTATGAACTGAGATGAACTTCCAGCCAAAGGCAGGAGAAGGGACTCCAGCTCTCAAGAGCTGGGTGGTGTGGTGGCCACAGGTCTGGACACCTCCCATGGTGGGCACCCAGAGAGCTCAGCCTTCACGTGGTTAATAAAAACCTCTCCTAAAGGCAGGCTCCGGTGCCAGGTTTGGAGATGCTGGTGGATCTGGTTGACTTCAGAACTACAGACATGTTCTTTGGGTCTGGGAACTGCCTGGCAGGAGGGTAGAGATCCATACGCTGTCACTCAGGATTGAAGGCAGAAGATGCCTCCACCCAGGGAACATTTGGTTTCTTGCAGAGCAAACCCAGCAATTCAATGCAAACCACGTAGCTGTTATATGCAGAAAGCAAAACTCTGAAGAAAAGAGAGCTGGGCTTAATTCTGCAACCAGTGTTCTTCCAAGTGTGGAGACAGACACCCCAAGGGTAAGAAATAACCCTGAGCAAGGGATCCAGTAAAACTTGGTTTCCTATGCTGATTTCTTGCTCTTCGGAGGCTTTGATGTCTAAGAAGGTGCAAGCTCTGACTTAATTTTACCTCTCTAATGAAGCATCCACAGAAGTAGTCACTAATTGGATTTTCTGGTGTCTGATCTTATAGGACATCTTTCCTGAATGTTGTGCTATTTATTGTTCTGGGAATTCAGGCAGTAGCTCCAGAGTAAGGAACACTCCAGAGAAGTGACTGATCTGGCATTGCCCACGATGCTCTGGACATAGCTGTGGCTAGCACTGGGATGCAGGTTTGGCAGAACTATCTCTTTATGGAAAAAAAAAGCCCTCTTAGACCTCCAGAAACGTCCAGTGGCTTAGCCAAGCCAGGACTAGCAGCCACAGGGAAACTTTGGAGGTATTTAATAGTTTTTTTCCACCTGTTACATCTCTACACAACCCCAGGTGCATTCATAGCCTGGGGAGTCTGTGGGTGCCTTTATATTTGCAGGATTTTGATGGTTCTCATGCAGCTTGGAGCCCCTGCATACCAGGGGTGGTTTTGGGGTGAATAACCCCCTCCCACGTGCAGTTATTCCTCCCACCCATGTGCCAGAGGAGGGTCAGCTCATCTCTGCAGCCTTGTCCCTGTAGATGACAGGGGACATCCCGTCCTCTGCCCCCCCTCCAGCCTGGGTTCACTCATTTGGGTGACTCAGTGTCCGTTGTTTCTTGGCAAACCACCCAGACTGCATCCAGATGTCCTCCCTCAGATCCAGCTGTTTCAGGGGAGGTATTTGCAACTACCAGCTGCTTGTCACTGCTCCCCTGCCAGCAGAGCCACGGGGTCACTGCTCCCTCATCCATCTCTGTCCAGAGGAGCCCTCTTAGCAGAGACCTGCTGTTTGCTCCCTTTCTGAGTTCAACTTGCTTTTGTCTGAAGGAGGTCGCTCAGAAAGGATCCAACCAACCCTGGAAAAAAATCATTCCTTCCATCCGAGCACCAGCATCATCTCTGAAACCCCACAGAGCTCCCTGAGCCCATCCTTCTGGTGCTAAAAATACCCCTGCACTGCCCGTCCTGGTGTGTATTTCCTGCACATCTTGCCCTCCCTTCCCTTTCTCCTCTTTTTCCCTCGTGCACAAATACATTTCCATCCTGGGAGAAGCCCTGGGCCAGTGGACAGAGCCCTGATCCTAGGTTATGAGCCAGCAGCTCCTCAGCACTAATCCCATTTCTGCCACCGACGTGTTGTGTGGCCCTGGGCAAAGCATTTATCAGCCCTGTCTTGGTTTTGCCCCGTTTTGTAAAATGAGGATAATGATCCTGACTTTTACCTACCTCACTGAGCTGCCTTGAGGATTATTAGATAATGCTTGTACACTGCTTTGAAAACACTCGGGCTGTGAAAGTCCAGTTATTAGAAAATCAAAACATTTTCAGCCCTCCTCGTGAGTGGGAACAGAGCAAATGCGTTTCCCAACTGTTCCCAGCAAAGCAGCAGCCACTAAAATGTTATAAAAGAGAGCGAATGTAGTGTGTGTGTACACATATCTGTAGAGAACAGCAGTCTGGACTCAGCTTGAATTGATTCATGTGGTTTTTGACTTAGATTATCCCAGCTTACAGGGAACAAGGCTCATATTTCTGCTCCTGATTCCTAAGCCTGGATATTTTTTCATTTTTTTCCCCCCTTCTCTTTTACTCTTCTGCTTTTTCTTCCTCAAATGAACTCTTCTGGATCCTTCCTCCTTGGAAAGGTTGGGTGTGCTGGTTTTCATCTTCTGGCCCCAAAATGGTGGCCTACCTCACTTCATTTAAAGCTGAAAGCCAAGTGGAGGGAAAAATTGCCCTTTTTTTTTTTTCTCGCCCTTTTTTTTTTTTCTTTTCAGACATACACAACACATTCCCCCTGCAGAAAACCAGCAACACATCTGGATAGTGTTTTGCTAGGGCTGCTCAAGGAATTATCAGAACAGTGTCCTTAGCTTCATATTATTACGTGCTGCACATTAAAGATGACGGAGGGGGGGAGGAACCTGCAAGAAGTGTTTTAGAAAAAAAAGATAAAATCCAACCCTCTGCTAGAAAGAAGAATTTCCATTTGGTCAGAATGCAAAACAGCTTTGCCAAAAGTGCTACTATTTTGAAGTTCCAGAACCTGCTATTTATTTAATCCCCCCTTTCCCCATCAGGAGGATGCCAGCTGCTGGTGGGGACGGGTGGCGGTGGGGAGTCCTCAAGGGAGGGGGTTTGGGAACAAGGGGGACCCGTGTGTCAGGCTTGGGCTCAGGATCCTGGGGAAAAGCAGAGCAGGGACTTGCAGGGTTTGGGTTGTTTTTTCTTTCAGCTGGCTGGTGAAAGGAGCCCTGTGTGGCTGCCCTGAATGCACCCGTCTGTCTCCTGCTCCCGCAGCAGCTCCCCCAGTTTCAGCCCCCTGGGCAGAGGCGCCGAGGCTGGCGAGATACCCAGCTCTTACAGATCATCAGAAAAGAGATCTTTGGAAGATCTCGGCGATTTCAGAGGCTGTGAAAGCTCTAAAATTTCTGGGAAATACATCTAAGGGTCTTTGATAATCCCCCATCTAGAAATGAGGTTGGTTGAGCCTGGTGCAAGGGACCACAGGACTCATTCTCCAGCTGCACATGGGCACAGGGATCCTTCCCTTGGTGATGGATCCTTGGTATCCTTCCCTTGGTGATGGATCCTTGGTATCCTTCCCTGGGTGACAATGGCCTTGTCCATTGCTGTGGTGGTCACTGTAAGCATCAAGGTGCTGTTTCATAAGGAAAAAATGTTCTTGAGGAGACCAAGCAAGCAATAAACTCAAGGTACAGGGTTAGTAAATAAGGTGTGTCAAAAAATCTGTTGCTTCCTGCCCTTCCTTTCCATGCACCTCTTGATGAGCTGCATTTGGCAGGTTAAAAAGCACCTGAAATCCTTTATTGGCTTGTTCTAAGGGGATATAAACCATTTCTGGGAATCAATAGAAAGCAGGTTACTAAAAGCCATGGTGACAGCTGCATACCAAAAGCAGGCTAATAGCAGAGAGACAAAGGAATGGTAGAATAATCTGTAGTGAAATAAAGATTTTAATAGCAAAACCAAGTCTTCAGAGAGTGAATATGATCCAAAGCAAACCATACCTTTATATATGGGGATCTGGGAGAGACAGAAAAAAAAAATCATCTCATTTTTTCCTCCCTCAAACAAATTACTCCACATGGAGCAGTTTCATATCTGCTGCTAAATTATTAAACTCTTTCTCTGGGGAAAAGAGATAAAATAAACA
The DNA here is from genome assembly GCA_023637945.1 of Phaethornis superciliosus. Taxonomy (NCBI): domain Eukaryota; kingdom Metazoa; phylum Chordata; class Aves; order Apodiformes; family Trochilidae; genus Phaethornis; species Phaethornis superciliosus. The sequence goes on along the minus strand of JAJQWJ010000018.1, from coordinate 5,546,205 downwards.
TCCACCATTTCATTTTTTTCATAACTGAGAGAGGTTTGGGTGAGTGGAAAAGCAGGCTGGCCATGAATAACCAGGCAATCGAAATAAAATCATCAGATGTTTGGTGATGCTGAGAGCCTTAAATAAATCAACAGCTTAAAACTGCCTAAATCACCAAAAAAACCAAAAAAAAAAAATTATCATCTTATATGCAGTGGGCTCTTGGTGCCAGGTTTTCCCCAGTCAGTGTCTGGAGGAAGTGGGCTGCTATGCATTTGATGTAGGAGGCAAAGAATTTGTGTCTGAATGAGGCAAGAAGGGACAAAAAGAAGGAAATAAGCAGTAAGTGATAGGGGATTATGTCATCCAGCATGGGGAATGGAGCAGAGCATGTTTGGTTGCACACGTGAGCAGCTTCATTCCCATCAGCAACATGATCAACAGCGTTTCCATGGGAAATTGTTCGTGTGGCTTCAAGAAAACATACCCTCCAAAAAAAAATGTTCATTAAAAATGTCCTGGATATGGTGATTCCAGGCAATTAATTCCTCTCTGTAGAGGAAATCTCATCTCTTCCCTTTGGCCATGGCATCCGCTGACCTGCAGCTTCACAGGATTTCAGTCTTCCACAAGAGCCTTTTGCAAACACCTCAATTTTATGGTTTCTATCTTCTAGTAAGTGCATTCAGGCCTTTCTCAAGTGGGGCATGGTTACCACCAGCACCTTGCAAATTCTGAATCAAGTTGCCACGAAATTTTTTCAGACATAGGTTTTATTCTCCACAATTGAAGCTGGAAATTCTCTTCTCATGGGTGCGCAAAGGGTAAGACCCAGAAAAAAGAAAAAAAAAAAAAAAAAAAAGAAAAAGAAAAAAATAAACCAAGAAAAAATAAAAAGAAAAACAATGAGAAAATGCATAACAGTGGAATGAATAGTTAAATTTGAGCAGTATCTGTCAACTCCACAAATGTAGTAAAAAAAGCCAGGGGAAGTGGACGGGGAAGGAAACTTTACACAGCTCTTAGGCTGACTTGAACAGAGTGTGTGCAAGGTAAGTGGGAGTGGGATAAAGCAGCATTTTTTGATCTGGAATCAATATTGCCAGGAAGTAGAAACATTTGCCATGATGTGAGAAACAACACATGGTTATTTCATTATATTTACCTAATAAAGTACCTTGCTTTCATGTAGTATTAAAAACCTAAATGTCTCATGTGGCATTTAATAAAAGAAGGATGCATGAAAATACCTTAGCAGTCAAAGAGGAATAGATGAGCAATATTTCCTTCAATTTTCTTGGTGTGATACCATCTGTATTTTAGCACGAAGGAAATTATCCTCCCCGTGATGCCTTCATCGGAAAGATAAACAAAGATGCTTAATTTTTGCAAATATTCCTCTTCCACCCACGTTGGGGGTTGGATAGCAACGTGTTGCAAGTGATGCCTCCCATTTCCATCAGAGGTCCCAATCCCTGGATACCTGGGAGCCCTAAATCCCCCCCCTGCTCCCCTCTGCCACATCCCTCCGTGGGCGAGAAAGGGGCGAGAGACCCTGGGGAAGTCAGGGCTGGTTTCCCAGCTTTGATTGCCACGTGTGGGGGATCTCACAGGAGGAACGTGGGCAGGAGAGCAATGGAAAGAGCATTGCCACCTCCAGCAGGCATTTCACTGGAAATCAGAGCCTCCTTCAGAAGCCAAGGTCTCGCTGTTGATGCTGGGGGTGGTGGAACCCCCGTGGGTGCCCGTGGCATGGGCAGAGCTGCCATGGAGTGGGGGGGATGTGAGGATGTGGGGTGCTGCTGAGCTCCCAGCTCCCCCACGGGGCTCTGAGGTGGGATTCAGATGCCTGTGGTGCTGAGCTGGAGGGGTAGGAGTATCCCAGGTAGGGAGGTGGTAAGATTTGGTTCGGTGATGGCAGTGTGAGCCGATGGGCTGTCAGACTGGGGCTGCTGGGACTGCTATATTGTGCAGGGAGGGTTTCAGGCCATACCTAAAGATTTATCTTCATTACCATCTCTCTAATAGCACACACGTGTTGCTGGAGGTCTAGCAAAACCTTTCCTTCCCTCCAGCAAGCCCTGGCTCCTGGGGGCAGGCTGCAAGCCTGTACCTGGGCCACTCATCCTCTGTATTTCTAAGATTTGCTGATGGGTGAGAGCTGTGCCTGGTCCTACAAACCATCAGGGCATGTCCTAGGGCTGGGGACAGGGGAAGGAAGGGTGGCCACGGGCTGTCAGGGTTACCACCATCTACTACACACCAGCTGGATGGGTGAGCTAGGTAAAGCTGTCTGGTGAGATCCATCTCCAAAGGTTTCCCAGGGCAGAGATGCCTGGTCCTTCATTTTTTCTGCTCAAAGCTGGTTTTATAGAATCATCAAATTGTCTTAGTGGGAAAAGACCTGTAAGATCCTCAGGTCCATCCTAGTTGTTAACTCAGTACTGTCAAGACCACCACTACATCATGTCCCCAGGCAGGAAGGTGACCAGGTCTGATCCTTGAAGCTAACTCCACAGACATGGGGAGAAGGATGGAAAATCACCACCCTGGAAGATACCAAAGCCCCCAAGGCATTTTTTTGACTGAAATACTTCAAACACTGGACCTGAAGGGCCTTCTTCTCCCAATTCCACCTCTTGTCACAAGCTCTGATGGGATTTCTTGCAAACCAGAGCAATCTTCCTGAGTGTTTCCCAGCCAGCTCCACCAGACTGGTCACAACATTTGGGGATGTGCTGCTCTGAAAACCCACAGGAAACAAAGCAAGACCCAACCCACAGCAAGAAGACACTTGTCCCTATCTTTCATTTTTTTTTCCAAGATTTCTAACCTTAGCCTGTTACTAGAAAACCCCATCAGGGAGTGCTGGGATGGATAAGACAACTGCTGAACAGGAAAAAAACAACTTTCATTTTCTGGGCCAGGCTGCAGCTGTCAGCTGAACCACTGTGTGCCCTCTCCAGAACAACAGCTGGAGCAGCCAAAACAGGCACCCTGGCAGAGGGTGATGGTCATGCCCTGCCTGGCTCCTGGATGGATCATTTACAGCCACCACCTCACAGATGCCACTTCCGTTCAAAAATATAAAATGGGGTGGGGGAAAAAAAAATCAAAAAACAAACCCACAAAAAAAAAAAATCCCCCAGATGGAAAAATTATTTGCCTGACACTGGAAATTCTTTTTGTTACATGAACCCTGACATGTGTTACACTATAAAAGGCAGGAGGGCGAGACAGAGGGGAAGAGAAAAGGGGAAGTGGAGGAAGAAAACATTCTCCATGAACTTGCTTTTCACCTGTTGTCTCAGGATGGTGTCTGGGGAAGGAGGTGGGATGTCAGTGGTGGTGGTGACAAGATGAGGCCATTGGTTGAATTCCCAGTGCTTTTCTTCTCAGAAATGTTTACAAGAAGGGTGGAATTTTCTTACAACCAAGCAGACTGCTGTTTGCTGGCTCATACTGCAAGGAAATTCTGTGTTCTTCTGGAGGAAATCGAGTTCCATCTCTACTTGGCATGCAAGAAAATTTGATAACAGGCTCTGATATGGGTGTGATGCTCATGCCAAGCAGGGAAATCATCTTTGGAGAAAAGAGTGAGAGAGAGGAGATGGAGATGGAAGAGATGGAGCAGAAATAGTGGCTCCAGCTGATGTTCCCACAGGTACCCCTGAATCGATGTGCCCTGCACCCATCCTGCTTACCCCCTCCCCTCATTCCCATGAAGGTTTGGGTGTGCAGGAGGGAAGAAAGCAGCAGAAACCTGAACCCTATGCACATGGAGGCACAAAGCCACAGGCCAGGGAGCCTGTGAGGAGGATGTGATGTGCCTACTTGAAGGAATCATCCCTAGAACATCCCTTCCACCAGAGGAGTCATCAGCCCCTTCCCTGGTGTGAAGCCATGCGTGTGACTTGTCAACATGGTAAAGGAAATGTTCCCAGTCAACAGGCCCCAGCAGATGCTTTCCAGGTCCAAAGTGCTCACAAACCCTGATTAGTTACAGCCCTACAGCTTATTAATCACTTCAGTTCCCCAGCACTGGAGCTTATGTCAGTGTTGCTCTGCTTTCTCTGCTGCTGTTTTCCAGCATCATCTACTTCATCAGAGCTGCTCCTGTCATCCCTACAGCCTCCAGCCTCCTCTGGTATCTTCACATGGGAAGCTGAGCAGCAGCCAGCACCTCACCAACCTCTGCTGCTTTGGAGCAGAAGAAGCCAAGAAGAAATGTGGGGCAAATTGCAACCTCAGGGGTTTGCAGAGGAGGGGATGCCAGGGGAGATGGAACCAGAGCCTTTTCCACCAGACCTCGCAGCTGGATACCCAACAGATGCAAGAGAAAGCTGGTCCCAGTAAGAGCAGTGATGTCCTGGGACAGGAGCAAGGGAAAATCTTGCAGGATGCATCCTTGGATCTTACCTTCCATTCATCTGGGCAAAGCCTGGGGGAGTGTTGCCTCATCCTGTTAAACCTGTTTTGAGCAGGAAGCTGAAATAGAGCCCTGGGGAGTCCCTTCACACCCGTGTTTTTGTGTCCTTGTCTGCCATTGGTCTTCTTCTCCACCTTCTACAATATTCAAAAAAAATCTTCTGCACACTGATAAATGGGTATCTAAGCTGGTCAGCCTGCAGAGTCCAGCTGACAGCCCTCTAATGGGGTTTGTCCCCTTTGCTTATCTCCTCCCTGGCCTCTCCCTACATCATTAACACCTCCATGGGAGCCTACCATTAATTCCCCCCTCAACTTTGGAGTCGATGGATTAAATTCTTCTCATTCCAGCTTAGCCTCGGCTCCACTTCCCAGAGCTCCAGGCTGCCCATCCATCCCACCTTCTCCAACTCCACATCCAAGCTCCACATCCCCCCCATTCCAAAGCACCTCCCAGCAGCTCCCAGTCGTGGGTGGATCTCCAGAGCCTTCAGTTGCTTTGCAGCTCAGCAGGGGTGGGAGAAGGCAGCAGGAAGGAGGAGGCGCAGAGGGAACTTTCACTGCCAACTTCAGCCTCCCCATTAGAGAGAGCTGGAAACATTTTGCTGGTGGGAGAGAATGTTCCTGGTGACAGGTCCTAAAATAATTGTGGAGGTGACATGAGTGAGCGACACGGATAATGAACAGGAGTTGGTGGAGCTGGCATAATTTCCTGCAGAGCTCTGTGGTCCCCAAGGATGCTTTTACGCCCCCGCCGGGTTTAATTTAAGAGAAAGTTTGGGAGTTTGACTTCACCCTGGATCTATCCAGCTTGCTTGAACTTTTCCCATTACTCTGATAAAAGATAAACATTAACTCTTGGCTGATTTCTATTGAGATTTAGAGTTTTTCAGTCCTCTGGGGAAACAGCATTCTGTGGTGGCTCGTTTTCAGTGTCCCAGACAAACATGGGAAGAGTAGGGTCCCCCCCAAGGATCCTTTTCCAGAAGGTGGAAAGGACAAATGTCACTTTTGATGGGTCATTTTGCTTTTTGGAAATGGTGAGGTGGATGCTGGAGAGGGAATTCAGCCTCAAAAAAAAAGGTTAATTGTGGCAGCAGGGTTTGCTTTTTGTGAGAATTTGAAGATGTGTTTGCAGCACAGGTGAAAACCTCCCTGTACTCACCTGTGGGTATTTGCCAGCTCTGGAGGTTTCAGATTAAGCCACTGAAGGACCCGGGAGGAAAAAAAACCTCTGGTTCTGGAGAAGTGGTAAGCACTTTTTCTGAATAAATGGAGAAGACTTTGGGTGTGCAATTTAGAGATGAGAGCAGAAAAGAGCCTGGCTACCTTGGCTAGTTTAGGAATCTCCCTGATCCTTGGGGTGTGGGCCATGAAGGATTTGGGAAATAGATCCCCTCCCCAACCTGGGCATGAGGGGTTAGCAGGCTGGAGCCAGTTTGGAATTCACAGTGATGATCTGCTGTTTTATCACACCCCAGGTAGACACAACTTCAAATTCCTCTTGGGTGGCAGCCATAAACCCACTGGTTTGAGTTCTTGTTTCAAGGTCTCCCCATGGCCTCAAGGGCAGTGCTCCTCTGACACCCAGCACCTTCAAACAAACCCTCAGAGAAATCCATGGCACTTGTCCTCTCTTGATGTCCAAAGTGTTTCCATCACACTGATCAAACCACAGCCAAATCCAAATTTTCACTGTGACTCTGCACAAAAGTTTCCAACATAATTTTTTCAGGTAGTTTAGTTTGGGGGTTTTTTCCCCTAAGTTAATTAAATCATTAATTTTCCAAGCCTTTCCCTTTTATCTAGGAACTAATTTTATGAAGGGAATGACAAGCAACCTGTTATTTTTCTTTTCTGTTTCCTCTCAAAGCATCATAATTAGAGATCTTCAGCTTTAACACCTCCAGATTATTGCAAATGAATGATGCCTTCAGAATGAATAACCTAATCATCACGATATCTACATTTATTATTTCTATAATAATTTCTTCTCTAATTACCAAGAAACGATCGTGCACTTCATTTAGGAAGCTCTCAAAGTGAAGTATGAATGCTTTGGAACTAATTACTTTATTTTTTACACATGTGCCCCCCTGCATATGACAAACACCCAATTTGGAGATGGTGTAATGAGAAATATTGCCAAAAGTAATATTTTCCCCTTCATTTTTCACTTGATGGGGGTGTCAGCACTTGCTGAAATTCACAGAGCATTGGGAGCCACTGCTTTTGCTCTCCTTTGCATGTGATAAATGCAATTAATAAAAACTGATGGAGTTTGGGAATATTTTTTCTTTCTGGTAGAGATAAGGAAAAGCTTTCACGTGGATCTGGCACAGAAGTATCTCCAGGTGGGAACTGTGGCGCCCAGATTGCTTTTCATTTAGGAAATATTATAGATCTTTGAGCCCCTCTAGTGGCGTATCCACAAAAACCATCCCAGAGTCCAAACCTCTTCTTTCTCAAGGGTCAGATTTCTTTTTTTTTTTTTTTCCTGCAAGCAGGATTCTCAGGCTTTGCTTCTGCAGGCTGGGAATTCAGCTCTGGAGGTGACATCCCCATGGCCCAGGCACAGGAGGCATTTCCAGCTCCCAGTTCAGCCAGGGTGAGCGTGGGTATCACAAAAATGTTTTTGGGAGAGAGTTACCATCATCACCAGAAGTTATTTGGAGTCAGAGAAGAAGAGTTATTAGTGGGGATGAGGAGCAATTAATGAGAATCAGAACCCCCTGCCTTGTAGCAGTGCTGGGTGAGAAACTGGGTCAGAAATTGTGAGAACACCCCCTCTGTGTGGGAAAATGGGTTTGGGGGGTCCTGAGGAGTAATTTGCAGGAGAGAAACTATTCTGAGATTGGTGTGATTTTTTTATACTTCCAGAGAAGGAGGCTGAGGTGACCTGGTCCCTTGGTGCCACCTCCACAGGCCTGGGGACAGGGGACAGCCCAGGTGATGCAGCAGCTCTGGTCTCTGCTTTGGGGCTTTGGGGCTGGGAACCCTTCTGCAGTGTCTGCCTGGGCCAGTTCTACTGGTTTGACCCCCAAAAACAAGAGAAAGATGAGAAGCTGGTAGAAGGGAAAGATGTTCAAACCCAGCAGGGATGTAACATTAGGAGAAGAAGTTCTGACGTCTTTTAAAATACAAAATACTTCTCTTGTTTTGAGTTTTTTTGGTAATTCTGGTTAAGTTGACTTCAGAGCTCCCCCCCTGAAAATAAAAATAAAAAAAATAAAAATAATAATAATTAAAAAAAAAGCAGAGAGAAAGCCCATGGCACTTTTCATCCCTACCAGGCTCACAGGCAACACTCACCCTCATCTGTGCTCCTGCACATTCTGGTGTCACCATGTCCTGGTATCACCATGTCCTGGTGTCACCAGCCTGTTTTTAACTCAGGAAAGCATGGGGACACATCCTCTCAGCTCAGTCTGTGTCCTTAGCAACACCCAGGACCAGCTCATCCCTGGATTTCTAGGACCTTCAGATTTTTATTGTATGTCCAAACCAATCTCCCTGCAAATCCTCCAGGTGTTTATTCAAACTCTGTCTTTAGAGCTGAAGGAAAAAAAAAACACAAAAAAACAACAACAAAAAAAAACCAAGAAACCAAAATCTCTTTTCTTGGCTCCAAGATCCGAATTCTTCATTAAAATCTTTATAAGTGATGGAGTGAAGAGCTGCCTTTCCTTCCAAAATCTCTTGCTGAATTCCAACAGTGGCCTCTAGTGGTGTCAGTGGCTCCTTCCCCAGCCCTACTCCTGAGTAATAAAACATCATTAGAGGACAATTTAAAAACTTAAAGAACTCTTCCTGGAATATATCCCTCTCAAACACTTTTTCCCAACAAGCCAATTTTACACTAAAAAATAGGGAAATGGTAAACTGATGTCATTCGACACTTTCCAGCTAATGTTACAATGGGATATTAAGTCAATTCTGAATAAATTATTTTTTCTTAAATAAATTAAGATTTGGAACAAAGTTCTATTTTTAAAATCTAGCTATAATCTCTCCTGTTAATCCATAATTTCACTTATTCCTCATCCCCACCTTCACCAGGCAATCAAACTGTTGTCCCCCCTTTCCTGCTATTTATGTGAAAGAAAAACTACACCCATGCAAAAAAAAGGAGAAAAAAACAACCCAAACTTGATATGGATAAGAATAGACAAGAGAATTTGGCAAAAACATTACCCAAGACCTAGCTCAAAATTATCATCCTGTTTTAGAAAAAGAGTTTATTGCACTTTATTTCTAGGAGCTGCTTGGGAAGGGAATAACTCACTGCAGAGCAGCATGGACAGAGCAGCCCAGGAAAACTCCATGCTTGTGAGTTGCCAAAAAACCCCTTTTCCTTGGCTGGGAACATCCATTTTAAATATTGGAACAAGGGAGGGGAGGCAGTACCTGGCCTGTGCCTGGTTTGGTCCCATCTCCAGGGGGTGGTTGCAGGGTTGTGACCCCAGAATTCCCCAGAGGGGGCTGCAAAGTCAGGGATGCTGCAGAATAAATCCCCCCAGCCTGTCTCTGCCTGTCACCTCAGCTCCCAAGAAGGAAAAACACTGAAACAGCTGAGCTGGAATCTTGTGCATCCAAAAGGAGGCTTTGATTTCCACCTGATAAGCCAAACTCTGGCTGCCTGATTAAATTGTCTGAAAACATTGAGAACCAAGCTCTGGGGACAGTGATGGGCCCCAGCTCTCTCAAAAGTTGTGCTAATCATTCCAGGTCATTATTTTTATTTCTTTATTTTATTTTATTTTATTTTATTTATTGTTGCCAACTTCACCTCCCTGCTTTGTGCACCTGCCTGGCAATCCACTGCTGTGCTCTCTTTCTCCAGTTGAACCAGAACTGAAATGATGATAAATAATGATGGCAAAGAAGAGAAGGACAAGAGCATCTCTGGAGATCTGGGCATAGCAGTAAATCACTCATGTTCCTTTTCAAAAATCAAGAGAGAAGTGCTGTGTGAGGTGGGGTGTTTCCTGGCAGGCCAGCAAGAGCTGGTTAGAAAAAGATATCTCACAAAAAGCATCACTTATTTCTAGTGTGAGTCCTCCAATCAAAGGGGAAAAAAAAAAAAAAAAAAAGTGGCAAGAGAATGTGCATGGCAACCTTCCCCCAGGTTCCTGGATTTAAAGAAATCTTCACATCTGGCTTTGGAGCCCCAAATTTCCCTGACAATGAATCTGCACAAACTATGACCCAGTAGCTACTTTGTGCTGCTCTTTCTTCCCTGTGTGGCCCTGATGTCCCAAGGAATAACTCAGCAAATGGCCAGGGCAAACCCAAGCCAAAGCTCTGCAGAAGGCATTTTTGGAGGCATTTTTGGAGGTCTGGGGCTTGTGGAGGAAGAGCTGGTGGCTGCAGGAGGAAGGTCACCTTGGTTCCCTGCAAACATTGCTGGGCAGAAGCCTGGGAGGAAAGCACCAAAGCTCTGCCCATCACTCATAGCAGGGAAATCTGTCCCCTCCTTGTGCTTCACCATGCATGACCCACTGCCATTTTCCTCAGGTGCACAATGACCTTCCAGCACACAAGCTGTTCCCAGACACATACACACACAAATAAAAATAAAAGAACTCAAGCTATTCCACAAAGTCACTTTTGCACTGAGTGTTGCTCTGGATGTAGGAGGCTTGCCCAGAAAAAACTCTGGAGAAACCCAGACTGAGCCTGCAGGTTTTTCCTCCATCCTCTCAGGGATTTAAATATATATATATATATATATATAAAGCACCTGAGGATCTTTTAGGATCTTTTAGTTTACCAGTTGTACTGAACAGGATCGGTGCAGCAACAGCCCATCCCATTTCCCAGCCTCATTTCTCCCACAGAGACAGTCAAGTTGGTGTAAAATCCAATGTCTGGCTGAAGATGCAGAAGGCTGGGAGGGAATAAACCACATCCTGGTGCACTGGTAGCTGTGGCTCATCTGGTGCTGCCCTCCCCTGCCTCTGTCTGGGGGGGACACAAGGGGCAGGGGAGCAGTGACACCCACAGTGATTAGCCCAGGGCACATCCTGCTCTGCTCTCAGGCCCTGGGTTTCTAATGAAATAATTGCAATCATTGTTTCCTCCTCTGCAATAGGGTTTTCTCTAAATGCAGCTCACAGGAATTCATTCTGATTGAAGGCTCTTGCAAAGGGAAATAGAGAGCCAGCATTATTGGATGCTGGTTTGCTGGGGTAAGGAAAGAGAAGAACTGGGCTTTGTGTGTTTTTATCATCTTCTGGTTTTTCTACCTGTGTGGAGGTGGGAAGTACCTGGGAAATCCCATCCCAGGAGAATGAGAGCAGGGAATTGTGCAGGGGACTGCAATGGGGGCATGGGGAGAGGATGAAGCTGGAACATCTTGGTGAGCTCAGCCAGAGGGATGAAGCTCAGGGGTGACAAACCTGGCTTGCTCTTCCTTCTTGTTAGCAAGCTGTCTCTTCCTCACCTAATCTGAAGTGGCATCATGGAACAAAGCCAAATCAACAGCTGAAATCAGAGATGAAGTCATTTTATCCAAGAGATGAAGCAATGCAGAGGTTGGGTTCTGCAGCAGAAATAGAGGGGGAGTGAGACAGGGAAACTGAGGCAGGGAGAGGCTGTCAGGGGAGGAAGGAGAAGCCAGGCAGGGATCTCCAAAGCTGGGTTTAATCTCTTTTAGTTGAGTTCCTGCATGAAGCCTCAGCTCTGCACAGTGCTCCTGCCTTTCCTTTACCCCCTCCTTAGCTTTGCTTTCAGACTTGCTTGAGTAAACCCCTCTCCCTACGTGTCCAGCACAACAAGGGAAAGTTAAACAAGGTGAAACCTCAGCAAACTCAACCCAAGGCTTTGCCTTGGATGCTGCTAGGTGAGGCTGCAGCTCTGCTTGCTGCTATCAGCTTTCAGTGAACATCTGCTGCCAAGGGGAAGGGAGACAGTGATATTCCACAGGTGGGGAAAAAAAAAAAAAAAAAAAAAAAAGAAAAAGAGAATTAAATAAACACAATTGGCTGGGAATAAATGAAGCCTAATCCGGGATGATGAGGGCTGCATTTGTCTGACAGGGGATGAATACAAATTGAATGGCAAGAAAGGTGGCAAACATGTTCCCTCTTAAACCTGCTTTCTCTACAAGAGCTGGTGGTTTTTTGGGGAAGGGGAAAAAAAATACTGTAATGCTGTCAAATGCAAGGTATGAAGAGGGTTGTTTGTTCTGGAGACTAAGGGATTCTGATCTCTCGATCCCTTAATTCCTGTGGAAATCCCAGCTAATGTCAGCAGCTTACCATGCTTGCTTATCTTGGACATGGATTTCCTGAACCATCTGAAACATTTTCTGCAACAAATGGGCTCTGGCAAAGGAGCCTGGTGGCCACAGTGTGAAACTGTCCCCAGCCCCTGCAGTGGAGCTGTGGTGGGATTTCCTTGGCTTTGGAATGTGGAGTCAGTAGCAGCCTGGGTGCTGCAGCTCAGCACAAAGCCTCAGGTGACAAGGGTGACAAGCAGGTCTGAGGGACGGAAGAAGAAAGCCCTGAAGCTCTGAGAAGGGGACAGCTCAGAGCACCCATAGAACACACCACAAATAACCAAACCGTGGCAGCCACCCTGATGCATGTGCTCCTCCAGGAAAAGATTTTTAATCAACCTGCGTGGTGCTTCCTTGAATGTTTCCTGAGGAAAATGCTCATCCAAGGATTCACACATCCCCGTGCTGCAACCAAGATTGCAGAGCTCAGATTTACAGGCTGGATGCTGGCAGGTTCCCTCTGCTTCCTCATGCCAAGCAGCTGCTTTTAGCCCCTCTTGCTGAAGCTGATGTGTGCTGAGATGCTGATTTAGAGGAGGTGAACAAAATGCTGCTTGGTTTGACCAGAGCTGCATTCTGGGTCTCAGTTTAATTGCACTTTAACTACTACACTTTGAAGAGCAGAGCAATTAGCCTGCTATGAATTGGCAAAAGGGAAAGCTACAAAAAATTGAAAATTCTTTCTTGACCAACCAAAGCAGCAAATACACTCTGAGACAGCTGAGAGCTCTTTGCCTGCCTGAAATCAGAGTTGCAGCCAATGTCAAGGGGCTGCCTCCCTCCTGGTTTGAGGAAATCAAATCCAGCATCTCTGGAAGTCAGGCTTGTGGTGACTGTGATCAGATGTTGGCAATGTACTCTGCATTACCAGTGTACAGAATAACTCCTTGGACTGCTGAAACAAGCCAGGAAATATTGTGAGGCTGTTAGAAGGATGCTTCCTAAACCACACTTTCCATTTCCAAAGTGGCTGTTTAGTCATAAGGTGACCAAAATTTTGTGCTGATTCCAGGAACTCTTGTACCTTACATATAAATATATCTATATAAAATACAATATGCCTGTATATCCATAGACTCTGTATATTTTATCTCCTAAAGTTCTGTAAGGCTAAAAATTGCTCAGTGTAATCAATAGAGAGAGCTATAAAAACAGAAGATATGGAAAAGTGGCACAGAGCAATCCACTTCCAAAACTATGAGCACTTCCAAATGTGGGTATCCTATCTGAATGACTGAACAGAGACTACATCTGGTATTTAATTCAAGCATTGTGAAGCTGTCAAAGGAAACCATGCTGGCAAGCTGAATTTCAGCCTGCCAAGAGCCTTTTGTAAAAACACAATTCATAGCTGAAGAGTAGGGAGGAGGAAAGAAATTAAAAAACAAAACAAAACAAAAAAAAAAATCCACAACTAAAAAATAAAGATATAATAGCACAGTCTCTGCTGGCAGGTAAAGCCCAGAAATACAAAGTTCTCCTGGATTCACTTATCATCCTTCTTCCCTGAGACACTTTCCCAGACCAGGCTGGGCTTTGGGGTGGATCTCTCCATTCCCCTCCATCCCAGGATGTCTGAGAAGCCTTTGATATCTAACAGGTTCAATCCTAAGTAAAGAAACTTAGACTCAGGGTTACAACCAGCAAGTGGGGAACTTGAAACAAATGTGTAAACCCATGACATGTAATCCTCACTGAGAGTATTGCTGGAGTAAAAACTGAGCATGGGGGGACCTCGTGATCTAACTCCAAAGACCTGATTTCCTTCAGTGTAAAGAGTGACTCAGGACTATGATTCAGGCTTAATATATTGCAGATCTGGCTCAGTCTGGTTAGACTTTATGTTCTTGCACTCTTGGGGCCCTCAAATTTTCCCCTCTGTCAGGGAGAATTTATTTTTCCACGAGCTCAAACTCTTTCAATGACATTTACTTTGCAAGGCTGGAATCCCTTCCAAGGAGGGCAGGGGAAATATTAAAGCTCTTTTAAGGGCCATAATTAATGAGACTTCATGAATTTTGGCAGTGATGCTCAGTTTTTAATCTGTGAAGGTTTTAAAAGCATGTTCTGGGTCAGCCACTGATATTCCTATCAAAGAAGAGACTCGACAAGAGTTATTCTGATAAAACTAACCTGAATTTTTTTCCAGAAGTGATTGTGATGTTTTCAAAGACAGGTATCAGGAAAAGAGTTGTCAAATAGATTTATTATTCTGCTTTATTTTTCCAAATACAGTTTTACAGTTGGTTTTTTTTAACGGAATTGCATCAGCACATCTTCAGTTGGACTTCTCATATCTGTATAAACTACAAACCCTCCACACCACATCTACCTGCACCAGTTTTAGTCAAACTGCAAAAATCTCTCCCAGAATGAATTAGGGCTGAAAACAGGAGAAAAGGATGAAAGGCAGAACTTTCTGAAGATCTATTTCAGCTTATCTGTGTACAACAGCAGAACACATGGACTGGTTTGATCCTAAAATAGATTCCCCCACTATCTGAGATGTTGTCAGCTTTGCTATTTTCATTGTAGACCAGCTCAAATCAACAAAGATGGAGACAGTTCCCTTTGTCAGTTGCTTTAATTCTTTCCTATAAATGCCAGAAGACAACTCAGTCAAAACTTTGCATCAAAGCACCATTCTGAGGGTTTCAGTGGTGAATTGTGCTATGAAGAAAGAAGCCTCACTAGTGCAAATACTAGTGCAAATGGGGATGGATTTCCTCCAAGTCTATGCACACACACCCAGTGATTTTTGTGCTGTTTGAAATTCACCTTGTATAGACAACTGGAGGGATGTACAACATAATAAATATCTCTGGATTGAAGGGACTCATAAGATCTTTCCTTCAACCAAGGGTGAGGTCTATCTTGGTTCCCAAGGTCTTGGGAAGCTTTACATATTTTGATAAAATACTAATATCTGACTCTTAATTTGTCTGGATCCAGTCCTTTTGTGCCCTTCTTTTGTTTCCCAGAAGTTCTGAACCACAAATATTTTTCCTTTCACCACCCCAACATGCACCAAAGAATATCAAGAATATCATGTTCTGAGAAGGTTTTTCCCTGGAGACATTCAAGGTCAGGCTGGACAGGGCTCTGAGCATCCTGCTCACTGCAGGGAGGTTGGACTAGATGACCTTTAAAGGTCCTTTCCAACACAAACCACTCTGTGATTCTGTTATAATTTAGTAAATTTATCAAGCAAGAGCTTAAAGCAATACCAGAGTCTGGGTTTATCATAGAATCAGCATCATGGAATGGCTTGAGTTAAAAGGGACCTTAAAGTTCCTTGAGTTCCATCCCTTCTGGAGGGACAGGGACACCTCCTACTAGATCAGGATGCTCCAAACCCCCTCCAGCCTGGCCTTGAAGTCTTCTAGGGAGGATCTTACATCTTCCTTAGCTAGGCAGACACAGAGACCTGGGTGTCACAGGGAATGAAGGAATTCTCTGCTGGGAGGGTGGGGAGACCCTGGCCCGGATTTCCCGCAGCAACTGTGGCTGCCTTGGGTTCCAGCCCAGGTTGGATGGGGCTTGGAGCACCCTGGGCTGCTGAGAGGTTTCCCTGCCCATGGCAGGGGCTTGGAACTGGATGAGCTTTAAGTTCCAAGCCCAAACCGTTGTGGAATTTGCCTGAAAAGCAGCAATTTTGGGGGCAAAGTCAGGAGGTGCAGCACCATGGAGAGCAGCTGAGGTCCCGCTGCACCCAACGCCTTCCGAGCCAACATCCCCCCCACCCAACCCTCCCGATGGGTGCCAGGGGTCTTGGGTCACCTCTGGAGTTAGCTGAGGAAAAGAGAGGAGTTGACTTCTGACTTTTTAATCCAATCCAACAAAGGGATGAGATTTTTAAAGAATCTTATTCGGAGGACAGCCTGGAGTTTGGTGGGATGAAGGACTCCTCATTCCAAGGGCCACCTCCTGGTGTCTGTGCTGGGAAACAGCTCCAGGGGTTTCATCCTGCCCCAGCCTGAGGGAAAGGCAATAAATTCAGATGCTCACAGTCACACTATTAGAGTTTTAAATGATTCATGAGCTGGATTTCTCAGTTATGGTCTCTAATGTCTGAATTAAGCTAACACCACAGATTTTAATGCTCATCATCCAGCAGACTGCTTGAAGTATTCCTAAATTACACTGGAGATAGAGGTGTCAATAAATGATAGAAACCAAGACCTGTAAAAGTAGGGAGATTCAGCAGGCATAGCAATAAGGGGTTTATGTTTGCCTTTGGCAAAGAACAGCTTGTTATTTTGCTATTTAAATTTTGGCTTGAAGCTTAGCTTCTTTCCAGTAAAAAATATTTTTTCTTCTGCAGTTTATTTGACCCTAAAGCATATATCTCCAAAACACTTAGATCACCTTGTTTCTAAAATCTGAAATAATATTATCAGAAGAGCCAAAACATTATTCATTTCCTCCTTCAAACTACACCACTTACACAGATTAAGTGGTGATATTTGATTATGGTGTTGAATAAGATGTTAAAGCCCAGGCCTTCCATGAAAATTTGCTTTCATGTTCCACAACCTAATGATATTCATTGCTTAGAGCATAAACACAGCAAAGCCATCCTGGAAGGTGGAGACCAATGTGAGGAGGTGCAACAAAAGCAACAAAAGACAGCTCTGACAACTCCATCCTTTGGATGACAGGTCCTGGATCCCAGTACTTAAGAAAGTGTAGATGACATGTGGTGGGTGATGGGAGCTTCACCTCATTCTGTGTTGGTCAAGAGGAACTGGAATAGGTCAGACTGATTATCCTTGATGCCTCTGGAGTGAGATTTAAGACACAATTGCCTACTGACACATTTTAAGGAGGTACCATCACACCAAAAATGATCTGCAGTGAAGTTGGCTGACATATGGACTACCCAGAGGACAGGTGACCAGACTGGCTTTGTTTCCACCTGAAGTGATCTGCAGTGTCAGCACAAGCTGGGATACAAGCTGTGACCTTCACAGGTTGGAGCTGAGCTCAGCCCAGATCAGTGGGGATCCCCTAAACAAGACCATGACCCCCTCTCAGTAGTGGTGTGGTTCTCAACTGCTGAAATCACCAACTGGTTTAAACTGGGTGGCCTCAGTCACTCGGTGGTAGTGGAAGAAAAGCTATTAACACCTGAAAGTCAAATGATCTCACTGAATGATTTTTCCCTTCCATGGAGCAGAGCTGCAAATGCCTTCTGTACTCCTGCTTTTATCTTCAGCAGCAGCAAATGCTGCTGGGGAGGGGAGGATATCTTAAATTTGCAGAGCCACTTGCAAGGTGTCTGTTAAACGTTTCTGCTTGCCAAAGAAAATAATACCCTGGCTCTTATCACTAGCACTCAGGCAGTCATTTATGCAGGCAGGAAAAGATGGATGTGAGTGCCCAAGGGCATAAGAACCTGAAGAACTTGGATTTTGAATTCTGGGACTATCAGAACACCTTGGCCTTTTTCTAAGCCCCCCCACTGAGCTCCTATGGGGCTTTTATCAGAACAAGACTGCATTCCAAACGTACCTGGGAAAGAGAGATCTGATGGAAGAAATAAAACCAGAAGCTAAAAGGTCACCTGTGTCTGTAAGGAGACTGACTCCCAAGGGCACAATGGAGAATTCTGTTAAGATTTTGAAAATCCTGATAAAATTCTGACCCCTTCTCCCGTTTTTGTAAGTAGCGAGGAGGATTCATTCAACCAGGTCTGGTTTAGAGGAGAAAGTGGAAAATAAGCGAGGATGGAATTCTTCAACCAAATCATATACACTAAAAGTAATGCTTTGATGATTTTTTTTTTCCCACCCCAGAAAGAGTTCTTTGACCTACATTTTGTGTCTATTGGTGAGATCAAGGTGTAGAACTGTAAAAATAGAACAAGTGTTGCAGCATTTTTTCCTAACCAAGTGCAAAAGCACAGTTTAGCCTATGGAAACTTGCTGAGTTTGTTCTGCTTATCTGGCAGAGCCAAGAATTTCCCCTGGTGTGAATGAGTTTTGGTGAAGTGTAGAACTTGCATAGCTTAAGGGAAAAAAATCTCTGTGTTCACGACTGAATTTGATGGAGTACATCTCATCCTTCAGCTGTGGCATCAGAATGAGACATGAAGCTCAGATGCCACATCAGAAGCAACATCACTCAGTCACCATGTGTCTTTTGGCATCACCAGATCCTACCAAGAAATGTCCTGAAAGTGGAGTGGGTACTACTGAGGCTTTTGCTGCAGAACAAATGGACTGGGCCTGAACTTCTCTGGAGTCCCACTGAATGCAAAAGTAAAATCTATTGATTTTTTTTTTCCTGTTTCTTCTCCATGGTGAATTGCAGGGTGTCTGTCAAACTGTGCTGTGACTGTTGGTATTTACTGCAGGGGCTGACTGCAGAAGGTCAAGTGCCTGATGGAGTCAGAGAGGCTTTTTGCTGGGAATGGACATCCTGTAATTTCCTAAATCAGACACTGACAAACCCCACTAGAGAGAGATTTTCAGGCAGAGGCTTCCTGACAGGCTCACTGCTTCCCTCACCAGTCTCAATATCTTCCTTTTGCCCCCGGGTTTTGCGATGGTCTTGAGACAAAGCAGCTTTTACCATGAATACAATTAGCATTTGCCACGGATCAGTTCATCTGTCCAGAATCCCTCACTCACAGGAGAGCAAAATCAATGTTCAGAATGATGGACACCCCTCCAAGCAGGGCTTGCTCAGGGCTACCTCCTGCCTGAGCCACTAACACCAGCTGAGAGAATAAAATCACAGAACACAAGAACAAGCCAAGCTCCTCCTGGGAGGATCACCACTCTCTTTTTCCCCAGAAGAATGTCTTCTGGTGTTGTCTAATACCTGATACACTCCTGAGGGCTGACAGAGAGGGAGCAGAGCTTGTTGCACACAAGCAGCAAAGACATTCTGAGTTTGGAGCTTGTTTTTAAAACCTGCATAATTCAGGGGAGAGAAACTGGCTGGCAGTGTAGCAGCCCCAGAATGAGAGCTGTGCTGTTGGCCACCACCAAGGCTCTGGTCCAGTGGCTGTTGAACATCCTCATTTTCTTCCTTCTCCTATTTGTAGCTGGTGTATCTAAATCACAGCTTGTCTAAACTGCCTCCCTGAGTCACCTGAAGAATGTCCTTCCTTTAATGTCACCTTCCTTCAGCCAAGGGGGGGAAGAGCATGCCAGGAGAAGTGACATCTCTCAGGTGAAGGGGTTGGCAGGGCCAGTGGAAAAACATTCAGGCATGGAGATCTCCTGCAGAGCAGAACTGCTCAGGGCTTTTCTGTCTCCTGACAAATCCCTTCCCCTCCTTGCAGCCAAGGTTGTCCACATCAGCCCCAATTCACTTTGCATGGAAAGTTTTGTCTGTCTGGTTTGGTCTGCACACAGGACCAGGTTTGGTTGGGGGTCTGAAGCCTCTCTCCTTTTTAAAACTTTTTTGATGAGGGCAGCTGGGGCTGGAGCTGCTGGGCTGCATCCTCCTTTCCAAGGGGATCAGCAGGGCAGATGAAGGCAGCAGTGAGCCCTGCCTCATGTTGAATATTCTTCCTTTCTCCTTCCAAAGCTTTCCCTGCAGGCAGGGAGGTGACACTGTTACACAGTGCTATCTGCTGTGACATGTAGTAAAGCAGGAGGATGGAGGCCTTGCAGAAACAGCCCCTTTCCCATCCCTTCTCTGGGCTTTTGAGGTTCTGACAGTGTCACGCCCCTGTTAGCACAGGGCTGGCATCTGAGCAGCTCCCATCATTACAGAGCTCCTGAAGAGGTGCAAAGGAGCACACTTAAGAGGACTCCAAAGAGCTTTGGTAGAAGTGGGAATGGATCTAAGATGATCTGCACAAATCTCTGCACTGCTCATCTGCCTGGCATTTATATTGCACTGAAACTGTAGTTTCAGTCCACCAGGGGCTTTAAATTTACTAGTGAATATCAGGAAATAGTCTCTAACCTGTGTCTCATATCTTTTCTGAACACTTCTAGACCCTGGAAGCTGAGGGACAATCCTGGTGTTCCCTTCCAATCTCACTGGACTGTTGTGTTCCTTTTGGGATGCAAGTAGCCAAAAAGTAGGGAAGTGTGATCCAGATTTCATTTATCTTCTGCCTCTGTCTCTTCAACATTAATCACAAAGCACCTCTGCAGAGCTTTAAAAGAGGATGAGCAATAATGCAGGGCAGGCTTTGTCACTTCTGGCAGAGAAATACTGACAGTAAACCCTGTTGCATTCAAGAATAGTTTCCTATGGTTAACCAAAGCTGTACAAATCTGGATGAAATCTTTGTAGCCACAATCCTTGAAAAAAATAGAAGTCTTATCCCAAAAAGGAATTAAATACTTGGTGTTGGATTTGCATTTCCAGTGTAACTCTGTGAGAATATACAGCAAATTATAGCTGGATTAATCAAAGAGAAGAGTTATGGAGTTAGAAAGTTCTGGTCAAGGGTTTCCCTTTTTTCCCTTCCCACCAATGTGGATGTTTTCTAGAGAACATCCATCCCAAAACCCTCAAGCCCAGGCTATAAATCACTGAATAAGGTAGCTCGTGGTGCATTAGTCTCAGTATAATCTAATTTCACATCTCAGGTACTGAGAGCTGGCTGCTGGCCACAAAATTGAGACAGCATCTTTCATCAGGGCTTGATAAATCTTGCAAATGTGTATGGTGGTGGTTGAGAAAGCAGAGCTAAGGGCTCTTCATGATCAGAAGAGGCTGTTTTTGTTGGGCTTTGCTTTGGAAAGAAGTGAGGTGTTTCACCCTCAGCACACAAACACAACTTGGAGTTTCAGAAAATTCATTTAGGAGGAAAGCTGAGCAGAGATAATAAAAGCACAGCTTGGAATAAGCTTGAGAGAAAGGAACCTAATAGTTTCTTCAAGCTGAAGCATGGTTCAGCATTTACTCATCCTAAGCAGCATTTCCTCACACTTGTCAAGCTCTTGAAGTTTGTGTTGTTAATCACTGAGGTTGGCCTCCAAGAGAAAGATGTATGACTGCAAACTGGCACGTTTGCAGGTAGATGTTTTTCAGAGCAAAAAAATGACCCAAGTGAGAAAGAACTGAGATGAAATAATGCAGTAAGATTTCTCGAGGGATTGGGAAATGGAAGTATTAGAAAATATTGAGCACTTGGGATTTTTAGATTTAGGTTGGACAAAATACTTATAAAAACAGGCAAAGGGATATTCTTATGCTATTGACCACACTGGATGAATTAAATGTTAACCATCATAACTGCAGCTATGAACAGCACTAGGAGGTAATTTTCTCCCCAGTTCCTAATCAGGAGGATGTGAAAGCAGTGATAAGGCACAAAAATCTTGTGAGACTTTGGGGAGATAATTGATTTACCCCATCTGACAACGAGAACACTTTGCCAAGCCCCAAGAGTTGCATGTAAATAACATCAGTGGCTGCAAGATGCTCGAATCCTGATGCAGTGAGATCCACAAAAGCTTTGTATCTTCAGCTTTAGAAAATAAAGAAGGGTAAGGACTGGTTGGGTGTAAAGCCTGGGAAAAGGGGTAGAAATTTTTACCCTATTCATACATACTCTGACTTCCAAACAGTGGCAGAAATTGTTCACTAAAGTTGCAGCACTCAGGGAGTTCATCACGATCACATCTTGAGAAAACAGATGTTACCAAGAGGATGCAGGGGTGTTGTCTCAAATGGGTAGGCAGAACTACTATAATAAATCCTCTGTCACCTGATGAAATACTCTGCTGGAGATCGCAAACCTGAAGTCTATAAAGAAAAATAAATATTTTACAGGAAAATGCTGCTTTGACTGTGTGTGAATCTTGTCGGGAAATCTGTCATCTTCTGTCTTGTGACATTTGTTCTGTGGAGGGAAGAAAAAAAAAAATCTGTTAAAACTGCACAGCCATAAGCACTGATAAAATTATCAACCCAGGAGTCCTCAACAAAATGCTTTTAAGAGAAGGAAACGAGCAGGGAAGAGGACAAACTTCTTATACAAGTTATTCATCTCCATGGGATGGAGATATAGGATGCAACAGCCACAAATTAGCCAGGAATTAAGTAAGTACTGGTAGAGCATTTCTAAAGAGGGAACTGAAATATTTTAAGTACAAGACATGAAAGCTGGTAAAAAAACCACCTGTGTAATGCTAATATTTGTTCTTCATAGAGCAAAGCATGCAAAGCACCAGGGAGAATCCAAGCAGATATATTCTACCCTTTAACTAAACACTTACTAGCAGTAGTGAGCCTACCAATGAGAGGCTCTGAAGTGAATTTGACTGCTGAATTTAATAATGAGGCTATCATGTTGCCCAAGCCAGCACATGCATGTAGAGACTGCTTTTAATATTTCATTCTCTTTTTATTTTTTTTTGTCTGCTTCTCATTAAAAGCAAAGCACTAAATTGAAGTGATTTTGGCTATAGACTTAATTTCCTAACAGGATCAAAGATCATTTTCCTGCTCTTTTCCTCAGAGATGGCAGCAAGTTCTGGATTTGAATCCTAAAACACACAATATTTTGCCAAATACATGATTTTTACCAAGTTGCTGCTGTTTTCCCTTGCAACAAATCCCCAGGCATGTAAATATTTGTCATTAGAGCCCAGGAGCTTTCTATTTAATAAAGCTTCTCTCCTTATTTAATAAAAGCTGCTCTATTAAAAGATTTGTCTGTGTTTACACGTGTATAATGAGGAATCTGGCAGAAAACCAAAGAAGTCTGCAGGCTTGAGGTGCTGGCTGCTGCTTCCAGTTGTAGCTACAAAAAGAATAATGAATCATTAAGTAACTCACCTATTGACTTTGCTTCCCAGCCACAACAGCAGAACAGAAAAGCCACCCAGGGAGGTGACAAGGGACCTATTGGCTCCACCAGCTGCAATCCTCAGCCCACAGAGCCCATTTCTGGGAATTCCAGCACCGCTGCAATATCCAGCTCAGTTTTTGGGCACCTCAGCAGCATCAAGATCCTTAGATGACATTTATGCAGGAGATGGATTTTGCACAGCTGAATTCTGAAGAATTATGGTGAACTTTGCTTAGGAGACAGCTGGGAAGGGTTACATGCTACTGACTTATAATTAAGGGTGGTCTTTTTGTTGCATTGGTGGAAGATATGAAATTTTAATTGAAAATCTCTTCTTCTGCCAGATCTGGACTCTCTGGTCCCATCATTTCTTTGAGATGGCCACAGAATGCAGAGTAACAGAGCATTTTACAGAGGTGCTGCCTAGGGATGGGCTGCATAAGGCAGAACATTATGAGAATTCAGAGAAATATCTTTAACTGAGCCTCAGGTCTGCAAATCACCTGGTTTTCAAAAATGCAACACCTCACTTTTCTCCTAAGAGGTATCAGCCCAAGGTTAACAGAGGGAAGTCACATTCTGAAGAAAATCTTCTGCTTGGACAGCATCTTGTTTGAAAAAAAGCGCTTCAATTAAATGAAAATGCATCTCATTACGTTTCATTATAGCTTCTCAGAAAAAAACAAACCCTATGGAACCAATTTCACACACGTGGAAAAATATGCACGTGCAAAACTCTGCCTACAAATACTCTGCAGTTAGCCAATGCTGACCTGAAATGTTTTTTCCTGTTTCATCCCATTGATGAAACCCAGCAGTTCCTTGGGAAGGTTTTGCTTTGCACTTGGAATCCTGCCATATTCCTCTGCCTTTCAAAAGGGTGGCAAAATCCTCTCCAAACACCACTTGAGTCTGTTGGAGAGGCTCTTACAGGATGCCAGTGAAAGACCAGAGAAAAGCAGGGGGTGGGCAAAATGATTTTAATAAATTAATCATCATTAAAACTCATAATCCCCCAAATGCTTATAGAATCAGCTGCAGGATCGTTCCTCTTGGCCCAGGATCTCCCCTCCAAGAGGGATTCCAGGAGGCAGATCCGTCTCTTGGTGTCACCATAGTGGAGAGGAACCCCAGGCTGCTCAGCAGTGCCCAACTGGAGAGATCTTCAGGCATCTCTGCCACAAACAATTTAACAATTTGGCAACAGATGGGCCTGTAATTACAACCCATTTGAGAGATTTTTTTAATGCATGGGTTTGAAAGGCATTGATTTTTGTTTCCTCCTGAGGAGGCTAACAAAGAGAAGTGAAAACACCTCAGTTTCACTGTAATTCCCCCTACCTGGCTTTGTCCAGCAAATTCTGGAGGAAAGGGGAAAAGAGGTGGCTTCAGGCAAGCAAACTGTGAATCTGTGGATGTAACTGAACAGAGTGACTGCCTTCCAGTGAGAAGCTGAGCTGAAGCATGCTGTTTGTGAGCTTCTCAAATGTTTGAGCTGAAAGCAAGCCAAGTATTAAAGGAAAAAAAAAAAAAACGTCCCTGCTGCACATGGAGTTCCTGAGAGATGGAAACCCAACCCCATGGTCTGGGCTTGTGAGGTGGAGGGGTGACAGATAGATGTAGCCAGTGTAGTCTGGAGCTTTCAACAGTAAACATCAGAAAATGGATCCATTTATTTCTATGGTAACATGAATAGCTCAGGACCACACTAGAGCCCAAATCTCAGCTGGATTTGAGAACTCCAAGTGCTGAGCAACCACTCTCATCCAGCAAGCTCAATGACTTTCTTTCAAGATAATATACCAGAGCTCTTCTTTCCCCATACAGTTATTTTTTCTCCAAACTGGTCATGTGAAAAAAAAATAAAAATATTTTAAACCCCTAGATGAAAGCAGAGTGTAACCTGCAGACAGAGACCAGGGCTGAGCCTGGGGAGCCCCAGCTTGGCTCCCTGTGACAGTCAGTGTTTTAGCTTGCTGGGAATCTTGTAAGGATGAAGAATGGACATTTCCCAGCTGGAAGTGGCTGTTTAACCAAGAACATAGTTCCCTCTTAACCAGTGCCTCAAACTCCCACTCGTTAAAATCAAAAGGCTCCTTCACCCCTAGGGAAGATTTTGAAGAACTGGAGAGTCAGGCTCCAGCCTGGCAGTGCCATGCAGACTCACCTGCTCTGCATTGGGTTTGACCTTAGTCCTCTGGTGGTTAGCAACAGCCTGCATTTAATCCTGAGCATCTGATCCATTTTTAGAGCAATGGCTTTGCAAATTGACTAGGAGCAAACCATCCATCTTCTCCTTCTCAGTGTCTCCATCCATCTGACTTTCAAATCCATCTCTGTTGCATTACTTCAGTCCTAATCAGAGGCAATGCTCTGATTCAACATCTCAACATCAACATCAACCTACCTCAAGGTAGGCTTGGACCCAAATCTCTCTCTGAGATGGTTTACACACTCAGAATTCCTCCCTCACCAGCAGTGAGTCTCAGGTTCAGGAGAGGCTGCTGGCATCCATCCCCAGGGAGTTCTTCCTGCTAAAAATACTGATCCCCACTCATCCAGCTACAGCTGGATGCTGACAAGGCAATTGCAGAAGCACAGGAGGAGTTTCCCATGGAGCTCTTGCCATGACACACATATGCAGAGTTTCAGAATGAATTACAACCATTGCATCTGGCAGGAGTTTCATCATCATCCAACCTTCAGGAGAAAATTCACCCTTCAGGGCTCACGTTATGATGTTCCTGGAGGTGGCAAAGAATGGCAACAGAAATAGACCAGTATCCCAGGTATGGCTATTTGAGATGTGTTTTTACATGAAGGGTGGAACAAAACAAAATAATGCACTTTGAGGCTTTCAGCTCAGATCTCTCCTCTCTCTGTAACCTCGACACAAAAAAATGTAAAGCTCTAGGGACTCGACAGCTCTGAAAGGGCATGCAGCAAGAAGGACTGACCTAGTAAAATCTTCAGAAAGCCTCCTTGTCACATCACCCTGGTGTGCTTGTCCCCCACACATCTCCCATGCTTCACAGGCTTCTGCACCCATGCTTGGGTGCCAGAAGTTATTTTTCCTGCTGTGTTTATTCTGTGGTTGGTGTAAGTGATCTTTGGTCTCTGACAAGGGGCATTAGCTGTTAAAAGGGTGATAACAGACAGTGTTCTCCAATAGCCTTTGTGCTCCCTTCATTCAGCCCTGCAATGGAGTGGGGCTGTTGGCTTGAGTGGATAAAGAATTCAACAAGCCTGGAGAGCTTTTGAAAATTCTGCCTCTAACATAGCACAGATCCCGGTAAAAATACTTTTGGCAAGGTGTTTATTTACAAGAAGAATGCAATTGTCTTCGGGGAAATGTTAGGACCACTGTGTTTTTTCAGCAACGTTTTTAATATCACAACTGATAATAAAATGCTAACAAAATATAGGAGAGGAATTCATTAAATTAGCCCTATTTTGACTCAAGCTGATATTCACAGTGGGACTATTGTATCCCATTGTGCTTGGCATGTTTTCAAAGAAGGTAATCAAAATCAAAATCTCCTCTTCCTCTCTGTTTATCATCCGAACTCTATTTTTAACAGATGACTCTCCCCATTGTCATGGCAAGAGCAGACTGAAGCCTTAGTTCAATTTAGAAATACATGACCATAAATACATCAGCAGATTGAATTAGAAAGTGACATGCCAAAAGCAGCTCTCTCCTCTTTTTTTTTTTTTTTTTTTTTTTTTTTGCATTCACACATCTGACTCAATCACAGATCTCTAATTGAAATGCCTCAGCCCTGGATTAAGATCATATTCATTATTATGAAGCTCGACACCTTGTGCATGCTGATGAGGACAGGCAGGGGCTGGAGAGAGCCGTGGGCTGGATTCACCCCCATGGCAGAGCAAAGGGGCTGAGGTGACAATGCCAGAAGTGGTTAGACATGGAATAGCAGAGGGGGGAGCTGTGTGTGACTTTTATTCACCTGTTGCATCTCTAGGGGGAAATATTTCAGCCCCTTCCTTCCCAGCAGGTAAGTCAATAGGAGTTTAGGAGGGGGTAAAACAAATCCCAGGTGTAGAAGCCTTGCATCTTCCTGCTACCTGAGCATTTTAGGGCCTGTTTTGTAACCAGCTGGAGTAACACATCCCCACGGGGGGGATGTTTTCCCTGGAGGGGCAGGATGCTGAGGGTGTCCCTGTCACTGTCACATCCCTCCTGCTCAGGGACAGGAGCCTCAAAGAAATCTGCTGAGGATGCCGGGCCCTTCTCCTCCCCCCCCACAGGACCCCCCCACCCCATCCCCCCGCAGGTCTGAGCTGGGGAGGGGGCTCCTTCCTGCCCAGCCTTTAAAAGGACTTCTCGGAGCTGAGAGGAAGCCAGCCCAGAGGAGGAGATGCAGCTCTCCCGTGGCAGCCCCTGCTCTTCTCCGTGGGCACAGAGTGGGTGCTCCCAGCATCCCCAACCCCCCCTCTCCCCCCCCCCATCACCCCCAGAAGCCGACGCTCCCCGTGGCTTGGGGTGGGGGGGACCCGGGGACCGGCAGCAGAGGGAGGCACCAGCTCCAGGTAAGGATGTCCCTGAGGTAAGGATGTCCCTGAGGTAAGGATGTCCCTGAGCTTGGGGAAGAGGGGGGGGAGCGCACAAGCAGACAAGGAGAGGAGGGGGAGAGTGGCTATAGTAGGGCAGAGCATCCCGGGGCGGATCTGCTGCCTCCGGCACCGACGGCTCCAACTTTGGACGCGCCTGGTGGCCTCAAATTGTCCCCTCCCGGGCTGCTGTCCCTGCTCCGCCTCCCTCCCTTCCCCCAGGAGGCAGATCCCCCCGGGGGGCAGCCCCATCCCTCCCCCCAGAACCGGAGCCAAGCGGGGGAGCCCGGGGTGCGCTCCCGGGAAGGGGAGGTTTTGGGGGGAGGGTGGGGAGGGGTCGGCAACCGGAGCAGCAGCAACCCCGGGGTGGGGGTAACGGGGAGGTTCCTGCCTCCCCCCGGCAGCCAGGAGCCCCTGGAGCTGCAGGTAAGGATTGGTGGGGGAGAAGGGAAAAGCGAGAGGGATGGGGGAGCCGAAAGGTGTTGGGGGGGGGGGGGGGGGGGGGGGGCAGAGGCAGGAGGGATGGGGCAGGGGAGGCTTTGTAACGCTCACCCCGCTTCTGGGGGGCTCTCTGAGATGCCCTATTCTCTGAGAGCCCTATTCTGGCTGGGGAATGGTAAGGAGAAGGGGATGGAGAGGACGGGACCCGCTGGCCGGGCTGAGGATGCGGGATTGAAAACGGAACGATCCTTCTCTGCTTTGAAGCTTGCAAGAGAAGAGAAAGGCACCCACGGGAAGGATGCTCAGGCACAAGCTGACCCATCACCCGCTCGGGGCTGCTTGAGCCTCCCTGGCACCCAAAAATGTGGCAGAACCCTAAATGGTGCCCAGGCAAGAGGGGTGGGGAGGATGAGGAGCTGGGAGCAGAGCTGAGAGCTGCTCCTGTCTGCTGCAACCCGGGAGGGAAAAGCAAGGGATGGGGATGGGCTAGAGGGTGGTCAGGGTGCAAGCCAAATCCGGGGTGTAGGTAGCACTGGGGGTCCCTGTGCTCCCCCCCCAACTTCCCGCAGGACCAGGCACGGATTGTTCCCTGTGCCCAGGTTTGGGAAGAACAACCTGGCTCAGATGGTTTGAACTTGGAGTTCAAACTGCGACTGAACTGGCGTGGGGGTAGAGACTTTTTTTTTATAGTTTTGAGAGGGAGGAGACATGTAGGTGAGAGCAGGCAGCCAGGATTTAAGAGTGCTGGGATCAGTCTGTTAGTCCTTGTTTTGGGAGCTCCTGGGGAGGCTGGCAGCAGGGTTTGGTGGAGCTGTGCTGCTGGTGAGACCAGCCAGAGACCTCGGGAGGGCCAAGGGACTGCTGGGGGGAAAGGATGCTCAAGGGTCCTCTCCTGGAGCTGCTCCACTTCATGCAGCCAGAGAAGTTCAGTCTGACCCAGGGGCTTTTTCCTGGAAGGAGTCCCTGAGCTTGAAGGGGATGTGAGGCTGTTCCAGCTCTCCCACAGCTTGGAAGCAGACACAGCCCATAGTTAAATTCTCCTCAGCTGAATTGGTTTTGAAGCTCTTAAATCCCTGAAATTATCTGGTGTCAATGGATTGCAGAAGAAATATTTTGGTAAAAACCCCTGGTGCCCAGGTGGGTTCTGGAGTTTAGCCCCAGCCACATCTGCCCAGCTGTGAGCATGGAGATGCTGGGCTCCATCTACACTTTCCCCTGGCTGAAGTTGCTTAAATCAAGTGATCTAGCAGCAAAACCAGAAGCATGTGGTTTACAGGACTGTTGGTGTGACAGGACCAGCTCAGTCAAAGTGAGTAATCTGAACAAAACAGAGTCTGAAATGTGTTTAAGGGGTGGGGGGGAAGTATTTAGTAAATATTCGGCAAGACTAAAAGTGTTTTATGGGCTGTTTGTACACTAAAAGTAGAAACAAATAATCAGGTAACATCTTTGATAAACTTGGCTGGCCCGAGCAGGGTGATAACAAAAGTGTTGCCAACTTGAAAAGGTAGTTTCAAAAGATTTTAAAAATGCTAAAAGTGGCAGGGCATTATTAAATTTTGACATCAGTTTGTCAGTGTTTAGTAAGAGGTACAACCAGGCAAAATGGAAAGCAAATTTAGTGCAAGAAAGCTGTTTTGTCTCCTGCAAAGAAAAATCAGTCTCTGGGCTTTTTTGGAGGGTTTTTGGGAAGTAAGAAACACACCCTGAGAAATACCAAATGGCAGATTTTACACAAGGAGAAAGTTCCCATCTGAGCTGAATCCTTTTGCTTTTTTACCCCAGGTGATGGAATAGGGATGGGAGTGGGGAAAAGCAATAATTTTGTGTGTGAAATGCTGAGCTTCCTAGAGAGCTCCAGTTTTAGTGCAAGAACATTAAACTGTAAGAAGCTGAAGCAAATAGGAGAATGATGTTGCATTTCCCTCCCTCCCCCCTCCAGACCCCTGCCTGGGTGTTTGTGGTAGTTCAGGTCACACTCCTCTATCACAAAGCAGGTGATGAACATCCATCCTCAAAAGAGCAAATTTACTTCAGGACCAAGAGAGTTTTTCTTTGCTTGGTTACAGCAAATTGCTGCACTAACACATCACAGAGAGCTCCATGCGATGGGGGGAAAACTCATGAAGTTCTGCTGCTATTTGATAATTTTTTAGTGCCTCTTTTTTTTTTTTTTTTCACCAAGGCCATGTGTTTTAAAAAGCTTTTCTGTCTGGATTCCCATTTTGTCTGCTCCTTGTAGTTATCTGCACCTGGAAGCTGTAGTCTGCTGTTCTCTTGTCATAATTCCCAGCACAGTAATTCTATTTGATGCTCCAGAAGAGAGAGTTGTGATTCCAGTGGTAAGTAGGCAGGGAGACTAAATCTTGACTCCTAAAATTAGGTTTCTTTATGTAATTCCTTCTTGGTCCCAGCTACACCCAGCTTTAAGTCTGCTACAATGCACTTTGTAGTTATTTTTGCTTTGCTATTGTAACCACAGCCAGAAGGATTTTCAACCTTGAGCTTCCTGGACAGTTTTAAGATTTTCTCTTCTTTATGCTGTGATGATGCTTCAGTCACTAATGTGCTTTTTGCTGCATACCTTCTCTTGTGCCAAGCAAAAGCACCTTTGTTCAGGATACCTGCTAAAGGGGCTTTCACAAAGGCTAAATATCTTCTGAGCAGAATTCACTGTGCTGTAACATCTCTGCTCTTTCTCCTCTTAGTTTTCTTGGGCAGGGACACAGGCAGTCAGACACACAGTAGCTGCCTTTTTTTTTTTTTTTCTTTTTGAGGGTAGTGCTCTGTGAAAGGAGAACTTGAAATTATGCTGGTGATTGATCTGTGTTCTTAGCTCCTTAGCTTGTCTTTTTTGGTTTGTGTGTTTTGAGCAGAAATCACAATTTATGGAGTCTGCCAGTATGATGTCTTGGGGATCAAACACCAAGAGGGAAAAAAATCTGGCCAAGAGAAAGTCCCCTAGAGGTGTGGGGTTTTTTTAGTAATCCATTAACTAAGAATACCAACGCATGTGTCTAAGCTATCAGTCAGCATGCCTTAATTACATTTAATTCATCCTTTGTTGAGGGTTGTGGTCAGCTGCTGCAGTGGCGATATGAATTCAAGCAAAATTGTGCTGGTGAGGGGCAAACTATCAGCTAGACAGAGGGAAACAGAGGGAAAATCACCTCTGCTCACCAAGGCCAGCCAGCAAATCATGCTTTTGCAGCCTCTCAGGGCTTTTTTGCTGTTGTTGCCATGCCACAACAAAGCTCAAAATGCCTGTGGCTATGAGACAAAGGCCACGAGGCTTCAGTGGCTTAGTGGAACTCTGAGTTCTGGGCTCAGTTTTCAGATCTGGATGGCTTTAAGCACACCACATCCTCAGCCAATGTACAGGAAATGTTCAGATGATGCAAGGTCCTTGCTGGTGCTGCCAACCTGCCAGTTGTCACCAACTGAATTGCCTGCAGACTTTGCACAAGAGCCTCCTCGAATGGATTCCTTCTGAGTCCACCTGCTATGGCAGGGAAAGGTACAAAATTCCTCAAATGGAACAAAAAGCTGAGAGTAAAGGTTAAACCTGAGACTCGAGGTTGATGTTCACATAAAACCAAGAGCCCCAAAATACTAAAGAAGCAGATGGACAAACTGCTTGCAGTATCATTAACTCTAGGAGGCAGCATGGCAGCAGAACACTCACAGCTGCTGTTTAAGGACACTTGAAGACCTGTCCACTTCCATGGAAAACATACAAAAGTCCCTCAAGAAAATCCCTTGGCTGCCTCAGCAATGGATGGCTGGAAGAGCCCAAGGCCCATGGAAAGCAGGGGTTTTGTGCTGCAGGTTTTCTTCAGGATGAGAAGAAATGTGAGTGTATCCAAACAACAGAACTCCTCTTCCTCACTGCTCCTCCCAAGGCTTGGGCTCTAAATGCTGTGGAAGAAGAACCAGGCTTGAACTTGCTGCCTGATTTCTCTAGTCAGAATTTTGAAGGATATGTACTCTGGGGAAGAAGGAGGTAGCTTTAGAAGGAAGATGTCCATCCTCATTTTTCATAGCACTGGGATGCCAGCTGCACACAACTGCATTTCCTCCCCTTCCCCTGGGGAGTGGTAGCACTGGTTATTTTTACTGTCCTCTTGCAGTCCCAGAGCCAAAATTTTGCTTTTTGACCTAAACTGGATATTGCTGAACACGTCTGGGGAGATGTGCCTTACAAATCTCAGCATTCCTCCTTGGTCTTAAAGATGCAGTTCCATGAAGATGAATTTATCAAAACCATCTCCTCCATCCCACCATCTATTTTCTTTATACTCTTCCCTCCAGAGGTACCTACTGGGTCACACAGCATTTGGCTTGCAAGAAAATGTGATCTTGCAGAGATCAAAACCCTCACAGCCCAGGAGGAGTTTGGTTTCTCCAAGATTTCCCCTACAAATAATCTCTTTTGATCCAACTTTACAATTTTAAAGTGGTGTCAGTGCAAATGAATCCATTCTTCAGCCAGAAAAGGATTTTTCTTTTTCTTATCTCCTGCCCTTTCCCCATCTTCAAGCCAGCATTTGTTTGAGCTGTGGCAGCTCTCAGTTTCACCATCACCCTGGGTTTCTGCTTTCTTTGGTACATCTCCTCCCAGCCCTGGAGCTCCATGTGAGACACCTACCTCCCATCTGCACAGTTCCAAATCAGGATAGCATATTTATAATTACTCTTGGTAGCTGGAGGGACTTCTACTCTCACCCACTGCAGTTTTTCTCACCCAAAAGAGAAAGCCCAGCAACCAGCCCATGGAGGTGTTTGCATTCCTCTTGGAGACAAGAAATCTTTCACGTGTTTCCATGATACAAGATTTGGTTTGTGCTTGACAGGTGTGGGTGGACTGGGGTGGGTTTGAATCCACATCTGTGCCCTCAGATTATTATGGAAATCAAGCCACCAGGCCCTGGGAACACGAGTTGCTGGGCAGAGCCTTCTGGAGCATCTTCACCACTGTTTGCTGGCCAGACCTGGGAGAGATCTTGGGCCAGATGGGTGTTTTGAGTCTCCACTTTTAGAGCAGATGCTTTCAAGTTTTGATAGCAGAAAGCTTTATAATTGATTTAGGCAGTGCTCAGTCAGAGAATGAGAAAGAGGAATGAATTCACAGACAATGAAAAAAATCTTCATGTGAATCCAGAGTGCCACAGAAACAGTGTGGACATTTTCCATCCTTTCCAGATGGCCTCCCAAAACCTGTTCCATCAGCAAACCCATTGAGCTGGCTGTGTCCTGAAGCTGCCCACTGCAGCTTGCATTTCTGGCAGAAGTAAAGTGTTTCTGTAGACAAAAAGCACACTTGAAGGTGAGAGATTCAGCAACACTTTAGAGAAGAACAGTCTGGAGAGGAACAGCTTGTTCCTTCCTGGTGCTGTCTTCACATCTGCACACGCATGGCCTGACCCAACAGGAGGCTGTTCTCAGACAGGGCTCTTTCCATCTTGGAGTGAATAGATTTATTTATATTTTTGTTTTTCTAAGATGCTGTCAGTTGTTGTAGAGGGTTTTGTTTCCCCACCTACTCAGCTGCTGGTGCTCCCTGGGGGTTCTGGGTTGGCTCTGCCAGGCAGGAACTGGCGTTGGCATCCATCAGACTGAGCCTGTACACAGGGAAACCTGAGAAACAACACCAGGGAGCTTCAGACACAAAGATTCTGGGTTCTGAAAGCACCCAGAGTTGGTTTGAAATGGGGCTGAGTCAGTTCTCCAACCTCTCCAGGCACCCTCTGCTTAAGGACAGCAGAATAGGCACCAAATTGGACTTTAAAGCTCTGGTGCTCATGCCTGGGCTCTGCTCTCAGTCTGGGTTGTGTGTGCTGTTTAGTCAGAAGCCTTCAAAATTATATTCTTGACATTTTCTCTGTCTGTTTTTAGACAGCAAGAAAGGTGGCATCTGCATTTGTGTATTTTTGTGTAAATTGAGAAGCATTATCCCTCCCTTGGTCTCAAAAGAGGGAGATGTATGCCAGGCTAGAGAGAGAGAGAGGGGCAAACGGTGAGGTTGCAGGAGGTATGGAAGAATTACCATTCCCTATCAGCAGAGGAAGGATTGGCCTTGTGGCAAGGAGGCTCTGAACCCAAAGAGCCAACACACTGGGGCACCCAGACCTTTTCACTTCAGAGAAACTTTCTGACCAAGAAGTGTGTTGCCCACCACCCTTTCTCTTCTTTCTGGTATCTCCTGGGGGGCTCCATGACTTCTTGTTGCCTCTTGTCTTCCTGGGTACATCCAACCCTGACCCTTTTCTGTGAAATTTAAGCTGATACCACCAGCTCCTGGGATGAACATTTGGGTGCTGTCATTGTGCAGTTGCTTTGTCCAAGGCATTGAGCTCAGCACATATGCCAACTGCAGGATTCCAACACAAATTCTGACTAGAGATAGAAAATGAAATGATATGTAAAACTTTGACTTCACTCTTTCTCTCTCCTTTTCTCTTCCTTTTTTTTTCCCACCTCTTTCTAGGAATGAGATGCCCCTGAAGTTTAATGTCTCTGAGCCTTAAAAAGAAAAGTGAGGAGTAAAAGCTATGGATCCTTTATACTTTCCCAACACATTTAGCCCAGAAGCTAGTTCCAGTGATGCCAATTCCTCACTGCTGACAAACATGACAGAGAACAGGACGCTCTCAGACCTTCCTGCCTTCAAATACATCCACAAAGTCCTGATCCCCATCTGTTACCTCCTGGTATGTGCAGTTGGGCTCAGTGGCAACACCTTGGTCATTTACGTGGTTTTGCGTTACGCCAAGATGAAAACTGTCACCAACATCTACATTTTGAATTTAGCCATTGCTGATGTACTCTTCATGTTGGGCCTGCCCTTCCTGGCCACTCAGAATGCCATCTCCTATTGGCCTTTTGGTTCCTTTTTGTGCAGGTTGGTTATGACTGTCGATGGCATTAACCAGTTCACTAGTATCTTCTGTTTGACTGTGATGAGCATGGATCGTTACCTGGCTGTGGTTCATCCCATCAAATCAACCAAATGGAGACGTCCCAGGGTGGCCAAGCTCATCAGCATGACTCTCTGGACTTTCTCCTTCTTGGTGGTGCTTCCAGTCATCATCTTTTCGGATGTGCAGGAAGATTTTCACACCTGCAATATGAACTGGCCAGAGCCTGTCAACATCTGGTCAGCAGCCTTCATCATTTACACCTCGGTCCTGGGGTTTTTTGGTCCTTTGTTGGTGATCTGTCTCTGCTACTTGCTGATTGTGATTAAAGTCAAATCATCAGGGATCCGAGTTGGCTCAACGAGACGCAGGAGATCAGAGAGGAAAGTGACCAGGATGGTGGTGATCATCGTGGTGGTCTTTGTGTTTTGTTGGCTCCCCTTTTACACCATGAACATTGTCAATTTGATATTTATCCTGCCCGAAGACCCCGTGTTGGTCGGGGTGTACTTCTTTGTGGTGGTCCTGTCCTATGCAAACAGCTGTGCCAACCCCATTCTCTATGGATTTCTTTCTGACAACTTCAAGCAGAGTTTTCAGAAAGTACTTTGCCTTCGAAAGGGCAATGGTGTTGAGGATGGTGACCCCATTGAGCACAGGCAAGAGAACAGCAGCCGCCTGCAGGAATCCATGTTAACCCAAAGGAATATGGAATTTAATGGACATATGCAGACCAGCAAGCTCTGAGGGCATGCTTTGGTACTGCAAAGCTCTTGGGGACTTAAAGAAGAGATGAATTCAGAGCAAAATTAAATTCAGGAGACCCACAAGCTTAAATAAATGTACATAGGTTTCTCTTCCCTCCCTTTCCCAGCTGAAAGTGTTCATGGGCTGTACTGGGCTGTGCTGGTGCTTTAGCTCTCATGGTGTGTATCCATGTTCTGGACCCTGGAGAACTGTTCCACTGGTACACACCACCAGCTTCCTGCTGCTCTGGTGAGGCAAAACAACACTAAACCTGCTTTAACTGCCTTGTTAAACTGAGTTTGTGGCTGCTTTGTGCTCTGAGGATCAGCTCAAAGGAGAAAGCAGCTCAGATGATATCTTTGGGTAGTCTTTAAGGGGATCTCTTAAAAGAAGAAGAGGAAGTTTCATACAAAAAAGGTCACAGCACTTATCTTGAATGTGTGTAGCAGCCATGGGTTTAAGTGCTGTGTAGTCCATTTGCATTGGTTATCTGTCTTTAGCCCATAGAACAGATTCATAGCACTGAGGAATCTTTCAAACACAGTAAGAAAGAATAATAAAAAAAAAAAGATCAGGAAAAAATGTTGGAAGGATTCAATGTATTTGTAGTTCTTTCCCATTCTAAGCCAAACTGCATATAAAAATGTAATGTAACCACTTTATTAATCTGTAAGTGATGATGACTGTAAAGTCCTGGAAAGCTGTTGTGTCTATTTATTGGTTCTGAATGTAAGTATGGCTGTGAATATAAACTGTATTTGCAGAAATTAAAACAAGTTCCATCCCCCCCTGACTATCCATTTCATGCCTTCACCAAGTGCTGCCAGGCACTGTGCAAAACCAAAGACACAGCTGAGGCTCTGCTGCTTCAGTCATTGGAGGTGCAATGCAGGTTGTGTGATAGGGTCAGGCAGGGGAACTCAGCACCCTCAAGGAAGGTCACTGTGCCTTGGGAGTTCAGTGGTCCCTGGAGATCCAACAGCTGATGGGGGACCCTGTAGAAGGATGAAGGGAGCAAGGAGCAGAACCCAGACCCAATTCCTGTCTCCTATCTGATCTAAACTGTTCACTCTATAACCAGGACCCTACAGACACAAAAAGGAAGAAAGCAAATGGGATTATTCTTCTTTTTAAAGCCAGGTGGAAACTTTTTATTCTCTTCAGTATTTGCTTTCTACCACCAATGTCACCCATTGAAGTCAAACAGTTCTACAAATAAATTTATTGGTATCTAACAGCAAGCAGGGCAGGGGATACAAAAGGAGGGGGCATCTCAGCTGATCCTTCCAACATTTTCTACAGCATCTCAGGAATGTGGCTGAGCCCTGGCACCAGCTGCAGTCATGGAATCAGAGAATAATTTGGGCTGGAAGGGACCTCTCGAGGCCATCCAGTCCAACCCCCTGCAGTCAGCAGGGACATCCTCAACTACATCAGGTTGTTCAGAGCCTCATCAAGGCTCACCTTGAATATTTTCAGGGATGGGGCCTCAGATATGTCCCTGAGCAACCTTTTCATCCACCTTAACATCAGCCAAGGCAGATTATTGAAGTAGCAGGGACCAGGCTGTGATGCTGACATGGTTCCCCCCTGAGTGCAACCCAGAGAAGGGCAGACACAGGTGTTTTTAGTGAGAGGCCCTGTGATGAAATTACTGAGGATTATGAGGGATGTTTCCAGCTCCTGGTCCTTGTTTTGGGCCATTGGGAAGTATATTTGAGGCAGGAGCCCACCTTCCATGCACCTGCACTACCCTACGGCTGTTAATTCAAACTCACAGCACAACCAGGTTTATATGGATTAATTAGGTCATACAAGTTCTTATTATTTCTGGAATTATCAGGCTGTTCCAGGCATCAATCAGTTCTCTCTTTATCAGTTCTTGAGACACGTGGAGCAATTAGTGCAGGCCTTCATGGCATCTCTGTCAGCTCCAACTGCCTCCAGTTGATTAGCCAGAAGTTCTTCTCCAGTGACAGGATTAGAAAACCTTCTTTTGAGTTCACAGATAGTTTTGCAAGCAGCAGGAATAATTAATGCTCTGAGGGAGGGAGAGTGCCCCATGGATACAGCATCAGGCACCTGCTCAGCAGAGGCAGAGGGATGCATAATTCAAATCATCCATCACCAGCCTGATCCTCTGGACCAACTGAGCTCTGAAGCATGGGGAAAATGAGCAGAATGAAGAAATCAGAGAGTTCTTCACACTCCCAGCAAAGCTGAGAGGTGCTGCTTGCTCTCCCCAGCTGGGTGTTACAGCAGGGTTGTCTATGGGAGTAGCAAGACCCAGGTGTGAGCAGAGGAGGGCTGAAATTCCAGGGCAAGATTTAGGAATTTGTTGTCATCCCCCCCCAAGGTTGGGAGACTCTGCCTAAGCCACTTCACCCCTTGTGCATCAGTTTCTGGATCTGTAAAACTGAGAAGAACAGAGTTACCCTGCCAGACAGAATTCAGGGCTGAGAGGCAGCATCCAAGGAAAATCCTGATTTGCCATCTCCTGCCAAGATGCCTGGAGCTCCAGAAACCTCTGAGCAGGTTTGGAGAGGGGCAATGCATGGAGGATGTCAGCCCTGCCATCCTCCTGGGAGAAGGGCTGCTGGGGCATCTCAGGCTTCATTTTTAAGAAATCCTTTCATTTGGGGCTTATGAAGCTTTGCTGGTAAACTCAGGGACCCAAAAGCCTCGGAACCAGCAGTCCCACAAAAACCTCTGATAAGCCAGGAACTGACAGAAGTAACATGTCCAAGGAGCAGTAGTCCCAGTTTTTTTCCTCCTTTGGTTTAAAATAAGTTTAGAGGTGAAACAGGAGCACAGAGACCTCCTGAGCCTGGTACTGGTTTGACAGAAGGCTGCTGGGAACAGAAAAGAAGGAATTCAGACTGAGAAAATAAAACAACATCCAGCAGACTCAGAGCAATGGTTTGAGGACAGAGAGGAATTAACAATGTCCCCAAATGTTCCTCCAGAGTTTTCATACCAGGACTGGACATTCCTTGTGGACATCTTTCAGACAGAGGTGTAGCAGCCCCACAGGGACTCTGTGGAAGCTGCTGTAGCAAAAAACTACAAACATAGTGCTAGAATAAGGCTCACAGCTCAAGATGAAGAATTGCACTGAGAAGCAGGTGGAAGAAGAGACTCCAGTACCAAAGAAAATAAAACAACTCCTTGGTGGATGAGGTGAGGAGACAGAAGGAATGACCAACACTTGAGTAAAAATTGGTGGAGTTGAAATATCAATGATTTCTGGGTAACATATTATTTTTCTCATCAGAAAAAAAGCTGATATTCATTTCAAACCTCTCTGAGTGTGGGACAGAGCTAAAGAGGTGCAAGTAATGAAGATCCAGAGTTTTATTGCTCTGCCACATTAATCTGGTGCAGCACCAGGAGACACCAGGGTAACCACCTGGGGCATTAGGGAGATTCTGTTTTTCTTTCCATGATGATTTTATAACCTCCTGGGAAAAAAAAAAAAAAAGAAAGAAAAAAAAGAAAACAAACAAAAAAAGAAAACAACAGTGTTTCATGCCAAGAGGTTTTATAAACAGTAATATCCTGCTAAAAAAGCATCAGCTTTTACCACAGAGGAAGAGCTTTAGTGCAAGCTGTAATCTCTGTGTGTACCCAGCACAATTTCTGTTCTTTTCTCTGACTCCAAGTCAGGTCAGCATGGATGGGGTGGAGTTACTTTGGTCTAATCACCCACCAAGGTCTTCAGGCTTCTGCTGCAGAGATTGTCTTCACTTCCCTCTATTGAAACCTTCTGGACAAGGTAGACAATTTAGGCATCAAATTTTGTCTGCGTGTTTTCTGAATCCTAATTTTTTTTTTCCCAGGTCATCTGGCTGTAACTTATGATGGTAATTCTTGGGTTTCTCACCTGCAGTGAAAAGCCTCCCCACGACCACCTGGCCAGGCTGCTATCTCAGCCCCCAGCTCATTTCCCAGCATGTCCAACCTAGCCCAGGATTTCACCTCCAGATTCAGCAGAAGTGGAAAAAATCAGTGCTGATTTCAGGGTGAAATCAAATTTACAGTCTCTGAGGACAGGCTACACCTCACTAATCACCCAGTTTTTACAATGGCCCATGATGCTCTGACCACAAGTGACTGATGATCAGAAAGACACAAAGGATGCTAAAAAGCACCATCCATCTGCTGATCAAGCTAAGGATCCTTTTTCCCTTGATTTCCAAGGAAACTGGTCTTGATAAAGCACTCAAGATTAACTCCTTCCAAGAAAGAATGGCATCGGGTTGTGGAAAAACTCAGAAAGGTCTGAATTTCTTTCTGATTCCTCTCTTGACTTCTACTAATCTGCCATAAAATGAAAATAAAACAAAACAAATATCAAACAACAAAAAACTAATTTGGAAATGTATCCAGCATGTACCCATGAAGTTGAAAAAAGCTTTCCATTATGCTAATGACTGATTTGTTCTCTCATTTAAAAAGAATCAAATGTAAT
Source organism: Phaethornis superciliosus (assembly GCA_023637945.1). Lineage (NCBI taxonomy): Eukaryota > Metazoa > Chordata > Aves > Apodiformes > Trochilidae > Phaethornis > Phaethornis superciliosus. The sequence continues at coordinate 5,506,594 of JAJQWJ010000018.1, read as the reverse complement.
TTTGTTTACCAAGGAGACAGTCATGGTCACACTCCAGTGAATGAATAAATGTGCATCTCAGAAGGAACTTGTGTTGTGTAAAAACATTTAATTTAGTGCAATAGAATCCCATAAAACCAGGGAACTAACAAGGAATGGATGACTTGTGTCATGCATGCACTTGCTGCTTCTGCAATAGATGGGCTTCTGCTTATAGTGTCACCTAAAATCCACACATCTTGGTTCAGTTCCTAATTTTAACCTTACAACTTTGTCTGATGGGAGGTAGGCTTTCCCAAATTTTTCTGCCTGTAAAACTAAGCCAGTTCTTCCCTTCTCCCACCTGTCCTACAAGGCACAAACTGCATGCCCAGTGTCAGCAGCACAGCTCTCACAGCAGCTTTCTCCAAGCCTTACAGGAAAGGTCAAGTTTTATGAAAAGGATTAAGCTCTGGAGCACAGATTTTGTGTCTGTGTGACAAAATCTTCTTTCTCTTATTCAAGTGGGAGTTTGTTTGTAAAACCTGTGCCATCTGGGCAGCCAAGTGGCTCTCACCAGCAATGCCCCACCAGAAGATCTGCAGCTTACTCCAGGTGCCACGAGCCTGAGTGTCATCACCTTGTCCAAGAGAGCCCACTTCAAATGAAAATTTGGCTTCTGGGTGGCCAAAAGGATTGAATAGATCCCACAAAAGGAGCCTTGGTGACCAGCACATTAACCCAATATCCATGAGTGGCAAGACCAGGGTGGGGATGCTGAGCCATGAAACTTGGGTGGGTTCCCAGTGGCACAGCCACAAGAGCAATTAGGCAAATGGGGCTGCATGAGAACTTTTGCCAGCTCTTTGGGATTATATACATCCCTGCCACATAGACTGGAAATTAACTCCTTGCTTTATGGAGAGAATTTGTCCCCAGTGACAGAAGAGGAGGAATGAAAGATGAAGAAAGCCTTAGGAAATCCCATCTCTGTGGGATGAAGGAGCATTCCAGCAGGCACAAGAAGCAGGGGCTTGGATAGCCTGGCTGCTGAAATAGGAATCTGAAATAGGAATGAAGCCTGGGCTGCCAGAGCCTGAGTCCTGTAGCCAGCCTTACCCTTGAGATTTGCTCCTTTGTGTCTGTCCTGGCCCATGTTTCATCACCCTCACCCTTGTCTGCAGTTTCCCTCCCTCTCTCTGAGCCAGCAGCAGATTTCCAGCCCCCCAGGCAGAGCTCAGAGAGCAAGGTGCTGCTGCGCTTTGTGTCCAGGCATTTCACCCAGCCCTCCACACACCCTCTGCACCGGTCTGAATTAAAATTCAAATTAAAAATACAGCCTTCCTTTCCTCCTCCCTTCAGATCCCCAGGGGAGCCAGGCATTTGAGGCTTTTTTTTTTTTTTTTTTTTTTTTTTTTTAAGAGGTTTTGCATCCAATGCCACTGCAGGTGTTCCCCTTCAGCAGCTTCTTCAGAGATCTGTCAGAGCAAGATAATTCCCACCAAGGGGGCCAGAGCACCTTTGGGGTGGGGGGAATAAACAACCTGCATCTGCCAGGTTGGCTTGATGAGTGATTTCCAGGTACAGGCAATGAAAGGATTCTGCCCGAGCTTCAGAACACACCGTGTCTTATCTAAATGGTATTGACTGATTTTATTCTCTGCTGGATGTTAATGACTGGCAAGGAAGTGACTGACTGTGCTGTGGAGGTACAGAGGGGACTGTGTGGCATGGTCTAGGAGAGAAATGTGTAATTTCTCTATTTAAAATAACATTAAAAATAAAACAACTGGGTTTGCACAATTCTCTTTATATACATTAAAAAATTAAGCATGCTCTGAATTGGCATCAGAGCAAAGGCTCTGGTTAAACAGTGACTGACACCATCCCCTCCTGCAGGAAGGAAACTCATCCTTGCATTATCCTAACAGTGAAGACTGTCTGCCCCTCTTTGCTCCACTCCCAGCCCTCTTCCCTCTGCTCCCCAGTCAGGATTCATCTTCATCACATCTCAGCTACCAAGCCTCTAAGTTTTATTGAGCAGTTTCTTCATGTTCCCTAATGGAAAACCCCAGTGCCAGCATGACCAATTGTTGGGAGGGGGGACAAGGACACCTTTTGGAACCCCACCACTTCACCCAGCAGTGGCTGCAGCACCTGGAGGTGATGGGGGGAGCTGGGACATCAGTCTCAAGCACAATGGTCCCCTTGGGAGGACAGTGGTAGCTGAAACATCAACTGTGGAAATGCCTGATCTGCACCCTCCTGTGTCTCTGAAGGACTGGCAGGGACCATGCGTGGGTTGGAGAGCTCTTCACATCACTTCATGTGTCTCAGTCCCTGTAATTCTTGGAAGGAGCAATAATATCCTGCAGGGAGCTGAGCTCTGTCTTCTTGAAGGATGTCTCCTAGGAGATTTCTTCTCAATTACACTTGCTTTGCCAGTCCTCCAGGTCAGACCCAGTCTGACCCATGGGCATTCCCAAACCTCACCCCAGCTCCATTATCTCTCTTGGCCTTTTAATTCTGCTTTGCTCATCCTTGGCTCTGTCTACTCCAAGAACTTGCAAAGAAGGTTGGTCTGAAAAGGCACCTTTTTGAATTGGAGCCAGACCTACCCCACCTCTACTCCCACACCTCCTGGGTCAGGACTGGGATCCCAGTAGCTGGAAAATAGATGTGCCAGCCAGAAACCTGCCTGCCAACATTTTAGTTGCTAATGTTGCATCGTGTTTAATGAGCAAATTTAGGGAAGCTTTCAATGCCTCAATTTTCAGAGAAGGCAACCAAATGACCTTTCCAACAAACAACTGTCTGGGGAACAAGGTTTTACAACAAATGTCTGATCCCAGCTGGGATTAGAGGAGGAACCACACTGGCAGCTGCAAGCCAAGTCCACAGGTAAGATTTGCTTCCCACCCCCAAGAAGAATCAGCCCTGTTGGGCTCTGAGGCATCATCTCCTCAGCATGGCCAAGATAAACCAGTTCAGTGCCAATTTGGCAGGTTTTCCTGGCCTGTTTTTTTCCTGCTCCTTGCAGGTCTCCCCCCTGCCTCCTGCAGAGCATCTCCCCTGGTGCCGTGCAGCCCCGATGCCCTCCTCATCCCAGAGGGAATTTTCTCAGGCTGGACTTGTGCCCTCCAAAGCTCCTCTCACTCTTTCTCCCAAGCCCAGACACTGCTCCTGGGGAGATGTGGGTTTCCCCAGCAGCTTGGCTGTGGCTTTCAGAGGAGCCAAGCAAGCTGACAGCATCCCTGAACACATTTTATCAAAACATGTCATGCTTTGACAAAGACTGACAAAATCAGAGGAAAATCTGTCCTCCCAGCCAGCCATTCCCAGAAAGCAAAAGACAGGCATGACACTCCCCACTGCAGTTCTTTTAATTTTTTTTTTCACACATTTCAAATCCAGTCCCTAAGCCTGAGGGACTGGCTGACATTTTTAATAACTCGACAGACAATTCTTCCGATTCAAACTTCCTATTCAGCTTTAAATACTCCCTCCTTGGCCAGACCTTTTGTTCATCAAAGTATTACAAATCTTAGCTCGGAAAACAAACATCCACATGCCCATAAAGGTTGAGGAAACCTTGCCCTGTGCCCATCTGACCTCCATGAGGCTGCAAAATCTTTTTTTTCTCTCTATCGAAGTCCCCAGTTAGGGATATTCACTGAGACACTCAATAAACTGGTTTCCAACTGCTGGGTGCTGGGGTGCTTTGCTGAAATATGTGTGTGGAAGGGAACCAAGCAGGAGCTGGGATAAAGGAGCAGCTTTAAGTGGATCACTCTTTATTCCAATAAAATTGGGTGTAAATGAAGAGAAGTTTTGTATTTGGTGACTTCTTTTTATTCCTTCCCTCTGTAAGTTGCAGCTAAACACAGTTTAACTTCCACAATCTGTGCAAACCTCCCTGGGACTGCCCCAAGCCTAAGAGCTCAGCTGTGAAGACCAGAACTCCATTCCTTGAGGCTCTGAGAGCCTTTGGTCCGAGGGACTGGGTTAGTGCTGGGATCTGGCACACCTTTGATACAGGCAGCAGCATCCTTAAAAAGTACAAGATCCTGCTTCCAGCACATGCAAATGGTGCCTCTCCCCTCGTCCTTCTCCTTCCTGACCATTCTGCAGGCAGAAAGAGGGTGAAAATTGCTTTTTTTAAACTTCTGTGCTTTATTTCCAGAAGGGCTCACCCAGCTCCACCATCTCCATTACCTGAAATATCTCAGCTGGTCACCTCAACCTGCACTTTGGGCCCATATCACATTTATTCCTGCACATTTTTGTACTGTTTGAATAACTCCATTTAAATCCAGTCTTGTTGCTATGAGATGGGTGATGCTATGGGCTTTCTGTGTTCTCTTTCTCTTCCCTGTTGTAATCTCGTAACACTTAATCCTCTGCATCTCTTCATCTTTTCCTGAAAAGTCACTGGAGGTGAAAGCTTCCTCTGCTTGCTCTCTTACCATCCCTATCTCAAGCTTTTAAGCTCTTGATCCTTGTTTCTGACCTCCAGCACTGAGTCATCCCAACCATGAGATGTGTCCTGTTGCTCTTAGCAACACCACGTAGAAAGTCCAAGGCTTCAGGACCTCAGTTCCATCACCCATGTCCACCATCTCCCCAAGCAGGCAGCTCCTTGGCCAGGGACCTATCCTATGAACCCAGAAAATAACAAGGAGTGGGCTCAATGGAAACATTTAAACCACTTAATGACACGATGAACATTTTGGGCTCTTCCTTCCATCTCAGATGGGCACCCATGGGTCATGCCCATCCCTGGCACTTCAGGGCTGCTCTCACCCCTCTGCAAAGCAAGCAGAACAAAGGCAGGCAGCAGACACTCCAGGGCTGTGGCATGTCACAGGGCTGGCTCTGCAGGGACACGGTGACAGCAGCTCCCCTGGGCAGGGTGAATTAATTGTGCAGCTTCCAGAATTAATGTGATTATTCTGCTCTCCCATTTGCACCACTCTTGAGGCTCACACCCCAGCCTGTGCTCGCTTGCTGCAGCCACACGTGTGAATCCAGTCCCATATGCCAGGTGACAGACAGAGGGCTGCTGGGCCTCCCATCTCAGCCTTGCAAATATTTTCTTTTTTGGCAGGAATCAGCATGGCAAAGTCTCATTTACATCGAATAAATTCCTATCACCAACTTGTCTTGGGATTTCTCCAACGCTCGTGAAATCTTATGTGGGGGAAATGCAATTTCATCCCATTCCTGACCTCGTGTGAATAAGGAGCTGAGCTGGAACATGCAGAGCAAGCCAAGCAGTGTGAACAGGGGGTGTCTGCACCCCTGAACTGGGTGGGTTTGTTGGCAGAAAGAGGGGAGATTTAGGTTAGATATTAGGAAAAAAATCTTCACAAGGAGGGTAGTAAGACACTGGAATAGGTTGCCCAGGGAGGTGGTTGATGCCCCATCCCTGGAAATGTTTAAGGCCAGGCTGGATGAAGCCTTGTGCAACCTGGGCTGGTGGGAAATGTCCCTGCCCATGCAGGGGGGTTGCATCTTGATGATCTTTAAGGTCCCTTCCAACCCAAACCATTCTGTCTTTCTATGATCAATCCTGCCTCCCACACTGGGGTCCTTGAGGATGTTCTGCAATGCTGGCAGCCAGCGTGACACATACCAGCTCAAACCAGCTGGAATTTAGGCTCCAATCACTCCAAGCAGTTCATTTAGAAGGAATTAACAGCTGTGCAAGAAGTGAATATGAAGCATTTACATCTCAGGATGAGGGACCTGGTGCTGGATGGCTGCACAGGGGTGGATTTCAGCTTTTGTGAATCCTTCAAGAAATTTTCCAGTAGGATATTAAAACACCTCCTGATTGTTCAGTGAGCAGGAGCCAGCACTCTCCGAGCTGCACTCAGCAAAGAGCATTTGTAATTTCCATAGAGCACAAAAAGAGAATGGGGGAAAATGGAATGGTATGAAAAGCCCATACACAAAGCTGTTTCTCTTCCTTTTCTTTCCCTTTTTCCAACCCTCCTCCTCCCCCAGCACTTAAAAGGAGCAACTGGAAAGCTGAGGCTGTTTCTCATAATCACATTAAAACGATGAAAAATTTTGAAGTAGAGCATATCCTGCACGTCAAGATAGAAAAAATACAATGTTCTCCAGATTTGTCACCATGCATCTCCAGCTCCCCAGTTCACTTTGGAACTGGGGACATCTTCGTTTGAAGAAGATCATAAAAAAGCATTAGAAGTAGCTAGAAGGAGTAAGACAAATAGCTGAGATGTTTCAATTCAGCTGTGGCTTGTTGGTACACACCATCCATTCCATGCTTGGCACTGGGTGCTGTGGCAGCATTCCTGAGGATGGGCAGAGAATCCATCCTCCATGGGACATCTCCCAGCAGCTATTTCATCTGTAATGTGGCCAAAACAGAAAGGAAAGATGAAAAACTTAGTGAAGAATTACTCTGAACTGATTTCTTAGTGTTACCCAGGCTCAGAACAGCTCAACACAGACCTGAGCTGCTCTCTTGAGCTCAGACCCCTGCTCTGGGGCCAACTGGGTTTGGCTGAGAGGAAAGAGGGGACACAAATTACACTGTGAATGGTCCAGACTGAATATGATTTCTTGGTATTTTTGCCAGCAAACCAGTGTAGCCCCTTTAAAGTGAAATCCATCATTTTACTTAGGTTATTTTGTTCCATTTGGCTGCAGATCTGAGGCTTAACAGCAATAAGAAAGTAAAACTCCCTGTTATGGCTAAATTCTTGAGACTGAAAGCATCAAGGTAAGGGCACAGGAGGAGCTTGCATACACAAGCTTTCACTGACACTTTTCCAGTCAAACTGAATTTCTGAGGGAAATAAAAGCACAAATTTGTGGCAGCTGGCAGTTTAGCATGTGTCATTTCCAGTGAGTAACAATCACAGCAAGAAAGAAACTCCACCTGCTGCACAAGGCTGGGAAAAAAACCCTGAAATTCTTTAAGGGCCTTTTTCAAGTAGCTATCTGCATCAGGGCTTACTGTGCACAAGCTACTTCACATCAAAGTGGATTTAATTTGGATTTAATGTAGGTATAAACATAAATGGACAAAAAGCTCCTTTTATTCAGCCACAGCTGAGGCTGCAGCCCAGGAGCTGAGGGTAAGAGATTGCAGGAGACTTCTCAAGGGTCCAAAATAGATCCCAGGCAGTGATGAATTCTGCAATTAACTTCAATAATAGCAGGATTCTACTTAACTCATCAGTCACCTAGGAAGAACGATAATCTGCTGCCACAGGGTTTTATGGGGTGTGAAACTAATTTGGGGAATTCTGTATGGAATGCTCTTTTAAAGACCTAATACTTGACTTGCAAAGCCATCCTGACTCTGATGAATGCCACCTAATTCCAAAGGTATTTCCACTAATTTAGCAAAGAGACCATTTTGCTTGTGTCACTGCTGATTTGGGGGACAGGTCACCTCATTATTCTTTATCCTGCCCATCACAGGGTTATCCTGAGATGCTGCAGACTGACTTTTCAGGCAGAAGAACCTGGTGGGCCATGGGAAGTTGCTGAAGGTTTGGCATGAAAAAGCTCAGCCCACCCTGGAAAATGAAGGGGGCAGGAGGAGAAAGCAGCATCCCCAGGTGAAGCAAGGACAGGGAAACCCTCAGGGACCCCATCTTGTCCCATCTCTTCCTCAGCAGCTGATGGGGGGAGGGCTAGAAACATTAAGTCCAGTTGGACTCATCCAAATGTAAGCCATTAGCTTTACCTGTTGCCTGGTTCCCTTATCTGCATGAGATGTTATCTGCCCCTTCCTGTTGTAAAAGAAAAGTTGTTTTATTGAGAGGAAGAAAGCAGGTTGCTCAAGGCAGGGATTCCTTTTGTTCTTAGCCTGTCAGAGAAGGATGCTTCCAGAAACCTCAGGACAAGGCAGAAGATGGGGATGGAGGGTGCACTGGGTACCCCTACTGGGGAAAAAAAAAAAAAAAAAAAAAAAAAAAAAAAAAAAAAAAAAAAAGCAAAAAGAAAAATGAAAAGGAAAAAAAAAAGAAAAAAAAAAAAAAAAAAAAAAGAAAAAAAAAAAGTCCAAGCATCACCCCTAAATTCTGCTTCAGGAAAAGAGAAGGGGAGGGGAGAAGCCAGGGGAAAGAAAATCTGTGCTATTTTTCAGCTTCTAGGGAAAAGAGAATCTCTGTGAACAGTCAAATGTTTCTGTCAGACCTCAGAGGCAGGATGCTTTTGGGTTAAGTCTACAAGTTCAAGGATTTGGGGGTTTTTTTGTTTTTTTTTTCCTGTCTTACACCTGCAAGGGTAAAAAAGGAGCAAACAGGGAGCTCTGCAGAAATCCAAGAGCCGTGATGTGATGCTTCAGAGAGCTCAGTCATGCAAGGCAAGGGGGGAATGAGAACATTTGGAAGTCATCAGACAGCTTTAAGCAGCGGGCAGATAAATCCCCAGCAGTTACTGAAGAGTAATTAACGAGATTGGAGAGCCAGGCTGGGTCAGCTCATTCAGAGGGGGATTTTTAGGGGAAACTATTTCACCTGGCTTTTTCAGCCTTTCCTCAAGAAAGAAGAAAAACTGCAACTGAAAGCTCCAGGAAGAGCAAGGGAAACTGTGCAGCCCTGGGGGATGTCCCTCTGCTCCTTATCCCTCCTGGCAGATCCTAGGATGCAACTGAAGGCTTCCTGGGTGGAGAATTTGCTGAATCTGATTCTCTTTCTACTTGAAGTGGGTTTTTTTGTTTGGTTGGTTGGGGGTTTTTTGTTCTTTGTATCAGACTTAATTTTGCCTTTACTCCCAGTGAATATAGGATAGTAATTTGTTTGCTCCCTGCCATTTATCACCTCTTGGGGACAAGGACAGATGCTGGCTCATCACACTCCCTCCTTCTGAGATGCTCTGTAGCCAAAGAAACTTCAGAGAGGATGGGAGCTGAGGTCCCTTCCTCCCTATTGCCAAAGTCTGGCCTAATAAGTGTAAATCATACAGATTAATTTGTTGTCTTAAAATCTATTTTAACCTTCCTATGCCAACCAAAAGATTTTTTGGGGGGGTTGGAGATGTCTCTCACTTGATGTTTTCCATAATTTTTCTGTTGTTGAAGGCTCCAGTTCCCTGTTTGCAGCTCCTTGTCCCTCTGCTTCCCCTGGTTCTGGTTCTGCCCCAAGGACAAGGAAAATTCTTTTGGCAAATCTGTTTATGGGGACCTTGTACCACAGGAGCTTCCTCTGCCACCAGGATCCTGGGCTGGGAGAGACCTAGAGGAGAGCTGATGGTTCTTAACAAAATGCACCTGGGATTAGTGGCAGCTGAGGCAGTTTTGTCATTTCTGTGTAAAACTCCTCACTGAAGGATTTGGAAGAAAGATTCTGACAGATTCCCGATGGGCTGCTTCCAAGCATGAGACACAAATTGCCAATTTAGGGAAATAATTGGAAAAACAAATGTAAATTAAGTTTTCTTCTTTTTTTCATTTAGATTTCAGCACTTAAGCCTCCCACTTGCTTTTCTTCTAAAGAGAACTTAGAAAGCCTTTTTTTTTAAAGTTCAATTTAAAATATACATATTGCTGAAAAAAAGAAAAGAAAAGAAAAAAGTCTTACATGCTGTTTCTATACGAGAGACCCTGGCAAGCTGTCTGTGTGTTGATGAGCAGATCTCAAATATTTGTGCTCTGACTTATTAAAATTCTCTATACAAGGATGCTGGTCCCAACCATGAGGTTAGAAAAAACTGATGGCTGCATTGAAGAGGTGGCAGTGGGAATGTCATTGTATATTAAGCTTTTTAAAATATTGTTTTGTTTTGGTTTTTTTCCTCAAAGAACTCAGCAGGCTGAGACTTCTAGATTGGTGGTGTTTTTTCTTTTTAACTTTATAAATTATTAATTTGAATAATGCATGCATGGCAATAACCTTTTCTCTTATTTGAAAGGTTATTCTGCACCTGGAACTCCTGTGGCCTTAATAATTTACCTGCTTATGCCACTGGCAAATAAGTAATGAGCATTTTAATAATAATAATGATGATGATAATAATAATAACAGCAGCAGCAGCCTGTCTGCAACTCTCAGTGTCGTGGAGATCTGCACAGAGTGCTAGAGATGGATGGATTTTTGCTTGCTTCCTGGTAGAAGGTAACTTCCAAAATCAGTTCTGACTGTCATTTTTCCAGCACTGGTTTAAGAACTGTCAATGACTCCAGCTGGGCATGACATTTGAAGAGAGATGGATCACTTCTCTTTTCTCTTATCTTTCTTCTTTCTTTTCCTTCTTTCTTTTCCTTCTTTCTTTTCCTTCTTTCTTTTCCTTCTCTCTCTTCCTTCTTTCTCTTCCTTCTCTCTCTTCCTTCTCTCTCTTCCTTCTCTCTCTTCCTTCTCTCTCTTCCTTCTCTCTCTTCCTTCTCTCCCTTCCTTCTCTCCCTTCCTTCTCTCCCTTCCTTCTCTCCCTTCCTTCTCTCCCTTCCTTCTCTCCCTTCCTTCTCTCCCTTCCTTCTCTCCCTTCCTTCTCTCCCTTCCTTCTCTCCCTTCCTTCTCTCCCTTCCTTCTCTCCCTTCCTTCTCTCCCTTCCTTCTCTCCCTTCCTTCTCTCCCTTCCTTCTCTCCCTTCCTTCTCTCCCTTCCTTCTCTCCCTTCCTTCTCTCCCTTCCTTCTCTCCCTTCCTTCTCTCCCTTCCTTCTCTCCCTTCCTCTTTTCCTCTTTTCCTCTTTTCCTCTTTTCCTCTTTTCCTCTTTTCCTCTTTTCCTCTTTTCCTCTTTTCCTCTTTTCCTCTTTTCCTCTTTTCCTCTTTTCCTCTTTTCCTCTTTTCCTCTTTTCCTCTTTTCCTTTTATTTTTGCTTTTTAATTCCAGTCCCCCCAGTGAGCTGCAGATGGGAGTGAGCTGCAGCTTCTCAGTGTGTCAGGAGTGTTAGGCAGCTCTGCAACCACATCACCCCCAGTGAATAATCCCTGCTCCACCACAGGCATCTCCTGAGGTCCCTCCACCCCCCTGCACCCTGAATATGATTTTCTGCAGCTGCAAGATCCGGATCTGGGTAGGGAATGCTTTACAAGTAGGGACCAAAGATGGGGGTTAAAGGATTTTCAACTCTCACATGTGGTACCTGGTTGGGAAAAGCAGTCTGGAAATGACTTTGCTGAGTGCTTGTGTTTGCCCAGGGCTGGCATCTCCCCTTAGTGATCTCAGCAACCCCTGAGGTGCTTCCACCAGCATCCTGATGGCCACAGCAAATTAAGGAGATTTTTGGGGGGGTGGGAAGGCAATGCTGGGCAAAGGCCTGACCTAAGCATCTGGGATCTGCATAAAATGCCTTTGGGAGTGGGTTTTTTTTAAGAGCTATGCAATTTTTCCACTTTTCAGAGCTGCAGGCTGTGATGGAAACAGCAGCACACGTGATGTTTCAAGCTTATGGACCCATTTCCATCATTCCTTTGCTTTGCAGAGAGGCTACCTAAAAGTTCTCATCTTCCTGAATATTGTGAGATCTCCAAGATTTGGTATTGATTTTACAGCAACGGGTCAGTGACTTCTTTGTCTCCCCATCCTGATACTTGGTGGTGGCTGTTTACTGGCCTGCAGGGAGAAGAGGTGGTGTCAGTCCAATTTTGGGAGCCTTTTGGTATTAAATTAACTAAATTTGCCACCTAAGACAAATGTGGATGTGGTGGATGTTCAGTGGGGTGCTCTTAGCCCTGTACAGTGAAAAAGCACATGGAGGGAAGAGAAACAGAGGCAGGGCACTCAAAGTAATCTCTTTATTTCAGCTACTTATCCGAACAGCCATGGACAGTCAAAGTCCAGCAGTGAAGCAGTTTCCCAGCAAGAACTTCTCATGTTTCCTTCATGCAGATGGCTTGGGATGCACTCAGCAGGCAGGGGGCAAGGTGGAACTGGGGAAAAGGATGTTTCTTGCTGGTGCATGTACCTTTGCCACTGCTGTGGCAAGAATTTTTCTAGGAAAAAAGAAACCACGCCCCCCCAAATATCTCTGTGGTTAAAAAAACAAAACAAACACAAAACTTTTTATTCTTTGCATGTTTCTTTTCCCCTTTTCAGAAATGAAGGTGCTATCAGATGGTGATTCCCAAACATGAGCATGGCCTCAAATTCCAGATTGGCAACAAGCCCTCTGATATTGGATCTTAAAGCAAGGTCCAGAGTTTTCCTTAAAATGGGAAATACACACATTCCCACTCAGGCTGGATGTTCTTGTGTGAGAAGCATTGCTAGGTGTACACAAGCTAGCCAAGCTAGAGCACGTGGCTCCAGCTGGAATTAAAAATATGTCCCTCTGAAAAAGCTCTGCCAGATCAATAGACTTATTTATCTAATTCTGGCATCATGCTCTCAGAATGTAATATTGCACAAAATGGGACAAAAATTATAATTTAGAGTAAATGTACTGGGCAAAATAGTATTCTTAACACTGCTGTGTTCTTGCCTACCTGTGTGGAGCAGACCTGGTGGAGGTGCTGGTGAATGTGGGCTCTTATCAGTGGTTTTGCACACTGCAAATGTACCCAAGTGGTGATGGAGGAGTCAGTGACATTCCTTAACCAGCACCCAGACACCTGGTACCTGAAGATGCTCCTCAGGTGTAATTAAAATGGCTTCTCTAAAGCAGAGCATAGAAGTTAAATTTTTGCCACCAACTTGGCAAACACTTTAGGGAGGTTGCTGGGGGTCTGTAGAGGGTTGTAGAATCAGGGCCTACTGCATGTGTCTTCTCCATAAGGACTGAAGCCTTTTCTTGGGTAGCTTGCATCACCTCAAAACAGTTACCTCCATCCACACAGGTGTCCCTGGCATCGACAGAAAACCCTGACAGCAGGCCAGGAGGACTGCAAACCTTCCAGGTGGAGCTAGACCTATGGATTTCTAAGAGGGAAGACACTAACGTATCTACCAAAGCTTTGAGCCTAATGCTGACAAGGGGCTACTCTACAGCTGGCTTGATTAAGTGGCCATTGAAGATGATGTAAACATCAGACTCCTCACTATAGATGGCATTTTCTCTCTCCCTCTTGAACATCCTCACCCACACCTCCTCTCCTTCCTCCAGGTCCAGCATCAGGCTCTGGCTCTGCATGATGCTCCGGTCGCTGGGCTGGGCGTAGAGGATGCCCACTTCTTTCTCATTCTTCATCAAGTGCAGGTAGGTCTCCTTGAAGTTCCAGGTGTGGACGTTGAGGCTGAAATAGTAGATTCCTGCCACGTAGCAGAAGAACTTCCCCGAGAACATATTGAAGTGCTTGTAGAGGTTCACAAACTCGGTGTCAAAAGTGAGGTGCTGGAAGTAGTCGGAGCTATGAAGAGGTTTTCTCCGCCCCACTGAGAAAGCGGCATAGAGCTGCTTGCAGGAATGGCCTTGGGGGCCAGGCTGGCCTTTCTGTCCCTTCTGTCCACTTAAACCACGTAGCCCTCTTTCTCCTTCCTTCCCAACTGCTCCAGGGTACCCTTTCTCTCCCATTTCACCCTTGTCACCTGTGAGCATAAAGGAAAACCCTGTCAACCACAAGCCCATGATGCCCGAGCTGCAGCCACATCCTGCTGGAGACAGCCAGCAGAGCAGCTGCTGATCCACCATTTCCCCACTACAGGCATCTGGGAGTGTTGATCAGCTACCAGAATATTCCTAATTCTCAGAAGGACTAAACTGCCAGGTGGCATTATTTGCAGACTGTGCCATGCTACCCCTTGACCTTCTTTTGCAGAGATAAAGTGGATGGTTGCCCAGAGAAGTTGTGGCTGCCCCTTCTCTGGAAGGGTTCAAGGCCAGGTTGGATGAGGACTGGAGCAACTTCATCTAGAAAGAGGCTTCCCTGGCCAAAGCAGGGAGGTTGGAGGAGATGATCTCCAAGGTCCCATCCAACCTAAGCCATTCTGGGAGTTTCTTGGTGTCAGGAGGAGCACGGCTTGCAGAATGAGGGGGAGGGAGTAAAACAAAGGAGATGTTTGCCCACTCCTTGGCTTTACCCACCTTTGAGGATGGTGATATCTATAGTGGGCTGGACTTTGGGCACCGAATAGGCAGGATCACTGCTCCTCCTCGTGTACCGTGAGGAGATGATGGGGATGGGCTGCTCTGAGGGCCCACAGCATCTCACACACGAGAGGCGCCGGAGTTCCCGGCCCGGTCCTGGCAGCTCCTTCTCCGTGTTGACAGTGGACACCAAGAGCAGGAGAAGCAGAGCCCTCATCTTCAGTAGAGCCAGCTGGAGGAAAGGAGCAGAAATGATGAAAAAGGTGATTCCAAGCAGAGCTTCTGATGGGCCATCTGTTAATGTCACCTCAGGGTGCAATTTCTCCTGGTTAATGATTTGCTTATCTTGGAGTGGCACCAGGAGACTCCAGGTAGGAAGGGTGCCCCACCACCTCCTGTTTACCAGCCAGGGAAAAGGCAATCCCTGGTTCCCATTACCTCCAGTTGAAATACTTAACAAGAGACACCAGGTAAACAAAAGAAAAAAAAAAAAACAAAACAACCACCAAAACCCAGCCACAACCTGGTGAGATGGGGAGCTGAGGCTGAGATGCTCAGAGCTGTCCCAGTGTCACTGTGGGCTGCTCTTGGAACAGCCCTTGCAAAAGGTGCTGGGTAAAAAAACCACAAAGTATTGCCCCATTTATCTCATCACCACCCTGAAAAATTCAAAATCAGCCTCAAAAAATGAAACTTTATTTAAATAGAGAACCTGAACCTGTTTTGTGTTTTTTTTTCCTTGAGGAAAAACCTGAAGGGAAATGAAAATAAAAGGAATTAAAAGCATTTGCCTCTTTATATAAACTCTCCCAGCCTCTTGCTGGTAACCACTTGCCAAGGTGACTTTGCCAAGCTGTTTGTGGCCTTGATCCTAACCATTTATTTGCTCTTCCTAGCAAAAGTTGTGCGGATGCTTTGCATTTTTATTTTCCAGTGTGCAGAATGGAAAACCAAATAGTGGGGTGGTGTGGAATAAGCTCCAAAGGTCCTGAAGACCAAGTGAAATAACAGAGAGCAAATGTAATAATAAAATGTAATTATATCCTAAAAAAAAAAAATAAAGGTGGTGCAAACGAGGTGAGTTTTCTCAAGCTTCCCATTGCCTTCTTTTGAGGAGAGGCTGGAGCTGGGACAAGTGATACTGTGTGTAATTAGTGTCATCCCGCTGATTGCAGAGGGGTTTCCTACAGGACAGACTTCGGCCCGATGCCTTTCTGGACCTTTTCCAAAGTCCAATTAGTCAGGTGGACTCTTGCTGACCTCAGACTGGGAACAGCTTTTACAGCTCCTCTTCTACCAGCTTTAATTCCTGGAATGGCTGGGGAAGGCAGGACTGAGATGTCTTGGGTTTTAGAAAAAAGGTTCAGTGAACACACAAGTCCCATCCATGGAGGGATGGAGGGAATCCTGCCTTGGAGCTCTGCAAAAGCTTCACTGGGTACAGAATGGACCAGCTGAGAAAATAGGGGAAAAAATTGTCAATATGGGGCAAGGTGATCAGATGGCACCAGCATCCTTGGGAGATGATTTCTTCTAGTTCTTACCTGCACAAGAAAAATTGTCCTTCACACCTCTTACTTGGTGTAATCCAGCTCCCTGGAAACCTGCTGAATTCTTGTTAGCAGCAACATAATAACTTTCCTTCTGACAGCATCAAAACTCTCCTAACTTGCAGTGATTTTTCTCTTCACTATTGTATCTCATTCTAGGTACAAGTCTGAGGTGAGATTTATAGGAATGATGATGGATGGAATGAGGCACCTGAACCTGACAAAAAAGTTAATTTCAGTGAATTTTGGTGATGAGAATGGCTGGTGGTTACATCTACTCCAACATTAGAATGTGTGTTATCATTGGAGAGCTGCTTAAATGTCATGACAGTTTGCTTTGACTGAAACCAGCCTTCAGCTAAAGTTGAAAAAAACCTGCTTGATTTTTCTGTCCCTTTTTCTGCCTCTCTGAACTGAGTAGAAAGACAAAACTAAAATATTACCAAAAAGGGATTGTTTGTCCAGGTCTTTCTGCCTGGCCAAACCAAGAAGAAAAAGTAAGCAAAAATACCAGTTTCCTTGCATTCAGCTCAAATGCTTCTGCTATTAAAAGGTCTGTCTGTCTGTCTGTCTAACCAGGGCTGGCAAGATGAAGCCTTTGCTGCTGGTGAAGATGAAATATCCGCCCCAGGGATGTTGTTGGTTGCTGTGTTCAATCCAAGGCAGAAGAGATGATTAAAAACCATATTTTTGCTTTCTACTGAACTTGGAAGTATCCTGTTTTAAATATAATCCATCAAGCCTTTTATTTACACACATTTTTTTTTTACCTGCCATGAATAAGCCACCTCAGAAGGGTTGGTTTTCCAGCAAGACTTGGCATTCCTGGTGTCTGCCATAAAAAAAGCCAAATTCCTCCCATGCAGGACTTCAGAGGTGCCAAAAACTTTTGTTAGGCAGAAACCATTAGTTTCAGTCCAGGGAGTTAAGTGTTCTTTCTTCTTGTGGGCAACTTCTTATTGAAATATATTTTCCAAACACTATTAAAGCTGGAGGGAACCTCGATTGATTTTCTTTTTTTTTTTTTTTTTTTTTTTTGTTCATGATTGAGTTTAATCTTATAGCCCAAGGTAGTCAATTTATGTATGAGGCACATTTGCTCATGCAAAGCTTTTATATCATTCTGTGTACCTGAAGGATTTCAACACTTTGATATAAAGTCACACATCTGGGCAACAGAAATGATAAGAAATCCCCACAGTGGCTGCAGAAATAGCTCACTTGCTCTGCACCCAGAGTAAACAAGGCAAGAACTCTAAGCCTGCCTGAAGGTTGGACCAAAAAGTTTTCCTGTGGTTAGCAACAAGGAGTTTGCAACTTGAGGCTGAATTTTGGCCATTAGCTGACTGGTCCTTAGGGTGCAGAAGAGGTTAGGTTAAAGGTACAGCTCTAAATCCACCCCAAACCTGTGTTCTCACTGGGTGCAGGTGAAATATGTCCTTACCTTGCACAGAATAAATCCCACTGACCCCTTTCCTGAGCTCCCACACTGCAATATGGAAAGCTGATGAGGCAGAAATTGCTCTTGGATCCCTGCTCTGTGCTTTCAAATTTCTGCAAACGTTTTGCTTCCTGTTATTCCTAGCACTTCACTGGGAAAAGCCATTTATGATTCTCTTTGCTCTGAATTCCCAGCCCAACACCAGCCACTGCCCACTGAATTAGTGACAAATCTTGACTGAAAACCTCAGAGGGGAGTTAAGGCTGAAACTGATTTTTTGCACTGTTGAGATGGAAAACACATGGATGTGTCATCCTCACACCTCGGCATCATTCCAGAGATGAAAAATATTCCAGTTCTGCTTTTTTTCACCTTTTGTCTCCTGTCAAGCCTTGACCTCCCCACTGCTCCAGAGCTCCTTGCATCCCCAGCAGCAGGAAATGGAGCATCATTAGGGCTGGGTTTGTCTGGCCACTGGATTTCCTCTTGGAAATTATTTATTTGGTTTTTGCTGTTTTGTTTTTTTTTTTTAATTTTCTTCCTTGGCAGGATCTAAAACTTCTGCATGAGCAACTTCTTGTAGAAAAGCCCAAAACACTGAAGGAGCTTGTGCATTTTCCAAGGCTCAGATGTTCCTCTGCCAATGGGCTCCAGGCATCTCCTTCCCAACACGGGGCTGGAAGGAAGGATGCTCCTTTCCAGATGAGAATCAGAAACCTCTCTGCAGCCATGGGGTGACTTGAGAGCTTGCAGACAAGAATATTTGGATCCCAAAAGGCAGTGTGGTTAAAAACATTTCCTCTGGAGTGATTTGCAGATGACCACTGCTAACATCCTCTCGCCCACGGTGTTTCCACGAGGAGCTGGGGGGAAGAGAAGTGGGTTTGGGAGAGCTGGCTGAGCCAGCTGGGATGGCTTGAGCCTTGTGAGCCAGGATCCAGCCTTGGAGAAGTCCAGAGAAGTGAGCTGCATCCACACTGCTAATGGCCTGGGTGGACATTTAGACAGGGAAGCTGTAGTTCCATCATCTGTGAGGGGGTTTTTTTGGTTTTTATTTATTTTAGTCTGTGGGTGCAGGGCCTTAATTCCTCTCTCCTGGGAGGAGGTGGAAAACACCTTCACCTCACCAGTCCATGGCCCAGCACAGCAGCAGCTTCTGCAGTCACCTCGTGCTCTCTCCAGCTGAGATTTCAGCATGGGGCATGGGAGAGATGAGGGAGCCCAAGCAAACATCCCTTCCCACTACCTGCACACCTCTGACCTGGCAGATGGGATGGATTTCAGGCAGTTCCCTGCAGGTGCTGTGGAAGGAGGAGCTGTGTCAAATGGAAACAAACCCATGTACTTGGCAATGTCCTGGAAATTGTCCTGCTCCAGGCTGGGCAGGTTCTTGAGAAGCAGCTTATCTCCAGAGCAAGTCCAGCTGGTGATTCACCCAGTGACACATGGAGGAAGTTCCAGTAAAACATTCCCAGGGCAGCCTCTCCCGTAAAGCAGATCATCCTGACCAAGCAGACAGCACCCAACACTCCTTGGTCCTTCCCAGTGGGAAAGTCAGCTTTTTCCTGGCTCAGCCAATCCAGGAACCTGAGCCTTGTGTGCTCAAAGAAAGCTGGCAGAGGTGTTCCTGCAGCTGGTCCCATGCTGTGTTGTCTCAGATGGGAAGGTGGGAATACCAGGACACTGGTTCTGGTAGTGGAAGACAAGCCCATCCCATCCCATCCCATCCCATCCCACTCACAGCTCATGCATGAGCAGCACTTCCCAAACAGCTGCAGTTTTCCTGCAAAGCTGGAGAAGCAGAATCCATGAAAGTTTCCAGACCTGCAGAGGATGCCAGGAGAGAGCTCTTCCCTGGGCAGAGTTCCCAGGAGAGCCAGCACCAGCTCAGAGCCCATCAGGCTGGGGCTCCATCCCCATCCCTCTGCCTGCCCACAGTGAGGAGCAAAGCCAGACTAGAAGGGAGCAGTGCTCCTGTGTGAGGGTAATGAGATAAAGAGCATTATTCAGATCAAATTAAAGCCAGCTCAGCAATAACCTGGCCTTGCATTTCTTTCTCCTGCTACAGCCAAGCAGAAAAAGCAAACTGAAGAAGCTCAAGCAGAGACCACCTCGTTTTATACCTCACCCAAGCAACCTGCTTCTGCAGGGTGGGCACACTTTGATCCCTATAGCAATAATATTTTTTTTTCCCCCAACTTACTCAGACCCATTGAACTCACCTGGTGCTTCAGGACCTCTGTCTCACTGTCCCTGCTGCTGCTGAGCAGGGTGCATGCTATGAAAGGTCCTGTTCATTGAGGTTTTGTTGTTCTCTGTAGCTTCCTAGCTGGAGTCCAAATGAAACACAGAAAGTCAGCCCTGCTCCTTGTGAAGCCCAGCAGTGAGGCTGTTTGCAAAAGCAGGGAATTTTTTTTGTTGTTGCTTTTTGCTTTTTTTTTTAAAAAAAAAGAAATTTTCTTTGCCTGCATCAACTCGTGCTGGGTTCCTGGGTTTTTGTCCTGCTGGAGTTTCCTCAGGACACGCAGTCAGTCTGTGCGGTGCCTCTCGCTGTGAAGACTGAAAAAGTTTGGGAATTTAAAAAAAAAAAAAAAAAAGGATCAAAAAAACCACAGACCCAAAAACCACATCCAGTGTTCCAGCCAAGAGAGAAAGTGCTGGGATCACATGGAACTGATTTTTTCTGTGGGAGATTTCAGCATCTTTTTTAGGCAGGAGAAAGGAGAAAAAAAAAAAAAACACAAAACCAAACAACTCAACCCAGAGTAAAAGGTTTGGATTTTGTGCATGAGCTGCAAAAGTGGCAAAAAAGGGAGCAGCAATGGCAGCTGCCCCTGCAGTGACTTGGGGGGGGTGTAGGTGTGTGTCTGGGGTCCTGGGGACAGCCCAGAGCAAGGGAAGGTGTCACCTCCCTGCTGAAAACCAAACTGGTGGCTCCTTGCTCCCATGGGGGCAGCTTTGGTGTCAGTCTCGGGAAGGTGATGTGCAGCTTCAGGATGCTCTTTGCTCTCCTTGCTTCCTGGGCATCTTCAGAGTTCTCCAACCCTGTCCTGCCTGGGCTGGCCCAGCTGCAGAAGAGCTCAGGGTGGTCTTGGCCACGGGCAAGTCCCCTGGGGAGGTTGGTGGCCACCAGGGAGCGAGGGTGCTGGAAGAAGAGGAGCTTTGTCCATTTGGGAGTATGTGTCAAGGACAAACATTATGGCTGGGAAAGGACACCCAGAGACACACAAACATGAGCAGTGGCTCCAGCTCACCTGCCTGATCCAACCCCAAAAGGCATCAGAAACATCTCAGCAGCTTCCACAGTCACATTCATCCTTTCTGCTTTTAAAGAAGGCATACTCTTTTTTTTTTTTTTTTTTTTTTAGCTTTCAAACACACTATATATAATAGCCGAATTATTTGAGTCATAACCAGCTCTTGAAACGAAAAAGCATGTTTTATATGGATTTTTCCACCACGCTGAACTGGGTGAGACTGATGTGTGTTTGCTCTCCAGGCTGGGGCTCTGAGCCATGACAACGTCTGCACCACGTGGCAGGGACACACACAAGGATGTTTCCTATGGAAACATTAAATATTAAACCGAGTTTCCCCCTGGCTTTCTGCTAGGGTGTCACTTTGGATCCCAGCAGCATCCCCCACAGCATTCCCAAAATGCAACCAAACCTTGGCAGTGTTTCCCAGACCCTGCACGGGCAGCTGGGAGGGTGTGCACGCAGAGATATGATTAATGCTGTGCTGAACTCCAAAAATAAGTGGAAAAAGTGAAGAGCAGCTCTCTATACTCTGTCATGGCAGCCCAGGAGGAGCTTCTCAAAGCCTCTAAAATAGCAACCCCCAGCCATAATCTCATTTAATGCAATAAATTATATACATCCACCTGCATGGCTGCATGTGGGGTGCTTCCAAGTGCCCAATTGCACAAAGCCAAAAAATACCAAGGAGCCAATTGGACTTCAAACAGCAGCATGTGAATGATAATTGGGAGCTGCTCAAGAATAATTGACTCAGTAGTGTGAAAGCTGATTTCACAACAGGGTGAGAAAATCCTTATAGCTAAAGCCTGAGTCTGAGGGGGACCGAAAGGTTCTGGAGAAGAAAAAATGCCTCCAGTAACAAGAGTAAAAGGTAACAAGAAGATGGTGGCTTTCTCTATGCTTCTGGAGCTTTTCCAGGGCTGCTCAGGTTGAGTAATATTTGCAAAAGGGAAAGGAGACGACCTGGATAAATAGAGGTTAATCAGCTGTCAAAGTCACTGAGCTGCTGCTGATCTCTAATGAAGAGTTAATGGAGGGGAAGGCAGCGGGTGCCAATCAGCCCAGGCTGCTGGGAAGCAGAGCTGGCAGATTTAATTGTGGCTCCATGTTACCAGTTGATTTGAGGCAGGTAAGCAGCAAAACACCGATCAAAACCTTTTAATTTAAAAAAAAAAAAAAAAAAATGTCAGTGATCCTAATTCAGGCTGGCACGGGGAGCTGGGTGAGGATTGGGACTGGGGGGGTGGTGTTGGTCTCTCCCACTGTCCTGGCTAATAAAGTGTTATTTAAAAGTTATATTAAAGTCCTGCTGGCTAGGGATAGGGTCAGCTTTGTCGGGAACCTTCTTAGTGACCAAGTGACACTTTTAAAATTGCCGGTGCTATTTTAAAATTCAAAATAAGTTCAACTGTAAGAGTCGCGGCCTATACGCAGGGTTGAGGCCTCGCCTCGAGTCCCCTGCCCGGGTCCGAGCCCCTGGCTTCAAGATGGACGCTGAGGTCCAGAGGAGAGCGAGGAGGGTGATGAGGGGGAAAGTTTTGTGAGGAGAGGCTGAAGGAGCTGGGAATGTTCAACCTGGAGAAGAGGAATCTCATGGGGGGGACCTTATTGAGGTCAAGGGAGGTGCTTGTCCCACTTCGCCCACCTTGGGCGTCGTGCGCGGCTTTGGGCGCCATAGTCCAGAGAGGACACGGAGCTACCGGAGAGTCCAGAGGAGAACCCTGAGGTTGGTGAAGGGTTCAGGGGCAACATATGAGGAGAAACCGAAGACATTTGGTCTGTTCAGACTGGAAAAGAGGAGACTGAGGGGAAACCCATGGCATCTGAGTGCTTCCTCACCAGGGAAGGAAGAGGAGCAGGCACGGACTTCTCTCTGGTGACCCCATGGTAGGACCTGAAGGAAAGGTAGGAAAATGTGCTGGGGGAAGTTGAGGTTAGATATAAGGAAAATGTTTTTATCCCAGAGAGTGGTTGAGCTGTGGGACAAGCTCCCCAGGGAAGCAGTTATGGCACAGAACCTCCCTGGATTCAAGAAGTGTTGGATTTGATGAGCTCAGAGGTCTTTTTCCAGCCTCAGTAGTTCTGGGAATATTGATTCATCATTAAACCTCATGGACAAGCTGTCTGGCTTTAGATGTGTAAGACCCTTTCCTTGCATCTAAATTTGGAAATCCTGAAAGATTTGAAAGTTGGTTTTGAGTTAAGCCTTTGTTCAACAGAAATGGGAGCTCACAGTGGTCATAAACAGCAAATCCATCCTCGTGTCCACCTTCCTTTTGAAATAAAACCAGCTGTGTTTTGCTGACTGGCCTCTTAAGTAGAGTATGACTTGATTTTAAACCCTGGGCTCAGTGTGTTTAGCAGCAGCTAATCCTCTGGGGCTTTAGGGTTGTGTTGGGAACACTATCTAAACCCTTTGTGGTCATTCCCTTTTGGGGGAAGCAGCACAGCTTTGTAGCCTTTCTCATAGCACCTTTCTGATGGCAGGAAGAGTCTTGGCTCAGCTCTGTGCCTGGAATCATGATATTTTCCCATCATGTAATGTAAAAGGTGGCTTGAATATTCTCAAAACCTTATTTTCTCAAAAACTCCTATTACTTCAAGTGACATTAGGCAGTGAGCACTGTTCCTGCCCTTAGGTTCTCTTCAATATACAACCTGATGAAAGAGCCACACTAAAACAGCCAAACCTGGGAAGAATTCCTTGGCCCAGCACCCGTGGTTGGCGTTCAGATGGCTCCATCACACTGACTGTGTTTGTACAGAAACCAAAATGAGCTGAGAAGGAAAATATTTCTCTTTGTTGTTTTGCTTCCAGGACAAAAGGGAATTTGGCTTTTTCGATTGTATTTCCTTTCCAGTCTTTAGATTACTTGTAATCACAGGGTGCTGAGCAAATAGATGGTGTTCTACCTTGTTGTAAATGGCTTGGAAGTTTGTTTTAATCCCTTGGTGGGGTTCACCTGGTGTGTCATTCATCACACTGCTGCTCTGCATTCCAGTAACTGCTCCTTTAATTTGCTAGGCTGAATGAAACAGCTTTCCCATGCCTGCTTATACAGAAGTAATGATGGGTAGAAATCTGTAGCACATAATAATAGCTGTTTTCCAGGGGGAGATGCATGCACGCTCTCAGAATAATCTTTAAAACTTATAGGAGTGAGATGGGCTGTGGATAACAGAGTAAAACTGATGGAGGGTTATTTCCTATCAGGATTTCTTTTTTTTTTTTTTTTTTTATCTCTACTTTTCAGCTTTGAAATGGTATTTGATGGTTCAGCCACCTGGCTTTGAGACACCACTCCCCCTCCCCATGCTTTGCAGGAGCAGCTCCAGGTCCCATCACACCCTGGGGACAAAAAGCTCCCACATCTACGTCCCCAGGAGCTGTTTCAGCACATTTTTGGCTTGAGCCTCCAACATGTTCATCCCCTCATAAAAAGATCCACCTGAAACCCTAAGACTTTTCCATCAGAAATGTGAAAATAGAGCACAATAATTTGTCACCAGGGAGACAGATGCCTTGCACCTCTCCATGGCATCCAGTCCAAGCTCATCCAGTCCCATCCCCTGCCATGGGCTGGGACACTTCCCTCTGGCCCAGGTTCCTCCAAGCCCCATCCAACGTGGACACTTTCAACGTGCAAATCCTTTCAGCACTCTGCTTCCCAAAAAGGCTGGAGTACAAAAACTTCTTGACACAGTAGCAGCAATTTCAGAGCAGGTCAGGGAAAGAGGTGACAGAGAGCAGGTGACTGCTATGGAGATGTCTCAGCAACTTGCAAAATCAAGTTGAGTTTTTGGCACTGGGCTGGAGCTCTTCCATTCCCTCTGGCTTCTGAGAGAGGCTATTAATAGCTGGACAGCTGATACAAAGCAAAGCAAACAGTTTTATTTGGACATCTTGACACTGAGAAATTGGCCTTTGATGGGAATCCAGTCCCGTGCAATGTTTTTGGCAGCAGCAATCACCCCCATCCCGGATTTCCCAGGTTAATGACTTCCAGGCTGGTTCACGTGGGGTCAATGGAACAACTGGGGGTTGATTTTTATTTTCTTCTTGGCAATAGCTTTAAGAGCAAAGTTTCTGGCAATGCTCACCCCCATTATTGCTGCTGACGGCCTCCTACGGGCTGCTCCTGCATTATAAGAATCCTATTCCTGCCTGGATCAAATGAGCAAATAAAATAAAAATTAAATAAAAACCCTTCCTGCTTCAACATTTCAGTGTTTGCCACGGATCAAATGCAGAGGGTGGAGATAAAACTGTCCATCTGCCTGGCCAGGAAGCAAAGTCTATGGCTGATCTTAGTGATGCTGCTCATTAGGTTGGGTTCCTGTCTCAGGATGGCCACTGATGACAGAGCAAAGAGGAGAAAACATCTTCCAGAGGCATCAGATGGAGCAGAGCCAGAGCCAGAGGAGATTTGCCTGATCACAAACAGGAATTGCCAACAGACAGCTCTTTTTCTGGGCTTAAATTACGTTGCCTGCATGCCTGGCAAAGGTTCTGCCTTAGAAATAGCAGTGCTGCAGTCCTCTGGGGCTTTGCTTTGTCAGGTCCCACTGTAAGCTTGGGATTGACCAAGATATTGGGCTCCACAGAACTGCAGGTTCTTGGGGTTAATGACTTGTTGATGGGATTACAGCTTGACTCTCCATCATCCTGAGATCTGGTTTGTAGATTTGCCCTCATCTGTTTGTTCACAGCTGGTCAATAGATGAGAACCTGCTTCAATCTCTGGGCTGTTCACAAACATGTTTGCCCAATGTATTCCTGCTCATTGAATGAATTCCAGCTTTTCATTAGTGTACCCAGAACCTGATATTTCTTCTGTTTCCTGAAGGGATGCAATCAAATAGATACATCAAATAAAAAAAAAAAATTCAACAAGAAATGGAGGGGGGAGGGATGGGGGAAGAAAAAGTTCAATCAGTATTTTCAGGAAGAAGCGAAAAACACGTGGATTTTACACTCAAGAGGGAAGGCAGAGCAGTGGGAAAGGCAGCAGCAGCTGGATCCAGCATCATCCCTTTCCAAAGCCATTACCCTGGGCCAGGATGAATCAAATCCATGGGAAATCAGCTAAGTGTCAGTGTTTGCACCTCCAGGAAAAGCTAAATCTGCTCTGTGCTGAGTTCACCCTGTGCTGTCATCCTCACCATATAAACCTCAATCAAAGCTTGTATCTGAAGCAGAGCAGAAGGCAAAGCAGATTTCCCTATTTCCCCAAGGAGCTTTTAGGATTTCTGGGTGGTTTTCCCTGTGACCCTGTGAGAGGATGGAAAATCTCAGGTGTTTGTGAACTGGAATCAATGCACTTTCTAATTTTGGTTCATCTGCCTAACTGCATTGCTTTTTATTGTTTCTCTAGAAAATTACTCCTACTTCACAATGGAAATGAATTCTGTTAGAAAAAAAGTCATGATCCAGTGTTCCTCCTTTCCCAGGCCTGGAAAACCAGCCTGGCTGCTTTGATGGATCAATCACATTGTCTCCCTTGGGAGTTTTTCCAAATGGGACATTGGTGGCCACAGATTCTGAATCCTCTCATGCAATCTATGTTGGCAAATTCAGTTTTGTGAGTTTGGGGTTTTTTTTTTAATTATCTAAACCTTTTCAAACCCCCCAAATATACTCAGTAGATATCCAGGGGCTGCAGACTGGGGAGGATCCCAGCAGGAGCTGTCACATTTTGGCAGGAATGTGTTTGGGATCAATTTCCATGTTCCTCAGTTCCCCTCATCACTGAATCAGACAAAGCCATGGTAGGTGCAGCCACATTCAGGAGTGGTTTTGTATAATTATAGCAAATCTTTCAGCTCTGAGCTGTCTGCTGGGGACTTATTGCTGCTTTTCCAAGTGCTGCTGTTGATGGAGGAGTTTACAGAGCAATAAACAGGCTGAAAAACCAGGCTGAAGAATTTAATTACTGTAAAAATCTATTTATTCTGAGTGTGGCAGTTGTTTCTGTTATGGGACAGTTTAGACATAATTCTGAGGTGGTTTAAAGAAGATTAATTTTCCCAGGAAAAAAAAAAGATTTTTCTCAAAACCATCTGCTTCTTGGACAAACAGTATACTTGGGGGCTTATCCTCAAATCTCTGAAATCAAAGGCACATCTTTCCCTTGACTTTCAGGGGTTATAAACCAAACTGGATGTGAAGAGCTGAGCAGCACCTTTGGAATGGAGGGTGCAGGGAGGAGTGATGGGGCTGGAGATGGGCAATGAACATCTGGGTGACAGCTGACAAACAGGTTGGGTGCTGGAGATGCCACCTCACAGCCTCAGACTTCACCCAAGACATTTCTGGATCAAGATTTCTTTTTCCAAACCTGGTCTCTTGTGCTTTCTACTGGGCTAAATAAGCAGAAACTTTGAAAAGTGGGGTAAAAGGGGACAAAATGGGCACAGGATCTTCTTTTACTGTGAGAAAGGAAAATAGGAGGTTAAATCTCATATTCTGGGAGGTGACAATGGCATCTTCTAATGATCCTGAAGACACCAGTTGGAAGACACCAGTTGGAATACACCCTTGGAAAAAAATGGAGAAGTGAATTTTCAGGTTTTCTTCCAATTTCCAGTTGGAAGGAGGTTGATGCTGAGGACCAGGACCATGATGGGCTCAGGACCTGTGGGCAGGTGCCCCTGGGCTCTTCTCAAGGTTTCTGTACAGCCCAGATCTGAGCTGCCTGCTTAGAGAGGGCTGGAAAAAACTGAATTTATGCACCAGAAAAAACCCAAAACTCTTTTCCATCCCTGTTTTGGCAGCCTGAGCTTTGTGACTGTGTCTGGGGGGTCTGAGCCCCAAACCACCAACACCTCATCCTCAACAGGGATTTGTTGGAAACCTATTGCTCACAAGCTGTAGTGATGTTTCCCAGCAAATGTTTCTGTGTTGCAGTTGTATCCTTCCTTTCCGAACACAAAACTCTTGCTAATTATAGCTGCATTATGAGAGGCTTTTTGGACTGAATTCCCAATGTTAGTCCTGAAAAAAAGTTGCTGTTTTATCATGTTAAACCAGAAACCCTCATTACTGCCCATGGACTGAAATTTTCCTGGATTTTCCATTCTTTTTGCTTCTCTGCTCTATTGTTCTTTATACTAGCCTGACCCTTTTGCTCAGCCCATCCACCATCCTTGTTTTTCAGCAGCTGCCTGGAAATGTTCAGAAAGAAACCACCAACCAACCAACCAAAAAAAATCTCAGCACAACAAATACTTCTGTGGAGCGTTTGAGAAAGAAATTGGAAGTAAAACCATCAAGAGGCAGCAATTAATGAAACATAAATTGTTCTCAGTTGCATTATAGAAAGTGAAAACCAGGGTGACCTTTGCTCTAATCATTTATCTGATGGGATGGATTATTTTGTGTACATATTCACATCCCTGCTGCTGCTGCAGAGTTAATTCCAGCTGCCTGGCAAGGCAAAAGCCCACAGTTACTTTTCTACTGCTCCAAGTGTCTTCTTCTGTTTGTGTAAGAGCTGATCCTGGTGATGCAGGTCAGAATAATTCCCATTTCTTGGAAGAGTTGCCTGGGTTAGGTGGGCTACAACCATCCTGGTGTTGAAAATTCTTCCTGAACATCTAAGGGGCTGGTAAAAATTAACTGCCCTAAATGAACTGGTTAAAAAGTAACTACCACCCCAGTCCCTTTGGGTTTCCCTTGTTAATGCCAAAATTATGCCCTGGGGAAGCACACAGATGAGGTGAAAATCCATTCCTCTGGCTGCCAGGCTGGAAGGAAATCCCTTTTTTTTCCCCTTCTTTAGGGAGATAGAAGAGGCCAACACTGCTGTCACCCCAGAGCCTGTCCTTAGGGTGCTCCCAGCTCTTCATCACCAACATTCTTGCAGGTTGAAGTGGCATTGCTGAAAATCCTGATGTTCACTCCTCCAAAATGCAGGTAGGTCCCTCTGCTCCACACAACGTGGTCCCTGTGCTGGTGAGCACCCATGGGGCTTCTTCCTGGGCCAATACTGGGTTAGGGATCAGCTGGATAAACCTCTCAACACCCACTTCAGCCTGGAGACAGCTGAGTCAGTGGTAATCAAAAGCAACTTGGTTAACTGCTGTCCCACTGGGTGTCTGGGTTTGCTCTCTTTTGGAGACCAGAGGCCACGTGGAGGGCTCAAGCAGCACTCTGAGGCATGGGGCAGGATTCCTGCTGTCCTTGCAGTCTGTGCTGCAAACATTTCATGCTCTAAATGAAAGGAAAGCAGGAAGGGAAAGCAACCACCTGGCAAGATTTGCCTGTGGCTCCAAAACTGATGATCAGCAGAACTAGGAGGAGAATTCCAGTTGCTTATTCCCCATCCCAAAGGTTCTTACCCTGGCAGTGGAGCAGGGTTTGGCAGCCTGTGTACAATTTGTCATGCCTTTTCCTGTTTGACTCTTTTATCCTGCCAGCTCCAAGCCTCTCTCTCTTGCTGCTCAAGTCTAAAATAATTCTTATAATCTGAAAAAATTGTGTCTGTCTTCTTGGGAATTAATTATTTAAACCTTCAGACAAATGGGCCTTCCTTATTTCTGTTAAAGGTTTGTGCTCTCAAATGTCACAGTAAGTTAAATGTAGCTTGAAAACTAATCCCATTTCTGGTTACTTTCCTTTTCATTCCATTTTCCCTCCACATAAATTACCCACTCTGATTCAATCAGAGGGTTTGACACCACAGCTCCCTGGCTGGACAGCTGGGAAGGCAACTGTCACCTTTGATAGGGACAGAAGGAAAATGGCTTGGTGAGAAAAGCCAGAGGGGATGAACACCTCCTCTTGGGTCCTCCACTGCCCCCTCTGATGCTCCTCAGCCTTCCTCACATCATCCCCATCTTCTCTGCTGGGGACTCAGCCTCCCACTGCTGCTGGACTGGGAAAAACATCACACAACAGTTTTCCAGGAGACAGGGTAGTTAAGGATCTGCTCTTTCAGGTTCATTTTTATAACTAAATGGGGAAAATTGAAGGTCATGGGTTGTGAAGGCAGCTGAGGGTTGGCCAGAAGCTGCTGAGATAACTTCCAGCTCAGGGCTGGGAGAAACCTCCCAGTGGGAAAGTCACTGGCATTGCTGTCACAAGCTGTAGCTTCATGGCCCTGAAGGGGCTAAAGAGGTTCTGGCACAGCCCAAAAAACTGTGAAATTTGGCTTCTGAATCTTTCAGGTTGGCAGCTTCCCAGCTGGGGGGACTTTGGGGAAGTGTTTTAAGCAGTGACCATGTTGGTGCCCTGCACAGAAGCTGCTCTACCTGCCTCTTGTTTTCCAGCCATATGGTTCCAGGGATTGGTGCCAGAGGTAGGAATGGTCCTGGGGAAAAAACCAACCAACTCTGTGCTCAGCAGCTTCTGGTGTGTGAGCAGGAATGGAAAAGGGGCAGTTTGCAGAGAGAAAGCCTCAGAAGAAGCAACACTTGATTAAAGAAAAAAAAAAAAATCAATGATTAAAAGAGATTCTGAAAGTGGTAAGGCTGCACTGTTTCAATCAGTTCTTTGGACACCCCCTCATTTCCAAGTAATTTCTCACAATTAAGATGGGTGTTGCAACACGGGATTGAAAACCCCAGCAAATTACACCCCATTATGCCACTCAGTCATGTTTGCAAGCCCAATTTTTTCTTCCCCTTGTTAATAAAAACGTTGCATTTACAGAAATCATTATTTTTGAGTGCTCAGAGCCAGTTGGAGATGTGGGCTCTGGGAAGGGGGCAAAGCCCTTTGGCTCCTGCTGGTCCTTCCCTGGGGAATTAAACTGGGATGAGCAGCAGGGGGGTGAGGACCCATCTCCCTCCTCTTATCTTCATCCCTAATCACTCCATTGCTCCTAAATGCCTCTGAAAGCCCAAGCCCTGAGGCCAAATCCAGCACTGGAGGATATGCTGAACCAGTTCCCATCAAGGTCCAGTCAGTGAAATAATTTGATCCCTGCCAGAGGGAAAACCACCTGATCTATCCCAATGCTTTTCCTCTGCTCATGTGCCCAGGAGCCTTTCTTTTTAACCAGTGATAAGAAAATCCACTTGTTTCATGAATGAAATTATATTCTGGGGAGGCCGAGGTGGGGAAATTTAATAATTTCTGTTAAATTAAAGAAAGCTGCAGCTCACTGAGTTGGCTGGGAGTGACTGCAGAGGAAAACGGTGAGAAGTCAGGATGTTTCACTCTGGCTTTTTCCAGATATTTCCATCTCAACTATTATCAAGTTTGGGTTGGGATTTTTTTGTTGTTGTTGGGTTTGGTTTTGTTTTTTCATTGTTTTGTTGGTTTTTTTTTAAGCAGGGTCCAAAAAGGATGAGGATCGGTAAACCAAGCACACCATGTCAGAGCAGGGCACACGATGTGTTTGGCTTTGACTTTCCCCCCTCAGCTTTCATCTCACTGAGGCAAACATGCTGGGTATAAAAAATAATCCCACACCAGCAGAGGCTGACAAATGTGTTTTGATATTTTGGTTTGGTTGGTTTGTTTTCCCAGCCCATTTCTCCACTTTCTTTTACTTATTAATTTTCAGCCCAAACTCATCACAGGAGTGGGAATAAGAGAGAGATTTCTCTGATCTTTAATTCACCTCTTGGCTGCACAGAAGTGTCAGCTGGAGCTGACTGTGCCCAAAGGTCCCAGAGCAGACCCAGGCAGCCTTCAACCTCAGAAATGTGCTCAAAACCCTTTTTCTAGAGACTACAAATCCACTGCAGCATGCTTTGGTACCTGAGTGCTGAAAGGTGCTTGTTGGGTTGGCTCAGTGACAGGGACAAGGCCAGGTCACTGCCACTGAGGGATGGCCAGGGGCAGGTGCCTGGGGGGAGCCACTGCTCTCCTTCACTTTTATTTCAGGTAAAAGTGGAGCTGAGAATTCATCCTTGGGGAAAATACTCACTGAACAGCTCATTGGAGTCAGGCTGCAGGGTAATGCTGCCTCCAGCTAGCAGTAACTCTGCTTAAACTTCTCAGAGCCCTGGAATTTCTTGGATTCTGGGGCAAAACTCCAGCTCCATGTTTCTGTGTTCCCATTAATCCGTTTGCCAAAGAAAACTCCTGTTTATCTAAAACCCAATTTCATTTGCGAGATGCTTTTTAGCTTTTTGCATTCACCATGTTAGCCTGGGAAAAGTGCTAGCAGCAGGTTTGATTTAAAGCAATATTTCTTTTCCCAGCCCAGCAGTGTTGTGAACCTGGAAGAAAGAGAGAGCTGTGAGCACTCTGAGGTCTCCCTCCCCTCTTGTAAACCCCAACCTGTCAGAGATGGAAAGAGAGCTGGGAAGTCAGGCTGAGTAAGTAATGAGGATTTGAAGACAGTCTCTACAAAGATCCTATTTTGGGCAATCCTCAAAGCTGACATTTATTTACATAAAACATATAATTGAAATGTCAGAAGGGAACAATTAAAAGCTTCAAGTGACATGGATGGCAATGGGAGCAGAGCCATGACTCTGCTTTCTGTGGAAAGGGAAAGATGGGGTGGGGCTGAGTTTCTCTTTTCATTCAGTTCCTCAACATCTTTTCAATGCATCAGACCTCGTGGTCTCCTAAACACAAGGAGAGGTAGAAGAAAGAAACATTTTTTAGCTCCCAACATCTCAACAGATCTTCCTCCAGCAGCATGGCTGAGGGCTCACAGTTACCAAGCAGTGATGTGTTGGGTTTTATTTTTTTGAGTGTAAATGAGATTTTTCCACCTGTGCCCAAAGGACAAGAGGCACCAGGGGATGGTCCCAGGGGTGACCTGGGCAAGGGCAGGGGCTCCCACAGCAGCATCAGTGAACCATTTGTTAAAATACATTAGCAAAGAGTTAAAATACATTTGCAAAGAGTTCATGGCAGAGCATGAAATCCCATCAGGGTGGGATTTCTGCAGCCTGAGGCTTGAAGCTGCTGCAAGAGCAGCTCTGGTCCCACCTGAGACCACAGAGCAGAGAAGGTCCAAGAGGAAGAGGAGAAGCAGAAGGGCAGACAAGCAGGAGACATGCACTTTCCTTGCAGGATTTGAAGCTGCCAGAGGTGTTTTCATGTTTCTCCTTGATTTTTAGGGGGTTTGTATCTGTTCTATATTTTTCTATTTATAGTTTTATATCTGTTTTATATTTTGTATCTGTTAACTTCACCTATATAAACTCTTCAGGGGAGGACAAATGACAAATAGCAAGCAGCTATTTTCCAAACAAACTTGAAGGGCCATTTTCAAGATGAATGTGTTAATCAAACACTACTTAATCACTAAATAATACCCAATGATGTTATTAAAGAGAACTCCAGCTCAGGTTGTTTGCTCAGGGACAAATTAACTGCACTGACCTTTCACTACTCAACCAGTTCTCACCAGTGCTGCTCAGCTGGGATTTGGGTCTCAGTGCTGTGAAGACCATCCTGTCACATTGCCCATGGATAAAGGGATCTAAACTATGGAAACAAGCTTTGCCAACACCCTTGCAATAGTCCTCCAAGCAGCCCTTGCATGAGGAATTTTGGGGTCTGTTGGCAAGGTGTTTCATTGCTGTGCTCTCAGGGTGTGACCCTGCTCTGGGACATATCCTAGGACTCAAACAAGCCACTAACCAGCTCTGAGCATGGCCATAAAGTTGTTACTGTGACTGTTATTACTCCTACGACTGATGTTGAGATGCAATTCAATAACAGGGGCCAGCAGGACTGAGAGACTAACCAGAAATTCCTTGGAAAAATGGCTCAGGAAAAGAGTGTCAAATAATTTCCACTCCTCTGTGGGTTATTTTGCAATTATGCTGCAAATGACCTCAAACAGAACCTTGAAGAACAACAGAAAAGAACCTGTCCATGTTCAGATCCTTTCTTTAAGACACAGCTACTCACCCTGGGACTGAATTACAGATCAGGATTTTAAGCAGGTATTGCTTGTACTGTGTCCAGGAGGTCCAAAAAAAGGGGCAGAATCTTTTGAAAACTCTCACCTGAGAACCTCAGTGCTGGTGTTGGCCACCTGGGTACAAAATTTTGTAGTACCCAGAGACACAGTACAAGGCTGAAATTATTTGAGAGTTGTTCTAAGCTTCTGTTTTAGAGTAACTCAGTGATTCATTATAAAAATACTACACAAATATCTCCCATTCCTCTGTAACCTTCTTTGCTCCCCCAGCAGCTGTTTGCTCTTCAGTAGCAAATGAGGTTTTAAGAGGTCTTCACTCCCCTGGGCACAGAAAAGCAAAGCAGAGCCACATTTTTTATTTTTATTTCTTTAAATTCATGTGATGTTTCTATCTAATAAGGCTTCAACATCTGGACTAGAAAGATATGGTTCTGTTCCCTGTCATCTTTTCCCCTTTTCTAACAGAGGGCACCTATTTAATCAAGTGGATTACCAAGCAGAGGGGTGAATGACATTTGTTACACTGCTCTACTGGAGTAGATGGATGGATCTGCTGTGTTCTTCATGATGGGTTCAGACACATGCCCTGTGTCTGATCAAGACCTCAATTCAACAGCCAAGTGCTTAAGTAGGAAGTCACAGTTGCTGTTTACAAGCTGGTTAGTTGTTAGGGTTTTTTTGTTTGGTTAGTTTTGGGTTTTGGTTAGTTGGTTGGTTGTTTTTCTGAAAAAAACCCTGTGTTTATTGACTTGAAGGTTAAAAATCCTTGGTCTCATTTTCAGGTTACAGAAGCAAGTGTCATGGGCTGGGAGGGGCTTTGCCAACAGTCACATTGCCATCTAACTTGTGCAAAACTTTTTTTTTTTTTTAATTAATAATGTTTGAGAAGCTTGAAAGTCTGTCATCTGCTCCTTTGCTCACTTGTGATCTGCAGGCAAGCAGTTTTATTGCTTTCATCTCAACCTTGGTTGAAAATGCTAAAAAGCTATGAATATTGCATTGGATGAATTTTTGCATGCAAATGATGCATGTATGATAAATTCTAACAAAGACTTTTAAGCTGGGTTTTAAATTCACTCTAAACATCTATATTCAGACAAAACTTTTGAAGGCCAGACTCAAATCCCCCCCCACCAACGGATTTCACCTCAAATAGAGGAAAATAACAGAGAACCCAGTACTTCTGTGAAAAATATTATCCATGTATTTGATATGAAATATTTCAGACTACATTTTTTTTTCCAGAATTTGCAGTTAGAAGAGGATTACTGCTCATAACCTGCTAATCTAAAAACAGGAGGGTAGTGTGTGCGATGGGTCATGCACTTCTGCCTTGCAATAAAAATACTGTTTGTTTTCACAGCTATGTCTTTTTCTAAATCCATCCGTGTGTCTTCCAAGTTCCTCAGAGACTCTTCTGCTTCCAGCAGTTTTTTCTTCAGGGATTCAATGGACTCTATCAATGCTTCACCTTCACTGATCAACCTGAAGAGAATTACATGAAATGTTAAAAAAACAAGAGCAGAAGCCAATCCTTGTGCAAAAAGATGATGAACTGTAACAAGAATAAAGATCAACAGCTACAGAACCATAACACTTGACAAGAAAGGGTTTCAGAGAGGTCCTACATGCTTGGTTTTCATGGCTTGTGCACAAGTCTCCCATGATTTAAACAGCACCAAGAATGCTTTTAGGTGAGGACTACACATCCTCATCTCCTCTTGCTCTGGGGGACACCTGTACTAAGAATTCTAGGACAGAAACTACAGGGTAAGTCTCTCAGTTTGACTGGATCAGCATTTTGTTAAGCCTGGTTTTTGATATCTGTTCACTGGTATAAAACCCAGTTATTAAAACTGATGCTTGCACCAGAGACCACAGAACACTCTGCACTTGAAAAGTGTAAAAGCTTCTAAAGAAGTAGCAGCACATCATTAAAAACAACAACAACAACAACAACAAAAACCCAACAAAAAACAAACAAAACCAAATAAAAACGACGTAATTTCCATGGAAAATCTGTGAGGCTGGCTGCTTTTCAGCACTCTCCCTGCAGAACAGGCACATATTTACTTCCTGGAAAAACAAGTGTGCTTGCTTAAACACATGCCTGTTCATGCCTGTCTCCTGAAATCCCCCTGAAGGCCATGTACACACTGCAAAGCTTGCACATGGAGGGTTTGTTGGATCAGGACCTCAAATGAGGGTCTCTGTCACAGTATAAAGCATTTGGATTAACTAAACTTCTTCCTTACTGTAGAAAGAAGAGAACATTGCCTCTGAACAGTGGGCACCGTTGCTACAGGGATTTTGTGAGCCTGCCAAAGCTGATTCCTTTTTTTTTTTTTTTTTTTTTTTCCTAAGGGAAAATGTGAAGGAGGAGAATCAATTACAAAGCTTCTCATGAGACCCAAACTGCCAAATGTGACACTCAAGCCTTTAATTTGAAAGGATTTGTTGGTCTTGGGTTTTAAAATTGATTATTACTGCAAATCCAATGCCACCAGCTAATGCTTTGCAGCACTGAGGGTTTGTCTCTGCCTATGAATATGTGCGGCCCATTCCCACTTGCAGCACTTGAAGCAGAATTTCTCTGGTATAGAGTCCACCTTGTGGTGAGCTGCTGCTGACTGCAAAAGGCTTACAAGTGGTCCACGTGCTGTCAGGTTATTTTGGATCAGCTAAATCCAACAGAAACCACAGAG
Organism: Phaethornis superciliosus; assembly: GCA_023637945.1. NCBI lineage: Eukaryota > Metazoa > Chordata > Aves > Apodiformes > Trochilidae > Phaethornis > Phaethornis superciliosus. The sequence goes on along the minus strand of JAJQWJ010000018.1, from coordinate 5,470,897 downwards.
TTCTAAGAAGACGGTGTAGAGATAAAAAGCAGAATTAAGTCTCTTTGTCCATACATCAGGTTAAAATGATATTTTCCTCACAGTTTGAATTTAATTATTGAATGGAATTACTTCTGATTCATGTCAGAGTGAAGCCAAGTAATAAAAGCTACAGGCCACCTGCTGAAAATAAAAAGTGCAAAAAAATGTCTAGCATCACTTCTGGATGGAATGGCTACCTTGGAGGATTTGCTTAATGGTGTTTACCTGAACTGGGCTTCATCTCTGCAGAGCTCTACATTGGGCCTAAAGGACCTGTCATACAGCCTTGTTTGAAGCACTTTCAGTGGGGCTTCTTTGTCTTTGATAGCTTGTTTGAGAGCAGCAATGTTGGCTTCTTGGTTTCCAATCTCCTTAAGGACCTAAAGAAGATACCCAGAAAAAAGAGGGGTTGAAAAGTATAGATAGACATTGTCTCTGTGTGTGCTCCACACCAGCTCCTGGTCCTATCAAATCTGTGTAGTTCTGACCTCCTGTTTGGCTAGAATACAGAAGAAGTAGAAATACAGTAGGGTTTTGATCTCTTTATTTCTGTCACTACTCTGAGAATAGGATCTTTGGACTAAAGATGTGCAGAAAATATTCAGTTCAGCAAGACAGGGAAGAAAGTGTTTTACTTTCTTCATATTTAAGTCCCTTTCTAGAGAAGCACAACACATAGCAGAAAAAGCTGAACTGGAGCCACAATCCAGCTCTGAAGCCTCTTACCAGATACTAAACTCACACCAAATGATGTTCAATACCTGGCATGGACTAAAGACATTTTTTTTCTAGAGGATACTGTGATCTTCTCAAAAGACACTATCATACCTGTAGCCAGCAATCAAAAAATAACACTTACTTTTCCCAAATGAAACTCTAGTTTGTGTTTTGCATCATTCAGCTCCTCACAATATCTGGCAAAAGCCTCATTGACAGCAGCACATTGCCTCCTCAGGTCCTCAGATACATCATGAAGGATGTTGTCAATCAGGTCCCGGAGGCTGATGGAAGCCAATTTCTCTCTTTCTGCCCTATAGATGTTGTCATGGCTGAACTTGGCCCATGTCTCTGGTGTTGAGGCACTGAAAGAAGAGGTGAAGGGTATAGGCATAGGAACTTTGGTTTTTTGCTCAAGTTGCACTTAAAAAGACAAGCTGGAGCTGATTCTGTCCCTGCAAAAGTGATGTCAGTCTCTGGTTTTGCTGGTGCATGCAGTGTAGACTTCCCACAAAGGAAGAAATCCTTTAGAAAATCCTTAAGAAAATCAATAAACTCTTATTCATCTTGTGGCCTCTGAGGGAAGTGCTACCTGACAGAAAATCATACAAAGTTCACAGAATGACAGAATGGTTTGGGCTCGAAGGGACCTTAAAGCTCATCCAGTTCCAACCCCCTGCCATGGTCAGGGACACCTCCCACCAGCCCAGGGTGCTCCAAGCCCCATCCAACCTGGAGCAACACTGCCAGGGATGGGGCAGCCACAGCTTCTCTGGGCAACCTGTTCTTCCATCCTTAGCTAGTACTAGGGCAAAAAAATAAAAAATAATAATAAAAAAAAAAACCAAAAACTTTTTTGTGCAAGCAGAAGCAGTTATGTCTCAACCAAATCCAGACATGAACATATTCAAGCTTTACAGCCCGTGTATGCTTTGAAACAAAAAGAAATCAGATTTCTGCTTCGACCTTGCCATGTTGAGCAGCAGAAGGAACCACACAGCACTTGGGACACTGTATGATATGAAGATTGTGTGACAGCGGAGGGGGAAGCAACAAGATTTATTCCAGCAGTAACTGTTTCTGTATCCAGGAAGCAGCACTTGCCTCTCCTGAAAGAATGCCATGCCTGCCTATGGCAAACAGGCAATCTCAACAGGACTTACATCAGCCTCTAAAAGTAAAAAGCCAATTATTTCCAAGAACAACATCTCTAAGCTCAGTTTGCATCTAGTGAAGCAGCTTTGCCCTCAGTGGTGAGCCATGGATCAGGGTGAGCAGCAGGACAGTGACTCCCCATGCAGTTATTTTAAAGCCATGACATTATTTGTCCAAAGAAAAAGCAATTGCACCTGTAATGCCAAGCAGCTTACAGCTTTCACTGAGGCAAAGGATGTTTTGAATCTCCCCAGGGTTATTTGTAGAGGATGATGACAGTAACTGCTCACCTCTCCTCATACTTCATGGAACATGGGTGGAACTGGATGTTGGTGCTCTGGTTGCTGTATCTCCCACATTTGTCATCAATGTTGTATGTCTCCACTTTGTCTGACCAGTCCATTTCACAAACCTCCTTGTGATCTCGATTTAATCTGAAAAGTCATTGTGATCACCCACTGTTAGTGGAAAACAAGACAATTAACAAAAGTTCCACAGACATTTGTGGAGCTCTGCTTGGAGCCTTTGCCTGGAGCAACGAGAACATAAATTTCCTTTTTATCTTGGAAATCCAAACCAAACTCTCACCCACAACTACCTGGGAGAAGGGCAGTAAGGATGTGTTAACCATGAGACTTCAGTGCTGGTCTGTGCCTACTGAAGGCTCAGAGCTCTCATAGCCTGGGACAAAGGAGCTCCTGGACTTTGGGTTTTATGTAATAATACTAAAACACAGAGTATTTTTTCAATAGTGGGGACAACTGCTCTTACTATGGGGAACACAGGCAGATTTGCCCAACAGAACACTTTTCTCGTGATAAGACATCACGTAGTGCTTGTAGAAGACCCATCCTCCTCTTTCCTTTGTATATTGAGCATAACTCAACTTTCAGACCACCACAAAGTGACCCTGTGGCTTTTTCCAAGCCCTTCTATTTAACCTTCCAATAGTGTAATTCCTCCTTGAAAGATATCAGTGCAAGGATATTCAGAGTTAAGACTGCTCCACGTTGGCTTTTAAATGAGTTCCACATCCCCAAATTAATTCCAATTACTTGACTCCCCAAGCCAGAGGGGTGTTATCAGCTGTTAACACCAGGTGTCACTCCCACCTAAGGAATGACAAAGAATCTGCTGAGCACAGAGGAAGATGCTGATGCTCTTAAAGGCTACACATACAAGGATCTTAAAACAGTTATTAAAAGCAAAACACAAACTCAGTGAACTCCCCCCATACTCTGATTGATGGGACACAACCACTCCACATTATTTTGCCTTTATTCCTTCTAAAACCAATTCACACAGCCCATAAGCCCAGCATTGGTGAGATCTTTATCCTATGGGCATTGCAGCTCAACATGCCAGGAATTATTTGACTGTTGAAATTCTGACTAATTCTTTTGAAAAATCTCACCTCATCTGGTTAACAGCTTGCGCCAAAGTTCTTTTCAAAAGCTCCTGGACACTTCTGATCAGCTCAGCCTCCTAGATAAAACCAGAAAGATTTCTGTGATATCCAGAGTAGCACCAACCCTCCTACAGAGCAATTTGATTTAAATAATTGCAAACAAATACTTAACTCATTGCCCACTCTTCCCCTTTTCTTGCAAGACCTAATTTTGGGAGTGAGCAGACAGGAACTCAGCTGAAGTCTAAGGCCAGCAATACTTGGAATACTTCTAAAGCTTGGGCATTCACTGTTTCATGTGTATTCTAGGAAAAAACTTGATGTTCTGTCAGATTAAAGAGAGTATCTGAGCGATTTGAAGGAGGGAAAAATAAGGCAAGAGCCTCCTCCTCAGCAGCAGAGCAGAGTCACTGCCTCCAAGCCAGGGATCTGTGTTCCAACCCAGGGGCACAGGGGCTGCCCCCAGGGACAGACTCAGGATTTAGGGGCTGCTGCCTTGCACAGAGGTAAGGATGGAGCAGATCAGCTGCTCTGGCAAGACACAGGCTTCCAGAACTTGGGGGCTTCCAGAACCTGGGGACCCTTTGCAGACCCCTTCAGAGCCCTCTGCCTTGCTCTGGACCTTATAACAAGCTTTGTAGCTGTCTGCAAGGCAGAGGCTTCCACCAGGGTCCTGCAGATCTCCAGACCTACCCTATGGTGATGTGGTGATCCTAATCTGTTGGCATGTCCCCTCTGAGTGCTTTCTATTAACTGAAAATAGAAGTTACTCCTCCCTGATCTGCTCCAGCAGCTACAGGAAAGGTGTCATAACATAAACCTAATGACACTTTAATTTTTTTTTTTTTAATAGGTCTATTGATTCCAGAACTCTGCAATAACACTTCAAAACCCTTCAGGCTGCACAATTCTCTCAAATACACAACACTCTCTGAGGGGTTAATTTCCTCTGTGACTGCTCTGAATCATCAAGCTTTGCCTCACCTCCACAACAGCTCCAGGGGCTGAAGTTTCAGCTCCAGCTGGTATTAGCAGGAACATTCATTTCAACACAGATGTGATCAAACAAACAAACAAAAAAACCCAAAAACCAGAGTAGGGTCTCTAATAATCTCTTGTGGAACAAAAAGTCCCCACTGCCCATTTTTGACTGCAGTAATTCTGCTGTGGGGATTAACTATCAATGCTCTATGAAGTGACTTTACTGACCTAGTGACAACACATTATTATATAAAAGCCAGACAGCAAGCATTTTCTTTGGTATTATTTAAAGGAATTTCATATTTGAGGCTTGGATATTAAAAAAGAGCTTTTGTATATTAAAATCTCCTAATTAATTTTGCTGGTTTACCTCAATGACACTCATGCAATGACAGCTAAGGGAGTATATTCTGACTAATGAACTTTATTCCCAGAACACTGCTGGCACTCGTTGATCCTTGAACTGTTTTTGACAAATAAATGAGTGTGCATGTCCCTGCAGTGTCAGTTTTTCCCTCGTCAGAAACCAACAGGGACCACAGCAAAGATTGTTTTATTCTAACTGGAAAAGGATAATCATGATTGGAAAGAAAATATTATGTTTCAGGCTCAAAAAGAGCTCAGTTCCCATCACTACATAGCTGAAGGTATCACTTTACAGCCTGAGAACACTTCCTGCAGGGAGGAGGGATTCCAATGGCTCAGTTGTCAGAGCAAAAATTCAAGATGCTTTGAAAGGTTTAGAAGGATCAAAATTTTTAGAAGGATTCAAAATTACATTTGTAATGATTGGTATTATTTTGGGCTGGGTAGTCAGTCTCCATGTAAATAAAGAGATAGATAACCAGTTTCCTGTGAAGAACCTGCAGAGTTTTAAATGAGAAAAGCCTTCCTTTGGCATTGAAGGTCTCTGACATGGCAAGAGTAAAATAATGGAAAAATAAAGAATTCTCTTGTTAAATGACTTAAACCAAAACTTTAAAATGGATTCCCTCTTGAGGAGATATGCATTCAGAGATGACATTCAAAACAGAGGATACAGTTCTCCTAATTAGTGGCAGTCTCAGTCTAATGAAGAGTGAATAAGCAGGCATAAAGGACAATGAATTTTCAACTCTTATCTACTAAATTATTTTACTTAGCTTTTAAAAGCCAGGAGCACAGCTCTCCCAGGCCTTGTGACTTCAGCCATAAGAATGTGGGTTATTCCCCATTAAAATCCAGGGGATACCTCTGGGCTTTAGCAAGCAGCAGAATAGATGAACTTTAATGCAGTGTGTACAGAAATGTGCTGGCAGCTCATCTGCAGGCCCAGGCTGCCCAAAGAGAGAGGAAAAGCACGGGGAAGAGTTTCAGCAGTGAGCAGCAGCTCTGGGTCAGAGAACAACAGGAACTGAGAATTGCATTTCTGCACTTCACGAGGGGACTTGGTTGATGAATTTCTTTTTTTTCTCCTTATTTCTCCCGCCTATGTCTTCATGTGCTGTCTATTAAAATGAAATACTGTCAGATCTGAGGGGATCTTGGCTTCTTTTCAGCTGTCTTCTCTGCAGTTGCTACTAATAATAAACCTCTGCTATCAGAAATGGCTGTCAATTAACAGGGAGAGAACATTTTGCAGTTCAGAGTGCCATTTATTTTATTAACGCTGCTTAATGTTTATGATGCAGAAGATGGATTTTCCTCAAACCCAGCCATAAAACCATCCCAGTTCATGACTTTAGAAGTGCCTAATGGTGCAAAGAAAATGTTTCAGAGCAGATGTTTGTGCCTTCTGTGAATTTCCTAATCCATTTTTTTTGCAGCCTGTCTCCTTCCACCAGGGATTTGCAGAGGTCTGAACACAGCACCAGGAGGACACTGTGAGAGAGCAGCAGAAAGAACTGAAAGAGCCCCATGACAGACCTTGTGCAGTTGCCCTCGATGACAAATCCAACTGCATCCACCCCCCAGCAACATGTCACCAGATGTCCCCCACATCAGCACAGCAAAGAAAAGCAAGTTTACAGATTGGCACCAGATTTACAGCCCCGGAGATTGTTTTGCCTTCCAGTGGGGAGCAAAAGCAGGTAAAAACCAGCCTTCAAAATCTCAGCTCTGGGACTGTTTGTTGTTTTTTTTTTCCTGCTGGTCCACCAGAACCATTGCAAAATCCAGCTTTTGGAAACAAGCTCTGCACTGGGCTGTGCCTGAGGTGTCACCTGGCAAAGCTGCAGAGCAGGAGGGTTGGAAATATTAAAAATATTATTCTGCTCCTTCCCTTGCCCTGTGATTGCAGGCAGCAGGAACACATCCACGTGGATCCTTTCTCCACCTTTTTTTTTTTTGTTTGTTTGTTTCTTTAAACTTTAATTTTACAGAGCTGACAGAACCTTGGCTAATGCCTTTTTGTCTTTAGCACCAGGGAATTGCTGGGACTGAGTTCATTGTGGAAGCAAACACAGAAGAAATCAGAATGCTGAGCCCAGGGTCACCAAAGGGCAGAAATGTAAGTACATCCCCTTACTACACAGCCATATCTGGTTCAAATAATAAGCCAGGATGGTGGGCATGTGGAAATAACCTTGAAATTCAGAATCCATGCAACTGAAACAGGGTTTATTGACAGGATACCACCACATAGCAAGGCCTTTGCTAGGGCTTGCATTTTCAGTATTAATTGCATACATACAGATGGATGAAACTGGCACTGAACTGATGCAAAGGGCTTCTAGAGGAGATGCCATCTAGGGCAGGAAAGTCAAAAACCTCGTGCAAAACAAACTCATGGGTGTTTTGTTTGAATTCTGCTATTTCCAATGCAGCAGCACAAAGAAATTTAAATTATTCTACTTGAGAAGTTTTCTCTCCTGCTTACTCATCAAAGATCCTTCTTTAGGGGAAAACAATTGTGTCCTCTACTGCTTTTTCTTAACCAGAACTGCAGTAAGAAAAGATGATTATGCTGTGAAGTCAAGGAAATTCTGAGTAACAGCTGATTTTACTCTCCATGTGAGGAGCTTTCACTTAAATACCCTCATCCCTCCTGTGATGGAGGGCAGCTGTGGCTATTTAGTGGGGTACACATCAACCACAACAGGTGATCTAAATATGACTCCATGATGCAAAGGAAATAGGACAGATGAGAGGGAACCAAAACTCCCTAAAATAAAGAGATGGTGGGCCAAAAAACCCTCCAAATGCTATCTGAAAGCATGAAGCCTTCATTGGAGGTACTCCTGATTTCTTTTTCACCTGAAGTGCTTCCTGCAATAGGACACAGAGGCTCAGCAATGCTTGTGGACATGGATTTGATGTTTTCTTTTTAAATGTTACTTGCCAAGGGGCTGCTGCCAGCTGGGAACTGGAAATGTGCTTTATTGCTGCAGAAAGCTGAAAGCAGGAACAAAAGCTGTGTCCTGTGAAAAGCTTTGCCATGACAAAGTGCAAGGTAGTTCCCTGCCCAGACCTGCTCTTCTCCCAGCTGCAGATTCCCCCTGGGAGCTGGCAGGGATGTGGCAAATATCCCAGAGAATGACAGTAACACACACCTGGGGGGCTGGGAGGAGAGGGAGAATTTCACAGGAAGGAAAATGCTCCAGAATATCAATTAACTGGGTAAAAAAAACTACGAGGAAAAGAGTGTCTCTTCCCTAAGACAGCTGATTCAGGGAAAACATTCCTTCTTCTCAGTTTTTCCATGGGAAAAAAAAAAGAATTTACTCCTGATTTCCTTTGAATTATCATTTCTGAGGAGAGTTAAGATTGGAGAGTGGCTGGGCAAGTTAGCAACATGCAGAAAAAGTGTGTCAGTGCTTTAGTGATAACATCTGCATAATTCCTCCAAAGCAGCAAATGTTGTAAGACAGAGCTGGCTACCAGGGAACTGGGCCATTAACTTGGGAATGTGCATGGTGAGTGGTCAGAGTTCATGGAAGAGCAGCTGTAAGTGTCAGGAATTACCAGTGACACTTGGAGAGAGTGAGAAATCCAAGGTATTGTCTGATTTCTTGCAGTGCAAGAGGTACAGAGTACAACAGAGTACCCAGGCCACATGTTAACATCGAGCTGCAAACATCAGTGCCAGAAAATCCATTCCACTCCGAAAAATGGGAAGAATTTCCTCTGATATTACATCACTCCTCTTCCTTCTGCACTGCAAAGGTCATTGGCATGGCAACAAAATCTTCATTTCTCAAGAGTCCATCTGGTGCTGGTCTCCACGCCTCAGCTGAACTCACCTCATTCCTCTGTGATGAGATTCTGCTTGGCTGGGGAGGCTCTGGCCTCTCAAGCCCACAGTCACAAGTTCAGGTGAAGAATTAGCAGCAGCAGCAGCTGGACTTCTGAGCAATGAAGCAAGTGTCCTCTGAGAGCAGGAGGCAAGAAAGCCAGGAGAGAAATTCTGCCAGAAAGTGACTTTTAAAAAGCGTTTTAAAGAAATGGCAAAATAGGGGAATGTATCAGGAGCTGATGGAAACAGTTTCTTTTCTGTGTCACATGCTGGAACATGCTCTACATTAACTCTCACCTTTGTATTTTTGGCTGGACCAACCTCTTAAATGTTGGTTACAAATATACACAATTCCTGTTCCAAATATTGCTAAATACTATCATGCTAAATATTATCATGCCATCAGCTACGTAAGTTTCTTCAGTATTTTTTTAACAACAAACATGAATCATCAGGTTCAATCAGTAACTCATCATGAATGAACTTTCATAATATATTGGAGGCTGCAGGCATATAATCCTTAATTATTTGTGGGACACCAGTCCTTCCAGAATGAAAAATGACCCAGAATTTGTTCTCTGTAACATGTGCAGCCACAATAATTACATCAGCTTTGGAGGCAAGTTGCATGCAGTGCTGGATCTCAGTGACAGATAACCAAGTGTCATTGCACAGTCCTGCACAGTCTCTGCTTGTTGGGTACTGGATTTTTAAGGTGTAACCTGCAAAGGTGAGAGGACTTGAAGCCAGCTGGAGGCTGGAAGAAGTTTGATGCCCACCTTGGTTTGGGAAACCTGTGTTTTGGTTTGGGAAACTTGTGTTTTGGTTTGGGAAACTTGTGTTTTGGTTTGGATCTGGTCTGAGAGGAGGATTCTGATCTCCTCTACTCATGCGCATGTGATTTTAAATACTTTTTTAACTGGAGGAAGGATTTAAAATCCTTCTTAAACCTCAGAGTGACAGACAGAGCCAGGAAGGAGCACTCAGCCTTTGTGCATTCCAAGAAGGTACCTGTAGAGCTGCACTCACCACCTCTGCCCATGCTGTTTGTCAGTTTGGAGACCAGAGCAGCACTAAGAGGGGGCTGCCAACCACCCCGAGCATCCTGAGCCCTGCTCACCTTCAGCAGCTCGCTCTCCACCTCATCACTGACCAGGTCTGGGGGTTGCCTCCTCTCCCGACACTGCAGGTTGTCATTGGTAATGGCATAGCACAGCTCAGTGGCATCGAGTGACCTTTCCAGCCGCCTCTTCTGCTCTCCCAGCAGCCTGGTCTCTTCATCCAGGTCCTCAATCTCCTTCTGGAGCTCGGTCTTCCAGAAGTGTAAATCCTTCAGGCGCAGGCCCAGGGCTGTTGTGGAATCCTGCTGAGCACGCATAGCAGCAGCAGCAGCGTGCTCGGCCAGCTCCTTGGACTCATCCTGGTTGCGTTCTGCCTGCTCGCAGCCAATGTGGGCTTTGTGGTGCAGCTCGCAGTTGCTCTGGTGCCACTCCTGGGGCAGATACTTGGCGGTGCGGTAACCGGCCGTGGCCAGCCCGCTGGAGGAATCGGGCCCCGTATTCAGCGGGGCTTCGTACACCTTCATGGGCAGGGCGGAGATGGGCACCGTTTGCGGTGCCGGCTCCTTGGTGAGCAGGACCCTGGGCAGCGCCATGGCGGCGGAACCCCCGCACCGCAGCGCAGGCTCCGGCTCCCCGCACAGGCCCTCCGCGTCCTGCCGTCACCGTGGCAACGGCGGCAGCCAATCAGGAGGCGGGTACCCTCGGCGCGAGGGGAAACCCGGGGCGATCGTTGCGGGGAGAAGCTCCGCCCCCTCACACCTCACGGCGACGACAGCCAATCAGAGAGCAGAAACCCCCGCCGGGCCGCCTTGGATTGGACAGCGCCCTCCGCTAGCCCCTCCCACCGGCCGCTCGTTGCTATGGTGACGGGAGGAGCGGGGACGCCAGGGGGTGTCATGGCGGCGGCGGGAGGGACGGGAGCGGGGAGCGGGGCAGCCCCGGGGGCTGAGGCGGGGACAGGGCCCGGCACAAGCTCCGGGGCGCTTTGGAGCGCTTGGCATTGGCAGCAGTGACTGAGAAGGAGCCGCGCTCAGCTCCTTCCCTTGCGTCCCGGTTCCCCTCTGTGCTGAGGGAGCTGCTCTTGCCCAAAGGCGTCTGCGCCACAACGTTGTTTTCCTCTTGGGTTTGGGAATACAAGAGGATCCTGCCAGGACTTCAGCCCGGGGCCGGCTCAGCCAGTGCTGGAGGGGAGGGACAGACCCTGAGTTCCTCCTCCGTGTTCGCCCTGAGGTCCAGGCCCCCCTGGGGAGGCCCCGGGGCCCGCGGCACCCCCTGCCCTGAAGCCCTTCAATTCCATGCAGTTTTCTCCGCTCTCCAGTCTCAAAACATTCATTTGATAGACAAGTTGTCCAATTCGGGCCTTGTTGCAGTCCAGTCAGCAGCCCCCGTTCACTTCTCCCTTGCAGAGGTGACCCCAGCTTCTGCTCCAGCTACGTGATTTTTTTTTTTTTTTTTTTTTTTTTTTTTTAATCAAAAAAGTCTGTGCAAGGAGGAAAAGAGAGGCTGAGAGGCAGAGAGGTCCCTTCGGAAGCCTACAGGAAGGTGCTGAGGAGCACGGTGACAACAGAGGGCACTCTCAGCCTTCCGCTCATTTTGGTGGAAAAAGGGGAAGAAAAAGCCAAGTGCGGTGCAGCCCCCCCCGGTGTCACCCGGAGGGCTCCTGGGGTGGGGAGGGGGGGGATGGCGGAGCAGCAGGGAGGTGCAGATGTTGGGTTTGGGGTCACCAGGGAGATGGCAGACACTGGCTTTGAGGAGGGTTTGCTCGGAAGCCGCAGAAAGTCCCTGGGCAGGGCCACTCCTGCTCTTCAGAAAGATCCAGGGGTTGTCCCCGAGGACCTCCGTGGGGTGCTGCCCACCCACCCACCCACCCTGCCCGGCAGGGAGACAGGAGATGGAATCCCAGCAATCCCTCACCTTCCCTTCTGTAAATATTCTACTATCACTAATATGATAAACCAGTAATTAATTAGCAGCAGCAGGTGATCTGTTTGCACTGTTGAAGTCACCAGAATGACACCTTTTGCCTAAATTTCTGTTTACTTTCTTATCTTTCTTCTGTCTCTTCCTTCCCTTCCCTCAGGCCCAGCCTGCACCTTGCTTCCTCTTTCCTCTGCTTGCCATGATCTCTGCAAATTGGGTGGTTTAAAATTACAATAAGTCTGCAGGAAAAGCCCTGCTGAGCCATTTGGAGTGAAAGTCCTTGGCATGGAAAATGCAGCAACAATTGGCTGTTAAGTAGCATTTTTCCTCTGAAGGTTTCAAAAGAGCTTTATTAGTGGCATCTTATCACAAGCCCCTGAGTGTCACCCAGGCAGTTCTGAAGCTGGGTCAGTCAGGGCTATGTTGGGATGTGGTTGGAAATTTAGGAGTTGAGCTCCTAATTAAGACTGATAAATCATCATCTTCACCCACGGGGAAACACTGCACAGAAAAATGTGAAAAGTCTTCCTGATCCTGTGCAAGGCTGACTTCAGTGTGGAGTTTTAAGGATGTTATCCCAGCTGGGATAGGGACCAGGCTGATCTGGGAGATGATTTGATCAGGCTGGGGGTTGGTTTATCAGGGGTTTTGTCAGGCTAAATCTGCTTTCCAGTGTTCACAGATACATTGTGTCCTAACAGGCTGCAGATTACATTGGTGCAAGAAATAAAAGCCAAACCTTTGGCAGCTGGAAGATGAAGGAGTTCCCTTCATTATCCAGGGCAGACCCAGGGACCCTGCGTTTCAAAGCCATTGTGACAGCCAAGTGATTTAATATGCCACTGTAACATATAAATTATTAACAGCTATTCAAGATGTTCCCAGAGCACAGGATGACAAAACATACTGGAAGAACAGAAATGTTTTTCAGCTCAATTCTTTTGACATCCAATAGATGAAGATTTCTTGTAGCTAGGATCTTTATTAAATAGGAAATTGATTTCTTTTCCCACAGCAAATCTTCCTGTTTGTGGCACGTGCCCTGTGAGCTTTTTTGCTTATTGCTGCTGCTGCTTTTTGATTCCTTTCTTTTCTTTCTTTTCTTTCTTTCTGTCTTTTTTCTCTTCTTTTCTTCTCTTTTCTTTCTTTCTTTCTTTCTTTCTTTCTTTCTTTCTTTCTTTCTTTCTTTCTTTCTTTCTTTCTTTCTTTCTTTCTTTCTTTCTTTCTTTCTTTCTTTCTCTTTCTTTCTTTCTTTCTTTCTTTCTTTCTTTCTTTCTTTCTTTCTTTCTTTCTTTCTTTCTTTCTTTCTTTCTTTCTTTCTTTCTTTCTTTCTTTCTTTCTTTCTTTCTTTCTTTCTTTCTTTCTTTCTTTCTTTCTTTCTTTCTTTTTCTTTCTTTTTCTTTTCCTTCTCCTTCCTTCCTTCCTTCCTTCCTTCCTTCCTTCCTTCCTTCCTTCCTTCCTTCCTTCCTTCCTTCCTTCCTTTTCAATTCCAAACCTGTTCAATTTTGGAGTTTTACCATATTTGGTGCTTTTTTTGAATGATCTAATTTCTGGAGTCATTTAATAGCCCTCAGAGCTGTTTATCTGCCTCCCTGAAGTGCAGCTTCTAACCTAGCCTCAACGAGGAGAGGAACCTGCTGATAAAATTCCAAATTCTCCTTGTGGTGACTCGTTTATTAGAATTTGGCTCAGTTTTACTGAGTGTGGAACATTGATTTGCTTTATGTAATAAAGAATCATTATACTTCTTATCTGCTGGCTGCATAGCCCAGAGATGAGTTACCTTAGCAGGGTGATGGATAGAAAACACAGTGCAGTCATCTAGATGATAGATGGGGAGAAAATGTGGGGAATTAGTTCAGAGGAGAGAAACTACAGTCAATTATTTTACAGAAGGCAGCGTCTGGTATTCAGAATTCCTGCCTGAGAGCAATAGAACACAGGAATAAAAAGATTAAGGAGTTGAGAAGTGAAATTTTTGTTTTAATATCAACATATGGGCAAAATGTTACATTTCAGCTGAAGAAATAAACATGCTCTAGCCTCGGGAGCAGGGATGTTCAGCAAGAGACTGAGAGCAAAGGTTATCTGAGAACACAGGGATTGTTTTTATACTGTCTGATATCATCAGGATCAGAAATGTCTCTGCTGCTTTGACTCTAATCACTCCCACCTAGAATTTGGTAGATTTGGATAGCATTAATTATTTGCAACAGTACTAGCATTTCTTTTTTAAAAGCACAAACAAAACAAAGTGTAAATTGAGCCGTTTTAGCATGGATGAAAACACAATTTAAAGCTTCATTTCCCAGCCTTCTATCTTGGAGGCTGCCTGGCTTTGATTAGATCTTTCCAGCAGGGGAGATCAGTTTGAGTGGCAGCTATCTCTGCCAGATCAACACTCTGTTTATTTGCATTTCCCACCAGCTCTGGGAGTCTGAACTTTCTGCTGCCTGAAATCCATCTTGATGGGGCAGCATTAGACAAATCATTTTAATTAGAGTGCAGGGACTGGAGGCTTTTCAGAAGGTCAGGGTCTCCATGCTGACAGCTTTGATTAAAACCAGACATGGGTAAAGAGAGCAGAGATAGACAGTGGCAAGTTTGGGCCAAAAGGGAGAGGGACAACAAGTAGAGATTGTCTCACCCCTGTGACCCCTGATGTGGGAAGACCAGCAGAGGCAAACCAGGACTGTGTGGCAATGAGAAAAGGGAGGATATGTGTGCTTACACCACAGCAGGGATGTCACACTGACCATGTGCATCATAGGAACACTTGGAGGCTGAGGGTAATTACCTGAAATCAGGGAGTGCTGTGGCTTGGAAGGGACCTTCAAGATCATCCAGTGTCCCAATCCCTTGCCACGGGCAGGGACATCTCCCACTAGACCAGGGTGCTCCAAACCCCATCCTTCCAGGGAAGAGATACCCAGAGCTTCCCTGGGCAACCTGTGCCAGTTTCTCAGCACCCTCACAGCAAAGAATTCCCTCATCTGAATTCTGAATCTTCACTCCTTGAGTCAGAAATGGCTCCCTCTTGTCCTCTTCCTCTGTGCTTTTGCACAAATTCCCTCTCCACATTCTTGCCTTATCCTCTGCAGGAAAACAGGCAGAGACCTGAGCTCCTAAATTATCAGAAAACAGAGAAAAGGTTGGTTGGTCAGACCTTCACTGGAATAAACTGGTTTAGTTGCAGTCAGTAAATGAAATTGCACTGATGTTTGCCAGCAGAAAATGTGATCTTATGCTTAATAGCAAGACAAGATACTCTTTCTTTTAAAACTTCTCCATTTTTTTGACTTTCAAATTCCACTTAGCCGTTTTCTTTTGATTCCCTGATGCTCATCCAAACGTCATCTTGATGTCTATTTTTGGAGCTTGTCTTCCTTCCAAATCAAACACCTGGAACCTGAGCCTGGGTCCCACTGGTGAGGGTGTGGGAGTGGGAGGACAGCTCTGAATCATGATGAAGTCTTTGGAGTTTATTGAGTCTGCTTCACCAAATTGCCTGCCCACAGGAAGGATATGGTGCTCTGTCCCCTGGACCTGCCTGAACAACCAGTCACACCCCTTCATTTTTGCTTTCCAACAATCTTTATTAGCCAGGAAAATTGGGAATTGTCTCCTGTGATTCTGCAGACTGGAAATCCGTGCACTTTCTGCTTGTGCAGAAAGCAAATCTCAGGCTTTTTGGTGGTTTTATTTCTCTTTGCCTAATTTATTCTGCTTGAAGGAACCACGTGGTGATAATCTGTGTGCTGCTGACCTTACACAGTTCAGCAGCCATCTGTATAAAATGGAGATGTAAAGAATTTCCAGAGAAGCCTCTTATTATTATTTTGGTTCAAGAGAAGAACAGGAGGAGCCCTCAGCATGGACAGTGGTTTTACAGCACTAACAAATTCCACACAGGAAAACAATCAATTGATCACCCAAGACTGCTGCTTTGTCTACATGGAGCCTGGAGGTTTGCTGTGGTTTGGAATGATGGGCCAACACTTTTAGTAAGCTTCATTTTCCCATCTTTTTCCAACTTTGCAGTTGAAAACAAAGTCTCTTCAGCTTTGTTCTCTTTCTGTGGCCAAAATGTACATCTGCAGGCAGAGCAGAAAGCAGGGGTTTTGTTTGAACAAGCTCTCAGTCCTCTTTAGGATTTTGTCTGGTACAAACCAGGGCCTTGATCCTGTGCTGGGACATCCTGGGGAGATCCTTGTTCTGGCACAGAGTCTCACCAGAACCATCCACCCAGCCATGCAGCCAGTGCCTGAGATTTAGGAAGGGTGGCTGGAGTCTGTCAGCATCAGGAGATACATTAGCATAGATTGTGCATATAGAGTAGCAAAAAATAGCTTTATTTTTTAGCTGAACAATTTCCCTCTTGGGACTTTCTGGATTTCCTGCTGTGTCTCTTCAAAGGTGAGGGTGATCATCACCACCACCACTCCGTGGTCTGATCCTGGCAGGCTCCAACCATAAAACTATGGCAGGTAAAAGGGTCAGGGAGCTGATGCTGAAGGTTTAATTGGTTTTCTCAGCAAGTCTAAACCCAGTAATAATCAGGAGTAGTAACTAGTTAGTAAATCAGGAGTGTTCCTCATTCACTGCATCAGTGTTTGAGACAAATTCACTGAAGCCCCAGTGATGGTGTGAAGTTTTACCCCATAGTGGAGGGATATTTAAAAAGTGAAGCTTCTGAGTTGGTTTTTTTTTTTCAAGGTAAAAGATGTGCAGATATGTAAAAAGTATAAAAGCCTGAGCTTGAAGGTCTTTGCAAATGGAAGCTGAAAAAGGTTTGAGTTCTTTTTAAAACTCAAGCTGAGGTTGCACTTTGTGGTGTCCACTTTGTCTTCAGATTGAAGACCAAAAATCCTCAAAAGCTGTGACTTGGGTAGGTGAGAATTTCAGCACACAGTGGACTTGGAAAGTCATTTCCATTGCAGAACTGGAACATTTCTCCTGAAAAACACCCCTAAAGCAGTCCCTGCTCCTACCAGGACAAACCAGTCCTGGGCAAACCAGTCTGTGTCCTGGGCTTTCTGAGCATTCCCAGTCCCCACATGAGCAGCAAAGCTTCAGTTCAGACCTAATCAGTTCAGACCTAATCCATGTGGGGTTTTAAGTCCTGAAGACAGAGGGTGCTCATGTTGGGATGGGGCTGCCTTGGACAGGAGGAGAGCATCCCCTGAATGTCATTGCTGGAGGCAGAACCACTCTTGCTGCAGTTTTTTTCTGTGGGTTTGTGTCTTTGCTATCTGCTGCCAGAGTCTGGACATGTTGCTGCTTTCCATATCTCTGGCAGAACTAATCAAAAGCACAATATGGTCTGAGAATTTCACTCCATACCAGGGAATTAGTCAGCAGGAGGGAAAGCTGATCAGCAGCACCATGCAAGCTCTCACCTCCTGCAGCACCTTGCACTGAGTCACTTGGAAATGGCTTTTGCTGAGCTGCCACATGTTGCTGAGATTTGCTTTGCTATCAGAAATATTCAGTGCTTGAAGGCTGAGTGAGCAGGGAGGAGCTGAGCAAGGAGACAGCAAGTGAGTGTGAAATATTTGCACAAGTAACAAGGTTATGGTTTATCCAGAATTCAAGACTCAGACTCTAAGCACTACCTTCAGCTCAGCCCTTCCAGTTCTTTTATTCCCCTTTGCTGCAAAAAAATAAAAAACAAATTGGACCCCCCTAAAATTTCCAAGTGTGAAGGGTGAATCCCTCAAATGTTCTCAGGAAAAGCAGGCTCAGGTAGAGAGGTGAGTGATGGAGAAATAGAAAATCCTGAGTGTGAATATGCAGAGGGACATGGAAGTAATTTTCTTTAATAACTAGAAAAATCCACAAACCAGGTTATAGGAAGCTGAGAATTACTGATGTATTACTTCAGTGGGCTTTCCACTTGCTAGGAGGTGTTTAATATGAAAATCACAGGGATAGTTTTAATGAAAATGGCATTTAGATCAGGTTTTGACTGATCAGCACCAAAAGCTTTTTTTTTCTGTCTTTTTGGGGTGGCTGATTATATTTCAGTGGCTGGGCTTCAGCTCTACCAGGCAACTGTGTGGAAGGTGACAAGGGGTGTTTCGATATGCAGTTAAAATTGATGTGTGTTTTGGGTTTAATGACAACAATTTAAAATTCCTGGAATGAGTTTCTCTTCTAAGACTCTTCTGATTTCAGCCACTGAGTTTATCTTTATAAACTGCAAGAAAAATGGAAAAATAATGGCTTTGCCTTAGGAAGGAACTTACTCAAATTTGCAAGGTTCAGTAATATTCATAATATATGTTGCTCTCTTTTTATTATTAGAAATTCTGACATTAATTGATCTTCTGCAAAGCCATTAGTCATTGGTAAATATTTACTTAGCAGCATCAGGACATTTCAGCTTATTTCTTTTTTCATGAATAATTTGTTTGTAATAACTTTCTGTTATTATTTTTGATGCCTGATCAGTCCCCTGAACTGCCAGCACTGTCTCTGCTCCCTGTTCCCTGCCTGAAACCAGCAGCTGACTTTCTGGCATGTTGTGGGTGATAAAACTTTGCTTCTAGAAGCCCTGAATGCAGGAGACAGTGAACATTTTCCATAGCTTTCAGATAGTTCTGACAAAACATTCATAGTATAACATTCCCTTAGGAAAGAGCAAACAAAAAGTGGGGTTTCCAGATGAGCTTTTTCTCTCAGACACTTTAAAGCCGGGGCAGAGAGAAGTGAAGTTATTCAACAAATGCCTGGACCAAATGCACTGCAATTCCTTGGAGAAATGTGGGTGTATCTCTGCTGGGAAAGTGAAAATTAAAGACAAGTACATTGGGTTCAGCAGAGCTCAAGGTCTCTCTTCAAACCTCAAGTCATGTGTAGATGAGCTAACCCAGAATGATGCTGTTTGCTAATGACACCCAGACAGCTCAGCTGGAGTTGGTTCAGCAGCCTGGAAAGCTGCTGTGGGTGGCAGAGGGAAAGGATCAGGAGTCTTGGATGCTCTGGGAAGGGCAGTGCACTCCTTCAGGATTTCCAGAGGGAAATCCACCTGGACCTGGGCTGTGTTCCCAGTGGGAATGGTAAGAGGCAAGACAGCCCTTGCTACCAAGCCTGCCTCTGTCATCCACTGGGCATATGTATTCCCCAGAATGTATCATATTTACCATACCTGGCTCATTTCCTGGGATTGAATCCAAAGCTGCTTCTGATCTGGACTGCTGGAATATCTTTCTGTGTAAATGCACTTTCTTGTCCACCCTCCAAGAGCAGTCCCTGGCGAGGTGGCTGTGGTTATCCCAGACACCAGCCTGATGTTAAGATCCCCCATTATCAATGGTTTCACTTTTTGTCTACATAAACAAAACCCATTTAGCTTGTGATTGTGCCCTGGAGAGTGTCCTACAATTGCTTTCATTTCCCTTTTTTGCCTTCAAGCAAAAATTCTGTCCAAATGATGAGAACCCGAGAGCCGCGGCTCGGGTCTGCTCCGTTGCTGTGTGGCCCTGACCATGGCAGGGAGGTTTTGTTTTTCAGTCCATTCAATTAAACAATGAATATTCTATCTGGAAATGGTTGACAGACACTCTTGTCCCTTCAGAAAAACTGCACAAGTGTTGCTTGATAATTAATAATAAAAGGAAATGGAAAATTTAGTGGAAATTATCCGAAAACTAAACAAAAAAGATCAAATAAGTTCTTAAGGAAATAGTGTATGTGATCTTGAGATCTTTGCATGCTGATAATAGTCACTGCTGTTTTTAGCCAACCATCTTAAGATAAATTCTGCCTTTTTTCTCCTTGTTCTCCTATGAAAATTTCATTTAGCCAGCACACTCCATGCCAAGTTTTGCTTCTGCAACCTCAGAAACATGAAAAATCATTCTGATAGCAAAGTCTTCTCTCTTCTTGATTATATCATTCTCTCTAATCTTTAACAAAGGATCTTTATCTTTTACAGCACGTTGGTGATACCTTAAAATGTTTGCATCCTTTGCTCATTTACTGAAGATGCTGAAGGCTTTTCCTGTGCATCACACGAGCTGGTGCAGAGCATCCCCAGCCCTGCCTGCTCTGAGGCCCAGGGCCCACTTGCCTGATGGGCAGCAGCTCTCTGAGGCTCCTTCCCTCTCCTAGATGAACTTTTCTCAGTGCTACCCAGGCCTTCGAGCCAGCATTTCATCATCAGATTTTCTCCAAGGAGTGGCCATGTGCCAAATTAATGCTTTTCCCAGGGCCGTGACTGTACACAGGGACCCATTTTGTAGCGAGAAGCTTTGGCAGGTTTTTCCCCTCATTAGCACTGATAGTTAATTAGCTGTTCCCCTTTAATCACTGCTGTTGTCAGCCTGGTTTTATCTCCCTGATATTGCTCCTGGGCTGAGCCCCAGGACAACCTGCTCTTTCCCTTCCCTTTTCCAACCCAGGACATGATGCTGCCCACCTCCCAGGCACCCTGCAGTGTCTCTGTCCTCACTTTTTGTCTCCCTTGAGGAAAGCCTCCTTATTTCTGAAGCCCATTTCTTGATCTCCTAAGGCAAGAGAAAGATTTCAGAGCTGCAAGGTTCTTTGTAGTGCTCCCCAGAAGAAAGAGATTCCCTGCTTCACTCCTGGGACATCTCTCCTTTGGTTGGCACCGTTCTCACCTCCAGGCAGAGCCACTTTCCTCTGCCTGCTCTACCACTTGTGTTTCCCAGCACCTGAAGTAGCAGGAAGGTTTCTGCATGACAGACCTGCCAGCCTTGCCTCTGCAGCAGATGAAGCAGAAGTGAGTTGAGAGTCTGGCCATGCCATCAAGAAATGCAGAACTTTTACTCACTCCCTGCATGCCCTGTCTGTAAACAGAACCTGGGACACAACCTCCAGATTTCAAAGCTGAGAATAGAACTGAAATGGGTTTGTTTCTTCTTTTTTAAATTTTATTATTATTACTATTTTCTTTTTAATGTAGAGCTTATTTACAACTGGAAAATAAACTTGGCTAGACTGGGTGTTGGAATTTGAGATGCACTCATTCAGCTGCATTCAATTCTATGTGGACAGAGTGACAGAGACCTTTATTTGGTTTATTGTCAGTTGTCTCCCAAATGTATTAAGATTAACCAAATCAAGGCTGGTTTAGTTCCAAACAAATATTTTATATGTGCTCATTCATTTTAAAAGTTCTTAGATAAAATTTGTAGAAAATGTCCCAGTGTAGACACATCAACATTCCTAATAAAATTTGGCTGAAAGGCAAGATAATAGCAAAGTCCAGGCTTGAAGAAAGGGATGAATCATCTCCAAATCACATGTTATGATATGAAAGAATAAAGGACAATTGTTTTGCTGGAGAGAAACAGCCCAGAGCAGCTGGAGGGTCATTCCAGCCTCTGAGACCAGAGCAGGGCAGCTCAATTGCCAGATCCCCTCTCAGCCACAACTCTCACCACCTCCTTGGATGCTCACATGCAACGGTGGCAGCATTTGATTTGTCTTTTGGGACCCCAAAAATGAGTAGAGGATTGAATCAGACTTCATCCAGGGACACATGAGGCAGCAGCCTGGGTCCTGCATGCTTTAGGCCATGGTAGGAGCCACACGGTCACACAGTTATCTCCTGTGCATTGCTTTAAAACTGCAGGGAGACTCCGTGGAAGCCAAAAAAATTACTTCACTTTTGTATTAGTGTATCCCAGAATAGGAGGTGACTCCCCCTGCCAGCAAAAAAAAAAAATTAAAGGCTGAAATGCCAGCCCATTACTTAAGCACACACGGACCCATTTTCACAGTCTTCATCTCCTGTGCCCCTGGAAAAACTGTTCCTTGGAAATTATAGTAATTGTTTTATTCTCTTTGATCTCCACTAATAAAGCTATGGACTATCACTCAGCAGGAGCTGTTTCTCTTAGTTAGGTTCTTTCCAACAGTACTTACATTAGGAGGCTCAGGGGAATTTCAGTAAATGGACTTGAAAAGAGCTCTGCAAAACTGCTTAGACTTTCTGTAAAAAATATTTCCCCTGCATTTGCTCAGCACACTTCTCAGCTTGTTTGTTTTTCTCTTGACTGCAGTTGTTGTTGGACTGAGGTGAAACCTGGAGAAGAGTTGTGACTACTTGTCAAGAGATCCTCCAGCAGCTGGGGAACAGAGGGAAAAATTTCTGAATCCCAGACAAGTTGCTGTAGAAATCACACTGGAGAATAACAGTGTCTTGCTGTTCATATTTGATTTTCCAGCCCTAGCAAGGACTGTGGGATGAGGAATATGCATTGGTACCCTTCATGTCCAAAGGAGGAGCCCCCAGTTATATCCTGGTGTAGGAAAGATCATTTCATTCCTGGAAGGGCAGCATGGATTGGACTTAAAAGTAGCTGGGTGCCTCTCTCGTGTGGAGATCAGCATAAACTGGGCTTGTTGAATTTAAAAATCCTCTTCCCCAGTTTCCTGTGTGTAGAGGACAGGAACTGTTGCCTT
The DNA here is from genome assembly GCA_023637945.1 of Phaethornis superciliosus. NCBI lineage: Eukaryota > Metazoa > Chordata > Aves > Apodiformes > Trochilidae > Phaethornis > Phaethornis superciliosus. Next base: position 5,448,987 of record JAJQWJ010000018.1, on the reverse strand, counting down.
TGGTGGGGCAGCCATGTCACTGCCAGGTACTGGGAGACCTCCTGGGTCAGTCCATTCGGAACCAGTGTTGCAGAAGGACAACAGCCTCTCAGTTCCCATGCCACAGCAAGTGGCTTGTATAGGAATTTGGTTTAATTTTTACTCCTCAGGCTTCAAAGAACAGGGCCAGAGCTGAAGATCAGCTTGGCAGGTCGGGTCAGGAAGCTGAACAGCATCCCACATGGACAAGTGTCTGTCATGGTGTGCATGGCTGAGTTCATTTGTGGCTCTTGGTGAGCTCCAGTTTGCTGCAGGCACCTTCTGTAGAGCTGACAAACATCCAGATGGCTGTAAGAAGATGCAAAGAGGAAGCCAAATGTCAGAGTTGCTGGGCACTGATGGAATCTGACCCTTTAGAAGCAATTCTGCATTTCGAGGGAAGTGACCAATCTGATCCTCAGCCTGTGACATCTCTTGGCCACTTTTTCCTCCTTTAAGATGAAGGTGGCAGTGGCCCTCACACCAAATAGGAAGGGTCCAAAGCAGATCCAGACACCTGCCTGTTGTATAACTGGAGATTGAAATCAATAGCACCAGCTGGTCTCTTTTTCATTTCCCCCTCCAGCTAAAAACTGTAAAAGCTCCAAAGATCAACTGCACAACCTTAAAGTCATATTTACTGTTTGGCATCCTGCCAGGGGCAGTGGGAATGCTGTAGATGTTTCTGGCTGGCTGCTGCTTTAGACTTAATGATCTCATGGATGAGCAAGGGAAGAAATACAATCCCCAGTGAAGACAGGGGGCAGGGTTTGTAAGGAGTAAAAAGCTGCTTCCTCTGAACTGGTTTTGATCTTTCTATGGGCTGGAAATGAAGAGCAATAATTAAAGCTTAACTAAAAGAGATCAGAAAGCTTTTTAAATTAATAAAACTTATAACAGGCATGAAGGATGATCATATTTAAATCAGGCAGGTGCCAAGTCAGGCAGCTCTCAGGGTGAGAGCTCTGCCTGGGCAGCTGGGACAGCCCAGGGACAGCCCAGAGGAACAGGAGCCATGCTGTGGCCAGCACCTTCCTCATCTCCAGCTGGGTTTTCCCTGCTGTAATTCCTTGGATCACACCAGGGTTATTCCAGATTTACTCTGCTTTGTCAGGAATACCTACAGGGAAGGCAGCAGGTAATGGACAGGAACCCTATGATGCCCATCTCAGGTCCCTCACCTGGAGCTTGCATTTTATTTTTCACCACTCAGTTACTTTTTCATGCAGAGACCATCACCACATGTCTCCAGCCACACATGCTTTACATGAAGAACCTCAAGCTGTGCAAATTGACAGCATTAAAAAAAAAAAATTAAATATATACATATAATTCTCTCCTGATCATTTAAAGGCAAGGACTTAATTGCTCAGCCTGGAATTTAGCCATTGTCCTTTTAAACACAAATTTAACAGGGATAAGTATCTCAAAGGTCTCTGTCTGGGGTTTAGACTTTATTTGAAGGATTGTGAACCACATAAAGGGCTGATGTGTGTGGGCACCAAGAATGGGTCTCCTGAAAGGAGTGAGCAGAAGAGTCACAAGAGACCTCTCAGAACTTGTCCAGGAGGAAAACATTTTTATGCAACGTCCCAGCATCTGCTTAGGGGCTGCCACATGAGGAGTAAAGCTTCAGTTGGCTGCTTTTTTTTTCCAATTAAATTCCTGGACAGAATTAATGGACCTTTATCAGCTCTGAGCTGACCTGGGGATGTGTTCCACCTTTTCCTTTTTGCCACCTGGATGCCAATGAGAGCTTAAACTCCTTTTGGATGAAAGTGATGTGCAAGGACAGAGAGCAGCCACTACCCCTGGCTATGCTCCATCAAGAGAGGAGGAGGGGAAAAGAGAGGATCTTTCAGACTTTGACTGCCATTTATTCCAGCACTAAAAGAAAATGAATTTTTAAATCCTAATGCTGAAACACCTATTAAAAAGAGTACTGAACTATGGCAGAAGAGCGTCTGGGAGGTAAGACACTTTGGATTAACCCAGCTGATTTTCTTTTGATTTTTTTTTTCCTGCAAATGAACTCTCACTGGCTTTCTCTAAAGGTCACCTTTTAAAAAAAAAATACTGTGCCGGGAAAATGCTTTTAAGTCTCATCTGCTTTGTGTGTGTGCATTTTCTAAGCCCTGGGTTTATTTCTTATTGGAAAATGGTCTTGGATCATCTTTGAGTGGGAAATTTTATTTTATTTATCAGGTGCGTGTGAGAAAGAGGATTTTTAACCCTTTAGACTCTTTCATGGGATGCTCAGCACCAAGCCAGCTCATATGATCCAGACTTTGTCCATACTCAGTCAGATTCCAAAGCACTAATTCTCATGAGTCTCAGGTGGCTTGGGAAGAAGCACAGGAGGACAAAAGCCCAGATGAAACACAGCAGTTTCTCTTCCTCCCAGGAAATCACCAGTTGCTCCAAACCCATTTGCTTGATGCCCCAAACCCACTTGCTTTGCCAGGGCCCTGTTTTAGACTGAGCATTTCTCCCATCTGGGGGTGTTTCTTGTGCAGAATTCCCTTTAAAAGAGCCCTAACAAGTGGCTTCCCTGAATATAGTACCCAAATTATGTTTTTATTGATTACAACACAGCCCTGGCTCGAAAGGACTCTCACAGGATGCTCCGTGTGCAAGTTTGTCACATACTTCTGTTATATTTATTGACTTCCATCTTCAAACTAGTTAGATTTTTGCTTCACTAATCATATTAAAAGGCTGTTCCTGAACCTCACATCACTGATGGTTAGAGTTACACTTCTGATTGCCATCTTAGCTTATTTATAGCCAGTTGATTCATGTTGCCACATGAGGAATACCAGAAATATAAAAATAAAAACTGGTATTTAACAATCTGTCTAGACCAAGGACAAAGAACAAGGCAAAAAATCACTATTTTTACTGTTCAGCAAGCACAGGATGGCATATTTTACTAATAGGAATTTGCATTTCAAGAGCAGATGAGCATCCAATATAGATGTTAAATTACAGAAACCAAAACACTTCTCTGTCAGTAAGGTTGAGCTTCTTTATTCATATGCTTATAAGAACAGATCATCTCTTATGCTCTGCATTGTACAGCAATAAGATCTGTCTTCCTTGCAAAATAAAATTCATGTTAAAGTCCAATTCCAGATGCACAGAAACTCCTTCTATTGTCTGCTGGGGATATTGTCTGTCCTAGCAACTTGAAAGCCAAAAGGCTACATGTGAAATTATTTCATCTTCAAAAACAAAATCTGCCTTCCAGAAGGAGACGTGTATTTGCAGCTATGAGAAGATGGTTATTTGTTAGTGTTTCCTAGCAATGGCCTGAGTTGGAAATGGGAAACAATTTTATTCTACAAAGACATTTGCCAGGGCATCTTCTCCTCCTGCAGAGTGCTGGGTAACACCATGTGGCTTTCTTGTTTGCCAGCACTGAAAAGTCATAACCTAACTATCATCATCCACACGAGTCAAAGGGTTTCTTCTTATATCCCCAGGGGATGGGGAAATTGCCTCCTTTTGCCCTCTGCTGCCATGTCCTGGTCCCAGCAGTGGCTCTGTCCCATCCCTGTGCCTCCAGTTACAGCTCCAAGCAGCTCTTTGAAGCAGGGCTGGACCTGGCACAGCTCCTTGTGCTGGAGCAGGTTAAAAGCTGGTGATGCCCAGCCAGGCACCTCTTCATCTGGATGTGGAGGAGAACATCCCTGTGTCCATGTTCCCTCTGTTGGGATGCTGCACCAGCAAAGCTTCCTCTGTGCATGGTTTCTGAGGCGTATGATCTTGGCAGGGAAATTCTGGTTCAGCTGCTGGGAAGAACAATCCTTGGGGCTTGTCCATGTCTCCTTGCAGAGCTCAGTCAGGTGGCCCACCCACAGCTTGGTTTTGGGGCTCGTGGGCCATTTCAGAGCCCTGGGGGACAGCCAGGAGCTGGAGGCAGCTGCTGTGCTCCCTGGCCATGCTGCAGGTAGCAGAGGTTTAAGAAACCAAATGGGATTCCCAAGCCCACGCTCTCATCCTTCCACTCAAATTGTCTCAGCATCATCACTCTAGCATCCAATCTTGCCTCTTTTGCCTCTTATTGCTGACAGAAATGCACTCTGGAATATGGCTGTGAGGTCCCACTGCCTCTACATCAGCACCTCCAGCTCCTTTGCAGTGTTCAAATGGAGAAGGCTGCAGATTAGTGACTCCCCTGACCTCCAGGCTCTGTGAGGCCAAGCAGGCAGTGGAGGAGTTAACCCAAGTAATCCACTGCAGCATCCAGGAGGCAGCACACTCCCTGTCTGAGCCTGGACCTACAAGAAAAAGCACATAGAAGGGAAAGAACACAAGGTAAGAGGGGAGAGGGAAGGATTGCAACCCAACACAGGAAGCTGTGTGATGCCTTCATCTTGCAGAAGAGGTTTGGGGCTTTATTTGTTCCACCAGGATCTGTTGGGCTTTGTGAGCTCTGACTCTTGGTATTTTTGAAAGAAAAGCTTCTTGCAGGGACTTCAGCCTGAATTCCTTCTCACCTCTGCAGCAAAGTCCTTGACCTTTTCCTGCCAGCTCAGCCAAGGGCACAGCAAAGCTCCCTCCCATCCTGGGACCTGCAGAGCACTTCAGCTGCCACACAATTGGCTCTGATTTGGGAATTCTGCTTTCACACCCTATTCACAGTCACTTTATTACTTTACCAGACCTTAACTAATCAGCTTGAAATTTCCTCTGTACCATTTAAATTTAAAAAAAGAGGAATACAACTGGCTAAGATATTCCAGCTGCTAAAAAAAAAAAAAAAAAAAAAAAAAAAAAAAAAAAAAGAGGAGGTTAAAAAATACATTATATTCCTTATTTTAAAAGCAAAGCAATAGTTTGCTTTGTGGTGGATGCTAACAGTCCATCTTTCAAATCCCAGTGTGAGGTTCAGAGGGGGTCAAGGATTTGCTTTTCTCCCCCTGTGAAATTTGCCTGGGTTGGGACAGAGCAGGAGGTGCTGGCAGACAGTTCCACGCCGGGCTGGAGCAGCAGTTCATTTTGCTCTTTAAATATCATCCCTCAGACAATCCATTGCTGGGACAGGGGTAGACACCTCTCCCACTGCTCTCCACATTGAAGCATTTAAAGGAGGGAGGGAACCACCTTTTTGGAGTGACTTCCAGCAGGATGCTTGGAAATTGTGCTGCTAGCACCTCTTCATAAAGTTGTTTGCTGAACGTACCCAAATGTGAGCTGGGGAACTCAATATCAGAGATTTTATTGATAATCCAGGCAGCAGAAGCTGTTAACAGCATGAATGGACTTTCAGGAGTGGGAAGAACCCAGCTTAAAGAAGGGTCTTGAAGAAGACTCAATCCCTGTGCTGGCCATCAACTTGTATTATTTTGCTTTTGGCTTAGAGTCCTCTTTAATTAAAGGTCCTGACTTTCTAATCCAACCAATCTAGATAAAGAAGAACTCTCTGCTGCAGATCAAGTTGGAGGCTTATCACTGCCCCACAGCCATATTTTAAAAGCCATCCATAAAATTCCACAGCAAATCAGCTTACACTGCAGCTGGGAGCAGGCAGAGAGCTCCAGGGCTGTGCTGACAGCAGAGTTTCAGAGACACCCTACCACCCTGGGCAGATTTCCTCCCCAGGCCTTCTCCTGTTACCATCCTGACCAAGTTCCTGCTTCCTCAGCTGTGAAATGCTCTCTACTACTCATCCCTCCAAAACCTCCAGCTCAGAGTTGCTGTAACTGGACAGGGGAAGGTTAAAGTGCTGGAGGATGAAATGTAATGCACTTAATAGACTCTTTTACCCATTCTTCACCTTTTTCCTGCCAAATAGCTTTGTTCTACGGAAGGATATCAACCAACCAGTTCATTGGGATTTAATTGAGCAGCTTCTTGTGCCACTCAGGCATCAAGGAACATCATGGGAGGTGTTTTTCAGGGATCAGGGGCAACTGTAGCCTGATGGATTTAGCATCCATGTGTGGATGAGTCGTGCCAGTCCTACCTTTAATTCCCACTTGTTTGTGTGAGCCTTGCTTAGACTCAGCCTCCCTCCAGTCTATAAAAGTTTAGAGCCCACCAGAGACACCACACAGGAGATACAGGCAGGACAGGACCCATGGTGTTGAGGAAGACTCTAAAAAAATTTGCCCAATATAATGCAAAGAGTTTAGGACTGATCCCAGACCTTTTTTCCACTCCTGCATGGCAACAAGTTTTTTTCCTTGAAAAATTGCATTCTCTCAGTATGGCTTTGCAAGGAATTTGGTGAGGGCAAACTGGGCAGAGCTGGGTATGAAATTCCAGAGGGGATCTACAGAGCTGAGGCAAAAATCCCATGGAAACTTATTTCTGCTAAACCTGCCCCCAGATAGCACCACTGTCTCATTTCCTGGGATATATTACCTCGGCACAGCTGACAAAAATAAGCAGAGGAAAAAAGACCATTTTGTAACACAATCAAACCTCAATTGCCCATTTGTTTTTGTCCTTTAAAAGAGCTAATAATGTGGTAATTGGTGGAGATATCTCCAGGGCTCCATAAGTGAAAGCTAGAGAGAGATTTTCCCACCATGAAAAAGAGAGGCAAATTTTTGTGAAGAAGAGAGGGAGGTGTTACCCAAATTAAAGGAATCCATATAGATTTCTGTCTGTTGTTCAAACCTTATTCCTTTGAGTGTTGGCTTTAAAGGGCTCAGCCGTTTTTGGTGTGGTTTTGGTAGGAAAGCATCCCTGGAATTTGCTTCTTGGTATGGAAGGATCCCGCTGGATGTATAGAGGGTCAAAAATACATGGGCAAATTTTCATCATTTTGTCTTTTAGAACAATCTCCCCGAGCTCTCTTCCCCCTACTCCTGTCATCAAATTTGCATTGAAATTCATCTGCTTTAGTAGCCAGACATTGTCACAACAGATTTTAGAACAAAACCAGAAAGATGCTTTCATCTTTCACAAAATTCCCAAAGCAGATTCTGATTTTTTAAAAATATCTATTCAGGTACTAGCCTTATTTTATATTTTTAACTGTTACATCTCTAGCTGAGCTCCAAAGACGTGCAGAAACATGCTGAAAACAGGTCCTAAAATTCAGATCTTGCAAAGAGCCAACTTTCCAGGCTCTGCCTTAGCTCTCATCTTTATTGTCTTGCAGTGCCAGGAAGACCCTAAGGTACATGAGAAGCATAAACTTTGAGTTCTCCATTACCTTGCACATTAATTAATATTATTTAGAGCCCAATCTATGCTGCTTTTATCCTTTGCAAAGTACTTACAGGTTTTTTTTCAGGATACAGGACCTATACAAAAGTAAATTATCATTTTATTGAAGTGTCTGGCTCTATCCAAAAGCAGATTCTTAAAGAACAGTCTTTAAAGGTTAAACTCCGTGCCAGGGTAATATGTATATCACATTCCTGGGTGCCTTTTGTGTTTAAAAATCGACAGTTTCCATCTGTGAAAAAAAAAAAAAAAAAGGAATTTAGACATGCTGATACTCTGACATTTAAATGTGAGCTGTGGAAGATAAACACAGTCTGACATAAAGTAAATGGGGTGATATTAGGAAAAGTTAAATTTCAGATATTCCTGCTGCTACCTGCTAGGGTCCTGTGTACCAGGAGGAGCAGTGCCATGCATTAACACTCTCCTGTCCCTGAGGTTCTGTACAACACCCCCCTCAATGTCATCTTTCCAAAGCAAGCTTGTTCAAAACCTTTCCTGCTTAGTGATGAGTCTCACATCCCTGCTTTGCAGCCAGCTCCAAAGGGCTTTAGGATGCAGGTTTCCACCATGATCTCAGCTGCCAATAATTTTACAGCAGTTCTGGATCTACAAGGAGCAACAACTTTGAGCTCCAAGCTGCACCTGCAGCCCAAGCAGGTCCTGTCCAGACAGGGACATCCAGTGGGTCACTCTCCAGCCAAGTGACAGGGCAGGTCTGAGGGGGCTGAGATGGGCCATGGGCATAAGCAAAGTCCATAGGGAGATGTAGTATCTTTTTTCCTTAAAAAAAAGAGGGGTTCCTTCATTTGCTATAGCAGTTTCTGTAGTTAATGGTGTTATTACAAGGGAAATCTAAGCACAGAAAGATGTAAAATATGCTTAAAAAAGGTGAGCCAATGAGAGCAAACAGTAAAGTACTAAGAGGATAGCCAAATATAAATCCCTTTGGAGTAGTTCCTGGTTGGTGTGATTTTGGTGTTGACACTGTCTTGTTACCTTGAACTAACCCAGGAAAACTTCCATTTGTGAATACTTTTAAAACCTCTGGCCCCTTCTGTCCCCTGATCCCACACACAACTCTGTGTGACAAAACAGCTCTTTGGGATCTTGTCTGATTTCTCTCTCTGGAGGCCCAAGGATGTGTAGGCAGGTTAAATAATGCAAGAGCAGCTGTAATTATGCTGTGCAGTTTCTCTGGAAACATTTGAAAAATATTACCATATTGGTTTTTTGTTGTTGTTGTTGTTTGTTCTTTTTTTTTTCCTTTTTTTTTTTTTTCCTTTTTTTTTTTCCCCCTGGCCTCTTTTTAAGGGGTCTAGAACAAATCTAATGGTTTAATGAGATATATGACAACAAACAACATGAAAGAGATTTTTAGTGACTTTCATTACCCAAATGTAATTAGAGGAGAGTAATCAGCAAGTCCCCTGCTGTGAGGAGTGTAGAATGAAACCTTGGCAAGATGGGGCAGAGGCAGGAAGGGAAACTCATGGCAAAACAAGTACAGAGATATTCACTGTGCCCCCTAAAGAACTCAGCAAATACCAAAACATATAGATTGCAGTATTAACAACTTGTCTCTGCTGTTTTCTTCCTCTAAGCTGGATAATTAAACATAAATAGTCCCTTGATCTATTCTTTTAAAAACTATTAATTTAATGTCAGATAAAGTGCTTTCTTTGCTTGTTTCTTGGGAGAGGAAGAGAAATAAAGGCACATTTGTCTTTTGTTTTCTTTCCTTCTGCCCCACAGAGAGAGATTCTTGGAGTTTGCTGGGTGCTGTTGTATCAGTGCTTGGGACTTGATGCTCTTGGATGCTTAGCACAGGAATTGCAGGAAATCTCTGCTGTCTGGGGCTGCTGGGGCTGGGTCATGCTCAGACTTAATGCCTGGAGGAGAGGCAGCACCTTGGCTTGGTTTCTGATCTTACCAGTGTTATCCACTGCAAGCTGCTAAAAACCCAAACACACAATCATTTATCAGAGGCTGAGAGCCTGGGTGTTGCAGGAACTAAGGTCACAGAAAAACACCACAGATTTGTGGAAATGGGTGTCACAAGCATCTCTGTGGCAGGTCTAGGAATGCACAGCTCAAGCAAGGGAGCAAGGGTTGCTTTAAACTACCTCTGCCCCTCTTCATCCTCTGTTCTTGGCTCTCTTGTGCCTGTTCACATAACATACATGGAATAATAACAGGTGGCATGGCTCTGAGCTCAGATGATCTCAAAGACAACCATTTCCAACAATTATTTCCAACAATTCTGTGGCTCCAGCTGGCTGGCCAGCAGTGTGCACCCATGCTGACGCTCCAGAGTCTCTTCTCAAAGGGTTTCTCACATCAAATCCTTTGCAAGGGGCTCTTGGCAGCTGATTTCCACCCTCCTTCACCTCCTCTCCCCCTTGGCTGTTCCCAGCCTGCAGGGTGATGCTCTCCTATTGCTCAGGCAAGGCCAGGGGGGCAGGCTCTGTGCTCCCCTCTTTCCAGTCCCTCCCCATTGGGGTAGGTGAGCTGTCTGCCAGCTCCAATGCTCAGATTTCATCTCTGCTCTCACAGATGCTTCACAGCTTTTTGGCCAGTGCAGGGGTTGCCATTGCTTTGTTTGGCTCTTTGGTGGCTGGAGCTGTGCCTGCTCAGCTGCACATTGGCCCCAGATCCAAGGCTCTGTCATAGCAGGCAGCCTGCCTGGCCTGGCCTCTTTTATTTAACTATTGTCAGCTTCCATCCTCTCTATCTTTCTTCTGCTGGATTTCAGCAGACAACCCCCTCTGAAGAAGCAGCCAGCACCTGGCTTTTCTGCACATCAATCCTTCTAGCAGGCTCCTGTCTTGTGCTGTGCAGGATGCATTGCCACGATCCCACGGTACAAAAAGGATTCCCCATCCATCTCCCATCTCTACACCTGGCTCAGCCATCTCAGGTCCTCATCCTGAGGCTCTCAGCCCCACCAGGCATGGATGGAGCTGTGCAGGAGCAAGGGAGAAGCCTGACAACAGGGAATGGTACTGGGAGACATCTCCTCCTCTGCCTGGGAAGCTGGAGGGCTGACTCTGAGGGCTTTTTTATTTATTAGACACTCTGAGCTATTTTGCTGTCTGAAGATGGCTGGACCTAGTGCCTGGCCAGGCAGCACAGTCTCCAATTTTTCTCTGGCACACCTCTCATAAATCTAATTCTCTTGGTGAATGAAGAGCAACATACTACCACTAATGGAGTAACCAGGGAAAGTACTTTGGAGAGGCACATGATGAGAGAGTTCCCCCAACAGCTCAGGCAGGTACAGCTCCACACACTGCCCCACACTCAGAGGTCCTGTTCAAGGATAATCTCCATTTGCAAAATGCATTCCTACAGTTTGAATTCTTGGAGTGGCAGCACACCAGTCTGCAGGCAGATGATCTTCCTGGGTTGGCTCAAGCTCTTTCCCAAATGGGAGTGAACAAAGATCATTGTAGATGTGTCCTGGCATGGTTGCAGGAGGGCAATAACACCACATCGTGTTGTTTGCTGCCAGCACTTCCAAGGAGCAGTGGAATCCCTGCCACAAATCACTGCTTGGTGCTGGGGCGGGGGGAGAACAAACCATCAGCTGCTGGGAAATAAATGGCTGTTGCTTTCTGATCCATTTATGTCTGGAGATTCCTTACGTGCAGTAGATTTCATTTGGCTCAAATGAGGAAAGCACATGGAGGTTACAGGGGAGACAGATAAACATTCACTTAAAATTCCAGGCAAGACTTTTCCTTTTATTACCCTCATTAGATTTTTAAGACATAACCAACATGGCATATGCAAATTAGCACCTTCCATTATTAGCAGGGGAAACCCTACTCCAAGTGTAAGTGCACAAATGGGACTGAGCAGCAGAGGCTCAGAATACTGCACATGGTCCCTGCCATCCATTCAGAAGCTCCTGGATCACAGAATTAATTCCATGGGGCTGGCTGGACCCAGAGCTTGGTGGGTTGTACAAAGTGATCTCAGGGCTCAAAGGGACAATGTTCCTGACCCCTCTGTCCCCACTCTGTTCCTCCAGGGCTGCCTACAGGCTCCAGCATCAGCTGCAGGTCAGACCCTTCAGAAAAGCCATGAAGGTTTCTGCTGGTTCAGTGAAAGGTGGTGATTGAGCAGCAGCCCCAGCTGCCTGGCACTGATTGCTGCTCAGCCACCCCTGCCTTGAGAGGCGACAGGAAATTTCTCTCCCAGCACCTCATCAAATCAAGTGGAATTCCTGAGCATTTTGCAAATGGGAGGGATAAGTGTGCTGAGTGCCTTGCATGAGAGTCCCCTCCGTGTCCCAGGGATGGCTCATGAGCTTCTGGCAGTCACAGTTCCATCTGACTTCATCCTTGCATAGAGGAGCTCTGCTGACCTGCTGAGAAAGGTCAGAGCTGTCTCTGGTATGCTAGAGACATTTTCTGCACATGGCACATTAACTTCCTGGATATTAAGTTGCTGCATCATGCCTTTGGGTTGCCAAACACAGACCACTTGGTTCCTCTTAGCCAATTTCCCCTGGGCTTGGTGATCCAGAGGAATTTGGAACTTTTCTTTCTTTGTCCACTGAAGAACATGACTCTCCTATTGCACTGGGCTTTTTCCAGAAGTCTTAAGCTGGGAGAAACTCAATAATTCCAACACTCCTGAAGCCAATCTGTCAGTTTTTCTGCTCCTCCATTGGTGAAAGGGCCCCAGGAGAGTTGGTCCCATCCCAGTTGGTCCCTGACTGCAAAGGACTTTGCAAGGCTGCTATGGGGAAGGGAAAAAAACTTCACCTACCAAGACAGCTGTGCTTTAGCTGCAATGAAACACCTACTTTAAAAATCTTGTCTGGCCATGCAGTTTGCCCACTGCTTTGTGATTAATCATAGGACTCCCAGCCAAAGTGATTACTTAAAATACAGAGTCATAGGGCTGACTCTTCGCAAAGCCAGCATGCAATGTTTGGAGCTCTTCCAGAAAAGGTGAATCCATTTAAAATGAATGCTGGGGATCTAGAGGAGAGCATGTAACACTCATCAATATATAAACTTACAAAACCCCCAGGATATTACCCTGAGCTCAGCTTTCCATTGGTGCCTTTAAGATCTTGCCAGAGACTTGCTAAATAGCACTGGATTGGTATTTGACATTCTGTAGCTATTCCCTTTGGCAACTAAAGGGATGCAAAGGAAATATTGCAAGGTAATCCCAACTAGTTCATTAAAGCATACCTGGCAAGCTCTCAGAGCTAGTCTGGATATAAACAGGTGGAAAACATTGGCAGAATACTGTATGCTTTTTTTTCTGCTGCAGGAGTACAATGGCAGCATTATCCTTGTGAGGCTGGGTACAATTCCCTTCCTCATGCCTCGGAATCCTTCCCGTGGTTGCAATAGGAGCTGGAATGGAGGCTTTGTAGAAAACCCCAAGGAATAAACAGCTCTGGGACTGTGTGGGATGGTGGAGCACACGGGGTCCCATTAAGAATTTCATATTCGAGCTGCAGTGTTGCCAGGAAATGCAGGTGATGTTTGTTTGCACCTTGGCTTTGGGCTTTGGAGTGGGAAGAACAAATCCAGTCCTTTGAAAACAATTGGCATTTTTAGCTGTCACCTCTACAAGCAAATCCAGTGTTTGGCAAAAATACATAACAAAATACCTATTCCAAATGTTAGGAAAAATGAGTTTTTCCTTGTTGATGTGGATGGAGACTTACATATGTGATGGAATGGGGGAGTTGTTTTTTTAAGGGGCAGGTGCATTTTGAATGTGGTTTTGCTTCTGTTTCTGCTAATTCACCATCCCTTTGGGACATGTTTTCTGTGTTTTCTTCTTTACCTTTTCTATTTAGACTATAAAATCTTCAGAGAAAAGATTGTTATAGCTCGTGTGTACTCAGTACCCAGCACTCACCTCTTAGTGATTTCTTTGGATGAAATATGCAGTATTGTGTCTGCAACAACCTACTAGGGGTTGTAGGGTCCTGCTTCTTGATGGGGTACCCAGGAGCCAGAATCATGTAAGAAATATGACTATTTTCCATCTGGATTTTAAGAACTCAGCATCTGAAAATACTTTGCTACACATCCACAGCAATGAAACAACGAACACAAGTGAAATATTTCAGAGCTCTTGTTTGCATAAAATTAGCTGCTTTCCTTCCCTCCCTGTCAAAACTTCAGTGAAAAGGGAAATCTCTGTGCCCTGGGAAGCTCGTCTGGGAATGATTTGAGCTATTCCAGCATTTGTGTTATAGCTTGGTGCCTACAGTCACAATTCATTAATGTGTGTATGTGTTATCTCCTACTGGGCTGGCTGGAAGAACACTTTCTAGCTTGGTTTGTATTTCTGCTTCATTTGCAGTGGCTTCCAGCCTCACATTTCTTCTCTAAATATTATATATACTGATATTATTTACTTACACTTAGTTCATACACCAAACTGTTGGAAGATGATGGTGTGGGCTGGTAAACCCAGTGGAGGAGCTGATCCTCCTAATATGTAATTACTTACCCATCCCAAACCAGCACTGAAACATGAGTATCAGATTATATAGATGTGGCATTCAGACCTTAAAATAATAGTTGTCTCTATAAAAGCAGTGAATTAAGTTGGATGACTGACTGAGTCCAACTGATAAATGCTAGCTGGTGGTACACACATTTGGCAGAGCATCCCTGGTTTCTCTTTCTCAGATCAAAGTTTTGCTGTAAAATGTTTTTAACATGGTTTTGAACCTCTAGATCTGGCAGTGGGTAATAAATCAGCTTGAATCTGTCAGCAACTGTCCTTATGAGTGCATTCTGGCACTCCTTTTTATGGTCCTCTGGTTTGAATATAGCTACCATTCTGAAATTCAGAAGGAAATTTGGATGTGCTAGAGAAAGGAAGCATTGAAGTGACTCAAACACAAATTTGAGAAAAAACATCTAAGTGCAAGAAATCGGCATTAAAAGCTGCCAGGAAGATACAGTCAACAAAGATATATTAGGATATTGCTGATTTAGAAAGAGCAAAGTTTGGAAACTGCTTTGACTCCAAGTTTTTGGGCCCTCCTCTTGCCCACAACATTTTTTTTTTCTTTATCTTGTGCCTCCAGGATCCAATACCCACACAGGAAAGGGAGAATTCACAAGTCCCTCACTCCCATCCCCACAATTCTGCCCCATCCCAGACTCAGCATCATGACACATGCCACATCCTACAGCAAACCACCTTCACTGCTATGGGAAAGCATCCTCCAGTGCAGATGGAAAATAATTTCCTGGGAATCAGCATCTGTGTTCAGCAGGACCACGATACCCTGGACGTGTTTATCTCACATCCTAATTAAAGTCTATTCACCAGGCTCTTTCCAGAGAGAAGCAGGTCCTTGGAGTAATTAATTTAGCCCTTGAAGGTGTCCAAGATGAGCAGGCTGGGTCTCCCTCAGGAGATGTTGATCTTTATTCTAGCTACCTGGCTTAGGTGAGATGCTTGATTTACAGATGGCAGAAGTTAAGTAAGAAACTGGGAGGTGACCTGAAGGCAGCTCTGATGTGGGCAGGATTTCTGAGCTACACAGGCACTGACAGATTCAGATGCTCAGTGTGAATTTTAAAAGCACCTCCCCGTTCAGCACCTTTTCCTGGGATTTAGTCTTGCCTGGCAGAGATGGCTTTGGAGGATTACTCATGCTTTTGAAAAACCACAGCTCATTAAAAGGAAAAAAAAAAAAAATCTTTGTTGCTCAGATTCATACTTGCCATCGCTCCCAGCTTGTTCCTGTGCCTCTGACTTTTAGGGTAACACCACAGAAGGGATTACAGATATCCCTTCTCATTACAACACTGCTAGGAGAATTCCAGTTACCAGGCATGCTTGCTCCAGAGTCTCTTTATGCTCTGAAGCTGATTAGCTGGAGAAATAATCCAGCTTTGATGACAAGAAATGCTTTATTAATACCTACTGCAACCTACATCCCATCATTTGCTTTTAATGGATGCTGTGCTCCTTTTTTCCTCCTTCTGCCTGTGGAGTCCTCAGAAAGGTTTGGTGACAAACCATCTGCTTGGATGCACGTTCTTTGCATCAAAACAAAGTGTGAAATGCAAACACTGCTGGTTGTGCTCTAGTTTGGGGAACTCTTCAAAGCATAAGATCTGACAGTCTTTCTTCTGCAGCTCAGCACTCCACAGGGATTTACTGTACTGTGTAGGGCTGGGCTGGGTCCTCATTCCTTCACATGGTCTCCATTTGTTCCATCTTGTATGAAGAAGGATGATCCCCAGAGCCGGTATTTCTCTCTCCTGCAGATCCAGGCAGGTTTTGTGCCCATGACTTGTGAGAAGAGAATCAGCAACAACCTTCCTTCAACACGAGGGGATTGAGTTGACTGATAGAACCCCAGAGACACACAGCAAATCAAGATGCAACAATTAGCAGCACAACAGACAGCTCCTCAGCAGCTTTTTCCCTGCCCACAATCCTGGCAACAAGCAACAGGTAAATGAGAGGGATAATGTGAGAGGATTGGATCTGCAGCCATTAAAAAAAATAAAAATCATTCTACATAAGTTGGTTCACCCTACAGAAGTTGCTTCAAAAATTTCCATTTAGATGGAGCAAAATAAGGCTTCATCCTCTTAGTTAAGTAGCACTTAAATGGCAAAGTTTGTTGCTCAACACTAAACAATAGATGTTAAATGGATTTAAATTAGCCTAAACCATTACTGCAGCTGACAAACTTGCCCTTCTCCTGGACCTGCCATTTGCTGGACAAAATCTGTTGTATTTGGAGAAGTTTTAGAGAAATGTGATTGTTTCTTTCCCAGGCAGAGCAGTAGCCACAGGGAGAACTTCCTGGGCTTGAGCTCTGCTGTGCTGCCTGCCCTTCCCTCAAAACACTTACCCTATCTTCAGATCAGTTCCTTTTTAAACTGAATGAGGAATTCTGTGTTTAGTGAAAATATTTAATTTGAGAGCCTCAAAACGTTGTCAACATACTTGACAGTGTTTTGGAGAAATAAAACTACCCAGTGATATGATGTCTCGTTTATATGTAAATTGTGAAGAAATTAGGGAAGCAGAGGACTGCCATTACAAACATTACATAGATAACAAATAGTTTGCATGTTTGCTTCACTAAAATCTTTTTTGCTGCGATTCAGCTGGGTTTATAAAAAGAAACAAGTGTTTGGGGAGTGTAACTTGCTGGCCTGATTCTCAGAGCTCAGCATGGCTTCAAAATCAGATTCTTTTCATGTGCCTCAAAGCTGGGCAGTAAGGATCATCAGCCTGATTTCTTTTTTTATTTTTTTTTTTAAATATAAGATTTTGACATTAAATATGTATTCAAACCTCCCACTGATACCAAGAAGAGCTCCATGCAAATACTCCAAGGTAAAAGGAAGCTCTCAGCTACAGCATGGCTTGTAGTTCTGGTTCTGAAATGAACATTTTTGTCACGTTAACAAAAATGGGGATGAAAATTGAGAGGTTAAAACAGATCAGTGCTTCATCCATGGTGGGACTGGAAGGTGCATTTGTAGAGGTGAGAGGGATCGGGTGTTCTACCCCAGAAAGAGAACCTGTACAGCTCTTGAGTTGCAAGGCTCAGAATAGCTCCTGATGGAGACCAGTGAAATCTGTAGGACTCAAGTGAAAGCACTACCTGAGGGGAATAATACCAGAGAAAAAAACAGCCATGGAAAAAATGTTGGGTTTGTCAACTGTCACCCTCAGTAGCTTTCCAGGGTTGTCTGTAGGAGCAAAACAAACATTTCCAGATTGCAGGAGTGGAAAACTCAAAAGAGATCCAGGTTATTGTGCAGGGCAATGCCAGGCTGGGCTATTTTCATTTTTATCTTCAGATGAAATAGAGTAGAGAACAAGTCTGCCAATTTAATGTCATCATAATCCCATTCAGTTACTCCTAGTACATCTGGGAGGTTGAAGATCACAGCCATCAGTGGGGTGATCTGGTGCCAAGAGCAATTGTCTCTTTGTATCTGGTTCCAAAGGCCAGGGTGGTGAGCAAGTCCCTTAAACCATCACTGCAGCAGAATGGCTCTGAAGTTAATTTCAGAGATTATAATCACTCTCAGCAAATACTCCAAACCAAATACTCCAAACCTGGGTAACCTCACTATGCTATTCTGGCATTGTCTCAAAATGTGGTTTGTAGGAGTTCAGGACAGAGAACACAGATGAGCTGTCCTGCCCTGGGTACACAAAAGAAACCATTATTTCTTAAAAAACAAAAAAACAATAAGACAAACAGCCCAGACTTGAACTGATGGGCTGAGTGACTGTCCTCTGACCAATTAATTGTGTGCTGGTACCAATCAATCTTTGGCAGAAAGCTGCCAGTTCATTTCAAGTGTTGCTAACACAAATGGTCACTTTAGAAGAGTGGTGGCACAAATGCACAATGAGAAGTCACTGATTTTTTGTTGCAGCTGGGGTGTGAAACAAGAAAGGCAATATGCATCCTTAGTTCTGTTCTGAAGAGAGCAGCAGCAAGAGGAAATGTGTCTCACACCAGGACTTCTTCACAAACTGTTAGTAAATGGAAAGAGATGTTTTCAAAATGGTAAATAAATGGGATAAAATAATAATTAAAAAAACAAAACAAGAAAGCCAACAAAACAAACCAAACAACAACAACAACAAAAACACAACAGGAGAAATCTTTCTGAGCTATTAGAGAATAAAATCCAACCAAAAAGTCAATTGGTGACCCATAGTTTCAGATCTTTGGAAGCAGGTGTGTGATCAAGACAGCTCTGATTCTGGGAGTATGTGAATCCAAGCAGTTCTCAAGACGCCTCAGATTTGTCTTGGTCTTTTTGTTAGCTCCTTGCAAACCACTGAAATATTTAAGTATGAGACAAGTCCTGACCACATTAATGTGCAAGTCACTGTGATTACTGGCAAATGGTCTGTCCTTGGTTTGCTGGGGAGCAAAAACCACTCATCTTCTGCTCACTACAAGCTACCCTTGCCCAGGTACAGTCTTCCATAAGCAGCAGTTAAAACTCTCTGAAGACAATGAGGCAGTTGTTCACGTTCCTCAACATAATGAGAATGCCACTTAGGTATCATTTTATCTCAAGTGTTTAAGGGTTTTAGTGAGTCTTTAATAACAGGCTAAAGACAGGCAGCCTTTAAATGGGTCTCAAAGGGGAGACTAAATTGCATTCCCCGCCACAGACAGCAAGTCTAAAGATGACTGTCTTGTTTAAAGCATTTGTAAAGCCCCAACACACAGGTTTCAGTTGTGCTCGGGTGATGGAGAGGGCTTTGGACAATGCTTGAATTTCATCCCCAGGTAACTGTAGCATGGGTGGTGAGGTCTGCCCCAGAGGAGAGCAGCAGTGGGAAGGTTGGAGCCCTGCTGAACAAGGGCACAGGAACACCGACCTCTCCTCCCACCTCGTTTCTGCTTCCATGGGATGGGTTTTTATTCCCCTTCACACTTTTTTTTTTGCTTTTTCTTTCATCATTTAATTATATATTTTAAGGCAAACAAAACACTAGACTGAATCTAATTACAAGGAGTTTATTGACTTGAACCTCATTCAGGGCAGACTCCTAACCCTCACCATCTTTCTGATGAGCCAGATGAGGTTGAGAGCTGTTTCTCCCTGTTCTGAGACACTCTGACCCCGATTTGATTTAATTGGTCTCTTGCAATAACTGAGTACTTGCAAAGAGCCAATTTAAAGGTGCTACTGTCTGATTTCTTTTCCCGAATAGAAAGATTAACCCCATTAGCAGTGAACTCTCTGCTGCACATCCGTAACCTCACAAAGGAACATAGTCTCATCTCACTCCACTGGCTCAATTTTTTAACACAGATCAATAAGAACCCCCTCGTCCTTCACTACAGTTTGGACCTGTCATTGCACTGGCTGTTGAGACACAGACAGTGATCCCAAACAGGGATGGGCTGGGATTTGAACTGTTGGAAACATTTGCCGATTCACTTCTGGATTCCCTTTTTTAAAACGCTCCGGACAGTATTCCATTGCTGACGGCCACTTGGCCACCAACCAGCCCAACCTCAGCCCTCTTTGCCTGCCCCAAGATGGCGCCCATCCCTCTGGGACGGAGCCGTCAGTCACCCCCTTCCCGCCTTCTCTCCCCCAATCAGCACCTCCCGTTGCCTCCCAGCCAATCACCTCTTTACAGGTGTCCCGGCTCCAACCAATCAGGAGCAGCCGCGGTGCCCCTCAGAGGTGGGCAGAGCGCCCCCGGCTGCCGCCCCTCAGGGTGGTTTGAGGCACAGTTGGGGTTGAACCTCCTCACGCCTCAGGCTCGCCACAGTTTTCTCTCCAGTCCAGCCCAGTTCTTCCTTCTTTACGTCGTCGGGTTTCTGGGTTTCTCTTTGCCGTGGAGCTCCGTGGCTCTTTCAGGTCAGCGGGGTTTGGGTCCTGGGTCGGTGCTTGGTTCTGAAGGGAGCTGAGGGGCAGCGGAGTGGCTGTTTTGCAGGGAGGCTGCATGATGCGACGTTGGGTTGGATGTGATGATCTTGGGGTCCTTTCCAACCTGTCTGATTCTGTTCCATCAAGGTTTGGGTTGTTTCCAATCTCCCCTTGGGTAACTTAGGTTACAGTCTACAGGACTGCGGAACAAAAGCTCATTTTCCCTCAAAAATCTCTCAGAAATTGACTTTGCGTGTTTTAAGAGAGCGGGGTTTTTAAGTAAAGAGGCTCCGTGCCAACCCCAGTGAGTCTTGGGAAGGAATCTTTACCTCCAACAGAAGAAAACCACCAGCAATAGAGCTGTGAAAGGAGACACATCCACCTGCAGCCCTGTGGGAGCTCATGTTCCCTGGGCTGGGCAGGGTGACAGGGTGCTCAGGGTCTGTGGAGCACCTCTTCACTCTGCTCCCATCAGACCAACCTGAAAAACATCTCCAGCTCCATATCTTGGTCTCATCCTGCCTCCATCCTGGTCAGCAACTCTCCTCCTTGGTCTTCTCTTCAGAGCTTACCTGGGGAACACCTGTGGGTGCGTGGGACTTGCTCGGGCAGCTGTTTTCCTAAACTCAAGAGTAAGTACTGATATGTGATACAGAATATGATGCTTAGCATCACAGTGGTGAGGTTCCTTCTGTTGAAGGCACACAGAAGAGAGGGAGCTGTAGAGGAAGCCTTGGCTGTGGTTTTCACTCAGTAAGTTTTTAAACATCTCCGTTGTTTTTAACAAGCTGTAAGAAATAAGGAATAATTTGGAGAGATGGAATTCTTCCAATTTACTAATTAAATTATATTCTATGTAGATAAGAGCAGAGACACAGGGATACCACAGTGTATAAGGAACAGAAGGTAGATGTCTCCTGCAGCCTGATTTCATACACTATAGTGCCTTCCTTATCATTAATAACATCATCCTACATTTAAAAATGCTCCTCTTCCCAAAGGACCCTGGGTTGTATTATCACTGTCAGCTGAGTCCTGAGGCCAGGTACATTGATAACAATTTTAATAGGAAATTTGTCAGATTCAAGCCAGCAGAGAGTGAAGCCTGCTCCCAAGGCTGAAACTCAGGCTCTGCTGTGGTGGGGGAAAGCAGCAGCTCAGTCCCAACATCTCACAGCTGGTTAGTGGAAGCCAGCTTAGAAAAAGGCTGATGGAAAGAAAAAGCAAAAGGAGCCCATAGGACTTGGTATTGGGCTCCTGGGCTGGAGGCAGAGCCCTGTGCTTGGCTGGTTCTCAGCTTGTAGGATAAATGAGCTGTTTGGTTGCTCTGAGCTTATCTTTGCCAAGGAAAAGGAGGTGGTGTTCAGAAATAGTATCTAACAGGAACCTGGGATTGATCCTTGTTATCTGATAGAGAAGGATATCAGTGGATAGGTAGCACAAGGGTGGTGACACACTAACCTTGCTCTAAATGGTGCAAAGTGCTGGAATCCCTATCTGTGGGCTGCTTGGGAGCAGGGGGGCATGTTTGCTAGAAGTGTGAAGATTTTGTTCTTTAATCCCAAGAATGTCCACTTAGTAAATTTATTCTAAAATTAGAGTAACTTCTTGGTTGCTCAGGGAGAGCATGGGGTCATGGAGTGTGGTTGTAATACCACTAGGATCTTATAAGGGATTCTGCTCCTTTCAGTGAGCAGAGGCTGAGTGGGTTCTCTCAATGTGAAAGTCTGCCAGGGTCAAACTGCAACTCTGCTTCTGTTAAACCTGAGGATTTTTGCCATTGATTTCAGTGAGGCCACAGTTTTCATTTCTGGCCTTCTCAGTTATTGGAGCAAGACACAGTAGAAGAGCCTAACTACTGCTGGGTGGAAAGAAAGAAAATGTGTATTGGTTTTGGCTTGAAAGTTCTGACATTTGCATGTGATTTTAAAAGAGAAAATCTATTTGCCATATGTTCAAATCCAAAAGAACTGCATCTCTGGAGAACCTGCTTCCTTGGATTGCTTTGGATGGAGAGGGGCAGCTTACAAATTTCTTTGCTCTTCCCTCTTCTGTTTTACTTCTCACATTTGCCATTAAACTAGCATTGATATTTCTGTGCCATTTGGCTTTTTTGGGCTTAGGGGTTTTTTAAGTGTCCAGGGGAAGAAAGCATCATGGTAAAACAATAGTTTGTGTTACCGGACCAGCAGTCAAGAAAGCGAGCAAGGGGAGTTCAAACTGAAATACTTTACCAAGGGAATCTGAGTTTCAAGGAGTGGTTTTTGAGTCTTGTAACCAGGAGAGGAAATCTGCACACATCTGAAAGGCTATGTCCAATTAGGAGGAATTCTCAGCCTGGAAGGTGATAAATTAGGGTTTCTTGTGAACACTTTATGCAAACAGTTCATAGCATTCAGAATTTTATCACACTGTTTCTTGCAACATCTCACATTTCCCAAGCAACTGTTTTTTGTTTTGTTTTTTTTTGTAACCTACACCAAACAGCTCCAAAATTCAGTCTGCCCTTGATGACCTTGGACAGCTGAGGAAATAGGTCATGGCTGACATTGTTCGTGGCAGTGATTTCAGACACAGTGTCTGAGTGGAGTGTAAGCAGAAATTTATACTTTTTAGTGTGGTTACAAGAGTATGCTAAATGCCCAGGGAAGAAGCTTAGATTGGAGCCTGGCCAGTTAGTTTGAAGACATTCAAAGTGTCTTTGGCAGGGGCAGAGCTGGGGGCTGGCATCAGCTTGGCCAGACAAGACCACGGATGCATTGGCACATAGGGGTCACCCCCTGCTTCACTTCTGGGGTGACAGGAGAAGACAACACATGAACCATGACTGAGATCATAAATCTATCCTTCACAGCATGGAATTTATGTAAATTTCACTTAATGTATGTATATGGAACTGGCATTTTCTCCTGGACTGTTCATCTCTGAAGTCTCACAGGATGATCAGACTGTGACTTTGCATAGCAAGAATGTCTCATCTCTCAGCCCTACAGAGCAGGTATTTGTTTGCTGTCAGCGTGGGCAGTTTAGTTACTGATACCCAGTAGACATTACCAGGCTATTACACTGCATTGTATCATGCTTACTGAATAGCATTATATGTGGTTTATATTTAATTTCAACTCCATTGCAATTTTTGCTGTGGTGGAGTTACATGACTGAACAGGGCTGTGGGTTTTATTTGCTGTGTTTGTAATGCACTGAGTGGCTTCTAGTTCATCCTTGGCCTCTGTCTCTTTCTCCCCAATTTCACTACTACTCTTGTGTCCATGCTCCAGGTAAATATTTGCTAATCAATGTTCCTTGTCCATTGCAGGCCAATCTGAGACTTCTTATTCAACTGTTTCACAACTAATTAAACAAACGACAATTAAGGTGGTTGCTATATAATGCTGTGGGCTGATGCTTAGCCTGGTGTTAAGAAAAAGAGCTGTAACCCTACCCAGGGTATGGCACTAGCCAAGCTCTTTAGTATCTAAGGCACTATACAGAGATTTAAGGTCCCTTCCAACTGAAGCCATTCTATGATTCTATGCTTTAGAATTGTCAGTGGGTAGGGAAGGGTGGCTGCAAGACTCTCCTCTGAGGTCTTCTGCCCACATTGGCCAGAAAAAGACAGACAAATCTACCCTGACAGCACTGAAAAGCCAAACTCTCCTCTGCAGTTCTGGTGCATGAAATCCAGCAAATTAAATGAAGAGATTTTGCTTCTTCTATGAAAATTAAACCAAAAATACATAACAAAGCACAATAAATGTGGAAAAACAGGGTAAAAGTGTTAAATTCTGCAAGCTCAGCACTGTGCAACTGGTGTGGAGGAGGTGTCTGGCACAGATCAGGCAGTTCTGAGTCTTCAGTCTTTTGAGAGTCCTTTCAGACTTCACAGTCTTCATGAAACTAGTTGTTTTCCTCTTATCTGGGTCCCTTTTAATTCATGTTGTTTCCAATCCTTCATGGTAGGGAGATTGTTTGTGCTGGATTGGGTGGGAGCAGGGCAATAGCTGAAAAGACTTCTGTAAGTATTAACAATAATAACATGCACTTTATAACCATGGTGAGTATTAAAAGACATTTGACAAACACTGGACTTGAAATGAAAGGCTTTAAAAGCTCAGCCAAGCTATTTGCAATTAGAACACAGTAATGTACATTCATTTTGTATATAAGTTGAGCTCACAAAAATCTCCTTTTTTGTCCATTAACAAAACCACAGTATCCCCATGAACAAGTCCCCTTAATCTTCACAGTGCATAGTCTGTGATCTTATCCTTAGAAAAGCTGTGCAATGCCATGCAGCTCCAAGAGAAACAAAAACACAGTCCAGAGCAAAATGGACTCTCTCCCAGAATAAATGGAACTGATTTGGGGGTGCACCATTATTTGAGGGTTGTTGCAGCTTGAATTAAGCGTATGGTATATTTAGTTGCCAGAAATAGTGCAGAGGGCACAAATTTTTCCCATTCCCATATAAAAATGAAGAGAAGTCAGTAATAAAGGAGCTGACCTTGAGCACAGCAGTGACTCCATTTCTTCTCCTTGTCTTGAGGGTCACTTCCTGAAGTCTCAAAAATAGCATAGGGCAGAGAAGAAAAGTATCTGAGAAGCCTTCCTGCTTTGCATTTTTTTCACTGTCCTTATTACAGGATTTAGATTTTTTTTTTTTTTAATCTCAGAAGTGTGTATGAAAGATGCAGGAGTTCACCTCACCACAGAGGGACCAGCTCTCCTCAGGCCCCCTCCCAGCAGCTCAGAGCACATGAGCAATAAGACCAAAGGAGCCCTCCTGGGGAACAGTGCTGAACCCCAGGTGTTGCAAGCAGCTGTGTTACACAAACCTGTCCAGAAATGCATCTGACATCCTGCCCTCATTATTGCTGTGAAGAGACTCCCAAAAAATCCACTCCTTTGATGAGTAAAAACTAATTTCCAGTCTGTGCTTGATGGATCTAATGTCCTTTAACTCTTCCTTACACAAGGTTCTCTGCATCTTCATCAGGATACAAGTAACTCTTTACACCACCTAGCCTTTCCCTTTTGACATTTCCAGTTATTTTTAAAAATTCTCTTGAAAAACAGGCTGTTCATACTCCCTAGTTAGGGAGTAGCCAATGTTTCGATCTGAATGACTTTCCTGAATTGAGGCTTATTTCATTTTCTGGTGAGTGGGCCACTTGGAAGGCTTGGAGCCAGCCAAAATGAAGCACCAGAAAATAGAAATCAGGCAAGCTTTCAGCTGCTTGGATCCAGCTCATCCTGCTCTTTTGGATAAGCTGTGTGGACTCCTTTTCATAAACTAATATGCCTGGACTGAACCAAGTGAAAAGCTGCTCAGAGAGCATTTGGTCACAGTCATATCCCCAACCCCTGGCTGACCTCTGAGCCCATGCTCACAGAGATTGTTCCTTCTGTAAGAAGTAGCCTAGGACAGATTGCAACGAAAGCAGAGAAGAACCTGACTCATACCCATCTTTAAGCAAAACATCTGTCTTGTTATTGTCAGATGAAATCCAGTATTTACTTTTGCACATTAAGACATTCAAACAAAAAGTCTGCCTGGGGAGGGCTGTCAGATCCCCAAGCAAGTTATTAGGTTGGACTTAAAGGATTTGTGGGGAAAAAGCATGTTAGCTGCCCCTAGAGCCCTAGTGTTGTTCCAGTTATTTTTTCTGACTGCCTTTACAGGTATTTCATGTAATTTACCTGCACAGCTAGCCTCAAAATTGCTCTTTTGAACACAATTGCTGTTATTTGTGAAAGCTCCTCTCTCGACAGCAGTATGTCATCATTACTGTAAAACATCATCCCTGCAATTATCAGAAAGAGCATCTGTAGGAATCTTATGGGAAACATGGTGATGCCCCAAACCCTAAACTTGGTCTCATTAGAGGCTGGCTGTGACATGACACTGTCTTACCCCAGCATAAGAGGAATGAGAATTTGGCCTTTACACAGTCATGTGTGCAGGCACTGGATTAGCTCAGATGACTCTGGCTTCTTAAAAGTAAATTGCTTTTGGAAGAAGCACAGTGCTTTGTTTCCAGCATGACCCTAAACAAAGAGTAAGACACAATGAGGAATTTTCCCTGCCTTGGAGCTAGCTCCTGTACTGCCTTCCCTCCATCCCTTTTCCAAGCAGCCACCAGCTCCAGCACCCTGCAGAAGGCTTTCCAGACTCGCTGGGAATTTGGAGACATCATAAAGGTAAAAAAATGGAGGAAGGCGACCTTCATTTGTCTGTGTGTATCACATCAAACATCACATTTGTTCAGTGGATTTCCCTGTCACAATAACATTGTCACAGCTGGTAAAAGTTTGCAGGTGAAAGAGGTTAATGAGATCTTAACTGCAAAGATATGCCTACTCATTGCAAATTGTAATTCAAAAAAGTTATTAATTTCTTTTTACTCACCTGTCTTCCTTGTCCTCTGAAAACAGTGAAGAGAGAAAAACAGGAATGGGGAGAGGCAATATCTAGAAACGAAATCAGAAAATGAGAAAACATCCATCAGAATGGAAACAGCTGACTTCAGGAGGAAAAAAAAAAAAAAAAAAAGAAAGAATAGCACATTTAAAGCATCTTAACAATTTCAACTTTCCACGCCCACTGCCTGAGGAAGGAGCTTGGAGGAAATCCTTTGCTCCTTGTTAGGTACATGCATGGAGATGTCAAATCAGTTAAAGACTGTTACCCTTATCTGTTTACTACCCAGAAGTGTTAGCTGCAAAAGGGCTCTGTCTGCTCAGACTCAGAGCTGACCTTCGCTAAAGAAAAAGGCTTTTAGAGACAGAGATTTTGTTTCCAGATTTCTTCTCATTTAATTTTACAGAATGACTTTACCAAATGGGAAGTGTGTGTGAGGTTTGGCCAAACGAGAAATCCAGGCAATGGCAGCTTCTCTGGTGCCTCACATTATATAGTGCAGGCACACAAAGCAGGGAAAGGGAGGTTATCACTCTTATCAAGACATCACTGATGAGCACAGCAATCACAGCAAAGCCTGACTGACATTTTCAGCATCTCCTGTACTTAAAGGAGTACAGATGTAGATAGGGGAAAAGCACAATAAGCAGAGGTAGCTCCAGCTCAAATCTCAGCAGTGTTGCAGACAGCTGTGCCTGGTCAGCTTCATGCAGGCAGAACACTTACTAATTGTATGCAAAACTGTAAAAATGAAAGGCATCTAAAAGTCACAAGGATCAGGATGAAATGCAAAGCTTCCTGTGGCATTTATTCAGAGGAAAATATTGTTTTCTGGGGCTCCTCGGTTCAAGTATCTCTGAACTGCACCTCACTGAATTAACAATTTGTGACAATTACAGGAATTATTCTGCTACAGTGTCAATGCCATTGCCCAAACATGTTCAAGGAATGGTTTGTATGAACACGAATCCCATGAACCTGCAAAAACTTCACTTGTGGAGTGGAGCATTTAATTTTCTGATTCTTTTAATTCACGGGATTGAAATGCCAATAGATCCTTTCCTAAAAGGAGCATTAGGAAAGTAGATGATGATTGATACTGCCCTAATGGAACAACAGCTTTGCGGTCACTTTGGAAGAACTCAGCTGCACAATATGCAAATCTGGATCTTCTCTGCAAGAACCAAATGCAAAGACAGCTCTAAGGCTGGGTCTAGCATAGAGCCAGGAGTAGGACACAGCAGAGTGAGCCTGCACAGTCACACCTCACTTTGGGCAGGGCCCCATCCCCACACCTGGCTCTGTGTCCTGCTGGGTGCCTGGGGGGGGGCTGCCCACGACTGCCCACCAGGCTGTATGCACACCTTTGCATCTGACTCCTTCTGTGTTTCTCATGTCTGCAAGAGACAGAATGAGCTTCAAAGGAGGCAGTTGGAAAGTTCTTCTCTTAATAACCAAATCATTATATCTGCCACTTTTTGTTTCCTAGTACTCTTCTAGCCTTATAACAAGACTTTTCTATCTTGGAGCACAGTCTGTAGGACTCCTCAGTTGACAGATGTTTATACTTCAGGTCATGAACTCCCAGCCAGGATTTCTTTCACACAGACCTTTTTTCTTCCATTCCACCTTTGTATTTGAAGAAGTTGTAACACAGAAAGGAGAGAACAATGCTGAATACTCCTCTTAATAAACAGAAACTCAACAAGGACACTAGAGGACATGACTACTTCATAGCTTCCAAATTATGCTGGATGTGAAGTAGAGAGATTATTCTGGATGGGTCTACTTGATTTCGTGCCAAGGTCAGGACTGTGGCATTCTGATGAAGAAGTGGCTGCCTAAGCTGCTTCATCAACTATTTACTTCAGGTTTAATGACATCTCAGAACAATGACTCTGTTCTTGAGCCATTTGCTGTTTGTCACTCTGTTTGCAGCTGTGGAGGTCACCCGTGTAATTCTATGAAAGGCAACATATATCCAGGTTTCTGTCAAGGTCTCACCACGCTTTGCCTCTTTGTCTTACTGAGCATCACTTTGCAGTTTTAAAGCAAAAGCGAAGTCCTCTTTCCCATCCTCACCACAGCTGTACCCAGCTCTGCTCAGTGTTACTGCCCTTATTGTACAGATGGGGAGACTGAGGCACAGTGAGCTTGACTAAAGAGTCTTCATCCAAATTTCTCTGATATTTACATTTATTTTCACTGTTTGTTTTGGTTTGTTGTTTTTTTTTTTAAAACCCATGGCCAGACCACTCAAATCTTCATTCTTGTGCCCCAAGATAATTCAAGTTTCTCAGATCAAACCCATTTCCTTCAGGGGAAGCTTTGAAACTGTTGAAACAAGCATGTCTTTATTTTTTAAACAACAACAAAAAATTGATTTAGGGTTCAAAATAAGTTAAAAATATGTAGGACAAAGGAAAGAGTTGATTTCAGCACACAAAAAAACCAAGCGAAAACAAATGACAAAACCATCTAAATCCAAATAAAACAAAACCCATTTCATATCAGTTACACAAAATGGTTCCACAGCCCCAAATTGCTTATTTAACGTTTATTTCATTCTTCTCAGGCCATGAAAAATCTCTGGTTTCAGTATTTGTCTTAATTGGAAAGGGATCTTTTGGAGGGGGCTGCAGTCTGGAAAACTCAGGTAACAAAAGCTGTTTCTTCCCCTCTGGCAGTCAGAGCTTCTCAGTTTGTAGACTCAGCTCTTCAACTCTGAAATGGGAGAAATCCCTGGTGGGTGTGGAGACAAAAGCCTTGGGGGGTGAGACTGCTTCCAGGAGGGGACATGATGTGAGCACCCAGCAGCAATTCTCCCTTCTGCCCTGTGGCTGTTCTTACTTTACAAGAGTACCTGAACTCATACAAAGAGTTCTGGAGCCTGTGAGACTCTGCCCACACATGTAAGATAGCCCCATTCTTGCAGCAGTTTGGACCATTGTGCTGCCAGGACTCCAGAACACCAACCCAATATGTGAGACCCACACATGAATCTGTCTGCACATTCCCTGCATCATTCAGGCTTTCTTTAGATGAATGAGGAGCCTAATTCTTCACTTGTGTGACCTGGGCAGGTGGCAAGATAATCTAAAAGGCTAACTTGGTGTCATAGTTCAGGACCTAAGAGTGTATTAAGAAACTGGGTTTTTTTTTTTAAAAAAAAAGGCTTCTAAATATTGCTTTAAATGTTGCTGTACTTGAATTCAATAAGGACCATGTTCTGACCTTCTCAAGGTTAATGGTTCAGTTATTTACTAAGAAAAAGCATATGCTAAGAAAACCCATATTGATTCCTGTATTAATTATTTCTCTGGACAACATCAAGTGTATTTTGATGCATTTTCCATGATACCTGGAAAGATATTTCTGCTCACCAGGTTATAGATGTTCCAGACAATGACAAGGATGCTGGGAGTGCACTGGCTGCTTAAACTGCATTCTGTATCCATGAGCATTTCTTCCACTGCAAAATCCCACTGAAAGAAGTAAATTTGCCATGAAATGAGATGAGATCTGTTTGCTTCTGCCCTGCCTTGCCACCAGTGCAAAATCTTGGCAGTCAAACCATAACTCAAGAGGCTCTAATTTATGGAATCAATTGTGACAACTCGCATGGGTCTGAGTTTTACCTCTCCTAAAATCTTTGGCAAAATATCTGCAGCTCCTTATTAGCATATGCAAATAGATCTCTGGATTTAATCAATGACAGAGAGGCAGCACTAAGTGAGGCTGTGCCCAGTGCTGGCTATCAGGGATGGCTTCTCATCCCACTGCCTTGTCAATACCTGGATCAATGACCTGGAGGCAAACCTGGAATCATTACTAATAAAGCGTACAAGTGACTCAGATGGGAGAGTGGTAAATAACAGTGACAACAAGCCAGGGATGCATGGGAGCTCCATCACTCAAGAAATCAGATGCAATCAAACTACATCTTTTTTTAATACAGCTAAATATACAGGCCTGGGTACCTCGGTGAACATATGCATATACTCCTGAGAAATCAGTGTGGCTTGTAACTGCTCTGTATGGCTAAATTATGCATTTTGCAAGCATAAATACTTCATTGCTGCCAGACTGGTAGCTTAGTGTAGATTGAAGGAGAATTATGCTGATGTGTTACCAACATAATAAAGATGTTGCACTGCCTCTGCTCTACTCCACCATCTCCTGCTGCAGCCCAGGGAGGCTTGAGAGTTCTGACACAGTGAAGCTGGTTCTGAGTATTGGTTATATGAAGTTGTTACTATCATCTTTTACTAAATTTCCAGTTTTCCATGATTTTCCCATCGGAATTCAGCATTTATGACAGTAAGACAGGTGGCAGCTGGGGATTGAATCTTCACTCATGCCCAGGGAACCTTATCAGCTCCATCCAGTGCAAATGTCCTTCTCTAAGAACCTCTTTGCTCATCAGAAAATTTTTGCAGCCTCAAACTTTATCCCTAGACACAGAGAGCTGCTGCATTTGCAGAGTCCCTTGCAGATACCTCTCCTATCTGTGGCTCCTTCTTCCCCAGGGCTGTATTCCCCTCTGTAATAGCAGTGTGTCTCTGGAACAGTTACTCTGGGTGCTGACAGCTTTCTGATTAATGGCAGTGACAGCTCAGTCTCCCTGCATGTGCTGGGGAAGGCTGCACAGGGCTCTCCTCTCCTTCCTCTTGGCTCTGTGGAAACACATCCATCACAGCAACCTGCTGGCAGGTAAATTCCAAACACACAAACTCCTGCCAGCCAAGCTAAGAAAAAAAAAGAAAAGAGCAACCACAGCAGAGCAGAAACAGCATTGTTAGAGGTATGAGGATAAAATGCAGCAGGGTTTGTAGGGAGAGGCACCAGCATTTCTTAGACCGTGTACATACTTGAAGGGGTGAAAGGGGGATGAACTTTTAGGCCCACAAAGATTTCTTTTGTCTAACGTCAAAGCAGCCATCTCCCAAACGGGACAGAGGTTGAGAGTAACTGCTCTGAGGTTACCTTCTGCTCATCTGTTAGGGAGTGTGGGAGAAAAGGTGGTTGGTACCTGGAAATCATCTGAGAAGGGCAAGGAAGAGTCATAAAGCTGCTTTGAACTGAGGCAATCAGCTCATTTTCACTGCCCTGCTGATGGATTAACCAGGGATGGAAAAATTTATAACATATCATAACACCAGCAATTCTGCTAGTCCTTGATTTTTAGCAACCAGCAGAATGATGAATTTTAATTGGAAGGTTTGAATGCAGAAAATCTCTACCAAGGTCTCGTCGTGCTCTGTGACTCAAGGAAAAAGCATGGAAATCACAGCTCTGAGACCTCAGACAATGTGACGTTGGACTGGGATACATGAAGGGCATGGAGGGGAGGGAGTTCCCAGCCCTGATTCTGCTGCCAGCTTGGCTGATGAGCCCAAAATACAAACAGGCAGAGACTTGAAATTCAGATTCTCTCCTACCAATAAAAAAAAGTAAACTTTGCAAGCAGAATCCTGGGTTGCCACTTGGGAACATGGAACAGGGGGAGAATAGGAACACTGATGGCAGAGAGCCAGGCAGCCGAGACTGAGATCCAAGAGTCTGAACTCTGCCTGCCCTGCTCACCCAGTGCTGCAGCTCTCCCTGCCTGCAGCTAAGGCCAACATTCAGAGCTCCACGTGTTTTAGAAGCTGACATTCAGTGAGCTTGGGTCAAGGCACAGGGTTGAGTTTGCACTGGAGCTCCAGGAGCATAGTTGGAAATAAACTCCACGGCCAGAATAGCTAAACAAGAGCCACTGCTAGTGCAAAAAAAAACCCACATGGCAGGGAGAAACTTTGCAGTGATTTATTCCTTATTGCAAAGGCCCAGGCCCAGGGGTGAGAAGGCAGGGCAGGAGAGAGTCTGTGAGGTTTGAGGCAGACCATCCTAATCCCCTCTTAGGAAGAAAGCATTAGTACAAGCTGTGGAGAGAATTCATTGGATTCAATGGGGTGTGTGGGGTGAGCAAAGTTCTCAGCAGAGCTGCTGCTCACTGCACAGGTCAGTAGCACCCTGATCCTTTGCCATCTCATAAATCAAAGGGAAACCAGTTCAGAATACAAGCTCGGTGTTTACTGGAATATAACTTAAATAAAACAGCCTGAAAGCCCAAGAATAAATCAGCAAGGAAAGAAATCTCCTCATGCCATGTGCTGTCTGCTGAAACTTCCCACTTAGGATCTGGAAAACCCTTTTTGTCTCTCACTTTGGATCTGTTCCTTGGTTTCTTTTTACACACACAACCGATCTGTGCTGTCTGCTGCCCTCTCATCCCAGCAGCTTTCCCCCACAGACATCACAGCTGGGGCCCACGTGAAAAGGAGCATGTGCCAGGCCAGGAAAGTCCCTTTGATCGAAAGATTTTTCGAAAGCTGGTTAAAAAATTAATTGCAGCCTTGTGATGTCTGTCTGCGGATGCACCGAGGCAGTGTCAGGAGAGTAACAAAGAGGAATTCTTGGGGAAGGCTTTAATTTTCAAACTAGAGGAGCCTAAGGCCATTTTGGTATTTATCAAACAATTCAGACTTCCAGTGGAGTCCAGGATTGGATACCTGACTTTCCAGTTGATATCTGCAGAGACAGAGCCTGTCTGTATCCCCTGGTGTGGCTCTCTCAGTAGCTCTGTCTCTCTTATGTGGATTCATGGTCCATAGTGCTCATTTTCTTTTACAGAATGTGGGCAGTGCAGGCAGCTGATGTTGTGTGTATTCTCTGATGTCTACAGTGGGATTAAGCTCTCCCTGATTCAAGCTTTTTCTCAGCAGGGACACAAATGCCCTGGGTTTACCCTTAATGCAGCTTATCTGTGTGAAAATACTATCTATAGAAGATGCTATCTCTAACCTTGCTGCTTAATTTGGGTGCAACTGCCCAAGAGGTTTAAAAGTGATTAAGAAGAGAGTAATTCTCTCCCTTTTTCATGCACAAACACAGCATAACCACGTAAGCCTTGTTTCCTTGGGAAACCAAATGAATAAAAACCCAACACTAGTGCAGAAACATACTGTAAGATGTGAAAACAGACCAACAGCCCTTCCAGTTGGGAAACGTGAGAAAAGGCACCAGCAAAGTCCCCTGAGCTCGCAAGGTCAGCACAAGTAGGCTGAGCTTGGAGAGGGGAGCAGGAGAGCAACTCTCTGCAGGCTGCAAAAGCAGCATCTGAATGTGTGAATGCTTCCCTAGCTGCTCTCTTTGAGCTCGAATGAAGGCAAAATTGCTGTTAATTAATGCTTCACATAACAGTATAAATCAGAGCCTGCCACGACAAGGAGAGGTTCACAAACGGCCAATTATGTGTGAAAGTAAACTGTGGGTAACAGCAAGTGCCCCCCTTAGCAAGGGGCTGGGAAGCATCTGCCTGAGCAGACGACCCATGTGAGTTCTGTGTCTGTGTAACTGCCACTCCTCCTGTGTAAGTGTCCCCTGGGAAACTTCTGTGGGACATCCCAAAGGAAATCTCAGTGAATCGAGGCTGCTGGGAAAACAGGAATTTGCAGGATTGGCAGAGCCCGTTTACCCACCCTCCTGCAATGGTTTCATACCTATGACATGGTGCAATGAAAAAGGTGAGAACCTCCATCTGCAACTCAGCAGATGTTTCTCTGGACTTATGTTGTCCAGAGAAAACAAAGAAGAGAGCAAGCAGCAGGCCAGACAGTTCTAGTTCTGCTGGGCTGCAGCTCAGAGCAGTGTCCACAGGGAGTGACCAAGGTGTGAGACTTCTTGCCAGGAGTGTGCCCATGACTGTTGTGTGGGTCTTGCTGGGAGGCACTGAACACGCTGCATAACACGTGCTGATTTTCAGATGGGTTGTGTTGACCTGGACAAGTCATCCTAAGCTAAAAGTTTTGACATTTCACTCCTTGAATTCCATCTGCCATGTAATTAATCCCACTGAGAAAAAAAAAGATAAAATTACTACTAGCTGCCTGCCAAGTGGTGAGGGGAAGCTGCCTCAAAGGGAATCCTTCAAACACAGGACTCTGGCCTCTTTATTTTCCTTTCATCATTTATTTGGCTATCTCAGTGCTACGCACACACACACCACATCCTGTTTAAATGTACACTGCATCTTCCTCAGAAAAGGAGGACAGAAACCACTGAGATCAAAGCAAAGGACAGCTTGTAAACAAGCTGAAATTAAAAAAAAAAAAAAAAAAGTCAAAAGTGTTCCTCTGATGTTTCATCTGCAACGCTTTTTCATTGTACAAGGGAGTGGGAGGACCTGCACTGGAGATCATGCTCATGGGATCTGGGTCTCAAGGGGACTTTCAGGTTGAAGCAAGACACAGGAGGGCGGCCAGGGCCAGACTTGCCTGACTGCTGGGAATTGATAAAGAAATACTTTTCCTACCCAAATGAGCACTGAGGAGGCACCATTACTTGTGAGAGAAGGCACTGAGAGTAAGTGCCAAGAAAAGAACTTTGTAAAGAGCAATGACATGATAGAAACTGGTGTTGTAATTTAGGCTGGATGTTAAAAAGATGTTCCTAATCCTGGGAAGAACAAGACTCTGGGATGGCCTTCACATGGAAATAAGGAAACCAAGATGGCAACCTAGTTTTATATTGGAGCTTGGTAGATTTATAGCCGTGGATCCGTGGACTGTGTTTGTGGAAGGAAAAGAAGGGAGCAGCTGTGCTCAGGAATATGCTGGGATCAGAGTAAAGGCTCTTGCTATTGCATCTCAAAAAATGGCATGCTCAGGTTTCCCAGCTAATTTTTTAAGAAGGTGATTTTGTACCTGTAAGAATCCCACCAGAGGCACAAGGCAAAGGACAGGAGAAATCCATTGCTCCCCAAGAGAAGTATCACCTAGTGACCCACCTCTCCTGAGCTCCTGGGAGTGGATAGAACCCTTAACACCACCACATCTTGGAGTCAGAACCTGCCTGCTCTTTTCCCACAGACTGAAATGAAAGGTTTCCTAAGGGAAGGAGGGGGTCAGCCACTACAAATCAACACCACTCTGTGGAAATCCATGGATTCCTCCTGATTGACCCCGGACAGATAATCCATCCAGTTCTGATTAGCACTGGTGTCGCCACTTACATTTCATTTGTAGCCCTTCCAGGACAGTTTATGTAATCTATTAGGATCCACCCACTGATCTCCAAATAGTTTTCAAAAACCAAAGGTGGTGTTTGTGTTTTGAGATTGATATCTTGCTAGCAGCATGATTCAGGTTTCTGGCAGCAGGTATGATGTTTAACTGCAGGAAATGAGCTTATTTTTAGCCAAAGCATTCGCTGGAGGTTTTTTGTAAATGGATTTTTGCTAGGTGTCCTGTTTCTTAGGTAATTGAGTATAAAAATTTTAACTCTTGCTTTTAATATAGAACCCAGTCTGGGGCAATAGTTGTTGAGTGGATGCAGAGAAGTTCATAGCTAAGTAAATACCTAAGGCTGGGAGGGATGCATGAGCTGACAGTCCTGACAAACTAAGATGTCCATGAGATTTCCAAACAAAAATGAGTGTTTGGCTAAAGAGAAAGAGATTTTTATTCAGTTTTAACTAGACACTATGCAAATGGTCTTCTTTTGACTTTTCATGAAAAAAAAGAAGGAAAAGCCTGCATATTCTTACAGAAATTTTGTGTTCCACAGAGGCTGACTTTCCACCTTGAAAATCAAAACAAAATCATGATGACAGAAAAACACCAATCAGCCCTAAGTAACCATCCACTTTTCTGCAGAAATCTGGGCCCAGGATTGATTAAAGTATGCATAGAAATGAACAGCTGGGGGGGTGTCAGCCTTTCTTCTGGGGGACCAGGTATCCATTTTCTCAGCAGGTTAAAGCTGTCTGTCTCCTGTCCCTGAGATGATGAATTCAGCTTTATTAGAGTGCCAGCACCTCCTCTCCAATGTTGTTCCCTCTGTGTGTGTGTGTGATGGGAAGGGCTGAGACCTGCCCAGCTCATTTCATGTGGTGCAGAGCTAATCTCTCCAGCCTGACCAGGGGGAGAAAAGCAGATTAGCACTGAGAGAAAGCTTTTCTGGGGGGGCAAAGCAGAAAGAAATCACGTGTAGCTTAGGTTAGCATTGCATGCAGATTTCTGTGAGTTCATCACTTGCTCCCAGCCTGCTAGCCTGGTATCACCAGTGCTCAGGCTTTCAACAAACTCCCCACTGCACCCCTTTTGGGCTGTCTTTTGTGGAGGGTGATGCCAGAGGACTGGCAGCATGTTGGTAGAGATCTGGGAGAGGAGGGTGAGGCTTAAAGCTTGAATCCTACCAAGTTCATTCTTCTGACAGCTGAAGGAAGGGGAAGAGAACCCCCCCTCTCCCCTCCTGCACAGCTATTCCAGCGTGCAAAAACCTAATAAAAAGGATAATAGATTGATTTCACCTTTAGGGGAGGAGAGGGCAGCTGTGCACGGGCTACTGGCTGTGCCTGGCCATGGGCTTGGTGTGAGGACACCCAGCACACGCGTGTGCACCCCCTCCTCTGCTCTGTGCCCATCACATGCCTCGAGCCATGTGAGGGTGGATTGCCAGGGTGCAGGAGACATTCGCCCACGCAGCTCTCATTAGTTGTCTGGAAGAGGGAAGGAAACAAAGATGAGTGGAGAAGCCCCAGCCCTCCTTTCTGTCTGTCTCCCACACCCGTGAGGAGGGGGGGATGTAGAGGGAGGGGGCAGAGACAAGAAAAGCTTTTGGGTGGATTAATGAGGGTGGCTGAGCTATAGTGATGAATTTTTCATCTGGCCTGAAGTGTAATTGTAGTGCAGGGATTAGTGCTCTGGGGAGTTGGCTGGTTGTTGCTGTCGGGTGTTTTTTTGGCTGTTGCTCTCGGGTGTTTTTTAGCTGTTGCTGCACAGGGGGTGAAGGCAAAAGTTGATTGTGCTGTGCTTTGGGGGAGCAGGGAAAGGGAAGGTGTCTGGTGCAGCCTTTGGAGTGGGAGGATTTTGAACATCCCAGGGGTCCAGCTTTCTGCTGCTGCTCTGGATCCCAGCTCCAAGCTGTCTCTGTGGCTTTCAGCAGGGACAGCTCTGCACCAGGACATTGCTGTCCCCACCACCCCGGAGCTGTCAGGGCTCAGGGGATGTGGGGATGGAGGCAAAGTCCCTGCTGCCTTCCTCCCTCCCATTTTCTTTCACAGCCAGGGCTGGATGGGAATAGGAATCCCCAGGGAGTGTGGGACACAAGGATGGTCCCTTGGAGTCCTTCTCTGTGCACAGGCTCTGAGGATCCTGCAGGGCTGGCTTCACCCCCCACTAGTACCTAATGATTATTTATAATCAGGAAAGAGGAGATGCTATGAGCATGAAGCAGCTTGCTTAAATGCCATCTCCTCATAATCTGGGCATATGTATATGAATGGAAAATGTTTTTTGGTCAGGTGCAGTGCTTTCTCCTCCTGGCAGCTTTTCAGTCTCACTCAGAAATCCACACCGTAAACTTAGAGAAGTTTACAGGGATTCAGTCTGCATTCACAGATCAAACCATTTCTCTGCTTTGCAACCTCACAGCTTCCAAATCTCCTCCCTACCATAAAAGCACACTGTACTGAGCAAGGGCTCAGAGCTGAAAGGGAAAAGCTGGGTGGTGGGGATTTTTTATTATTTATTTTATTTAATCCACCTTATAGCCAGCCCATGGGAAATCCTGTTAAAAGATCAGTGTGGATTTTCTGAGTCGAGGGAAATGTTACATCTCAGCCAGAGAGTCCTTTGGATCATTGAGCTTCAGGACAGGACTGCTTCAAAAATCTCAGAACAGAAAGGCAGAGGGGCTGCACACCCATTGATTCATTAGCCCAAATCCTTCTTTTCTTATTACTTCTCAAAGAAAAAAAGGAAAAAAATTACTTCCAATGCACTGAAAATGTGTGCTTCTTGCAGTTGCTGCTTTTCATGTTGTTCATCTCCTTGGTGCTATGTTGCTAAGGGGGGAAGCACCTGCCCTGGCAAAAGGACAAAAACTAGGTGTGCCAAGATTTCCACCATCTCCTTGGGATCCTGGAGCGGGGATTTCATCTGCTGAAATATGAGAGACAGCAAATGAAGAAGAAACATCTGAGCAGCCTGGATTAAGCAGGACACAGACAATGACAAGGTGATCTCCAGCCTGTTGGGCTGAAACCATGCAGGGGTGAAGCAGTTTTTCCTGCCACGTGGAGTGCATCCCCATGGGGCTGTTGGTGTGTATCACCCTGCTGCTTCAGGCAGTTGCTTGGTGTGTAGCATCCTCCCTCCCCTGGGATGCAGAACAAAATGTCAGCATCATGCCCAGAATGCTCAGTGTTGGTCTGTAGGTGTTGGGAGAAGGGGGTGCTGATCCCCCTGGAGTTTTTCTCCTTTCTGTTGTCAGAGGGAGCACAAGAATGAGCAGCACTGTGCAGTCCTGAGGGCTTATTCCAGACATTCCCTGGAAAGAATACGGAACAGAGCAGGGAGAGGTAATAGGAAGTCCCAAGGGTGCTGCATCTTGTACCAGGGACCCATTGCTACTGGTCTGTGCTTTTCCAGACTAGTGTGTGCTTTTCCATGGAGAAACTCATCTGAGCTTCCAGTGGGGAAACTGAGACCTGTGCCATCTCCCCCAGCCTTGTGCTTTGGGTGCAGCCAGGCTTTGGGGGGGACCCAGGCTCTGCTGGCAGCTCCTGAGAGCAAAGAGGCTTTTTCCAGCTGTGTGCAGGAGCCCACGTGTGCTCCCTCAGCCTGGCCTTGAACCTGCTGCTGACTGCTGAGGCACCAAGGAACATGGCAGAATACCAAATTATAGCCACTTCTTTGAGCTGGATGCTACTAAGCCCCTTTTTGACTTTAACTGGGAAGGCTGGAGTATTTCTTCCTCCTTCTCTTCTCTCCTTCTTATTTGTCTTTTTTTCTTTGCTGTTATCGAAACAACTTTGATTCCTCAGTAGCTGCTCCCTCCATCTCTTCTTTGCCCACCCTGGTGCATGTGGTGGGATGGAACAGGGGTGATTTATGTGCACAGACAAGCAGTGGAAGACACAAACCGAGGGCACTGTGTCATCCCCACCTGCTGGAGATGGCTTCTGCCCTGTCCCCTGCCCTGTCTTTGGCCTCATGATGTGGGGCCACCCCCCATACCCAGGACAACACATTTGCCAGGTCATTGTGCAGATCCCATTCCCAGCCCTGCTAGCAGATAGGAGCCAAATGCTTTTCCCAGGCATCCAGGGAACATCCCTTGCTTTCCACACAGGGCCCCACAAGGCTAAAATTAGCAGTGTTTCCCTCTACAAAGCAAGTAATTAGTTCAGAAGAGGACACAAGGAGAAGCATGAAGGGAAAGGGAGCTCCCCTTATGAAATATTTACCTCTTCAGCCTCAGCAAGAGCCTCCTGAGAAATTTTGGAGAATGGGATAATTAGGCTCTGAGTTTTGCTGCTGTTGCCTGTGTCTCCTGCTCTCCTCTTCACTCATCCTTTATTAATGGGGCCCTTGCAGGACATAACGGGATGTTTGTCTCCTAAGGGGCTTTTTATCCCTTTGTTCTTGCACAAGGAGGAAAAATACTGTTAAACCGAACAGGAGGAACTCTTCTTAAAAGATGTGCAGAATAGTATTTTTAGATTTTTTTTTTAATATGTATGTGTGTGCATATGTATAGATCTTCATACACACGGACACATTCCTGAAAATCAAGTGAGTCTTCCTTGTGTGGACCTACAGTTCCCTGGGAGTCCTTTTCCTGCTCTTTACCCTAGACATACCTTCCTCTTTTTAACTTAAGGAATTCCTTTCTAGTGACACCATAGCTCAGTGATAGAGGATCAGTTTCAAAATGAAACACGTGGGGCTAAGGAAGTATCCAGCAGGGTCTTATTTGACTGAGACTCTTTCTGCTGTCAGAACCCAGTAATTGTTTTATAAAACTCAAATTTGCTAGAAGGGCTTAATGCATTTTTTAGTAGGACTGAGTAATAAAGTAATTGTAGATTTATTGCTCTTCTTAGCACCAGGGGAAAGATGCACCATTCCACTTGGGACCACTTAAGCATATAGTGTTTTAAAGGATACAATGGAGTAGCACAGATTGATTAATATTTAGAGAAGTGTTGATTCACCTCCCCTTTTCTTTGTTTCATGTGTACTTGGGGGAAGAAGTGGAAGTGTGGATCTGCAGTGCTTTGCCCACAGCCTTTAGGGACAGACACCTGGCCTGGCTCTCCCTGGTTACCCAGAGCCTTTGTGGCAACCCCAAGAAAATGACCTACTCTCTTCACAGCCCCTTGGCACTCGGGCACATGGTTTTGTCTCCCATGTAATGTGAAGCAAAAGACTGCTCTGAATTTTTTCTTATAGTGAGCAAGCTGCTGAAATAATATTGCCTGGCAAGCCATTATGTATTTTTTATTACTGAGATAGTAAAATATTGAAATGACTTCTGACAGAAAGAGAAGAGCAAAGGAAAACACCCAGGAGAAATTATTTTATCTCAGAGGCTTTAGCTGAATGGTGTAAAACATTTTTGTGGTAAAAGAAAGATGATTTATTTTGCTCTAATGATGATCTGTACTGTAAAAGAAAGGCTCCTCCAAAAAGCTTTCACACTGCCCTGTTTACCTCCCATCTCGTATTTGGGGTTTTTTGCTGCACAGGTGATTCAAATGTTAGTTTTTTCCTCTCCACATTTTATTTTCTTACCACTGCCTAAAACCTTGTTTGTTTATGTGAGTGACTCTGCAGTGGTTTTACATCCCCAAGAGAGCAGGGGAAGGTGGCCATGAGCCTGGCAAGCTCATTAGCAAACCTGAGCCTGGTCATTGCCAGACAAGCCAGGGCCCTGTGGGCACCATGGGATCTTGCCAGAGCTGAAGGTGGCAGAATCTGCTCCTGCTGTGCCCAGGAGCCAGTCCCCTCCTTTACTCCATCACACAGACAAAGCCTCTAGACAGGATGTTCACTTGGGCTTGATTTTTGTAATGCTCAACAAACTGCCCCGTGAATGGGCTTTGCTGTCTGGTGACTGTTCCTTGCAAGATTTCATTGTTTCCTGAAGAGGCTTGCTGGGAATTAGCAAACGATTCTTGAAGAAGAGCCAATTACTCCTATGCCAAGGAGATTCATCCAACAAGATGGGTCAGGGCAGACACATGCACAAGCCCCCTAGTTTTGAGGGGCTGATGGAACCATGCTGGGTTTAATGATGATGATGATGATGATGACCGTTCTGCCTGGTCCCATTTCCTCTTCCTGTGCAGTGAGCAGCAATTTGGGACTGCAACTTTTCTATGCTGGCCCAGAATGGTGGGGAGACAAGAGACAGTGGCACTTAGTCCCATAATGAGCCACCCAGCTCCTGCCAGGGACCTCAAGAGGACATGTGGATGGGCTGGTGGGTGCTCCCTGCCCGGTGGCCACCCATGGGAGCTGTGCTGAGCTCTGCTTCTGTTTCAGGGCTCTGGCAGAGCTCATGTCTCTGACACGTTTTGAAGAGAGCAGCTGTCCCTCTTTTGCTGGAGCAGCCCCCTCT
Source organism: Phaethornis superciliosus (assembly GCA_023637945.1). Taxonomy (NCBI): domain Eukaryota; kingdom Metazoa; phylum Chordata; class Aves; order Apodiformes; family Trochilidae; genus Phaethornis; species Phaethornis superciliosus. The sequence goes on along the minus strand of JAJQWJ010000018.1, from coordinate 5,407,521 downwards.
TGCTAAGGCGAGATGATTGCATTTCATACCTTCCCAGCTCTAATTTGCACTTCTTTGGGGAAGATGATAGGACAAGTTACATCAGAACAGCTGCTGCCTCCCAGGGTCTATAGGGAAAATTCAAGAAAAACCTCTGTACCTCTCTTAAATCCTTCTAGTGCTTGCCAAGTGCCTGGCTGCCCTCTCAAAAGGCTGAATGTTTGTGTCCACAGAAATGGGGATGTTATAAGCCATCGAGGGGCAGGTTTTTGGGCTATGGTTCTGGTATGCCCCCAGACGGGGGACTGTGAGAGCATCACCTCCTCAGTTTGTTCCAGCCTGGTACCCCAAAGTACCTGGAGCCCCCTCCTGAAGCAGCAAAGCTCCTGCTGGGGAGGAGACAGAGAGTTGAAGGACAATTTTTTTCCTGACCAGACTCCCTGCAGAGGTGATTGTCCCTCCCTAACTGAGGGAACAGCCTGGTCCCTGTGACTGGATCAGGGTTGGCCCATCTGCTCAGATGTCATCAGCTCAGAAGCTGTTTCAGTCTCACCATCCCACCTCCAGAGCAAATATCGATGCCACAGATGGGTTTCTTAGCAGCCTGGTAAGGGTGAGTACCTCCAGGACTGGAAAAACCAACTCCTGTGGTGAAATCATACAGGGAAAAAAATGTGTGATGACTGTTACTGTTTAAGAATATAAACAACACAGAGCAAGTGAAACCACAACCATTGTTTTGAGGAATTTCTGAAGATTTTAAAAATTATTTTCCATTATATTTTTTTCCCCAGCATGCTGGAGCACACTGCTGACAGGCTGGAGGGAAACCATGGGGCACACACGTGATCAGGATTCCCTTGCTGTATTTCTTTTTTCTTTTTTCTTTTTTCTTTTTTTGTATTAAATGCCAACATTAAAACTTGTCTGTTCACTGTGTTAAAGCCCTTCTCAGCGTTTCCATAGAAACCAGCTGGCTGCTCCTTACAGCATGAGGATTCCCAGGCTGACCTCATCAGCATCTCCCTCGGTGGTGGCTCTCCCCCTCTCCAGTCACGTTGCTGTCTCTGTCTCTGCATCCAGCCTCCCCTTCACTACTCACCTGTAATCCCCTCTTCCCTCCCCTGCCAGATGGTTCCCCCCCCATCACCCCAATTATCTGAGGATGGAGAAGAGTTCCCAACACAAAGGGACCATTTCAGACCATATAAGGCTGGGGTTTCCAGAAATGCACCGTCACTGTGGCAAAAATAATTCCTTTCTTTCTCTGACAGGTTTTTGCCATTTACTTCATGCTGAAGGAAAACTGCTCTCTTAAAATGCTCCAGGGTTACCATTTAAATATTCCACTGGAGGATTCATGTACACGCATGATATGACCAATAAAAAGAGAATCCCCTTGACTACATTTGACTGCCAAGCATAAAACCTGCACTTTTTGCAAGCACACTGCCTTCTAATTTGCAAGAAGCATCTGCATCTATCCCTACACTCCTGCCAGGGCTCTGCACGTGGATTGGAGACCTCTGCAACAGCCCCCCCAAACTGACAGCTGCCCCCTCAGCACCCTGTACCTCTCCAGGGACTGTTCTTGGTCACTTTCACCCCATGTTGCTTCAGCACAATTCTCTGGTTTCCTGCTTTGGGCAATGTTTTTGCCCCAGTAACCAAATGGTTCACTCCCATGAGCCTTGGGGCACAGCAGACCCTTTCCTCTTTTCCATCTCTTGCTAGAAAGAAAACCAGGCTCAGAGCTGAAGGAGCATGGAGCAGACCATGCATCCAGCATCCCTACAGCCAGCATCCAGCATCCCAGGGGAGGCAGGGATCTGAGCTTTGTGTCTGTGCATTGTGCCTCAGCTCTCCATCCCTTCCTGCTTTACTGCAAAGCCCTAAAGCACAGTGGGGGCTGCAGTCCTGGAGCTTCAGCCCACCAGGGTGTCCTTGTTTCCTTAAACTGGACACTAAGGAATCAGGGGATCTGAAAGCACTCCAGACATGCACTCAAAATGCACATTTTAGGATATTTTAGGTTATCTGCTCCTGCCCATCCTTGGCACAACAAGCATGGCCAAACTTGTAGCTCAGAAGCCATCACCTTCCAGGGCCAGTGTCACTCACTGTTGTTGCCTTTGCCTTCGTTAGGGCTTTCATCTGCTTATTTTCAACCAGCTGGCTTTGCTAAAGATGATTGCAGAGTGCAAAGTGAGGGGCAGCATCCCCTTTTCAACTGATGAACAGGATTATGGTCACCTGAGCACTTGGTCAGACTTTGGAGCCTGGCTGGAGAACCAGGTGAATAAAATCAACTATATTTAGAGATGCAATATGAGATATCTCTTCAGCACCTCCATTCACCCTAGTTTCTTCAAAAAGGGTGTGGAACCTCTCAGCCCCATTTCCAGGCTCACTGTGTCTGCTGAGCTGATTAGCCACATTCTTGAATTAATTTTCCCAATTTGACAACCCCCACCTCTCCCATAGATCCTTCAACCTCCACATGTGTACCTAGAGCCAGGACACTCCCTCTCATTTCTGTCCTCACCAGGTGCCCGTGGTTAGCAGTTCTCAGTGTCTCCAGGTTCCTCTCCTATAAAAGGAGAGGATACAGGGCCCTTTATGGGAATTTGTCTTTCTCTTTTGTTGCAGCTTGCTGTGTTCTTCATGGAGCTCTCAGCTCCCTGGGCTGCAGGAGGGAGGTTTGAAGTGTGCTCTGCTCCAGGCCAACCATGTTAGGATGGAGAGGACTAGCAGCAAGGAGACAATGTCCAGGGAAAAAGGTAAGAGGGGATCTTGGAGGGTTGCTAAGGAGCTTGGGTTAAGTTGTTTTCTGCTATTGAGGTGCTGGGATTTGAGTTAATGTTTGGTGACTGATGTTTGGATTTTCCCTTTCTTAAATCTAGCATGAGGGGGAAAGGAAACTCGTGTGAGTGTCTGGAGTAGGTGGATAGTGTGCTCCTCTACCTGTCTCTGCGTGCCCACCAGCCTTTTTTGGGGTTATTCCTGGTAGTGAAAGTAAATTATCTTTACCTATTAATTAACTGTCTTGGGAGAATGGATGAAAAGGGATATAACAGTAAAATGAGAGAATATAAACACCTGAAGAAGTGTGTTGTACTTTTGGAAACCTTTGGAGAATTAGCACTTTTTCTTATTCTAATTAAGGAAGCAACACTGAAAGCTGCTGGTTGTGTTTTGGGTGCTTCTGAGCTGGCAGAAATATTGGACAGGTGCACAAATGCACTCCAAGATCAATATTCAACTGAGTAATTGCCAGAAGATATTCAAATGACCTTCCAGGCTGAGGAGCACTTTGGATGATGAAGCCAACCAGCAAAGACAGTTAATATGGATTGGTTGATAGAGTAGACTTAGTTGTGTTAATTGTGGTGAATTATTACTGCTGTGGGGGAGTAGAATTGTGCAAATAGAAGAAAAAAATATATGGATAGCCAAGGTATACAGGCAGTGGAGAAAAATGAAACACAAGAAGTGAAGGGAAACTTTGCAGGGAGATGTCTTCTCATGGGGTAAATATATATCTGGGTGATATATTTGTGCTGCATTTTGGGGGAGCAGATTAACTATAGAAACATTAGTGGTGTTTCAAACTATGTGGAAGAAGATTTAAGAGAGCATAAAAGGGTTGGCCTGAAAAGAAAGGACAGGACTTGAAACTTCAGACTTTAAATACCTCAGCTGTGAGGTAAAAATAAACAGATTGGGAAAACAGCTCTTAATAATCAAGTGGTAAATTAGAAATAAAGCTGCTTCCTCTGCTGTGATTTAAGGTTGCTTTAGCATTCCCTGCTGTAGCAGGGGTTGCATGTGCCTGGTGTAATAAAGCAAAAACTCCCTCCCAGGCTGCCCAGGGAGGAACATGTGCTGGGTGGCTCTGTGGAAGCCAGCTCTTTTCAATGGAGGAAAACAGAGTTCATAACAACTGAGCCATAAACAAAAGGCATTCTACACAGGAGTCATTTTATCAAGGAAGAGAAATGCAGAGCATCTCCATTATCTTACCTTCTGGCTGCCCTGCAACTTCTGATGATGCCCTGGGAGCTGAGAGCCACCATGACCTGCAGAGGAGCACAACCTGTGTCCCCTGCAGCACCTTCCAAAGGGGGGCTGTGGGGTCACTGAGCAGCTGAGCCCACCCCTCTGCCTTCCTGCTCAGCCTCTGCAGGGCTTGACCTGACCTGTGTCACTTGAAAGTCCCTTGACTTTTCAAATACAGATTGAATTTCTTTTTTTTTCCCTCCCCTGTGCAGCAAACCCAGCTGTGGAAATCCTGAAAGAAAAAGAAAATAAACTCAAAACATCTTGTCACATCTGTGTGCATGGGCGCTCTTGGAAATGCTCTCCTCAGTATGCTGTGGGCACTAATAGGCAGAAACAGCCAAACACACTTTGCCCACATTTTACCAACTGTGCTGTATCCAAATATACCAGCCTAGTGCCAGTTTGCTCTTGCATTTCACATCTGCTGGAATCTTGATGCACAACACCCACAAACAGAATGTTAGATTGCAAAAAAAAAAACAACCAAAAAAACACACCCTATTTTCAACAAACATTAGGTTTGCTTCCACAAGCCAGCAGTTTTGCTCTTGCAAAAATCCCTGGGTAGTGGAAACCGCTCACCATCTGACCTTCCAGAACTGTGGCCACAGTTATGCAGGCTTTGGAAACCCATTCTGATGCTCTGCACCTTGCATCATCTCTAAAATCTGATGACATCCTGTGCTGAGTCCCAGAGCTTGCCTGGGAGCTGCAGGAACTGGGGGACAGGTTCTTCTAGCCTGAAGCTGTGGTTTGTAAGGTGATGGATTTGTGGAACACAGACCTTGGGTTCTTATCCCATTTTTAACCTGAATCAATCCATACAGAAGACTCTCCTGACCTAAATCTGGGTGTGATTTGAGGCTGCTTTCAGCCAGAGCCCTGGCTCCAGCTACCTGCTTGCTTTACAGCCATGTGGAAAGTGTGATCCATGGATTAATTGTCCTTCTGCAGATTTTCCTTTCCCAAAGGACAGGCAGGTTGTAACATCCTCCCCTTCCTCTCTGCCCAGCCTGGTGCTCAGTTAATGACCTTTTTAATGTATTGGTCCCTCAGCATTGAGTCTCACAGCTTACTTAAACACAATATATTTTCTTTCCACTTCAAGTAACTGCAACCTTATTTGTGAAACCAAACTGATCTACCAATTCCCTTTTGCCTCAGAAGAAGGGATGCACAAAAGATACTCGTGGATTACAAACCAGAGAGTTTCAGACCTTCCAGTTTCAGTCCTTCCTGGGATGGAAATGCCTCCCCAGGCTGGCAAAGGGAGAGGATCCAAGCACAAGCTGAACAGGAGAAGAAATCAGGACTTGCCAGGCACAAGTTGCTCAACATCATCATATTTCAATATTTATAGAATGCTGTTACCTCTCAAATGTAAAATTGTGCTTTTATCTCTGTATGTGCAGATTTCCTACAAATGCAGATGTACTCACTCCGTAGGAGAATGTTCAATCCCTTTTGTTATTTCTTTCATAATCGAAGTTCAATCTTTAAGAGCTTGTCTTCATTTTCCTTCTCACATAATAAGGAGGGATTTTCTTTTTCCAGTATACAAAGTCTCAGCAAGGTACCCCAAAAGGACTGCATTTTGGAGGTACAGGTTCCTGGGTTTATGAGGACCTGAACTCCCCATCATCTCATCCTCGGAGATCTTTGCTTTTCAGGGCCCAAATGATACCTTTTTTTCTTGACAGTTCTACCACAGTTTAATGAGAATTTCCACCTGAGAAGCTGAGTTTCTGAAAATTAGTTTCCAAAACTGGGACTACAGGGGAAAGAAAGTCTGGCAGGAAAAAAATATCACCTTATTGTGCTCTAATCATCATTTCTGCAAATGCTGTCTTCAGGGATGCCTTTAAAAGCTGAAAAGGGCTCTATTTCTACCCCCAGGTAACCTCACTAAAACCAGAAAAGCTTCACCACTGGAAAAGCATTGTAAGCCTGAAGTGCAATAGGCACCACCCACCCTAAATCCACTTACCTGCCTACTGATAAGGAACCCAATGTTGTTCCTTCAGCCAAGGATTATTGTAATTTTAAAGCAAAATTATGCAGATCTGCCCATTACACTTTGTGATGTGAAAGGTGTATCTCAGCTTAATTATTTACCCTGTGAAAACACATTTTACTCCAGGCAGAGGGCTGCTGGCTGGGGCGATTTCTCATTTTCTGGCAACCTCAAGACCTATAGGGACTGAATGCTGTACCATATAGCTTATGCTATGTCTGTTCAGCCTCAATCAATCTTCCCTTGCAGGAACTGATCTGACTTTTAATAGCATCCTTGTCCTTGTTTTATCAGGGACTGTCAACAGCATAAAGAAATGCCTTCATAAATAGTGATACATAAATACTGAAACCCTTTATTTACCACACTTGGTGCACTTGTTGAGCTGTTCATCATCTAATGTTACTGGTGTTGCATAGCAACCAGTGTTTAAACCAGTGTTTAACCAGTGTGAGTCAGCTCTTTGCTGACTCAAAGAGCCTCAGTACTTTAAAAGGTTTGGTGTATTTATTTGACAGCCTCTAGCTTCACTGAGTCCTTTTTCATTTTTATGAGTAGCTGGCTCCTATAATCATTATGAAAACAATTTAATTTTGGTTTCCATAAAGCTGGGCATTTAGTATTTTTTTATTATTATCATTACTAGCGTGGAAAAAAGATTTGGGCCTGTCAACAGAGAGGACTCAGGATGTTTTTTACTTTCCAGGTGTGTTTTACATCCCCCATCACTGCATAATATCCATCAATGGAGGCACCAACCCTGTTTGTTGAGCTGCTGTCTCACACAGGTGTTACTTTTGTGCTGGGGTGGTGCAGGCTCTCTGGGATGCTTTCCCCTTTGTAGCCAGGTTGGAGACACTCCAGGAGAGAGCCAGACCTCTGCTACTCTTTGGTTGCCCCAAATGGAAATGGTTTTCTGTTTTATTCAGAACAGAAAGTCCTCGTCCCAGAGGTTGTTGGCATAAAACCAGAATTAGTTAAACCCAGGATAGCTTTAGGGGGGTTGAGGTTTTATAGTTCAGATGAAACAAGGGCTGATCAGTCACCAATACTTAGTTCACAGCAGTAGAAAGTTAAGTAATGGCCACAGGTTGTGTGATTTGGTCTTTTTTTTTTTTTTATTCATGGGGTTTTTTATAAATTACATGGCAGAACTTCAAAAAGGAATAAAAAATAAAAGGAGAAAAGATGCTGGAAGTTGTGGCAACTGGGAATCTGGGTTCACAGCTGGCCTTTTCAGGCACTGTCAAGGCACGTTTTGCCTCCTGCTGCCAGCTTGATGCCTTGTCAAAGGATGCCATGTTTAATTAATATTGTGTGCAAAGGTTGCTGCAGAGGACATTGTGAGTTTCACTTATTAAAAGGAGATCAGTTTTTCAAAGCAGGTATGTTTTAATTAAAAGAAGTTACCCTCCTGTTCCCTGCAGGCAGGGGCAAGTAGTCCCATAGTGATTTCTTCTCCAGATGCTCCATTTGTGGGGATTTTAGGGCAGTTGAATGCTGTGGAGTTTTCTACTGATAGTGATTTTTTTTTTTTCCTGGTTCACCCCCAGGTGCTTTTGTTCCACTGAGCTGAAGGGAGACTGCCCATGGGAACCACCTCCCAGTGCCTCAGCTCTCAGCTAACACCACAATAGCCTGGGCACCTCCTTGGCTCTAGCAAAGGAAGAGCTCTTGACTTATTTTTCCTTCAAGCTGATGAGGTGGGTGGAGCAACATAATATTTAGAGCACATTTCAAGGGAGTTGATCATAGTTATAATACTCTGCAGGTTGTTTTCTAGACTTTTCATTCAAAAGGGTTTTGAAATCACTTTTTTTTCTTTCAGCCTAATCAGTGGTACATGACCTGATACTCTGAGGCAGCAACATAAATAAAAAAGAGAGGAACCCGGAGGTCAGGAATCCATCTTTATTTTCCTCTTCAGATGCACTGTAAGTAGGCATTTTTGAAAGGAGAACTGACTTTTAATTGTGCTGCATGGTAACACACAGCACCTTTGCATCCTACATACACCTTGACAATACTTCCTTGTTAACTGGCATGAAAGCACTCAAGCAAATGAAAAGGTTGCTATAGGCAACCTCCTTTTGACATTGCAACATTAACTGCAGGACTCTGAGTGGATTAGGGATTCCCTACCATTAACTAACCATAATGACAAAGAGGCAACAGCAGTTAAAATTAAGAAACTGAGCTGAACTTGGCCTTAAAATAGCACCAAAAAAAATTATCTCAAGTTTTAGATACTGCAAATCAGAAAAGACTTAATTGTGTGAGAACAAGAATTGCTTCTGTAGAATGCAGTGGAATGAATAGGAGTAGTGATTGAATCAATATATTCCAGTAAAGGTGTAATTGATACTCAGAAATATAAATAATAATCTTCTAATTTACCTTACTTGTGTTAACTTCCAGGAAGACAGTATTAACAATCCTTTCTAACAAACCCGACTTGGTCAGGTTCTCATACCTCCTAATAAATATCTTGCTTTAAAATAAATACATTTCATTTTTAAAAAATAATTCTTCCACTTGAGTTAATCCTCAAAAGTTAACCAAATTCTGCCAAATCTATAAAGCAAACTACAGTCTCTTATTGGAGTCAAACAAGGGATGACATTTGTCATGGATGTGTTTTGTGATATCCCTGGGAAAACTCTCTCATTTTATCAAGTTATAACCTTGAGAAAAATTGTTGTTTCCATACACTTGGTAAAGACTCCCCGGATCATTGCAGAGAAGCTCCTGAAAATCATCTGGACAATGAGCCTGGCTGGAAGTCTGCAGAGGGCCAAGAAATGTCAAGCCTGGGTTATAAGATGAAGCCAGGCATCAGAAGGGACAGGGCTGAGCTTTGTCTCTGCCATACAGCTTCTGAGCACAGCCCAAAAACTGTTCATACCCACAAGGTATTTGTAATTTAATTTATATTCGCATGATTTCCAGAGATTTCTTTTCCCATCAGTTTGCAAAATTGGTTTTGGAGAAGCAGGGAAAACACAACTTGGAGGATCAGGGAAAACCACCTGCCTGGGCTTGTGAGGCTGCTGAAATCAGTCTCTGCTAGGACAATGTTTTTTTTTAAGATACTTCTGTGGGCAGCTGGAAGTACAGCACTCCTCTATCTCTTGCAGATGCTAAACTCTTCCCTCTTGAATCCACACCTATAGCTGCTGCCAAAAAAGAGACAAAACTCTTTATAAACCAGATTTCCAAAAGTTCTTATGAGCTAATAACAAAACCCGCACTTGCCCCATTTTTTCCTCTTCATCTTTCTAATTAAAATGTAAAAATCTTACTGGAATTAAAACTGGGATTTTTTTTTTTCCCTTGCCTGGGATCAATCTGGAATAAGGACACCCACATTCCTCTTTTTTATGTTAATTGCTAAATCAGCTTATTATTAGCTGCCCCTAGCTTTAATTAGAAGGTTTTCAAGGAAGTGGTGAAGGCAGTGCTGTATGAATGATGCTGAGGAGACCTTGCCCATACTGTGGGGTTCAGGGTCAGTAGCCTTTGAGAGATATTGAACTTGCCCAACAATCATCCTAATGGCCTGTGGCTTTCATGACTAGTTAGGAACAACTCTATATATTTCTTTAAAAAATCAAACCAAACTATATTTGGGCAGAGTTTTACTGCAATGAGTAAAAAAATCTCACGCACAGATCTTCTTATAATGCAATTATTTGCATAGGGTGAGACTGTAAAAACCTCTTCTTGGTAATCTGCTGTTAGCACAGGTGAGCTGCTGTAGTTTGCTTGCAGAGTGAATAAGGTTTGTTTCAGAATGATTATGAGCATGGACCACAACGTGGGTCCATCCCTTATGGGCTCAACTTGCTCCCTCTCATTAGCCACAATAATTATTCCATGGGGTTTAATGTGAATATTTGCCAGCTGAGGTACTGTGGAGGGGATCGTAGGCAGGGTGGAAGAATCTGGCTCTTCTTTTCCTCATTTTTTTTTCCTCTACTCTCTGTATCATGAAAAGCCTCTGAAAAATGAGAAATTAATATTTTTATCTGATTTTGATTTTGGTGAGGATGAGAAGAAAAGAGAAGGCTGACTGGCCAGCCAAAGCAAATAAGGTTGAGAAAGATAAACATTTTCAAAATATCCTCATCAAAACTGAGGAAACAAACAAAAAAACCAGAAATGTTGTTTACAGGAGAAATAAAGGGGTTTGGTCAATCTTGGCAAGAACGAGATAAAATGGACAGCATGCAGCTTTCTGGTTTGCACCTTTCTTGGGATAAATATTGCCAGGAAAAAAACCCCCAACCTGGAAGGGCAGTGAATTCACATATGCCTTATTTCACAGACAGCACCCAGAAATGCCCAATTTTTTCTTATCTTTGCCTGCTTTGAGAGGACATCCCTGGGCATGAGCTCCTGAGGTGGAACCATCCTTGGCTGCACAGAGCTCATCTTAATCATCTTCCCCCATGTTTCCCTGGGACCTGCTAATGAAAAGCAGAGAGAAAACCCCCATCCTGGTCAAATCCCTGTAATGAAATATGACTGTGCTAATGTGCACTGCCACCAATTTCCTGCCTGTGAGCAGCCTCACACAACACATCACTTGGCAGCACTGTATTAACTGTTACTTCTTCAAATTGGGCAGCAAAGGGACTTGTCACTTCCATTCCTTCCTGGCTGCAGTATTTGCTTTATAATCCCATGAAATAAGGGAGGCAATTTTTATATTATTTTGTTAAGTTCTGTTGAATTATTCTGCTAGTGACCCAGGGTTTCCAGCAGCTTTAGGACAAGGAAGAGGAAGGGCTGAGGTGGGTGCAGCAATTCCCACATGTGGCACTGACTGAAAATGTGACATCATGACATATAAAATGATGTCATGCTTTTTCTAATTTGAAGCTCCCTGTCTACCTTATGGTTGGAGGGGAAAGAGGTGGAACTGGTGTACACAAGCCAGCTATGTATCTGCAACGAGCCCAGCTTTGAAAATAATTCTCTTAATTAAAGCCTGGGGAATGCTTTTCCCTCTGCAATCGCTGGCAAAGAGCCTGGGAATAGGCTGCTCCTCAGCATGCAGCTCTGAAGCCTGATTCCTGCTCTGCAATGTCTGGAAGCTCTGTTTGGAGTTTGGTTGCCCTTGCTTGTTGGTTTCTTGATCTTCTGCCCTGCACATGACTTTGCCATTGGGAATTAAACCTCTCCCACTGCTGGAAGGAAGTTTGTCACTTCATAGCAAGTGGAGAACCTCTCCTTTAGAGCCAGGCTGAGAAAAGTGGGGCTGTTCAGCCTGGAGATGAAAAGGCTCCAGGGAGACCTTAGAGCATCTTCCAGTGCTTGAAGGGGCTCCAGGAAAGATGAGGAGGGACTTTGGACAAGGGCATGGAGTGATGGGACAAGGACTGATTTTAAGCTGAAACAGAACTGCTTCCTCCTGCTGTGACCCCCTGAGCAAACCCATCCCCTGCCCATGTGTGGGCTGGTGTGTTTCCCCATGCTGGGTGCTGCAGTCAGCCTCTGATACCTGCACATTTCTCTGACAAAGAAAACAATGGAAATGCTTTTAGTTCCTCTGACTGACCCATTATTGCTTGAAACAGCACAGACAGAAGCACAGCTCAGCTCCAGCAGCCCACTGCCTAAACAAATCCGTGGCCAGAATGTGTTGTCCATCAAAACCACCCTCTAAAAAACAATTTCCTGGGTTATCTTCAATGCCAAGGCTGTTGCAGGGAGAAAGCTGCCACAAGAAACCTTCCCTGACCTCCCTAACTGGGGAGATATTGCAAAGTTTATTATTTAAAAGGAAAAGTAAAAGGAACAGTGCCAGGCAAAAAGCTGGGTGAGGGGGTTGTGGGGGAAGGACTTCAATGGGCACAAGGAGGGCTGAAACTGTAATCCCTGTGCCAGGGCTAAATGAGAATATTTCTGTTATTTTCTGGTTTGGTGGCTGAAAACACAGAAAATTCCTCTGTCGTTGACATTTCCTGCTAATGAATTCATGTTTCTCCTGTGGAAGGTGGTAGGTGTTATGTGTGCAAGTAGCATTTGATGAGTATGAACACTCAGACAAGGCTTGAACCCAACCTCAGAGGAGGGAGTTTGGAAAGCTGAAGCACAACACGAGTTCTTACACAGCTCTGGCTAGAAACACCTCTTCTGCTTTCATTCTGTTCACTGGTGGGAGCTGGAAGTGCCAAAATGCCCAAGAAAAAGTTGTTTTTATGACCCCTTCAACCTGGCCAGATGTACTGAGCGGGAGGAACTTGCTAGCAAATCTGTTTACATCTGATTTCCAACCTGCTTTTGCAAATTCAGGTGGTGAAAGCACCATTGAAAGAGCAGCCTGGCAACTTCGAGTCCTCAACTCTCACCAAGAGACAGAGGGGAAAGCCTGAAATGTCTGAGTGGCACTAGCAGAGACTGAAACACAGCATTCCCTTCTGCTGGCACAGTGCAGACCAGGAGATCCCCATTCACCCCTGGACAGGGGAGAAGAGGAGACACCCATCAAAGCAGAGTCTATTTGCCCTCACTTTTGCACGTTGGATGGGACTGCAGAAGACTTTAGGGCTGCTCCAACCTTCCCCTACTGCAGGGATACCAAAGGGCCCCCGAGCAGCGCTCTCCACACCTCTCTTTCTGGTTTGCAGTGTAAATGCCTTTGTCTGCACTCATCATCCAAACTCCCCATGAATGGAGAGAATTAGGCACCCAAGAGGGTGATTCATCTGGTCCTTATGGAGCTGTCTAAAATAGGTCAGTGAATCATGCTCTAAAAATGCCTTTTTCTCCTACAGACTAGCAAGGGAGTTACAAGGATGAGCTCAGATGTTGAGGCTGTGGACATCTAAGCATGCTTTTCTCATCCTACTTCTCTATTTGGTTTTTTGGTTGCTTGTTAGTTTTTTGGGGGGCTGGCCCAGGGAAGGGTTTTCAGAGGCTTGTTGGGAAGGAATAGCTTTGCTACAGAGAAAGCTCCCATGTTTAATGTAAGGTCCTGGTATCCCCTGTCAGCTGGGTACCTCCAGCCAGCCTCAGGGACAGTGACAACTTCCTATGAGGCCACTGTGCCTCAGTGGTGCGTCTTAGAACTTTCTTCAGCAGCACACCAAAGTCTCTCCTAGGGATGGTGCCTTGGATTTGTAGAGAGCGAGTAACAGCACCCAGAAAACGTGTGGTTGGTACAATTCTCTCCAAATGCTGTTGGCTGGAGCAGCATGGCCTCAGGGAAGGGGGTGAACCATTGAATACTCTGCCTCCAGACAGACACACACAGGGGGTGACAGCTTTAGTTCTGACCAAGCCTGACCTCCACCAAGCTGGTGAAAGGCTCATTCCTTGGTCAGCAGTTTTCTTCCAGCCAGTCCAACAACTCTTCCCATGCCAAGGAGACTCCGAATCCAGGCAGCTGCTCCTCAGCTTCCTTCCAGACTCGGATCATGGTCCCCATTTATCTCAGCATGAGAATGCGCTGTGCAGATCTCTCCCAGCTTGACCAGCTCCCTCTAATGAGTTGCTCAGGAAGGGTGGAGATGTGTCAGCCCTTTCCACAAATAAGAATGGCTGAAGGCACTGTAAACAAACAAGAATTATCTGCTTCCAGCCCCCTTGCTCCAGCCTTTCTGGAAAGCAGTGGCTTTGGTTCTTCTGATGGTGCCACCTCACAGCTGAGGCTCTGCAGCCTCAGGGATGTGATTATCAGCTTGGAGATAGCACCTACAGGCTGGCACCTACCTGGCCCTGGATTTCATCTTCCTACTTTTCCAAAGCCAGCCAGGGATCACTTCATATCTTGAAGTCCAGATTAAAACTAAGCAACCAAAACTTTCCAGAAAGGGTCCAATTGGATAAAATTGTTGGGTGAGAAGTCACGGAGTTCAGCTCAGTCACTTTTATTCCACTCAAAGCATGTGGTGACAGCTGAGAATCTGCCCTGGACCACTGAATATTTTAAAGATAGCTCCCAGGAGGAGATCTCAGCCCTCTGGGAAGACAGCAGAACCCGAAATCTTTTTTAGAGGGGAGAAGCCAGGAGGAAATCCTGCCAGATGCGATTCCTGACATCGCTATGCAGACTCAGGATGCTCCAATGTTTTGGATAATCACAGGAATTTGGAGCTGAGCACAGATTTGGTGCCAAATGTGTTGTGCAGGACAGGGGAACAGAATCCAGGGCTTTCCCTGAGGATCATTTCTCCCAGAGCAGAGTCCTGGTACACAGCAGATCCTTGATGAGACTCGGGAAAGTGTGAACTTGACATCATTTCCATTCTTCATTTTCACAGAATACACAGTATTGTTTAACAGTGAGGAAAAATCTCCTAGAAAGAGAAAAAGGTTTCTATGTGACTATGAATCCAGTGTCATCTATAAAATAACACCCTTGTCAGTCGGGAGCTGTGTTATAGACACAAACCTGATGTCAAATCCAAGCGTGAGAAGAAGGCTGCTGAATGACAGATTGTGTGGAAGACATCCAGAACTGGGTTTTAAAATACAGTTGGCCAGACATTGGATTCAGCAGCATTTAGAGATGAACTCACCATTTAAGTTTCAGGTTTCAGTTAGAAGGAAAAGAATGTGCTCTGTTACCCAGATGGAGTTTTTCTTTGAAAAGATGGCATTAACTTTTAAATGTTGCCACCCGCCAGTGATACATCCACACACCTACACAGGTGGAGCAGACAAAGCAGCTCTCAGCAAGCCACTTCAAGGGGACATGGAATTCCTTCATACAAAAAAAAAAGACCAAACCCAAACCACCAAATCCCAGGGAACCTCAAGAAGCTGTCCGGGAACATAACCTGCACCAAAGTTCCGTGATAATGCCACGTTTCCTAAGGCAGAGGAGGAAAGGGGAGGAATAAACCCAGTGCAATCCTCAAATTAGAGCTTCCTACCAGAAAAAAAAAAAACAAAACAACCAAACCAGACACATGAAATCCTTACTGTGAGGGGCAGCTGGGTAAAACATTGAGAATTCAAAAAGGCAGATGGTGCCTGCAGCTGCAGGGAGGTACAGCCAGGGGAGAGGAGAGCAAAGTGTTGCTTACAATCAATACAGCAAGGGAGCAAGACTCCAGCCTGCAGCACACGTGGCCAAGCAGCAGCTTCACTATTAATAAGAGCTGTGTTAAGCTTGCCAGGAAGCAGCAATGTGTGTTGCCCTCTAGATGACAGCACCACCACCTTACAGTCTATTCTCTAAAGAGATGCTGCTTTTTCTCATGCTGGCTTTTCTTATTCCCCTCTTTCTGGCACTGATGCTTTGCCCTGCCTGCTTTGGAAATTAAGATTTAATATGAATTCATAAGGTGGGTTTGTTGTGCTGGTTTAGTGCTAATTCATTGCTCAGGGTCTAGTTGAGAGTAAACCTGGAAAAAAATCAGCTGGCATTTTAGTATTATGCACTAAGCACCACTATTTGTTTGCAAATAGAGGTGTTTCCTTAGATTTAAAATGACAGCTCATTCCTCTATGTTAAACACCAATTGAGATTATTAAAACCAGCTATTGAGGCTTTAGCATCTCTCCAGTAAAATGTTCATCAATCCCAGCTTGTTAGGACTGGAAAGAGCAGATATATTTTTAATAATCAATTGGCTTTTAAAATATCAGTTAAATAGAAATTAAATTTAAATGTCACAAATAAATTAACTTTGCTTTTAAAGTGTTAATTGAATAAGAACATTCAAGGCTTTGAAATATTCTTCATTCAATTCTCCTTTGAATAAAGGAAATGTGAAATGCTCACTCTTTTTCACAGCCAATGAAACTGCCACACTCCAGAAATTCAGGCCTATTAACTAAATACCTAATCAAAGTCTTGACACTGCAATTTGCCAGTCACTCTTGGTTGGTGGCTTCAAACTCTGAGCATCTTGTGCAGGCACCATGCAGCTGGTGGGTTACACACTGGTGGGCATGTGACTGCACCATTGCTTCAGCCCAAGACCTGGAAAATCAGGACTGAAATCTTTACCAGCTGTAAATCATTTATTTTCCTTAGGTCATTGCTGACCCACTGCTGATAGGATGTGACAATTGAACAAGAATATCATGGAAAAGAGAGTGCGGAGGAGGCAGGCATTCTCATGGGATCAGCACAGATCCAGAGGGGAATCCTTTCCACTCAGCACTAATTCCTACCCCTGTTTGCAGTGAAGGGGGACAGAAACTGGAGGGTGGGAGGGCACTTGTCCTCTTCATGGTGGAGCCAGGTTTTCCAAGCCAGTTTTCATCCATTTCACTGGAAAAGGACCTCAGTTTTCTTCTGGCGGGAGGTTTCCACACTTGCAGTGGGGAAAGAAAAGGTGTTAAAAGTCTCCATTTTACTTCAGGAGTTTTCCACAGAGAATTTGTTGCCAGTTGTGTTGTCCATGGGCTTTCCAAAGCACATCAAGCTCTTAACCCCTGTTTGGGTCTAAGTGAGGAATTAGGAAGCAGAGTGCACTCATTTTTTCAATACCCTTCATTTGGCAAGCAAGCAGTTAACAAAGCATAAAATACTGAAAAAAAGAGAGGGTAATGCCCTGCTTGCAAAACACTGCCATATGCCAGGTGTCCTCTGGCTGATAAGGCTGCAGATACATTCTGGTAAAGCTGCCCTGTTTTTCTCAGGTGAAACCCGTAAGGTTGTTTTAAATGAGAAAATTTTTGCGTTTTATATATATATTTCTTTTTTTTTTTTCCATTTAACAGCGTGCAGGTCCTGCTCAGTTGCTAAGCAACATCCCCACCGGGCCCTGGGTTTCCTTCCTCCTACAAATGAGAAACAACAACAACAAAAATCCCTCAGTGTTCACCCAGATGAGGTAAAATCCTATGATGTAGTGATCATAAGCACATCCTTCCCTGGCAAGGCTTGGTCCTGCTGAGAAAGGAACAAGATACGTAACTCCCATCACAATTTGCTTCCAGCAACAAAAGGAGAAGATACCTCTGATGGGGAAAGCACTCTAAGAGGTACCTGGAAATAGTACAAGCATCTTCACCAGGAGTAGAAATCAACGTGGACACCCACGTGCAACTGTCCAGTGAGAACCAGACCAGTGTAATTAGTGTGTAACATCATAGTAAGCTTGGTTTGGCTTGAAAAGACTTTTATAGCACACTGCAAGGCACCAGGGAGGGTTTCTGGTTTCTTGAATGCTGCTTTTTTGTACCTTGGCATTGAAGGAGGGGATGTGTGTTACCCTCACTGCTCTGTTTCTTGGAGATGTGTTTGGTTTTGCAGAATCCCTGCACAGTATTTCAGCTGTTTATTGCTTGTACAAACTTCACACAGTTCCAACAGAGTTTGCTTGCTTTGAATTATTTTTTTTTTTCAGTAAAAATTATAGCCGTGAGCAAAAACCTTCAAGTCTTATCATCTAATATTTCTAATGACAAAGAGAGCAGAGTTGCAGCAGCTCAGGAACATCTTCCTATGCCTTTAGCTGTCAGAGTTATTTCTGAAGGGGCTCTTTGTTTTGAGGAGCCTCCTTTCCACTGCAGTCATCTCCAGTGCTGGAGATCTGCAGCTCCCATTGTCTTTAAGCAAAGGAGCAATTTTGAACCCCTCTCCAGCTCCAGAGCAGACCTCTCCAGGCAACCTTCAGACACCCAAAATTGAAGAGTGGAGGGCCCAGATGTCTTTACTGCTTTGCATCTAACTGTGCAAATGTTAGGAGAGGAAAACACTTGTAGAAATACCAGATATATTTGCATGGCTTTGGAAAGCTTCCTGGCTAATTAGCAGGACTTAAGGCCAATTAAGCTGAAGATGAATGATATCTTTTCTTTTTATGTGATGGAACATCCCATCTGGCACTGCCACCTTGCCTTGCTTTAGACCTTTGGCCATTTTTCCCCCAAAACAGCAGCTCTGTGAAGCAGGGAACATCTCAAGGACCTTGCAGGGAGTTGAGGGTGGCACATCCCAATGTGGTGGGGGAAGGCAATTTGTACCCCATCCTCACACCAGCACAAGGTGAGAGGGAGGGAGAAGGGAAGAACAACTTTTAACTCAGGGGTTTCAAACTTAAACAATTTGCACACCCCATCACAGCCTTGGCATGGTGTCTGCTGGGTGGCAAACACATCCCTGCTGCAAAGAAACAGCCCTGGAAAAAAAAAAAAAAAAGAGTGAAGGTGGAAAGCTGGCAATGAGGATTTTTTTGTCCTATGCTGCAGAAGATGAAATCTTTGAGGAGTGCCTTTGATGGAGCTGTTTCTTCAGGGGTGCCAGACTCAGCTGGGAACATTGACTGGTGGCAGGCAGCAGTGCTGGGGCTGCAGACCCTCAGGGGGATTGCAGGTGGGTGGGTGGCTCTGGGCTCTGCCAGAGAAGCCATCTGCATCCCACTGGTGGGAATGCTCTTCCCAAACTGCCCACAGGGATGTGGGAGTGGCTCCTGTGCTGCAGGAAGTCTGAAGGCACACGCTGGTGTCCAGCCTGCTGGAGACAGAGCCTGCACTGTACCAAGCTTAGTTGATATTAAACTTTATTTTTCCCCAAACTGGGCAATTTAATACCCTGATTCATTACTACAAATATTATTTTTATTAAGATAATAATGTATTATTACTCATACCACAGCCAGTCGAGCGAGGTGCTGGGCTGAGCTGTTCTTCTTTCACACACATGAATGATTTCTTTGTTTTTTATAACACACTGGTAGGGTTAGGCTAATAGACAGAAAACACATCCAGATTGTCTAAAAGCTGCAGATACCATGAGGTTATTAATGCTCATCATTTCTTTTAATGATTTTAATCAATTTTACTCAGTGGCATTTTCAATAAGTGGTGCTGCTTGCCCACCCCCCGTTCCTCCCCATCATTTGGGATTGGTGCCAGTGACTCCATTACTTCCAGGTCCCTCTCAGCCAGCCTGCCTCAGGAGTGAGGATGCTATTGAGATAAGGACAGGGAGCTGCATCTGTATGGCAGGAAGCTGTTAGCAGCTCATCATTTAATAACAGACATGGTCTGCAGACACCCAGCCAAGGCTGGCAGGTTCCCTCCATCCCAGGGATGCAAGGAAGGCAAACTTAATCACCTTTAAGGTTCTTGTAAAACAAGCTTTTATAGAATGTTAGAAAAATAGATGATTCCATAAAGTGTAAGCACAATAAGAAAATCAGTGTGGGGTTTGTTTGTTTTTTTTTCTTTTTTCCTAAGCAAACATTTTCCTGCCTGTCTTGCAGCTGAGATATTGCAGTTTTATGTTCTTGCATGTGGTCAGAGAGTGGTGCTGAACAGGAACAGATGGGCAATATATGCAAATGGCTCCAATGAAATGGAGACTAACGAGTTTGTGCTGACCCAGGAATCCTCCCACAGGAAGGTGCAGGAGTGGCAGGGCACCTGTGCTGCTGCCTGCAGCCTCCGTGGAACTCCATGGGACCCAGTGAGTTCCTGGACCAGTCAATGAGCTGCTCCAGATGCAGCAAGGACCCTCTCAGATGAAAACCCAACTGAGATGTTTGTATTTCTGGGGCCTGTGGATGCTCGGTCACCACTCCCAGCATGTGCCAACCACAGACTTGTAACACCGAGTGTGCTCAGAGGCAGCAGGATTTAACAAGAATTAAGAAAAGTCCCAGCTTGACAAGTTGAGGATTGGCATCACCTTTGGAAGTGCCTGGTGTGCTGCTCCCAGTGCCCAGCTGGGACATCATGCCCTTGTCCTGCATCTCTGTTGGCAAGCAGTTCCCACCATCCTGCCCCAGCTGTTTGCACAACATGACACCTGGTTTAAGGAAATGATCCCAGCTCTGAAGCTCATTCCCAAGCAGCTTGTTCCCCATAGCAGTCAGGTGGCAATGGCCCTGCTAAATTCCACCTAACACCCTGAGCCAGCTTCTGCTGAATGCAACAGCAACTCAGCCCTGAATTACAAAGGGAATTTGAGTGCATCCTTTGCTGGCCAAGAGCTGATGACCTAAAGGAAACCATAAAGTCTTGTCAGGTGGTGAATCTCCATCTAAATCAGTTGGACCACATCAGTTTGCATCAACTGAGGATCTGATCTCCACATCTGTGACACTGATGCCAGCACTGAACTGTATGAAGCAGAGAACATCTTTACCCAAAGGAAACATTGTGTTTTGAAAAGCTGTCCGTTGATTTAGCCATAAAACAGAATGAATGTTTAAACTGCATATGAGTTGGGGCTTTTTATTCCTTATCTATGTTGTGATATGGCTGGCAAACTTGTTTGAGACAAAATGTTATAAAAATGCACTTTAAAGGCCTAATAAAACTGGAGTTAACATTGTGCACATCTTGAAACCTTGGGAATTGACTTGAAGGGAAAGGAAACCTGCTCCAGCTCTGGAAAAAACTGCTGGCACAAAGCTGCCCTACAAATTATCTGCAAGGCTACCTTGAGAGCACAAAGAATCCTCACAGCCATGCTGCCAAGAGGAGCAGGTCCTGTCAAACCTCATGGCCACCAAAAGAGAAGCTGCCCATGTCCCATCATCATCAAAACCACTCCTCCCAGCATGGAGCTGCCTCCAGCACAACTTTCTGCTGGGTAAGTGTGGGAATAGATGCTGGGCTGAAAGATGGGGAAGAGAAGGAGATAGAAAGCAGATAAAAGCAAAAATCTCTAAGTGCCTTTGTTATATGGGAATGGGAGTGGAAAGAGCTTCCTGGACCTTAAAGGCAGCTCCCTGGGGCTGTGTCCAACCATCCCCTTCACATCCCATATTAACCCCCATTAGCAGTCTGATTTTTTTGGTCTTCCCTATCCTCACCACCCAATGGCTGGTCTAGAAATTCCCTTCCATGGAGAATGGAAACATCCTTTTAGCCTCTAAGTAGTTTACACTTACTTGTCCTCATGCCCAAATTGTCCATTAGCTTAAATAGCACTACCCTCTCCCTAATTTTTACCTCTCTGATGGATTCATAGCCAACACTCATCTCTGTGCCCAGGCTGTATTTGAGTGTGTCCTTTTTTAGGTCTGATACTACAGCAAATACTTCATGTTCCACTCCTGTTTTTATCTCTATAATTGCTCTGCAGGTTTGAAATGCACACACTCATCCTTCCAACTCTGGATGAATATCCATCCTTATCTGATCTTTTCTCTCATGACACAGAGAATTTGGCAACCCTTCCATGGCGAGCTGTGTGACTTTGCAGGTACTTGTAGGACAGGACATTGGGCATCTGGGGCTTCTGCTCCCAATTTCCCATAAACTTTGGGTCAGCATTGTGGACTAAGTCATTAATTTTTGACCTTTCAAGCAGTTTCTGGTTTCAACCAGCATTTAGGGTGCTGGTGTCCTAATACCAGCTTCAAACATCAATCATGAGAAATAAAAGGTGACTAAATCTGAACATTTGGAGCTGAAGTTGTGCTACTGTCATGGGCCCGTTGGACCTGACAGAGGCTGCAGAGAGAGAGCATCAACAGCTGCTGGGGGAGGAGGGCTTGGATAGATTCAGCACTGAATTCTACTTTTTTAATATGTGTTTTTAATAACTTTCTCCAGAGCCCTGAGATCCCCCCACCTATTCCATGGGACTCAGTGTCTCCCTGGACAGCAAACAGAGCCTTGGCTTAAGCACAAGCACAAAGGCCAAGAATGACTGAAAATACCTCTGGCAACCAAAGGACCATTCCCAAGTGCCTGCTTGTGGTGAGTAGATAAAGTTTCTCACAATAGAACAACAATTCAAGTATCAAATTACACAGAGAAAAAGAACCATCCCTTCCCAAACCTGAGCCTTCAAATGAAAACAGAGTGAAAATTTAAAATAGTCTTTGCAAAATATCCAAACCAGAGCCACTGGGAATGCTGCTCATTGTCTGCTCTGACCTTGGGCAGCCTTCCATTCCTCAGTTTCCCCACCAGTAGAACAGAAATGGTCCTTCTGTCCTCTCTGGAGCCTTCTAAGACATGAAGTAGAAAAGCACTCCTTAAGTGCACTTATGATGACAATGGATTATTATTCCCCCTGGAAGTTGTTCCTCAGCCTAATACATCTCACTGTTAAAAAGCTATCCTTGATATTCAGTATTATTCCTTTCCTTCCCCAAGTCCATCCCATTAGTCACAGTAATTCCCTGTCTCTGGTTTCCTTTCCCAAGGGGAAAGCAGAGCATTGCATTTTTAAGAAGTGACATTTTGTGGCTTGTTTTTATACCCAATAAAACTTTTCCTGAGCAAAACTGCTGAGCACCTCCAGTGGCTTTGGAAATAATAGTGAAACGCATTCTGCCAGAGCCATTCTGGACACAAAAGTAATTAACTGGAGGGATTAGAAAAGAACACAATGAACAAAATTCATTTGCTTCTTCCTTCATTTTGTTTGAATACAAAAATGATCCACCTCCAAGGTCCTCTAGCATTATTACACATCCTCCTCCATCTGCTAAAAAGATGCAAGGACTTTGGATGAATTGTATTGCTATATTTTTAATAAAGATAAAATTAGGAGTAAATGTTAACGGATTAATTAAATAAACCCCCAGCTGCTTGCAAAGATACTTTGCAATCCCATCCCTGTGGCTGCATTTCAGATGCTCACTCTGTAAAACTCACTTGAGATCAGCAAACCAAACAGACTCTAATTTTCCTCTGGGCTGACTCAGTGAACCAGGGAACACCTCAGCGTGGCTGTGCTGAGGGCAGAGCTGTGCAGCTGGGGAGGCTGCAGGAGATTTGCTGAAAATGCTCATGATGGAAATCTTGTTTGGAGAAGCAAACACCTGCAGTGAGATTCTGATCTAATCCTGGTCAATATTTCAATTCCTAAGTCCCATGGGCAAATCAGTGGAGGGCAGTGATCCTTTCAGACCTTCCAGTCAACCTCTATCCAGAGGAATCAAAAGCCTTCCTGTTCTCTCTTTTTCAATGTGTCAGGGAACATCTGTGTTACAATTTTTATTTTGGGTTATTCCAGTAGCACTGAAACTCCTGCCTAGGGTTGGTACCTACAGCACCTGGGGCATGGCTGAGCCTCTGTACTTCCAGGTGCTCCAAACCCACATCCCCTGCCTGGATTGTCTTCCAGCTCAATCATTAGGACAGGCAGCAGACCTGCACTTCACTGCTCTCAAGAAAACCCAGGATGAATTCCTTGCAGAGGAGGAGGTTTGGCAGGGTACCCCACAGCACCAGGGGCTCAGCTCTGTTGTTCTTCTTATGCCTCCCACACACCTCATCCAACTGCTGCCATTTGATGGGTTTGCAACAGAAGGAAAAGTCTGCAATCCAGATGTTAATTGTGTCTGGGCTAAGTACAACACGGCAGTTCATTAGTGGTGTTTCTCTACATGAGGTTGGACAGTGGCAGCCTGTGATTAATTTACCTGACTAATGTGCCTGGAAATCCTTTCATTATTGTGAAGAGCTTTGTATAAGCAACTGGGTTTGGAAAAACACAGAGACTTGTGTGGGACATTCCTGCACCCACCAAACAATGCAGAGTCGGAAGGAAGATGGGGAGGAGAAGCTAGGAGGGACATTAAGGAAGGATTGGTTCTCCTATATGAAAGCAAACACAATGGAAATGGAAATAGAGGGGGAGGTTGAGAAGTCAGCTGCTAAATGGTCTGCAAGGAAATGTTGTTAAATATTTAAATTTCATAATCAAGCACATTTTTGTTTATTAAGGAAAAAAAATAGAGAAAGAAAGAAATGCCCAGGAGAACTTTGTGGTTGAGTCATTAAACAGGGTAATGACATTTCCACCTCCCTCCTCCCTTCTACAAATAATTAGAAGTGAATTACATACGATGGAGGAATTTCAATTGCTCACATGGAGTCATGTAGGTACGTGATGGACTGATCTTCTTCCTACAGCTCCAGCCAGGCACCATCTCATCCCCCCTGCAGCAGCAGCTCAAACCCAGAGCACCAAGCCCAGACCTTGTAAAATGATGGAGCTTCAGGAGGCCAAGAAGAAGCTGCTTCTCCCTGCTCAGATTTGTAAGACCTCACTTTAAGGTGCATGTTCAGAGTCACCCCATAAAACCTGGTAGCTCGTTTCAATTTATTTATTGAAGAGGTGAACTAGAAGAAGTCACTCTAGACCAAAGTGTGTCCATTCCAGGCTAGGTCAGGGTTTAATGTAAGTAGTTTTATTTTGGGAGATTGAATATATCTACCCCTGAGCACAAGCAGGTGGCTTCAGACATCTTCCCATCCCATGGCAGCAAGTGCCCTGTGTCCTCATTGTCTGCCACAAACACAGAACAAGCCAGGTCTATTTTAATAGCCAGGAAGAGCTTTTCACCTCCATCAGTGTTTCTAAGGAGCCACCAAAGCCCAGATGGCTGGCACAATCTGGGTGCAGGGAGCTGTCAGAGGAAGCACCTTCCAGGAGGGATTTTCTGCTCTTTCATCTCAGCTGAGAATTAAGTTACAAATACATATAAAAATGAGTAATGAACAAGGCTGAAACATTTTGTTTCAATATTTTCAATTAAAACCAAACGCCTGGGGCTGACCTGAAATTTGTTTTCTCTTTTTATTTTCTTGTCATTTCCCAGTGGAGATTTCAGCAGAGCTGATAGGATCAGCTAGGCCAGCATGCTCAGGGATTTTATTTTTCTATTTTATTTTTTTTTTCCACACTGCTTGAGTGTTAATTTGAAATGTTTATTCTGAGGCGCTCTAAAAGGTTCCTAATTTTCAGTATTCAGAAGTTTCCACAAACACCACAGCACTTTCAGGGCTCTCAAAGCAGACACTCAGCCTTGAAGAACTCACATGAAACACATCTCCACCCCCCCCTGGCCATCACCCACAACAGCTGTTAAAAAGAGTTGTGCCTTCCCTGAACTCCTACAAAGCCCTGACGGAAGCAAACACTAAAAAGAAATTGCTCATAAACAGTGAATTCCTCAATCCAGACTCTATTCAAATCAGCATTTAAATACAAATTTCCAAACCTATCTCCTGCCAAAAAAAAAAAAAAAGGCATTTCAACAGTCCTGCAATAATGCCTTTGTCACTCACTTTAATGAGCCTGAAAAGGAAATAAAACTCTCAGAAAACATTCAAATTTCTCTTCCATGATGATATAAATGAAGATCTCAAGCAAAGGAGGGAGAAAAAATGAAAAAGGAATTTCTACTTTGAAACTTTTAACACTTAGGGATGGATCAGTTAAAGGGCTTGAGCTGGGACAATGAACTTTCATGTCTCCATCCTACCTGTGTGCTGCCAGCCCCAAGAAGTGCCTGAGATCTGAAGCACTTTTCGACATGGAAATATTACAAGCATGGATTGATGGTGAGAAGTTTGGCTCTGGCCTCTCTGCTGGCCTCCAGCTGCCCTTTTGGGTGCTCCCCATGCAAGGTGACACTGCAAAGCCACCAGAAGCAATCCTTCTGCCCAGGTCTTTCCTGCCCACCCAGGGACAAGCTCCCCATGGCACATTGTTCTGCTCTGGTGAACACCAAACCAGCTCCAGGGGCTCAAGGCCAAATCTTTGAGGTCTGTTCCTACTGTTGTCCCTCTCCATCTGCCTCTTCTGCTGCAGACAGCTGCTTGGGCTGAGCTGACTTGCAACAGCTCCCAGCTTTGCATCCCAAGCTCCCACTGAACTCCAGGACTTCATAGCTGCTTTTGAAAATCCTGTTCTCTGCCCTTTTTGTAAGAAAGCTCTTCTGAAAGCAGACTTGTGCCATGAGACATGCAGTGAGAGACTGGCTAGTGTTCAGGAAGGTCTCAGATGCCTTTAGACATCCCTGGGATTGCTGAGATTAGGACAGCCAAGGCCTGGAGACCCCATACCACTGGCCCAGGCTGTGCAGAGCCACCTCTCCATTCCCCAGTTTCTTCACATTCCCTATGGAAATTGTTTGTTGGGATCTCAGTGAGCAAAACTGCAAAGAGCATCCTGCTGCCCTGCAGGGAGAAGAGCTGGCTGGGCTGTGCATGCATCTCCCTTCATCCCTGGTGCTGAAGGAAATGCTCCCTTTCTCTCTGCCTACATTTCAGGATGGTTTCATGCATTAACGTGATCATCTGTGCATGATCCAGAAAATGCAATCTACAGAAAAATCCTAGTTTTATTGAATAACATTTCCCAAGCTGCACTGCTAACATTATTTTGTAGTGAGTGACAGATGAGTAGCACGAGGGGAATACTTGGTTCCTCCTCCCCCCAACCCAGAAAAAACCCAGAGTGTTTTGCAGGGATCTGGCGGTGCGTGAATGAATTTATTCCAACCTTTCGAGCACATCTTCCGTGGGCAATATTTTATTTTCCACATGGAAGCAACATTTCTCTTGGGAGATGAGCTGGCCACCAGCATAACCAAACTATCCTGCTGAGGAGAGGAGAGGAGAGGAGAGGAGAGGAGAGGAGAGGAGAGGAGAGGAGAGGAGAGGACAGGACAGGACAGGACAGGACAGGACAGGACAGGACAGGACTGCCTGGAGGGGTTGGACACTGTCAATAAAGTAATCAATACAGGAGTGACTCCACCCCTTGATGGACAAACACTGGGACACAGAAGATGTTTCACATATGCAGTGATGGATGAGGAACCAGTGTTAACACTTGAAAACAGAGGAGGACTTCTTGAAGAGGGGGGTTGTCAGAAAACATCCAGGTATATTTTTGTTCAGCTGGAATTTTTGTTGGTGAGGGTTCACCTCTGTTGGGTGTCTCAGGGTGGAGTCACTCACTTAGCTCAAGCAGGACAAGTGAGTGTGAATGCGGCTGATACAACATTTTTGATGTACTCTGGGACATAAAGAATTTCCTGTCCATCAGGAAGGCCTCCCGTCAGTGTTTCCAACATAATTCTTCTAAATCTGCCCATTTTTCTCCAACCAGGCTGGAGCTGGCCCTGTGCATCCCCCAGGAAGAAGCCATCCCATCTGCTGGAGCTGGTGGGCTCCCAGCCAGGGGAGGGACTGGGATTTCAGCACTCATCAGACTAACAACAATGCCTCCTTTGTTAGCATTTTCTTAGGGAAAAGCTGCTAAAAGGACTCTAATATTGCATGTCATAGGGGAAAGTTTAGAAACACAGTATAATTAGAGAAAAAGCTTTCTGGCTTTCCTTCCACTGGGGATTTGCCACAGTTACTTTCTTCCGAACCACAGAAATTTCCTTCCTGGAACTGAGTGAATGGTAGAAACAATTTTCCACAACGAGGCACACGCTTGACACCCCAGGGCTCATAAACAACAATTCTGATACCATAAACCTATTTCCAGGCTTTGCAGACTCCTTCCTCCAGCCAGCAGAGCCCTGATTTTCCACGCTGTTGTTGAGATCTTCAGTAAGCTCCTTAGGGCATTTTTTGTATGTTAAAGACCCTTTCCATGAAAATGCTGGAATATGAAAAGTAGAAATGGGGAAACTCTGCAAAATAATCACATATCTGCCTGGAAAGGGGTCCTTGGGGCTAGTTGGACCTGGTCTCAGCCCTGTATTGAGCCCATTCCCTTGCTGCATGGAGCTGAGGGATGTCTTGGTGATGCCCTTGGAGAAGCAGAGCCTGTTGTGGTGTCTTCATATTACTAGGATGAAACATTGTCATGGAGGAGAGCACAAAGCACATGAAAGGTTCCTGAGAGGAAGCCCAGGCTGGTGTGGCACCTGAGGGAAGGGTGAAACAGAGGTGATGGGGAGGAACTTGTAAAAGCTGTCCCTGGATAGGAGGTCTGGCTCTTCATTTCCCCAGGTGTGGGGAGGAATGGGGACCCCCAGGTGGCTCTGGTTTGGATCTAAGTGAGGCCCCTTCCCTCCTTCAGCAATAAGGAAAGGTTTGGTGGAGGCCTTCAAGTAAGGGATGCTGATGGTATGTGCACAGGTCAAGAGGTGAGGGCTTTCTGCTTATCTCAGCTCCCAAACCTACACCAAGAAGTACTCTGGGTCTGGGATGCTCCAAACTTGCCCTCTAGGAAGAGAATTTAGGTGGTTTTATGGCAGCAGGCTTCCCACCCCCAATGGGTCAGTGCAAACCCCTTATTTCTAGCCACCCAAAATATTCCAGCAGGACTTTCTTGAGGGAAGGCAGAGTTTGGCCATTCCTAGACCTGTCTCTGGTGCTTCTCAGTGCAGCTGGGTTGGAGCAGGCACTGAGGATGCCCAGAGGTGTGGTAGGGGAGGAGATCACCCACCCATGGTTCAGTTTTCAGCTATGGTGTCCCAGCAAATCTGAGAAACTCCCAAGTTTCCACAAATCCAGGCAAATCCTGCCTGTGGTGCTGTCCTGCTCAAACCCTGCTGAGCACAGAGCATCTATCCAGGGGCTGGGATCACAAACCACTCCTCTGTTCAGATTTGCCTCCAGTTTTCTGTGCTGTTACTGTCCAAATGAATATTTTTTGTAACCCTTGGGAGATGGGGGTGGGCTGCTGGGAGGAAGGTGGCCAAACAGGGATGAGTAGGAGCTCATCTTGCTTGCAGTGTGTAAACATGTTAGATGTCTCTCCAGGGCATGTTTCTGTCTCAGTGCTTTTACAAACAGACGCTGCTTGCCTTGCTCTGAGCCTGTTTTCCTGACTTACCAGCTTCACAAATGCAAGAAGCTTAAATTTTTAAGCATTTGCAACCAGTTTTCTTCCCATCTGCCAGCTAACATGGAGCCAGATGTAGCTGGGCTCAGAGAGATGGGAGTGTGTTTTCTGGTTCAGTATTTGAAAAATGGTTTTGTTCAGGCCAGTGATGGCCCTTTGAACAGAGTAAATGTGTGATGGTGGCTACTGCTGTGAAAGCACATGCTGTGTTGTGAAAAACAGTTTTATTAAAAGTGTGCAAACTATTAATGCATGACCTGCCTGCTGGAGGTGTAGCTTGGTAATGGTTAAAAAGATCAATGGCAGGAGAAAGAAAACAAGAGTCTGCAGAGACCTGAGCTGCCTGGCACTAGCTACCAATCTGCCATCCCAGGTGTTAAGGACCAGCACCACTTCCCTGCACACCAGGATTTTGGTGAGCTGGCTCCAGCACCTCCTCATTCATCACCTCCTGCAGACACCTATCTGCAGAGGACCTGGTGCTGGCCACTGCTCTGGATGGCACCCTATGGTGCACCTCCAAACCAGGTTCCATTTTCAGGCTCTTACCTTGCCAGTGCTTTGCTGAGCCCCAAAATTCCCCCTGGTGCTCTTTAGGGACTGTTCTGGGGTGGTTTGTGGCAGCAGAGGAGTTCAGGATTCCTGCTAATGGACTTGTTGCATCTCTAATGCCTTTCCCAGCCTTTTGTGTAACCCCATCCATCTTGAGGGCCAAACCTCTCCCACTCTGAGAGCTGCTTATGACCACCCTTGTTCCAAACCAGCAGAACAAGGTGCAGTCCTGGTCCTCTTTCCCTTACCAACTGACTTAGGAAAGCTCTTCTGACTATTGCACAAAGGACTCCTCTCTGGCTGCAGATGATACGATGTCTCTTCCTTCACATGTGGAAGTTCTCAGGAAGTATCCAGCTACTACAGCCTGAATTCTTCTTCTGTAGTAGGTTAGGCAGGCTGTCCTTATCTCATCTTTTGACCCTTTAAAGCTGGTCCAGATGCCTTTGTCCAGATGCTCCCTAGATTGTGAATGGTATCCTGTAAGTAAAGATTTTTTTTATTTTCCATTCCTGAAACACAATCTAGAAGCCAATGAGCAATCTGCTCCCTCCTTACTGAGCCACATTGCTGTTTTAAGAGTCTTTCCTCTTTACAACTTCAGAACCAATTTGCTGCAACTGGAGCTTAATGCTGCATTAAATGAGGTTTAAAGGTAGAGAAAATGCTAAATGAAGTCTAATCCTTTCTAGCATATATAAATATTTCTAAGTAGCTGAGTGTTTGTAGCAAATTGCTTCCCTGAAGACTCTCCAGGACCAGAAGCACACACACGTTTCTACTCTCACCATGAGAAGAGGGCACTATCAGGGAGGCTGGGAATACCATCACACTTCATGTAACTCATTGCTCCAGAGCCCACAGCTGGAGGGATGCTGGAGCCTGACCAGCTGGTGATGCTGATGCACACCACAAAGGGGTTGATAACCCAGGAGAAATCCATGGTGTAACATCAGAGCAGAGAGAAGCCTGGTGTAGCTTGCTCTGGTGTGCACCCAAGCTCCCTCCAAAGCCATTCTGCTGCAGAAACCAGAAGGGTTTGCAGTTAGCAGTGACACACGTGGGCAGAGAGCACACTCAGGCTGCTGGAGAGGAGGAAGCTGCTTCCCAAGGTGGAGGGAGAAGATCCACGTGTCCCCATGCCTCGGGAAGGAGCAGCTCCAGGGAGAAGGCTGTGGGGATGGAGACCCTGCTGAGGAGCAACGGGGCAGCAGAAGAGCAGATGATGCTGGCAGAAAGTGATGCAGGCTGAGCTGAGGCTGAACCTGAAGAATTGTTCTCAGGAGGGCTTTTTTCTGAGAAACAGCAGCAGTCAGAGTCATACACAGTGTGCAGCCCTACTCCAGGAACAGAGACATTGAGCTCCCTGCAGTTGGCTGTGGCTTCTTCTCCTCTGGGACCCTCTGACTCCTGCAGGCAAGGGGGGGGTAGGGGGTGGGGGTTTCATGCACAGGGGGCACACAGAGGTCTGTGCCAGGAGAGTCAAGATTCATCTGCTGGTGGGTTGCTTTCCAGGGAAGAAAAGTGTTGTGAAGACATGTGGAGGGGAGACTGCCTCTGCTGCTCACCGTGGTGAATGCTCTCTACAAATGGCTTTGCAAAAGGCTTCTTGAAGCAATTCCACATCAGCTACAGAGAATTTCACTTCAAAAATATCTGTTTGCACTGAAGTACCTGATAGTCTGGGTGTTGGTTTTGCTTGCAACTTCTGGGAACAGTTCTCAGCTTGTAGAAATGAGTGTTGGCTTCATGGGAGCCACGTGCAGCTTTTAATTGACTCCAGTGTGTAGAGAACCTTGGGAAAGAAAATCACTGCTCTAGACCAGTATGAACCAGTATGGACATGCTTCTCCTGTCCATCCTGGTGGGATGTCCTCATTGGTCCAACCTGCTCATGGAGGATGTGTGAGTACTGCAATCCTCTGCTCCAGGGGACTTCTCCATCAGCCCTGAGGGAAAGGTTGTGGCTGGACACATCAGCTTGGTGTCTGACTCCTTTCTCTGGCTGCCCACTGAGGAAGGACACAGGGATTGCTGTCCCAGATCACTGACTCTTGTTACAAAGCCTCATGGCTCTTTGGTCTGGAAAAAAAAATCCCACTTTGGAGGGAGGTGTGGCATGGTTCTAAGCTGCTCTAACCACCAGCCTTAGCAGCTATTAATCTGTCAGACTGGTACATGGGAGGTTTTATTCTTTCCGTTTTAGAACCTTTAGACTACAAAGGTATCTGGACCAATTTGATAACTGAGGCTTTTCTTGTCACAAGAACAAAGGATGAACAGCTATCTCTTTCAGCAGCCTAGAGAGGCTTCTAGCCAAGACTGGGAGATTAAGAGAAGCTACCTGGCAGGCAAGCTGGCTTTTAAAAAGGGAAAAGCTTTTAAGCTATGGAGACAAGGGAGAGCCCAAGTGAACACCCAGGAAGCAGTGAGCAGAGGTGTTTAAAATGCTTCCCTGGCTGCAGGAGTAATGGAAAGAATTAGCAAAACCCCTTTCTTTTTCTTTTTGGACTCTCTTAGCATACCAAGGAAATGTTATGCATTACAGGCATGTTCTAATTGCTCTTGATTGTCCCTGGCTTTCTTGCTGTCTCAGCTCTTCTAAGTGACCTCAAAGGCTGCTCTGGTTCCACCTTTAGTAGCACATAAATATTTTAGGCAGAAGCCAGCACAAAGACCAGGTGCAGGGATGGATATACCCTCAGAAGTGCCTGAGGGACTTTTCCATAAGCCTCATTTACTTTCAGCTGCCTTTGTGCTGCAAAGTCACTCAGATGCTCTTGGATCTCAGGGCCCATCTCAGTAGTGTCCTCCTGCACACAGGGTCAGAGGGAGGCAGCAGGGTTGGCTGGGGAAAGCTGGCCCTGGAGTGAAAAATTCAGGTTAGTCAGCATTGTTGGGAGGAAATACCCAGTGCTTCTGTGAGACATGAGCTCCTGAGCAGCCAGGAGTTTGCTCCTGCACCTGTTCCAGGCATGTGATGCTAAAGGAGATCCTGGCTTTGCAGCACCTGGAGAGCTGCCATCCAAGTGAGAAAGCTGCCCTTGCTCTGGACACCTCCTGCCCTCCTGGGTTTTCCTTGGTTTCATGTTTGAAATGAAATGATTCAAAATTGGTTTTTTGCTCAGCTTCATTGAGACAGAAGGGAGGAGATCTTCTAGGCAGCTAACTCTGGGGTTCACTCCTGGGTTCCAGCACATCCCCTGGGTAGCTGATCAGTGTTGTTTCAGAGGTTTATTTTGCATGAAAACATCATGGAAATGGGGTGGAGAGGTGGTGGTTCTGTTTTATCTCATAACAAGGGGTGGATTATTCCCCACAACGACCATCTTGTCCAGGAGATGTTTCAGCTCATGTCAAGATCAGAGCATTACTGATCATTAGCCCTGTGAAACAGGAGGAGTAGGGGAAACTTCAGCCAGATGGATGTCTTTATTTATGCTGAGTACTACTTTATACCAGCCTGCTGAAGCAAATCACCATGATTAAATGTCAGAAGCTGGTTCTTTGTAACCTTTGGTAGGAAAACTTTCCTGTCTAGAGGAGTATTTCAAGGATGAAATACTCTCCTGTGCAATGTGTGAGTTTAAACCCTCTTGAAATAAAATACCCACAGAATAGGCTTTTAATACAGGTTAGACAACATGTAGACAAGTACATGGCTCCTGTCTGGAAAAAAGGCTTCACATCAGATGGGTAACTAAGCTCATTTCATGCTGCAAATCCTCCTCTGCCCCTGTATGACATGGCTAGAAATGCCTTTAGTAATGATCCTCAAAAAAAAAAAAAAAAAAAAAAAAAAAAGACAACTTTGTGGTTCTTTCTCAGTCATCCTTGCTGTCTGGAGCAGATTCCTTGTTCTCCTGGTGTCCTCCTGCCCTGGCTCAGCAGTCAGCAGCTCCGAGTTGGGGAGGCTGCTGTAGATGCCAAGAGGATTCCCTGTGGTTGTGGTGGAGTAATTACAGGGACAAAACCCTTTCAGAGTTTCTGTGTGGCTGCAGCTCTGTTAACATCAAAGGTGCTGGGCTGCCTGACTCTTTGAAGTGCCTGGTGGACCACTCATGAAGTCACAGAATATGCTGAGCTGGAAGGGACCCATCAGGATCATTGTGTCCAGCTCCTGTCCCTGTGTATCCATGTCTTTGTCTTGGCACCACCTTTGAGATGAGTTTTGAGAGCTCTCTGCTCCAAGAGCACTCATGGTGGCTGAGTCACAGTTTGGGCCCCCTGTCCATAGTGCCACAGGATGCTGTTGGATGTGATGAGATCACGCTGCCCTTAGGAGGTCTTGGAAGGTGTAATCAATGAAAGGTGACCCTGCTTGCCAGCCCTGTTTTCCCAGGCCCTGCTGAGCCACTTAAGGAGTGGCTGATTTTGTGCTCTGGATTGTCACCTCTTTTCTCTGCCTTCTTTTTCACTTTAGAGATGTTCAGCTTTATCACAACTGACTTGGTGAGGCTGCTCCTATACCTACCTCTTCCCTAACATTATACAAATGTTCTCCAAGTCAGCCAAAACCTCTTCTGCCATTGAACTCTCTGGGACTGACTGCTAATAGGCTACAGCTCCTCAGTAACTGGAAATCATAAATCTACCATCACTTGTCCTTTCTGTAGTCTTCAAGGAATTAAAAGCTCTATCCTCAGCTACCATAAATCTTCACATATCCCTTGACTCCAAGTTGGAAAAGCAAAACAATGCCTTACCTGTTCTCTGGGTCTAAGTAACAAAAAGACTCAAAGTCTTTTTGATTGCAAAAGGACTGCAAGTCACACTTAAAAACCAGCCCTTCTAGTCTCCCCAGGAGATAGTTGTAGTTTAGGAGAAAGGCACAAAAGCACCTTCTAACAAATTAGAGAGCCATGACAGAAGCTGTCTAATGGGAACAACTTATTCACAGGATTAATGACACATCTGAGGCAAGATGACTTCTCTGGGAAGAGCTGTCTTAACAGAGGATCCAGCGTAGGGCTTTAAAACCCCCCTCAATCCACTGTGCCTGAGCTGCAGACAACATTTACTTCTTTCCCATTTTTGACCTATCTGTGGTGGTGATCAACACTGAAAGAGAGGACGTAGAGATGGGCTGGTGCCAGGTTGTTTTCAGAAGTGAGAATTGAAAAGGGAAGAAAAGACAGTGAAAAAATAATGAAAAACATCACGGGGAACATCTCACCAGAGGACATGCCACCTGTCAGTGTGTCCTCAGGATGTGGCCCTGCCTCGGCCTCCCTCCTTCCCCAGAAAATGGTGCTGCAGTGCAAATTCCCAGGGGACAGCAGGGCTGGGGTGTTCCCATGGCACATCTCACCTTGCCTTGCCAGCTGCTGTCCTGCCAAGCTGGGATGTGAAAATCCAGAGGGACCTCCTCATCAGTCCGTGGAGTTTCACTCCTTCAGCTGAAGGACCTCCCTTAGTCTGCAGGATTCATCAGTGAACATAACCAGGAGCAAAACAAACCAGGAAAAGAATGAAGCAATTGGTTCAAGAGGTGTTGGGAAGGAACCTGCAGCCAGGCTGCTCTAAAAAAGCTCCATGGGCTGAGCAGTCACTGTCAGTAACTTGGCTTTAGACAGGAGCTTGATGGGTTTTGTTATGCAAGATAACCTGGGTTTGGAGCAGTTCTTCCTGGTGGTTTGTGGGCCCTAGAATTGGGTGTGGATATTGGGAATCACAAGTGTGACTATCAAGGGGTCTGGGTGTACATGCCAGTAGTTGCAAAAATTTGGGGATCCCAGCATAAATCCAACACCCTGGGTTCATTCACTGCTTGTGATTCTGGTCCTCTCCTCATCTCCCTGTTTCCAGGTGGTTCTGCTGGTAAATCTGGCTTGACTGAGGAAGTGAGGGACTGTCAGGATGTCACCAGAGAGGAGCTGGACAGAGGCAGAAGGTGCCCACAGCCTTGGGGTGGCCTCTGAGTGGCATCATTGCAGAAGAAGTCAAAGAGAAGAGCATGGGCCAGGCTGAGAAAGAAGGGTAAGTGTGACCCATGCTGAGATCCTGGGAGTTCCCTGGTTTTGACTGCTCCGAAATGGACATACACTAATTCCTTGGGGCTGGGAGGAAGGAACAAAGCTTGGTAGGGAGCTTTGAGAGCCTTTTGAATGGCTGATAAAATGTGTGTGGACAGAGGGTGACCTAATCCCAGCAAAAGAGCTTGAGGGATGCAGGATTTATCTAACATTTGGGGTAAAAAGGATTGTTTTGTCTATTACACATCTGTTTTCTCTTGAAGAGCAAGTCATTGAATCTCCTGGAACCTCAATTTTTTCACAACTTAGAAGAGCCATCACCCCCTCTCCAAGAGGGCTGCAGTGTGAGCTGGGTGCCAGGACCCATAGGGCAGAACTTTCCTCATCCAAACTGGTGCTTTTGTTGGCATGAAAATGCATCCTAAACCCACCCTGATTTATAATGCAATGAGACTTTTTGGCAGCTGAGCTCTCCATTTGCTCTTTCTCAGGTCTCCTCCTGTTCCATGAGCCCTAAGAGCACACCTGGCACTGAACTGAGACTTCTGAGTGGGAAACCTCAGTGTGGGGCTTTGTTCCACATCAGGTTAAAGGGGATTTCTTCCCTCTGGAGTGGAAACTCTGTTCAACCAGGGCTGATGAATAAGATGTTGGAAGTTCAGCACAATGGGTCACTTTTTGTTTGTTTGTTTTCATTATTCACCTGGGTATATTACATGGTATTGGAAAGTTAAATCCCTAGGCTGCTCCAACTAACGTGCTCCCATTTTGTTGGGATTTAGCCTACTATTTCAGAAAGCAAAATGTCACTGCTGACTTAAATAAAATTGACTTTTAAGAAGGTCTGAGGTGAAAACCTCTCTCCTTCAACATCCAAAGGCAGCCCTTGCATGGATTAGATTAGAGTGGAGCTTGCTCCATGTTTTCAGTGCAGCTCTGTGCCCATTCCTAGGCTCCCAGACTAGTGGAGGATAATGAAGGATTGAGCCTTCAAGCTTCAGATCTGTTTTTAATGAGCCCCTTGACAGCTGGATGTGTTGGGGAACACCTTGTGTCTGGGCTGGGATTGCTTCTGGGAACAGGTTTTATCCTAGAATTTTCCTATCTGAGCCAGAAAACTCCTAGGAGCAGATGTTGCTTTTCAGCTTTTCCAGCTGTAGGCAAAACCTTGAACAGTGAAAGGTGGAGAAAAAGATGAGGGATGGATCAGAAAATTACATGGGGAGAAGGGAGGATGAATTGCTCCAATCCTTCTGAGCAGGCATGGAAAGAAACATTCACTCATTTGTCTTTGCATAATACAAATAAGCTTTTCTTTTTTTTAGCTGATCTCTTTAAGACAAATTATTTCATTTTACACGTTTTCTCTAAGGCTTTTTTTTTTTGCTTTTTTTTTTTTTTTTTTAAAAAAAACAAACTAGTCAGCCCTTTCAAGCACAGACATGGGACCAGGAGGATGGGATCAGCCTTTGGCAGGCTGAGCAGAGGGCTAAATCTTCCTGTACATCTCTGGTCCTGTAACACCAGGACAAGAAAACCTGCTCCAGAGTGGGAAGCAAAAGAAATCTGAGGTCCAGGATGTTTTTTGATGTGTGACTTGTGGGGTAAGAAAGCTTTGGGACTATTTGGTGACTGTTCTTTCTTATTAGTCTAAGGCTGTGAAATTGCATTTGTGGTGGGGAAAAATCTCTTCCTCTGCCTGAAAGCCAGGTCTTCAGGTCTGGGCACAATGGCAGAAAAGAGCAGAGAATCCAAGGGCTTGTGGTGACTTCAAAGAAAAAAAAAATCTAAACAAGACATTTTTCAGTCACAGTTAAAAGCAAGAAGTGAGGAGGGAAGGGGGCAAAATGGAGCAGACCTGTTTGAGACTTCCAGTTTGCACCTCTGCAACCCTGCTGTTGTCTTCAGCTGGTGGTACCTACTGCTGCTGAAGGGACTGAAATCCCAAATCTCCCAGAGCAAGCTGCTTTATGGAGTGGCAGGGGCATGAAACATGGAAATGAAGTAAAAATCAGGCTGGCTTGGGAGGGAAAGTGTGCAGGCTCCTCTCCAGCTGTGCCAGAAAGGGGTCAGGCACACACTGATGCACTTAACCCCTTTCATGGGCTGGAACAAAATTTTCTCCTACATATGCTGCATTTCCTAATTATTTTTTTTTTTAAACTACCTAATGAATGACACTTTGGTCATTTTCCAAGCTGGCATGCTAATAAAAGCCTATTAAATCCTGCCACTTCCTCTGTGGAGCAGGAACAAGTCAGGAGGAATGCAACTGTGGAGAGGGAAAGGTGGCTCTGAACGTGATGGGTTGAGAAACATTTCACCCTCAATATATTTAATAGGTGTGAGAATTCTGCCATTGCCTGACCAGTGCTCCTTGAGACCACGGTGGTGATGGAAAGGGACCTTAAAGTGGAGCAAAACGTGTCCCTGGCAATGCCATCTGTGTGGGAGGTTCCTCTGGCTTCTGCAGTGCCAGAAAAAGGGATGGGAGCAACCTGGGAAGCCCCAAACCCATGACTGATGGCATCAGCATTTCCAGCTGGCCCAGAATGATGTTCTGTCTCCCAGGTGGGTCTGGTGGTGTCACCTGAAACAAACTTCGGCCAAGAACTCAGGTCCTTCCATGTGCATGTACCAGAAGAGGGGAAACAACCTTGCAGGTCTCACCCTATTTCTTAGGGTCATGAAGCAATTTTGTCTCACTTAACCTACTCTTGCTCCCACTGTTTAGAGACCCAGACATGCACCAAACCACACTTATCTGTGGAACAGATTTGGTTTTTTTCCTTGCTGCCAGCATAAGGCTCTGCAGATATTTCTTGGTAGCCCTGCAGAAATGATAATGCAGGCCAGGGGAGATAGCAGTCAAATTTGCTGGCTAACAAAGATAAATTTAAATTAAATTATGTTTGGCCACTCTGCCACCACCACAAAACTTCCACCCTGACCTCAACCTTGTGGATTATCTGGAATGAACACAAAGTTGCCCAGGGCTGGTAACTCAGCTAAAAAGCTTTTATGACCCTATTTCAGGTTAAAAACCCCAGTTTGAGAAATGCTGAGCTTTCTGGAAAAATAACAGCCTTGCTTTTAGTGGCCTGGAGTGGAGTTCTGCTTGGGGAGATGGAGGCAGAGTGTGACATGAAGTGACATAAGTGTCAAGTTGGGATGAGTGAAGGCACCTGTTCCATCCTCTGCTTCTCCGTGCTGCCAGGCAGAGGGAAATATTTTACTTTTAATTGCTGTGATGAGTTTCCAGCCCTCCTGGGAATTCAGACATGTTCTGGCTTTGCCCTGCTCTCAAAAGTGCTTCAGGGGAAGATGTTGAGGTAGGATTTGTTTATTCCAGCAGTGTCAGGGCTCACAGTCTCTGTGGGTCCTGCTGTTATCCCTTGGAGCTTTCACCCAAACACCCCAAGAAGGTGACTGTGGGGAGAGAGGGAGGGAGCCCATTCAATCCCAGGGGCTTCTTAAGTTTTTTAATCACTGTAAAGGAAATAAAGGCATGAGAAATGTTGGAAAATGGGTTTGCTTTCCAAATGTATCCTTCACCCCCCCGTGGTGGACGTGGCTGAATTATTCCTAGTGCAGAAGTTAGCTGAATGGGACTGCCTTTTGGGGACTGTTTCTCATGAAGTTGTTTTTTTTCAGGAGGGCAGTTTGCTGCTTAGAGATTCCAGCCAAATTTGCTGACAGTTTCCAGCTGTTTTCTCAGACTGTTTGTTTAAGGTAAGGGTTGGCCTTGGTGGTCTGCTCAGGATGTTCTGTCTCTCCCAGGAGGTGCCTGGTGATTTTAACTGGACAGGGGGGCATAACAAGTGCCCTCCCTCTGGTTTAGCAAATTCAAGCAGTTGGTAGAGAAGACTTCAGAAGTTATCCCATGCCTGTGTCATGCTCTTGGGTTTTTCCTATTATTCAAAGTTCTCTTAACAACTTAATTCCCAGAAAACATTGCCAGTGATCCCCTCCATCCCTTCCAATTGCCTTCAGATTCCCTCTGCCCTGATTGTCCCACGTTTGAGGACCTGGGGACTGGAGCCATACCTGTCTAAAGGCTTTTCCAACACCCAGTCTTAACAAACCCTGGCAGCTCTAAGGTGTCCTGCACAAAATCTCCCCTCAAACTGCAGTTCCCTGGGGGCTGTGTGATGATTTCACTGTCAGGGCTTGCTGTAACCATGCTTTAGTTTTAGGGTTTTGCTAAATGAAAGCCCAAATTCCTTGTTCCTGGGATCTGCTGGGTACCCACTGCTCTTTGCAGGGTTTAGTCCTTCATCTGCTGGGAATCAGCCCAGAGGGACTTTCAGCCCCAGCTTCTCCTCCTTCTGACACAAAACTCTCAGGTTAATTTTTTTCTGTCTCCTTTTGATTTCTTTTTCCATCAAATTATCTTGTTGTTGCACTGCCCATCCTTGTTAAAGGTCACCAAATAAATACTGTGCCACTGTCTCCTGTATCAAAGCTGCTTTTTCCATTGGCTTTTCATGTGTTTTCAGCCCATTAAAACTGTCATCTTGCTCTTTGCTTTTGTGATCAAAGCATCATTCAGGCAGTAATCTCATGCAGAATGTGCTTTATCTCTCCCAGCAACTATTGCCTCCTCCTGTGATGCTGCTCTTGGGGGATGTTCCTTGTTCTCCAAAAGTTTTTTCCCTTCTCTGGCTCTGATGGACAAGCTGTGGAGGGAAATGGTTAAGTTTCTCAGAAGAGGGAGGGGAAAAAAGGGGGAAATTGACCTTATTTATTCTCTAATGGGGCTCCTGGTGCCATCCTGAGCAGTTACTATTTATCTATGAGCCTAGGGAATAGAAAATTCTATTATAAACTGGTTTTAAAGGCTGAAAGGTCACAAAAAGGATCTAGCACAATCATAGGAGACAACTTTGTTTAATTAGAATCCCTCTAGGCCTTTTTATAATGC
Organism: Phaethornis superciliosus; assembly: GCA_023637945.1. Classification (NCBI taxonomy): domain Eukaryota; kingdom Metazoa; phylum Chordata; class Aves; order Apodiformes; family Trochilidae; genus Phaethornis; species Phaethornis superciliosus. The sequence goes on along the minus strand of JAJQWJ010000018.1, from coordinate 5,367,538 downwards.
TTTCTCCTTTGCTCATTGCTCTGGGGTTGCTTGGTTTTCATTTGTATTTTTTTGTTGTTGGTTTGTTTGGGGTTTTTTTATGTTGTTTTTTTATTTTGATTTGAGTTTTTTGGTGGTGATGTGGTGTTCCTTCTTCCTGGTTCAGTACTGAAGTTATTCAAACCTCCCAGGAGCAGTGATGTGCTGGGCAGGTGAACCCAGGACCAAGCTCTGCTGTGCAGCTCCAGGGAAATGGGAGCTTTGAGACAACCAGAGAGGGAAAGGCAGGTTTGTGAGGAGCTTGGGGTGAGGATGCCTCCTGTCATTTTTAGACCTTGCTTCTCAGAGTCAGAAATCCCATGAACATCTTGCAAGGAAGAGACATGGAATAGACTTTTGTGGTGCTCACATGAGGTTGGACCACCCAAAACCTTCAGACTTCACATCAACTCTCCCTTGGTTTGATGTTCTGATTTTCCTACAAGGAGCAGGAAGCTGAGGGGAATTCAATTACTCCAAATTAATTCCAATTAGCAGCATACTGTGGTGTATTGCAGGTCTGGAACTGGGGGAAATCTCTGCAGAGGGGCTGGAGGTAGGAAAAAGTGTGTTGGTCAAGTATTTTCACAGACTTGTCATTCAGGAATGGTTCATGTAACTGAAGAATGGCAAACAGAGTGTTCCATGTGAAAGGAGGAGGAAAAGCAATCCCAGCAGCCACTCGATTGTCCTTTCACAGGCTGCAAAGCTTGAGACAAATTGTGAAGGAGAGAATAATGGGATGAAAATAGGATCGAGTCCAATCCAGCCTTACAAAGGCACATTGAACCTGCTTGTCTTGATACTATTTTGTACTACGTTTTTTTTTTTCTTTTTCTTTCTTTTTTTTTTTTTTTTTTGGTGGTAGGGAAACTGGTTTCCTCCACAAAAGAAAAATGTTCTTCTTCTTCAGCTGGCTTTTGGTTAAGTAACATTTCAGGGATGTTTCACTGGATGAAGAGAAATGAATCATCTGTGCTAAAAGAAAATGCTGGTGCACAGAGAAGTCCAAGTTAGGTGATAATAAAAAAAATCAGCCTGGAATATGGGTTGCTAGCAGTCAGAAGAGAAACTTTTGCTGGGGCTGAAGACCCTTCTGGTGATGGGTTTGAGTAAAGCTGAGGGATGCAGTGATGCTGGAGGGTCTGCATGACCCAAAAGGTCCCTCTGGCCCCCCAGGTACCACTCAATGTTGGAGCTGAATGGGTTGGTGAGGGAGCAGGACCCAGAAAAGCAAAACCTGTTGAAATTGCACAGCTTTTTATGCAAAGCAAGCCGAAATGCCCAAATATTCACAATGCAAAGCTGAGGCTGTGGAGGTGGCTGCAATGACCTTGGTGAAGACCAGGATTGTTTGCTGCAGGAGATGTGCACATCACCAGCTCTGTCTGGACACAGCCATGACTTCCTTCAGCTCACCTCTGGTTTGCACCAACAACTCTGGGCTGCTTGCTGGGATGGTGCTGAACGTGGGTACCACCTGCTAGGTGATGGGCTCAAACCCTTCACTCTCATTTCTTTCAGAGCTGTGGTTATGTTAGAAGAGTGATGCTTGGAAGTAAAGTCTGCAGAGACCTTGGTTGGTAAGAGCTGGGACACAGGGGCTCTATTTTCTCTTGCTTCTTCTGTAGTTTTAGGGTTCCTTTTGTGCCTAGTTATTCTCCTGATCTGAAGGGAAGTCCCACCTCCTCCACCTGCTCTTCCCTTCGGGATTTCCCTGTGCTCCTGGCAAGCCAGGCTGCCAGCAGAGGGCACACACTCTATGGTTATGGAGATCCTCTAGAGGTCCTGGGAGTGACTGCCTGGGGACAGCACATCCTGAGCTCTGTTCCCCAATGAAGGAACAGAGGCAGGGAGCAAAGCGATTTGTTGGAGAGCAGCAGGAGCAGCAGGCGTGTCCTGCGTGGCAAAACTGAGATTCCCACCGAACAAGTCCCAGAGAGGCTTTGATCTGCTGTCATTTCCCCTTCTCAGGCTGTTTTGGGGGTTTTTTTGGTTTTTTTGGGGTTGTTTTTTTTTTGTTTGTTTGTTTGTTTGTTGTTTTTTTTTTTTGGTGTTTCTCTTTCTGCCTGCCTGCAAGACTGGTGCTGAGGCCTTTCAAGTCTGTATTTTCAGAGGCCAGCAGGGATTTTTTGGGATGCTCACCCCAGAGCTGTCAGGATGGAGTGCTGGAGGCAGAGGTGACCTTGCTGCAGGCTTCCTCCTCCTGTTTGCATCCTTATAATGGGGGCATGTGGAGGGGCAGACAGGAGCAGCTGCTGATCTGCTTCATCCTCTGCCTGGATCTGAGCATCCTTGGCCAGGACCAAGGATGTGGCACTCCCTCTGGTACCCAAAATATGAGTGTTTAACCCTTCTGCACCTTGGATGCCTTTGTACCCTCTGTTAGCACAGGCACCAAATAACTTTTTGCCCTTAGAAGTGAAGGTGTCCCTGAACCACGTGTGCTCTCCTCCTTTCCAGACAGCTCTGACCAAAAGCAGTTTAATGCACTTCAACCTTGGCCAATGGAAATTTCCCCCATCTCCTTCCAGGTCCTTGGAGTTTCCAAATGTCAAGTTGTCAACTTGCAAATGGTATTTGAAATTGCTTAGCAAGTTGTAAGTCTGTTGGCATCAGTTGGTCACCAAAGACAACCAGATTATTTTCTTGCTCTTTTTAATATTCCCTCCCAGCAAAGCTCTGGAGATGTCATTAGGAGCAGTGAGCTCTGTGGAGCTGGGCTATAACAACTGCTGAGTAGGTCATTCCTCTGCAAATAACTTGCTCCTCTGTTTCTCCCTCTGCCATGAGCTGAGGATGGTGAGTCCTGCCTCAGCACCAGCCACTCAGTGATGGAAAAAGCTCCAAGCACATGGAAATTTCCTGCTCCCTCTGCACCAGAGCTTTCTGGAGGGGAAGCAGCCAGCAGCTGGGCCCAGTAGTGACCCTAAAAAATCCTGCACTGTTCTCCAGGGCTGGATATACCAAAATCATGGTGAGAGGGGAGGAAGGGGGAAAACTGATGCTTGCAGCTCGACCAGATGTAGAGCCCCAAAGCAAACACAAATGGAGCTGTGGTGAGCTCTGAGCCCTGTTTTCCCTCTCTGTGGTCAAGCTGGGAAGTTGTGCACAAAAATGTCACCACACTGGGCCAGAAATTGCTTTGTGACAGCTTTCAGTGCAATAATCAGGCCCTGTTATTAATGTCCCATTGTTTATTTATCCACCCAGAATTTCTCAGTGGGGTCTGCTTTTCCTCTGCATTATTACCATTAAATAATTTCAGAAAATAACCCTGAAAATTGCACCTCAGCCTTAAAAGGAAGGGTTGAACATGTCCCTGGGATGTCCTTATAGCTGTCACCTGAAAATAATAATTGTAATTAGCTTCCATGTTTGCCCTTGGGTCCAGCCTAATGAATCCTAAGGAACAGTAGCTGATTGAAATCCATCCTTGTGAGTTATTTCAAACAATAATCATGTTCCACTCCAAGGGAACAGTTAAGGGTGTTGGTCACCAGCAGATCCCCTTGCAATGAAAGAGGAGGGAGGATGGAAAAGGCTTTTCCCTGGGGGATGGGAAATGCTGACTTGGAGATAGGTGAGGAAGCCTTAACTATAGAAATGCCTCTTCCTGCAAGGTTCAGGGCTTCTGGTGGTTGGTTACCATGTGATCTGACTGCTTAAAATATCAGGAGGGGTGAGGTAAACTTGGGTTTGAACTTAACTGCATGGTTTGAGGCTGGATGGAGCCAGGACATCCCCACTGCTCTCCCCAGGCAGCCACAGGCTGAGGGAGAGTAAAATGTAACTTGCATGATAGGGATGGAAAAGAGGTTATTGCTGAAAGCAGGATATTTTTGTGAATTACCCAGCTGGTAGCAAGTGTGTGAACAGAAATCTTGGTTTCAGCTGCTCTGCAAATGAACTTTTTTCCCCCTCACAAAATAGATGTTGTACTTCTTGTCCTAGAAATCAAATCTTTTGAATGTTCAGGTTTTCAGCAAACTGGGTTTCCTTTACCAGGAGGCATTTTATAGGTAAAAATACCTACTTTTGTTTCTGCTCTTTCTCTTTGCTTCATTGTAGGAAGGCTCAAGCACCTTCAGGTGATACTCCCAGTAAGCTGGACTGAAAGGCCCAGAGACCCACCCTGCTCAGACAGCTCACACGCTGGGGTCTGTTTGCTAAACTGGCACCCCTGAATTTAAACACCCAAATCAGCCTCATCATCTCAGGGCTGCATAATTCAGAATTTTTTTCTTTGCATCCTGATGTCTGTTTAGCTGCTCCCACCAAACTGTTCTTTGTCCTGCAGATATATTTAACCTTTTGCTTGTAGCTTGTTTGCACCTTTATTTACTTGCCTGCCTTCATAGATCTGTAAATAAGAACATGGAGAGTAATGAAAGGGTAAAGGTGAGCTGGAGGTGGACTTCTAACATTCATATATCTTTTGTTTGCAGAAGACTTGTGCTCCTGTTAAATTTTTGATACAGATTAAGTTGCATGGCTCCCAGTTGAGCTAGTGAGGCTCTTGCTTCTGTGAGCACTTTCTGTCTTTTTAAACTTCTGTGTCTGTCCCCCCCCTCTGACATGCAAAAAATGGGTGATGGAAAACTCCAGCCTGCCAGTGGTCTGCAGTTGGCCACAACAGGGCTGCCTCACAAATGAGATCCTAAAGCATCTTCCTATCCCCACTTCTTAATTACCCAGCCAAGAGGATTTTCCTTCCCTTTTAGGATCAACCTAAATTATTCTTTTTTTTTTTTTTTTTTTTTCCTTATGTATCAGCTATAATGATTCTGGGGTTTCACGGGGGCTTTATCTGTGCAGAACTTAAAATCTTTGGGGTCTGGAGCTGTGTCTCCAGCAGGACTGGTAGACATGGCCATTGCATGGGTGTGAATTGGTTCTACAGGTTGTGGCCACACAAGATTCCCATCTAATCTTGTACTCATGTTCACCTGCATCTGCCTGGGAAAATCTGGGGTGGAGAAATAACTTAGACCAGCTTGTGTGTTTGTCCCCTACAGCCATGGCTCAAATCTTCTGGATCTTGCAAGCCTTGGAGAAGATGATGTCAAGTGGTGGCCTTCACCAGGACAGCTGAGTTCTGTGCCCCTCTGTAGAGGTATCCATCCCTCCATCCCTCCATCCATCCCTCCATCCATCCCTCCATCCATCCCTCCATCCATCCCTCTATCCCTCTATCCCTCCATCCATCCCTCTATCCCTCCATCCCTCCATCCATCCATCCCAGCACATCCCATCCAGAGCCACAGGAGGGGAGGAGAAGGCCAGGTATTTCAGGGAAGGTTTGCAAATGGGGACGTGACTGTGCCCAGGCTGCCCAGCATGTGCAGCTGTTCAGAGTCTGTGTGTGGGATTAAAATAACCAACATGCTCCTCGTGTCCCACCAGGCTCCAGCTTGCACGTGGGAACTCTGCAGGAGACTCTGGCAGCACCCAGGGCTGCAGCCCTCAGGAGGGACAAGCATGGGACAAGCTTTGGCCAAGGGGCATTGTAGCAGCTCCTTCATCCAGATGTGCTCAGTGGGCTTGGACAGGCACCTTCAGAGTTCTGAGGTACAACTGGGGGCACAATCTGTGATATTATATATATTTTTTTCTTTTTTTGGAGGGCATTAAGGGTTTCATGAGAACAGTTTATACTTTTGCTGTGCATTTGGTCCGACCCTTTCTAAACCAGTTACTCATGTAACTCTGTTTGTGTAAAGAGATTTTGATAGACTGAAATTTTGGCCTTACAGCAATAAAATCTTTTTAAATACTTCCTGAGCTGAAATATTTATTTTTGGCTTTGTTAGCTGTCTGAAGTGATGAAAGACTTTTTTTTTTTTTCAGTCAGCTGTTCTTTATGTCTTGTGTCATCAGCTGCCCCCCAGAAAGGGGAGAGAAGATGCTCCCCTGACTTCCAAATGCTCTCCATGGGTTGGCAGTAGTCCAGTGGCTACTTCTGCTCATCTTCTCAGAGATGGAGATCACTCAGGTGTCACCAGCTCACTAATGTCCAAGGAAGGAGATGGATCATCATGTCTTGGGGGAGTCTGGATCTGCTCTTGACTCTACCCGAGGCTTCCTGGAGATGTGCAAATGTTGTTGCCTATCTGAGGATGCTCATTCCTTTGTTTTCCTGATCTCTGCCTCACCAAGCTGTCAGCTTTTTGAGGAATGCAGACTCTCTGTGCCAGGATGGACAACTGCAGGCCCAGGACCTCACCCACGAGCTGGAGGAGCCACCATGGAAGGGTAAGATAAGGGATAATGGGGAGTGGGTAGATGGGTGAGTGGGCTCACTGCCTCCCCCCAGAGCAACAGGGAAGTGAAATCTTGAAATCTTGGGCTGTGCAGTGTGGTCCTGGGGGCATTGTCCTGGCAGTGCAATGCCAGAGGAGGAGGGGAGCATCATACCCCCTGTGTATGTCCATGCCCTGCTCTGGGCTCAGCCCTGAGCACCACACAGGGACTTGGGGCATGGCAACCCTCAGCCAGGGGCTGCAAACTTCCAGGTGTTTGGGCTTTGATTAAACCCAGAGAGCCCCAGCTGTTGCTGTGCAGGGTGGTGATGCAATAAATCAAAATTAAATCAACGGAGTGTTAAACAAGCCATGAGTGATTTGCAATAAATTGTGTAAAGAACATTATATGACTTCCATAGCATGAGGAAATCACTGCTGGAGATGGTGCTGCTTTAGGTTTTGTTTGCTGCTGCATTTAGGGTGAGTTTGTTCCTCTCTCTGCACCATCCTACTGCTCAGTACCAAGCCCAGGGCAGCCTGTGCACCCTCAGCATGCACGTGTCCCAGCTGAACAGTTTCCTACTTGGAGCCAAAGCTCTGCAGCAGTGCAATAGAAAGCAATGTTTTACCTCTTCAGATACACTCCCTTACCTTGCATTTGATGTTGCCTTTAAGGGTTGGCAGAGAAATGTCAAACAATTTAGTGTGCAGAAGAGGTAGCTGCTTGCTTCCCCTCTATGGACACGTAACAGCAGAAGCCCGTGGGTCCCAAATTAAGTTATTTCTCAGTGCAAAGCATCCTCTAACATATTCAGCCCATACATATTCTGTAGATATCCCCTACTATGTTCAGCCCTCTAATGCATTCACCTCTTCAACATCATCTTCTTGGATAATTCATTTAAACTATTAGCAGCTGTTGAAAAGATTCGTGTCCCACAAGATTTGGCTCTTAGTACAACAAAGGTCATTTTGTCCAGTAAATTAACTAATCTGTGCCATCAGCAGTTTGTCTCAGTAATTTCAAATACTCTGCCATGCCATAAATGCATTTACCAACAATATAATAAATTGGAATAATTTCACATCTGAAGGGACCTGACCTACAGTAAAGGCCTTGAAGTGAAAGAATTAATTTTCATTCATTTTAAAACTGCTCTGGTGCCTCTTTGGTGAAATTCTCTTTTATTTTTCTTTAATTTTCTCTTGACTTCTCAGTAGACAAGAAATACATTTTCAGCAAGAAATCAGATTTTGAAGTTTTAGATCTCCTGCAAAATAATTTTTTATATTGGCGACAAACAGCAAAGTCATTATTTTTGTCTTGTCTTGCCTATCTAACAAACAAGTAGGAATGTACCAGGCACCTGTAAAAGTGTAACTCCTCTCATTCTCACTGAATAAAACTAGAGAGCAAACAATGAAATTAAAGGATATGAAATTCAAGCTTCATGAAAGGGGAAATCATGGCCACAGTGATTTCTTGCTGCAGGTAGAGTTCTTCAAAATGTTATTCAAAATTCAGTCAAGAAATCTGGCCCACCAAGACCTGCAGGACTGTTAGAAAAGGTGTTGAGAAAATGCTGATAAATGGTACATGATGCTCAAGTCAACCTCTGAGCTTCAGAGATGAACCATGGCTTTGGTAGTCAGAAAACATCTGCAACTCTTGGGCTCCTTGAGATTGTTTCCTTCTTGCTGAGCTGGTGTCCACCTTGGGGAGATCAGGAGAAGGTAAGGCAAAAGACCCAACCATTCAAGGTGGTCCAGTAAGCATGGGGAACTTTTTCAGGAATCTATCAAATGTTGCTGCTGACCTGGCAGCTTCTCTTCTGCCTTTCTGAGGCTATTGGCTCAGAACTAACTTCACGTGGAAATTATTTTTATCAAATATTTATTATGGAAATATTCTATTTACAACATGTGCTAAACCAAAAAAACATGAGAGAGCAAAACTGAGCAACGTATTTTTTTGTCCCTCAAGGACTTGGAGACTGTTTTGCACAGTTATTTTGAACAGCTTTTATATTTAGCAAGTTTAAACATGATATGAGAAGCAAATAAATCAAAAAGGGCAAACTCAACAGAAGAAAGAGAGAAGCCACAAGGCAGATTTTTGAGCCTGTCCAAAAGGTGTGGGTTTGAAATGAGCTCACCCAATGATGTATTTGGAAACTCTGCACATTCAGTCATGAAACTGCACAATGCAAGGAGAGTGAAGGGTTTCAGGGATGGAAAGCCTTGGGCTTCCTTAACACAATGCCAGAAATTGTGTTAACAATTTCTGAAAATTGTGAAATTGTATGGGGGACACATTCTACTGACAAATCCTGTTTCTCTGGGGGTTAGAAGATGAGTGCTCTCAAAAGCACCCCATTGGTTGAGGGTCCATCCCAGCTTTGCTCAGCACTTGAAGCCTTTGCACTCTTTGTGTGGACCTTTTGGCAGATTTGTGCAATATTGGTGCCAGACAACCTAAACATTGCTCTGTAACAGTGTTAAAAGTTAAAATGAGACTTTAGGGGGGTGGAATACTCACTAAATTGCAGAGGCTGAGGAACGAAAATCCATGCCTGCTGTTGTCACTGGAATATGCAGCTCAAGAGTTGTTGTTGGAGTTTTGAGATACCAAAAATGCATTAGGGACAATCTTAGGGGGCAGGGAGCCCATCAGGGACAAGCAGACACCATGCAAAGTCATCCCTAAAAAAAGGGCTGGGGATGGGGGGTTAGACCAAGGAATGGGGTGGGGGCAACATCAGGGGAGAGAAAAGGAAAGGACTGAGATGGAAAGGAGGAAAACCAAGAGGTGAAAGGGTGAAGGAACAAAATGTTGTTGGGTGTTATTTGGGGTTTGTTTGATTTTTGTTTGTTTGTTTGTTTTAAAAGGTGCAGATTCCAAGAGGGAAGAGAGTAAACACTGGGATGTGCCCAGGGGCAGGTGGAGGTTGGCATTCTGTGTCCTGTGGGTGATGGAGGTACCTTGAGTGCAACAGAAGAGCCAGCCCTGGAGTAGGTAAGTGTTTTCTTGTCCTGAGGAAATGACAAATTACGGGTGGATTTGAAGTTGCAAAAATATAAATTTGGCTGGAGACGTATTTATCTATCTATTTTAAAATGCATTAATTAAAAATACATTGTAGCATCAGCACAGCCAAACGGTCACAGTGCCAATCTCCTTTTTTGGAAATTTCTCCTTACCGTTTTCAATTTGTTATAAATTTATTGTTTCTAATACAATTTTTCCCTTCTCTCTCCATTATCTGTTTTTCATTTCCCTTCTCTTCTGTTAATCTTTCTAAATAATTTTAAAGCGGTCCTCCATCTATTTAGCTAAATGAATTCACTCCACAGATATTCATTATTTTGAGGATGATTTATGCAAGCACTATTAGCTAGATTGTTCCTTGTTTGAAGGTTTTTCTGCAATCAGAAAAACCCAGATTTTAAGTCAGCTAGAATTAGATCCAGTAAGAAAAAAAAAAATTACATAAAGTATTCAGCACCTCTGTCAGACTTCACACAGAAGAGATAGGCTTAATAGGTATAAAAACACAAAGAAGCTTTAACTTGTGGGGCTGACCTACTGATCTCATCTTATCCTGGGAGATGCTGAAGCATCAACCCCTGAAAATTAAATAGGATTTATTTTTTAAATTATTTTTTTTCCCCCAGCTGATCCTTGCAACTCTCTGGGAGGAGGCTGAGCATCACGTACAGTCACAGACGAGGGCACTAAGCCATGTGATTTACTGTCTGGGTTTCATCTGACAGCACACTCCAATGGCACACCCAGCACATTTTAGAGATGTTGGCAGAGGCTCCTCTCCCATCCTGGCCAGCAAGGAGAACATGAGTCGTACAGGGATGCCTGGTCCTGCTCTCACCATCCCCGTGACCTTGAGAAATTGATTTTTAATCCTGCTGGGGTGTCACCTTGAGTCTCCTTCAAGTTGCTTCCGACTCCAGGCATAGGAGTTGGGAAGAGCATCCTGCTGGGCAGGCTGCAGGGCTGGAGATGCTGCCCCTTCCTTCAGCAGGGTCCCTTGGAAGGTTTAGTGTCTTTGAGAAGCTGTAGGCAAGTTCAGAGGCAGAATATTAAATAGAATTGGCTGCTTTATGAAAAATACCCAAGAGAATGTAGACTTCCTTGTAAAGTCCTATCTCATCTTTCTGTGACAGTTGGCAAATGGTTGAATAACATCAAATGGAGCAGATGAGGCAGAAGGTGAGGTGAGGTGAGGTGTCCTCAGTCCACGTGCTGGCTGTCATGGGGGGAAGAGATCTGGTTCCTCAGTGGCTGAAGCTGTTGTGGCTCAGTAACTTTAGGAGTCCCATGAGTTTGCTTTGCTGAGCTCCCACCCCAGTCAGCACCCTGGTCTGGATGATGTCTCCCATGATGAAATCCAGCACTTCCCAATGCTCACACACCTCACTGGTGAGCCCAGGACAGGGACCCCACCTCTCCTCTCCAGCCTGTAGGATTCTGGGGGCAGATGTGCACATCTCCAGCCTGCCACCTTGCACGTGACTGGAATACACCTGGGTGGTTGCCAGTGGGGGATGATTTATTGGGGCCAGCTAAAAGGATTACACAGCCCATTATGCAAGCCAAGAGCCCATTCAGGCTATACTGTGTATCTTCAGATTGATATTGATCTTAAAATTTCTGGTGGTTTATTAATGGCAGAAACGCTGTGGCCAGATCCTTCGGAGCTGTGTAAACCTGAAGAAGTGATAGTGCTGCCAGTGCAGTCAGCTGGAGACAAATCCAGAGTAAATGGAGCAGAATTTGGCCTATTCCTTCCAGCTACTAAAGGTGAGTTAAGCAGGAAATCTGGGAGGAAGCAAGTATTTCTGCCAATGAAATGTTGTCTCTTTTCAGTAACCATCATCTTTGGAACTGATCCTTTGCTGAAAGAGGCAAAAATCCCCACTGGGGTTAGGATTGACCCTGTTGCCAGGCTTCTTCAAATCCTTCTGTTTTACAATGAAAGTCCTTCTCAGCCACTGTCATTGCATGGAGTTTATTAATAAGGCTCTTGGCTTTAAATAGTCTCCATCAGGCAACAGGTTAAGACCTGGCAAATGTCAGGCTCCCCATGCCCTGTCTGGCCACAGATGTCTGCAGCCCGCCACGGCTTTGAACTTCCCCCCAAGCTCTGCCTGGGAGCTGGTGTTCCCAGACAGCTGCTGGGGGGAGAGCTTTGAAGCTGGATTTGTTAGTCATGGGAGCTGCATCCTGCTCTCCTGACAGGGAGCTGGAGGGGAGGCACAGAGGAAAGTTTATTGCCAGGGCAGCTTCTGCCTTTGGGAGAGGGTCAAGAGGCATTGCAAGCTCTCAAGGCTTGGCCTCTCCTTCTCCTGATTCCCATTTTAGTAACCCTCCTTTTCTTCCTCTAAAGGTCATTTTCCTGAGCCAGATAACTTAGGAGTGTAAGAACAGTTTGCTCAAGGAGAACTCCACCAACCCCACATGCAAGCCTTCCCTTGTAATTTATGATTTGCCCTCACTGGCTTGCATAAATGCCTGGAAACTCCAAGTGCAATGTCCTTTTTGCACAGGCTATGTCCTGCTTGTCAGAACCATTGTTTGCTCAGGAATAAAATTGCCCCATACTGTTAATCCCAAACTGCAAACATTTAATATAACAGCTCCTGGAAGTGTGGATGTAAAACCACCTCTCCACTATCCCTATTAGACTGGGCTCTTTCTGCTCTGAAAGTGGCATGACCTCCCTTTTCAATCAATTCCCAGTTATTAACCATGAAGAAGAGAACTGGGAACTGCATTTGCAAATTGAATGTGGTGCTATGTAATGAACTCACTCTTTGAAACATTTCTGGCTGAGGGGAAAGTCTCTAACATTTTTGTAATCTCCCCTTTCCACCTGCACTATATTCAGATATAATTTACACTATCTGAAATAATACAAAAGAATCAAACTTCCTAAGAGGAGTTTAAGGGGACAGTGCCTGTAACGACTTTTTATTCTCTGTTTATTCTGATACCTCCAAGCTAAGCCCTTGAGAAGATGAGCTACTCAGCTACAAACCACTGCAGTTTAAGAGATGATCTTTATTTATCAAAACGCTCCCACCTCTAACATGGGCTTACACGTTAATATATTAAAACTAATTTATCAAAGGAGGTTTCCCGGGTTCCCCCCGTGGAAGGGGGAGCCGGGAGATTTCCCACGCAGAAGGGGTGGAGGGGGGGGTCCTCTCGGCCCCCGGAGGTGAGGGCAAGGGGCTGCATCTCCCCCTTTGGGGCTGCATCTCCCCCTTTGGGGCTGGGCGGAGCTGGAGCCGCGCATCCCCCGCGACGCGGAGCAGGGGAGGAACTTGGTGCCCCTCTCCACCCGCTTTACAAATTGATCTTAAAAAAAAAAAAAAAAAATCACTGGGGATGGGGAGAGAAGGATGGACACACACCCACCCACCAAGGCCTTCCACTGGTGAGGGTGGCTCCCGAAAGGGCCACGCAGCTCCCGAAGCCTGAACAAAGCCGGGGGGTGGAAGGGGGGGGGGGGTTGGGGGGAGCCATCCGGGCAGCCCCCCCCATGTCCCCCTGGGGCTGCCCCGGCTCCTCCCGGCTGCCCGCCCCCACCCTGCCCCGCCGGGCTCCCAGCCCCCTCCGCCTCCGCTTCTCTCCTCCCCTCTCCTCTCCCTCCTCCCCCGGTAAATCCGAAGTTTCCTGTTAAGCACGGGGGAAGCTTTGCAAAAGCGGTTGCGGAGCTGCCGGCTCCCTGCTTGGGATTACCGTCGGGAGAAGCTCCGCTCGGCTCGGGAAGGGTCCCCGCCCTCACCGCCACCTCTCCTCCTCCTCCTCCTCTTTCTCCTCTGCTTCCTCCTCCTCCTCCTCCTCCTCCTCCTCCTCCATCCCGGCGGGCGAGCGCCGCACGCTGAGCCCCAGCTCCCAGCTCCCCATTCCCGCTGGATTTACGGGGTGGTGGTGCTGGTTGGGGGTGTTGGTGGGGGTGGGGTGGGTGGGTGGGGGGGGGAAGGTGGGGGAGATCCCTCGCCCCGCTGCTTGCTCTCTGGTCCCATGTGAACTGGAAGGCACGGCTATGCTCCTGGGCACAGCGCGCTCCGCCAAACTAAGGTAGGACACCCCCCCCCCCCCATCTTCCTCCTCAATTTGCCATCGCTGTATATTAAAAAAAAAAATAAAAATGGGGGATGTTCGTGGGGGGGAGGGAAAGCTGGTGGATTGGGGGCACCCCGGCCATAGGAAGGGTGGGAGGGAAGGGGGGAGATTGAAGCCCCGGCTTCCCCGGGGGGCGGGAGCGGCCGCGCCCGGGAGGCGGCTCGAACCCCCCCCCCCATCGCCCGCCTTTGTTGTAGCTGGAGCGGCGGGGCCAGGTGGGCGCTGCTGCTGGAGAGGAGGGGGCTGGCAGCCCCTCAGCCTCTGCCCTTGCCCCGCAGGTCCTTGTCGCTACCATGACTGATGGCGAGAGCCGAGAGCCGCTGCCGCGCCCGGCCGAGGTGCGGGTCCCGATCACCGCACCGCCCCGCCGCCCCCCCGAGCAGCCACCGGAGGATGCGGGCTCCGGCTCCGGCTCCGCTCCCGGCAGCTCTCCCGGCCGCGACCCGCCGCCCGACCTGGCCTCCGAGGAGGAGGAGGAGCAGGTGCCTTACCCGGCGCTGGCACCCACCGCTTTCTTCTGCCTCAAGCAAACCACCCGCCCGCGCAGCTGGTGCCTCAGGCTGGTCTGTAACCCATATCCTTTCCCCGAGGGACACCACATCCTCCGGGCGATTGGGACACCCCCCATCCCCTAGGCAGCCCCCCCTCCCTCCCCCGCCCCCCTGCCCGGAGCATCCCGTCGGGGCTCCCGGCTTCCTCCAGCGCAGGGGTTCCCATGAAGCATCCCCAAAGCCCCCCTCCCCCCGGTGCTGTCCTGACCTCCAAAACCTCGGGGAGGGGGATTTGGAGCTTTGTAGGAACAAGGCATGCAGGGAGCACCCCCCTCAATGTGCTCAGTCCTGGGGGGACACGCACACCTCTGGCCGTGCTGGTATCACCCCACTGTCCCGTGTGGGAGGACAAGGTCCCCGGGGAGGATGCTGAGCAGCCCCTACAGAAGGGGAGAACCCCCTCAACTTCACTGCTGTCGCCGTGGGGCGGGGAAAAACGAAGTTTAAAGGCAACCTTGTATTGCTTTTGGAGGCGGTGGGGTGTTCCAGCAGGGAGCTGCCCCTCTTGGTGTTTATATGAGAGATGGGAGGGGGGGGGGAGCTTTCTGGGGGCAGAGGAATGGAGCGGGTTGGAGTTAGGGGAAGGCACATGCCTCGTGTCCCGAAAACTCCCCTTTGCTTTTGTTCCTCTGCAACTTGAGGCAGGGAAGGAGGAGGATAGTCAAGCCTCTAAATCTCTTTCTGTGTTCTTTACCTGCTTTATTAGTGTTAAATGAAAAAAGAAAAAGAAGAAAAAAAAAAAAAGGCAGTGTCAGTTGTGACATCCAGAAAATTGAATTTTACCCGGAATGCTCGGGTGTGAGCAGAGTTGTCAGGGTGTCTTTGGTAGTCTTAAGCAAGTGAGCTTTTAGCTTTGCTCTGCCTGTCAGCCTGGAAGCATTGGCACTGTGCTGATAATTAATGCTTTTACCTATCCCTGATACCTGCCTGCTGTTTGCTGCCTATATCCTGCTGCTGCTATTAGAAACATTATTTATTAATTTGGTTATTATTGATCTTGCTTCAGTTTACCAAAGGAACCCGTGTGCATCCCAGATCACTGTTTCCCTCAGCAACACCACCAAGCCGAGTGTTGTCCTTTGGAGGAACTGCACAGTCCTCCCTAGAATGTTGCCTTGGTCTGTTATTAGGAGAAATACTTGGAGGGAAACCCCACAATTTTTACAGCCTGGGGTCTCCTCTTGTTTAAATGAGGTTTACATGAGCTATGGACTTGTTCAGAGGTATTTCTGCTTTACATGGTTGTGAGGAAGGGACCTGGCTTCTCTACGCCTGTGGATGGAAGGGAGAAGTAAAGAAGTAGTTATCTCCACACTGATGCTTTAGCCCTGTAAATATTAAATATAAATGATGGTTCCATAGCAAGAAAGTGATGTACCTGGCCCTCCCGGGAGGGCACTGCATTGCCCTTCCAGCCCAGAGTGAGCCGAGGCAGAGCTCTTCCCTTTAAAGCAGGTGATTGTGTTTGAAAACTTTGGGGACAGTGGGGAAGGGGAAGCCTTTTCCTTCCTTAGTTGCCAAATTAACCCACGGCAGGAAGAACAGGAAGCAGAGTCATCCCCAAGGAAGGTTTGTGCAGGAGAGGGTTCAGGTGTGCTCGTGCTGACATGGGTCAGTGGTTTTATTGCGCCTCTCAGCATCTGCAGCATCTCTCCTAAGAATTTGCAGGACAGGGAGTTCCTTGTGCAAGACTCACCCGAAATGGTGATGGTTGATTAACAACGAAGCAAAAATTTAATGAAACTCCATAAGCATTGTGTTGTAGCAGCATTATTGCTGTCAGAGCTGGTATGTTTTGGTTATAGCAGAACAAAGCAGTAGGGATGAGCTCTTTGCTGGTTTATTCTGTTTTGGTTTTTTTTTTTTTCCTCCCCACCTTCTCCTGGTCTCCAGCAGTGAGATTAATCCTTCAGCGTCAACTCTTAAGTTTTTTGATGAGAGCACTCACCTTGCTGGTGGTTGGGATTTCTGGAGCTTTTTAGCAAAGCTGTGATGGGCAACCTCAAAGCAAGGAGGTGTGAGTCTTGCTCAGGAGCTGGTGTGGTGCTGGGTGCCTGTTGGACCCCAGGCAGGCTGAGATTGGACAGCTTGGGGACAAGTGCCAGCAGGGATGGGACACTTGGAGAGCAGCTAGATGGGGAGAGACAGCTTGAGGAGTGTGGGAGGATCAGGGTGATAAGGGCTGAGTTTCCCTGAGTCCCTGTCCTGAGGGAAGAAGAAGGTAGCAAGACAAAGGTGGTTTCTGGCCACTTGTGCAGTTTTGGTGACTCTTCCTGCCCAGCCAGATCCATAAACCACAATAATGAGCTTTATGTTTGTGTTAAATACTCCCTCTGTTAGGAGGAAGGGATGTGACAGTGAAGTCTCCTAAAATCCACATCTGAAGAGCTTCACTGAGGTGCTCGCTCACCAGGGAAGCACAAACCCTTTTTGAAAAGCATCATCCCTCCTTTGATTGTGTTTTATTCCTGCTGGGAAGTTGTCCTTTTCTCTCTTTGGGGTTTATTGGGGCAGGAGAAAGGATAAGGTCTTGTTTCATGCCCCCCAGTGCCCATGTCCCTCCTCTCCCTGTGCTCACGGGGTGTTTCACGGTGTGGGAGTTCACCTCCCTGTGTCTCCTGTGATGTTTCAGCTCCCAAACTTGTGCATGGTTACACCTGGAGTTGTCCATCTGCCCAGCATGCCATGAAAAGCGAGGATGTCCCATCTGGTGTTGGGTTCCTGGTGCATCCCTGTTGCCTTTTTGGGCAGGATGCTTCTGGCTTCATCCTACCATACTTCAGAGTTTGCACTGTGGACCCGGGTCCACCAGCATCCAAGAAAACATAAATTCCACCACAGTTTGGGATGTGCCTTCAAGTGCATCTCCCACGGACAAACCCAAAGCCAAATCTACAAAAGCCACCCAGATATTTGTTGGTAGCAGAGACAGCCCAGACCCGGGGACTGGCGCAGGTGGAAATTCTCCACGGCTGGGCTAAAAAGCGTGGTTTGCCTCTGCAGTTTAAACAGGAGAAGGGTTACTGTCAGGCTTAGAAATAGCTAAAAAAAGCTGTTGCCTGGTTCTCGGGGGGACAGGTGGGATGGGGATCAGCTTACGGGGCTGGGAGCTGCCTCGCCAGAGGCACGCGGCTGCCCCGGGGGCTGCACATCAGAGGGCAAACGGGGGAGCAGGCAGATGGAGGAGATGCATGGGGGTGTTTTTAGTAGCTGGACTGCTTTGGGGAATGGTGAGAACAACCTGGGGAAAAAAAAAATTAAAAGATCCCAGGTTTGTGTGGGTTTGTATGAATCAAATCCGATGAACTGACGTCTGTCGTAGGAACGGGAAGCAAAAGATCTGTAAGGGTTTTTCAGGGGTGGGAGCAATAATCAAAGAGTTCTGGCCATGAAAGTTTAACTGAAGGAGCAGAGAGTAATGGGACTGGCTCTGGGTCTGATTTTCATGGTAAACTTTGTTGAGCTGTTTGCTATATAATGGCACTCTTCAGCTTTCCTAAGTGGTGGCTCCAGCACGGGAGTCTCTGAGCTTCAGGGTTACATCCAAACCCAAATTCAACCAGAAAGTCACTTGTACCTGACAGTTCAGAGCAAACTGCCAGTCTGATGTAGTTCTTGTGATACGAGCAATGGCTGAAATTGAATTTTCACTGTCAAGTTGTACTGTGTTTTCCCTCTGATGTTAGTGATGTACTTCTAATGTGCCTTTTTTTTTTTTTTTTTAACCAAGATATATAATTGGAAGCAAACTTACTTATTTCTCCAGTCCTGGATCTCCTACATGGGTTTATTTATAGAGGTCTGTGGGTGGGACTTTGTGTAGTTGGTGTGCATGTTGGGTGAGTTAGAGCAGGATTTGGGTTTTTGGAATCCTGCAAGGTCCTTTCCTGTCTCTTCTTGATTAACTAACAGCTTTACAGAAACCCAGAGCTATGGCTCTATCCAGCCAGGGATTTTCTTTAATATATTAATTTGATCAAGGAAGTGTTGAGTCACTTTTTTTGTCAAAACCAGTGGTCAAACCTCCCCTTTTTTTTTTTTTTTTTCAAACCCTGCGCACCGGTAGGACTTTTGTCCACGGCTCTTGGCCTTTTGTGGCTCGTACTCACATAGCCCTGGGATGGCAGCTGGAGTGGTTGTGAGGGATGCTGACTTTGTGTCCCCTCCCCAAGCTATTGCACCTCTCTGAGGGCTTTTACTGTTTGCTTGGCAGGAGAAATTGAGCTGTAAGCTGGGACAGAAGGTGCAGCGGCGATGAAACTCACATCCCATCCCGCTGCCCAGTGTCAGCTTTGCAGCACAGCTTTGATACAGCTCAAGCAATTTTGCTGCTTTTTTAATATTCATAAAAGCACCCCGTGATTCACTATAGGTTGAACTTCTGTGGGCCTTAGTCAGGAAAAAAACCCAACACTCCCCTGGTTTATTTTCTGAAGTGGCTACAGAGCTTGTCGGTGCCAGCTGATTTCTGTGGGACTTGGCTTCCTGCTCCTGTTTGGGTAGAGTCTCTGCTTGCATCAAACCTGGGGCTTATTGTTCAGTTGTTTGTTTTTCTGGAGTGCTTTTTCTTACTCTTAAGTTGCCCTCACAAGACCTAACCTCTGCAAGAGCATTCTGTGTGTTATATCCAAGCATTCCTTGGTCTAGGTGTCTGTAAGTACACTTGGATGGTTAAAAAAATACCTTTCATGCAAAATGGTATTTCTGCTCTGTTTTTAATGCCCTGGCCCTCACTTTGTCTTTTCCTTCTTTGCCCTGGCCTAAGGTGTTTGCTTGGGAGTGGTATAAATTGTTTTCTGACATGAGGCTTGCAGTTCTCTTCATTCCTCATTGCACAACTGATGTATTTTGGCTCCCGTGTCCATGGGAGCATCGCAATTTGTGATTTTGTGTGTGGGGGGGAGTTTACACTGAAGCAGATGGAGGTTTGGATAGAAGTGACCAGGTCTGGGCACTCACCAGTTTGTCAAACTTCATCTGATTGCTTTATAATAAGCATCTATCAGATCTGAGGAGCTTTATCAGAAAGCATTTGCTTTTAATCCGGTTTTATTCAGGCTGGATCCTGACAACTGCAATGGGAGGGTTTCAACCGAATCATTATTTGTCATCTCCCAATATAAATATTGCAGTTGAAATATTTAGCTTGCTGTGGAAAAAACCTGTTAGTGACTCGGGGTATTTCTGGCCTCATCCTGGGAGCTGCTGAGCACCCACGACGCCCACTGGAGCTGGCGCCAGGCGCAGGTGCTGAGCACCCAGCAGGGCTCCCGCTGGGTGACAAGCCATTAGGAGACAGAAGGCAGAAGAAGTTGTGTAAATTTCAACTTGTCTAAAAATACCTTGTCCACATGTGGCTTAGCTCCTTCCATTGCAGGGGGCTGCCTTGGCTCAGTGCCTCTCGGCAGCAGTTTCCTCTTCCAGACCAACAGAAAGGATTTGGTTGGCTTTGTCACCGGCCCTGGCACCAAAACCCATCAGCTCTTGACCTCTATATTGCACCTGAAATTCCTTAAGCACTGCTGGGAGCTTGTAGCTCTGTGAAACACCTTTTATTCCTGTCTTCTAGACAAACTTGGGAGTAGGAGTCTGTGGGGGAAATCCCTGTCCCGTGGCAAAGCTGCTGGGGTCTGGGATATTTAGGAAAAATATCAGTATGGCCAGGGGGGGGACTGGTGGCTCAGGGGTTAAGTTCTTGGCAAGCTCAGGCAGGCTTTAGTTGGTGCTTGGCTGCTTTTTTCAAAATGTCTTGCCACTGAAAAAAAAAAAAGGGGGGGGGGCAGAGGGGTGGGTGGGTGGGTAGAAAGGTAATGGCAAAAAATACTTTCAAAGTGGGTGAGTTTTGTTGTAGCTCTTTCTGGCACTGGGGTAGGGTAATCCCTGTGTGTGTTCAGAAGTGTGAGGGTGGGGAAACTGTTAAAAAAGTGCTGGTGCCCAGGAGTGGAAAGGTGGAACTGTCTGATGAAGTGAACTCAAAATAACAATTAAAAAAACCCAACAAAAGTCCGACCGAAGTGTGCAAAGTAAATCATAACTAATGAAAATAAAATAACATCTTTGACTTTATTAAATAGAAAATTCTGTAAGTAGAATCATATTTAACCCTTCCTGAAGCCCAGTTCTGATCTTTCCCCTGTGCTGGTGTTGCTGACCAAATCTGCTGCCTTGCTGGAGCCCCTGACACCTCTGACTGCTCCTGTGGTGCTGGAATTCCCAGCTGAGCCTGCAGCCCCTCCAAGTTTTACAGATTTATTGCCCCAAATCAGGCTTGCAGAAAAGATCTCTGAGCAGGTTTAATTCACAAATGGACTCAAAATTTTTGCCTGCTTGGTTCTTCCTTGCCCTGTTACCTGGTTAATGCTTTTAGTGCTACAAAATCCAGTGGATTCAGAGAGTTGACTCCCTCTGTATCCATATATGCAGATTTACTATAGTTGTAGTTTCACTGGAGACAGTAATTAACATTATTTTACAGTGTCTAATGGGATGCTTTTCCTTCTCTACTAATTATTTTTGAGAATTTTTTGTACTGGCTATTCTGCTTCTTTGAGAAACTGAGGGATGCTAACTTGTTGCATCACATTTTACTAGAAACTGCTTGTGAACCATCTCCAATTTACTTGTTATTTTCAGCCTGAAATTTATAACCCTTCAGGGCGATTAATTTGCTACTTTTCAGGGCATTTCCAAGAAAAACTTCACTTTGTGAACTTTTTCCAATTGCCTTCAGATTTCTCACCTCTCAAATCTGGTGGGAGCCAATAAATGCAGTTTCAATTTGCAGTTTGTTTATAACTTGGCTTCATGTATTGAGTCCATATGTGTTTTTTTTTTCCTCTGCTATGTCTTGATGGCAAATCCCTTAGAAATGTAAAGGGGTGTATTGCATGAGTTGATTAATGGGAGCAGATCAGAGCCTGTTGCTAATCTCTGCTTTGGGTTGCAGATGAATTTTCTGCAGCGTAACCCGGAGTTGGGTACAGATATTTTCTGAATTGTCATGGAGCTGTCTCTGAGATGTTTCACTGTATTTTAATGAGTTTTGGTTTTTGGTTTTTTGTTTTTAATACAAAAGTAGTTTTAGATTTATTCTGATGAAATGGAAGCCTCTCTTTTCCTTGCCTTTTGCAAGCTGGTATTTTGGGGCTCGGGCTGGCTGCAACCCCCCAGGCTGAGTGAAACCTCAGCTTTATCTGCCCTGCTCTGCCTAAAAAACATGTTTAGAGTAACTCCATTAGAGCAGGCAGGATGACATTAGTTTACAGTGAATGAACTCTGAATCATGTTTTTCTCTGTCTGTTTGTTTGGTGCTGGAGTTTGTTGTGGTTTTTGGTGGTGGTGGTTTTTTGGTTGGCTTTTAAATTGCTTCTGCAGACAAGAAACATTGAGCTGCCTACTGACTCTAATTAGTTTTCCACTGCATTATGCACGTTGCTTGTGGTCTCCCATTTCCTTATGCTGGTGTAAATCAGGAGGAATCCTGGAGATACAGCCTCAGCACATGGTGTGTTTTACCACACTGGGAATTCAGCCTGGTTGGGCATCCAACCTATGCAGCACCAACCTTTGCCAGCAGCCTTAAAACTCATGGAAGAAATATGTTACCTCTCTGTACACAGATGTTTTAAGAGGACTTGAGCTTAGGTTTTGCCCTTAATTCTAAAGGTAGCATCTGGTGTTTGTGTCCAATCCGTTAATCCGGTCGCTGAAGCAACCCTGTGATTTTAAGATACACTTTTAAGTGAATATTTAGCTGTCTGGGATAGGAAGGAAGTTATTACATGAGCTCCTTTAATAGTTAATTCTAAGACAACTTGGACCAACTTCTAGTCATCAGGGTAGGCAGTGTATTTCTGAACCAGCAATTAGGAATCATCAGCCTGCATGGAGACAGATTGGAAGTGAATTAAAGGCTGATGAGCTCTGTGCAGGGCTTCCAGGGCTCTCCCCAGCCTCCTGCCACAGGGAAATATCAGAGTGGTCACTCAAGGGCTGGCCAGGCTGGGCTGGGGGTGGAGAGGGGGGAGATTTGACGAGATGCAGCTGTAAAAGACAATTTTCTTCTTTCTTTCCCTTCATACCAATCCATTCTGTATGGACAGACTAGTTTGGCAAGGGACTAAATGTGCCGCTTCGAAATCTAATTTTGCCCATTTCAATTGACAGATGGAAATTGTGTGCTCTCACAATGCTGCTAGTATCTTGCAGTTCTGCTCAGAAGCAGTGGCTCCCAAAGCCATCCAGAAAAGTAAGATGACTTTGTATGTCTAGGCATTTCTTTGTGACCATGGTTCCTTCCAAGGGGGAAGTGTGTGACAGCTCCTGGCCCTTTTCCTCCATCCTCATGCTGCCAAATAAGAAGAGGATTTGCCTGGCTAGCAAATATTCCACAGAAAGTAAACCACCAATTCTGGTGCAGGCTGTTTGGGACATCTGTAGTGTTCCAGAAGGCTGGAGAGTCCCCATCAGCTGGGATGTCAGATGGATGTTGCAAACAGGGATGTTTTGGTGGGAGCATCCCCTGGGGACCCTGGCAAAGCTGAGTGTATCCAAACCCTTCCATCCCCATCGCTCTCCTCCCTGCCTGTGCCTTTGTTTTGATTTTCCTGTTGTTCAGTTAAAGCCCCTGGGACCTGGGCTGGGGACACGGGGATCTGCACAGGGAGCTGCTTCTCTCTCTCAGGAGCTGCAGCCCAGGCTGCTTCTTGATGTGGTTAAGCAGAGGAGGAGTGAAGTGACATCTCCTTCCCTGGGGTGACAGAGAGGAAAAGACCAGGAGCTCACTGGGAGACAAAGCAAACCATGGGTTTTGGAGTTTTTTTGTGCTGCAAGTAGAAATCCTTTGGGATTTGGGGCTTGGGCAGAGCTGATGGGGACAGCAGAGCAATCAGAAATGCAATTTGTGTGCATATGCTTCGTATGTATTTGTTTTCAGTTTCATCTCTCTCAGTGCTGGCAGTGCAAGAGCAGGAGTCAGAACAGTGTTCTCTTTAGGGTGTGCTTGGGGTTTCTTCCCTTTCTCAGTGATTCTGAATATTGTTGCTGCAATTTCAAGCATCTCCCAGGGCTGGAAAGATTTTTATTACAGCCACAACCCCTGGCGTGTGTCTCCTGGCTGCTCCAATGCAACCCTTGGCCTCGCAGGGGTTTATAAGGCCAGTAAAAACTCACTTAGCATTGAATTGCATTTTTCATATGAAGAGAAGCTTGTGAAGGGCTTGACTGACCACCATGGTCTCTTTAAATTTCTTACCAAGGCACAAGGTGAGTGCAGGGTGAGTTCTCACACATCACTTTGCAGCCGGGTCCTGAAGCTTGGCTCTGCCAGGCAAGAGTTGTTTTAATTCTGGGTGGTGCTGTCCTTGGCTTTTCTGATGAGGAGCAGTAAAATGTTGCAGTTGGTAGTGTCCCTGTGACCTTGGACTTAGCTGCTCTGGAAAAAAAAAAAATCCTACATTTCATATAGACTTTGAAGAGATTTCTCTCATTTTCATGATGAAGTATGAACCTGTTCTCCAACTGATAATTTGGTATTTAAAAGGAGAGCTCTGGACCTGCTGAAGGTGGGGGCAATTCTGCTGGTGAGGGATGAAGAGACATTTCACAGCTGAGGTCTTGGCCAGGTGCTTTCCTCCCATTCCATGGCTTAATCCTGATTTTCTGACCTGTTCTTGGTGTTTTTCCTGTGTACAAGTCCTGCTCCAATGGCTCCATCTCCAGCCGCCAGCTCGATGCCCCTGCTAGGATGAACTGAAACCTTAGCCCATTGCTAGAGGAGGCTCTCCTTAGGGTTATATTTATTCTATTTTTATGTCTTTTAAAATTTTCTTTTTAAAAAACCTGTCTCTCAGTGAAATTTCCCAGGCCCTGCTGAGTCATGGATGGTTTGTTTGGGGTTTTTTTTGTTTTGTTTTTTCTTTAAGTCCTGCACTGCATGTGGCTGGGGCTCTCCAGGTGCTCCAGAAGCAGCTCTGTTATCTTGGGGAGGGACACGAAGAGCTTGTGGATGGGGGGAAGGGAAATACCTTCAGCTAAGGGGTGTAAGGCTTTGGATGGTACATGGACACCAGCAATCCCATCTTGCCAAGAGCTTATCTGCTCTTTTACTGTTCCTGCTTATCCAAGAACAGTTTTTACCTCGTGAGCATGGAGCTTCAACCATGGAAAGGTGGTTGTTTCCTCTTGTGCTTGAACATCCCTGTAGACCTGTTGTGACGCAGCAGGACTGTTCATTTCAGGAGGGCCTGTGGAGTTTTTCCTTAAGTGAAACAGGAGAGATCAGTTTGGCAAAATCAATCCTCTGCATAATCCCTATCACTTTGTCCTGATAAGCTGTCACTTCAGCTCTAAATGCCATGTTTGAGAGGCCACCTCTGCTCTCCAGGATGGGTTAATGTCAGCAGCAGTATTAAGTGAAGGATGGATTTAAGCCACAAGCTCATCACAAGGAAGGGGAGCTACATCTGAGGCATCATTTCTTGGCAGCCTGTGATCTTTCATAGGTTGGAGAGAAATTTGGTAGGATGAAATATCCTCAGCTATCTCTGAGTCAGCCCTGCAGCTGAATGTCAGGCCCAGTACCCGCTTGTAGCAGCCAGGAGTTGGAGGAAAAGATGAGTTTGGGTGGGATGGAGCTGTTTGCTCACTAGCTAGGTGGGGTCTGACCTGCCCCTCAAAGCTCCATCAGTGCCAGGGAGGGAGGAGAGAGTCATGAAGGGGATCCCCAAATCCTTCTGCACCCTCCCTTCAGGGAAGAACCCACGAGCCATCCCCTCCAGAGGCTGGTGATGCTGGAGTCACAGCAAGGGGTCACCTAAGGACCAAGTTCAAGCTGGCCTCAACCCTGCTTTTCCTGGCTTTGCCTGATGGAAGCCAGACCTGATGTCTGTTTGAACATCAGCTTTGTGGCTGGGGTGATGGATTGCAGTCTGAGCTTTACCACCCTTCAGCACAGTTTCCTCTGCTCCTGTGGCCCCTTGTGTTCAGTTCAGTCAAAGTTTACTGTAAATAACCTCAGATAGAAAGCTGAAATAGTGAAACACCCCGGGCTTGCCTTTGGTTTTTTTTTCTGCTCCTTGCCAGCTGCAGAGCATGAATAGGCTTGAGGCAGTAGAGGTATTTAAACCTAACATTTACAGCCCATATCTGTACAAAATGTGACTTGTGTTTATAGAAGGTGCCTGTCTCCTATCAAAACACATGGGACTCAGGGCTTGGGTGCTGGGGTTCCTCTGAAGCATTCCCCAGAGACTACAGTTCCACCTTGGATTGTCTCCTGCTGTCTGTAGGCTCAACCCAGGCTGTTGTCCTGCACACCCCTCATGAGTCTTCCCTCTCTGGCCTCAGTGCTCACTTCACCTCCACCCAGCTCCTTCCCAGGAGTTTCTTTGGAACTGCCTTATCACAGAGTCCCCTCTCCTCCTGTGTGTGTCCTTGGCAGGCACAGCAATGTCACCATGCAGAAGAGCTCACCGTGCAGGACAGGATAAGGTATCAGCCAAACAAGCTGCCAGCACACTGTGTTTGGGAGCTGGCAGTGGTCAGCAAGTCCTTGTTTGCATGACATGAGCAAGCCAGAGGCTGGGATCACACAGGGCTTCCCATCATCAGACCAACAGGGAGATGTGTCCTCCCCCAAAGGCAGAGCATCAAGGAACACGTGTGGTCCTGGTGCTGTGTCCTGATCTAGTCTCACATTGGCTGCTCTCCAAGTTTTCTTAAATTTCAAGCAGCCCCTGGTGCAATCTCTTGCCAAACAACCATGATCTCACCTGTCCTAGCAAGGGGACCAGCCAGCCACTGGATGCTCTCTGCCTTATAACACCTGGACCAGGGAGCTGAAAGCATCACCCAGCCAGCCCTTGGCATGTGCTGCTCAGCTTGTGTCTCATCATTCCCATCAATTGGGGTCTCCTTTTGTCTTAATTAAAAAAGAAAAATGATAGAGTCGTGTTTTTCCTTAGTTCCAGTATGAAGAGGAGATTCCTGTTTTGGGATTATTTTTAGTCTCTGAAATTATTCATAGGGCTGCTTCCCTTGATTTATGACAATACCCAGCACATCACCATGTAAATGGCTTTTAAATGGAATGTTTCAGCAGTTTTATTAGAATTCCTCATGTGAGGGGAAAATAAACAGATTGTCATTTACCAGACTGTATTTGATTATTAGATTTGTTACTCTAAACATCAGGCTACACTTCCTTCAGCTGAGGCTGCTGGAGATATATGACTTAGGGGAGCCATACCATTAAATAAAATCTAACCTGATGGGAGAAATCCGCATGGGATTGATCAGGCTGGTTCCCTGCTGGCCAAATAGATGTTTGTTGGCCAAAAATTCATATCTGGTGGTGAGGTTAAGGTCACTTCAGTTTTTCAGGTCTCATTCAAAGAGCAGAGACAGACTGTGAAAGACGAAGCACATGGGTTTGGCATCCCTGGGTCCTGGTAGAGGATGAGGTTGTGTTGTAAGACTGTGGTGCTCATTCCATCTTTGTGCTCATTCCTGGCCTTGTCTGGGGTTTGAAGAGGTCACTGCAAAGTGGTGAGCAAGAAAATAAATGTAGGGTTCTAGAGTGAAACCTTGCACCAACAGAGTGAAAAGTCAGACATGAAAGTGGGAGTTTTAGGAGCTTTTTAAGGGCAGAAAATGCATGTTATTGGACATTTTGTAATTGCATCCCAGTGCCCTGGGTTGCAGATGGTGTCAGTTTGCTCAGGAATGGTCCTTATACCTTCTGACTCTGCTCTGCAAGGAGCTGGGAAGAGTGAAGCTGATGGAGAAGAGGGAGGAATCACCACGGTGTGGACCAAGGCAGCATGCTGAGGCTGTGTTCTTGTGGGTCCTACAGAGCAGAAGGAGATGCACCCACATCCAGCACCACAGCTCTTCCAAGCCCTCACTTCCCCCCTCCTGCACATCAGGGTAGGACCCATTTCAGGTGGATGGTTGTGGGTGCTCTCCTGGCCTGGCTGGGGGTAACTCAGGGACCTGATATGGTTTTTATGATCACAACCTCCTTGTTTTGTGCCAGTTGAGTTTTCATTCAGGCTCTCTCTTCCCCCAAAGCCTTCCACAGTGTGAACAAGAGAGAAAACACAGTGATATGGATTAAAAAACATTGCTTGGAGTGGGACAGGCTGCTTCTGCTCGAGGCAGGGGGTGGCTTTCCCCTTCGTGTTCCCTTTCTGAGCTCTGTGGCTGCAATGGCACTTTGACAGAGTGAGTTTCTGGTGTCCCTGTGATGGTGACAAGCAGAACATCCTCAGTGCTGATGTGGGGGTGTACAAAAGGGTCCATGGTCTGACAGGCCCCAGTGGTAGAAAATGGGTTGAGATTGGGCTTGGCTGCAATTTCCCAGATCCCAAATTCATCCTCTGTCCCTGTTCCTCAGCAGTGCTGGGGTTGGCAAGGGCAGGAGCCAGGGAGGGTGCAGGCAGGAGCTCGTGCATTGTCCATCCTGGGAATTAAACCTGAATTAGCAGCAAAGCTGAGATCTTTCTGGGAATGTGATGTTTGTCTGGGCTTCCCTGGATGAGGTGTCACAGGGACAGACTCCTCAGAGGACATCCTGCAGGACAGCATGAGCTGTGTGGGGAGGAGGCTCCATCCTTCAAAAAACCTCTGGTTTTTTGTCCACATTTGCCTTCCCTGCATCTGGGGCACCTGCAGCCTGGACTGATGGAAGGCAAGAGGAGCCAGGGCTTGGTGCTGCCTCAGCTGGGACTTCTTCCATTGCTTCTGAGCATTTGTTCCTCCTGGGGATGCCATCCTCATTGCTCCAAGGTCCCACATGCAGCTCAGCCTCTTGTAGAGTCCCTGGTTCCCAGCACTTCTGCTTGGGATGGGGGGAATATCAACTGTGATTTGTTATTTTTTTTTTTTTCTCACATGAGTAGGTTGTTTTGCCGAGACTTTTTTTCTTATTATTCCTCCCTGAAAAGCTAACACTGTGTTGTAAAAATAAATCTCTGGCCTTCTGCTTTCTGAAAAGCAAAGGGCCAGCGTGTTAATGGGCAGGAGGGAGGGAGGGCAGGATGGGGTGGCAGGCTGCCAGAGGGATGTGTTGCTTCCCTGGAGCTCTGCTTGCCAAAATGCCATCAGCCCAGCTCAGGGAAGGCTTTTCCTGCAGCCCCAGGGTTTGGTTGCCTCTGGCCTGATGTGAGTTAATCCAGAAGGGAGGTATTTGTTTGAAAGGGTGCTGGCAGTGCCCCCTCCCAAGGAGCACCCCTGGGTGTGTGTCCTCACCCTGCCCTCCTCACACCCTCCTGTCACTTCTTTTCTGACCTAGGAGAACTATTTAATTATTTCTGGATGCAGAAAAGGCCTTTTTCTCTCCTGTTGTGCTGCAAATGAGTCTTTTCATGGACATCTCTTTGTATTTCTCCTTCTTTTATGTTGGGGAAAAAAAAAAAAAAAAAGAAAAAGCTTAGAAGTCTCTCCCCCCACCTTTTGGCAAGGAAAAAGGCACATCTCCATGTCTTTATCCTTTTTACAACTTTACATGATTGTATTCCAGGGTTTAGGAGTGTGTTTCCATGTGTGGTTTGGCGTTGGCTTCTGCTGGCATCAGGATATCACGACATGGGACATGGCTGTCCCATGAATTCAGAGCCTTCCACAGTCATCAGTAGTGATCCATCACAGAGGGGTTATTCCCCAATAGCTGAAGATGAGCAACAAAAATAGTTTGTTACAATTAATGCCCTCTTTAAGCTTGGCTCATTTCCACATGCACATGGCAGCAGCTCCTTTGCTCTTCCCAGAGTTGGTTCTCTGCAGTGACTCTCTCTCCAGGGATTTATTTACCTCTTGGGAGGCTGCAACAGGATGAGACCTCTTTTTAAGAAAGTGCTACTGAAATTTGTTTATCCTCATCTCTGTTCAATATTACACTGTGATGACTTCAGTAGCTGTTGGTGGAACTTTGGACCATGCCAGGCTTAGTAGGGACTGTAGGGAAAACAGACATATTGACATGAAAACAAAAAAAATCAGGTTGAAAAAGGGAACCTATGCAATATCTAATGACCTATCAATTATTTCCCTTTCCCATCATGTTTTAAAAACAAAGCATGAAACTTCCAATGCTCAGAGGATCACTTTCTGGTATGCAGCTGTGCCATGGATAATATGCAGCACACATTCATGCTCAGAAACCCAATAAAACTGGTAATTAGCCCCTGAAACAAATTAGAACAGAAGATACAATTTTATTTTGCAGAGTGCCTTTTTCTGCAAACTGTATCTCCAAACACATTGCAGAGTTAAGTAATGCAGAGCTTAAATAAGCAGCGCACTGGGAGAGCAAATAAATAGAAAAGGATGTATAGTCCTGCAGAGAGAGGAGGGGGAAAGGGAGGCTGGGGAGAGCTGAGGTCACTTGTGTGGCTCCCCCATGGAGCTGGGGTCCAGCCTGGGGTCTCCTCACCCGTTGGGTCTCTGTGGGTGCTGCTGGTGCAGGGCTGGGAGGATGGAGGCTCCAGGAGTGCAGCTTGGGCTGAAGGAGCTGACCTGTGAGATGGATGAGGTATGTGCAGCTGGCTATAAAGTCAAGGAGGGCAATTTTCAGCCAATTTGCTCATCTTTTCCCTTTCATGGCTGAAGGCAGAGGAGCTATTACACTGGGGCTCTCCCTTCTGCTCCCTCTCTGCTGTGTTGACTCAGCAGCTCGTGTTCAATCTCAGCCAAAGCCATGACTTTTTTGCCTTCCCTGTAATTCTCACTCTGCTTTTCCGTGTTGTTATTTCTAAGGTGAATTTTGTAGTTGTCAGGCAGTGCCATGGGGGTGCAGGGCTGAAATAGTGCTGGGCTGCAAGGCTGTGGGTAGGAGGGGCAAGGGCCACGGACCCCATTCTGGTTATCCTTGGAGCATGGGCTGCTGATGAATCCTCCAGCTTTCACTTCATGCTCTGGGGAAACTTGGGACAGTGTGTGAAAATGTTCATAATGTATCTGTAAATCTAAGGGAAC
The DNA here is from genome assembly GCA_023637945.1 of Phaethornis superciliosus. Lineage (NCBI taxonomy): Eukaryota > Metazoa > Chordata > Aves > Apodiformes > Trochilidae > Phaethornis > Phaethornis superciliosus. The sequence continues at coordinate 5,337,599 of JAJQWJ010000018.1, read as the reverse complement.
TCATCTGGGACAGAATGAAATTGATGCTGGTTTGATTTCAGGGGTTTTCTCTGTGCTTTGCTTTGTTAGAAGAGGGCTCGGATTTGGGCCAGGCTGTCTTAGCATCACATGGAGAAAGAGGTAGAAGTGGAAAAAACCAGAAAAAAGGGGTTTCTAAACCAAGGGCAAGCACTAGACATCAGAGAAACCTTTTGTCATGGAGAGGAGAGAGTTGTCACAGAGCCCAACAGCTCCGGGATGCTCCCATGATGATGGTTTTCTTCCTTCCCTGTCCCTCTCCCCAAGGATGTCCCCACCCCTGGTGGGAACCTGCACACCTAAAATCCATCACAAGCCTTTTTGGTGGACATGTCCACGAGGGCAGTGCAACACCTCATTGAGTTTCCTTGGAATGATGTGGTTTCAGAACTGGATATTCGCCAACCCCCAGGATATTCACTAAATCTCCAATATCCAAGCCTGTTGTGAGCTGTTCAGTTGTGGGGGTTTTTTTAATTTTTTAATTTTTTTTTTTATTGTGTCTGTATCTACAGTTCTTCAATTTGTGTATTTTTTTTTCAGCACCTTGATCCCAACAGTTGTTTGCTGTGAGAAAGCCAAGCTGGTTTATTGCATGGAAGTGTGGATACAGCTGTTGTGGGCCAAGGACAGAAGCAAGGCCAGGTTGTGGGAGAAGCTCTTGCTTTAGACCAAGTGATATATCAGTGGGGAAAAAACCCCCACATATCCACCTTCTGGGTTCAGAGTCACATCTTGAGCTAAATATGCGATTTATGATACAAAAGCTGATGATTTTTTTGACCCAGTGCACTGGAGGAGGTGTTGGCTCCTGCACGCAGATTTCCCAGGCAGATCTGGAGAAGGATGCTCTGCAGCAGAGCTTGCAGTAGAAGGAAACTTTACCTGCAGCAAGCAGAGCTACTGCCTGGCTGCTGCCTTCACCAGGCCAATTCAACCCTTCAAAATCTGTGGTGACTCCAGTAGCTCTGTTATTGGTATTAAAGCTGGAAGAAATGGTGTTTTTCAGGAAGGAAGAAGCAGGTTTTATTTGGGGTTTATGCCTGACTCAGGATGAGACGTGGCAGGCACATTGCTGCAGGGAGGACATGGTGGTGACCTTGGAAGAAGCTGGGTTTGTGCCAGTTTTGCAGACTTGAAGGCTTTGGAGAGCTCTAAATGAATGACAAATGTGAAAGGCAGAAGTTTTAATAGGAGCAAATGATTTTTTGAGGTACCTATTTCAGCCAAGCCAGGCTAGCTGGCCTCTGGTTTAATCAAGGGCCATCGAGCACCTTGCTGTCTGCAGAAGTTGTTGACTTCCTGCTGAAAATTGGGTACAGAGAGCCTGAAGAAAAATACCTCCTGGTCTCTGCCTGGTGAGTTTTGGGCTTGTAATGTCATTATTGCTGTTCTTACAGGAAGGATTGTTTCAAGAGATCCATAACCTGCTCTGAATGATCTCCAAGTTGGGTTTACCTCCCTGTCAGCTGCTGCACTCAGGCTGTGACATTCATTCATTCATGGCTTTGTTTCAAGTTACAGAGAAGTTGGGAATACTTGGACTTCTTCACAGTTCAAGCAATCTTAAAGGTAATAATACAGTTTGGTGAACCATCATCTTTCCCTGGAGCAGTCTTTCCTCTGCACACAGAGAAGGGAAACATCTTGCCTCATCTCTTCACAATTATTTCCCTTTGTTTTGGTATTCTGGAAAATCTGCCTCATACGGATCATTAATGAAGTCAAATATGTGACAGCTCAGGAGGGACCTGGCTTTCCCTATGTTTTCAGGCCATTTATATCCCAAAAGGGGCCTGCAGGGCTTTTATATGCTGAAAGATGAAACCATCTCCTGAAGCCACAGTGCTGAGATTCAGAGTGATTTCTTTGGGGTTTTTTTTTTTTTTTTTGGTTTTTGTTTTTTGGTGGGTTTTTTTTTGAGAACCTGGAGCAGTTTTTGCAGTTCTTTTAACTCTTGCTTTAGTCTGATGGGATTGCTTCATCTCATTATGCAGGAGATGAAATACTGTCCTTGAGGAAAGGAATTTCTGTTTGATACTAAGACTTAAATTGCCTTGATTTTTCTTTTCCCTCAAAGCCTGCTTATTGAAAGTGAATGTTGGCTGTGGTGATAGGTACCAGAGCGGCGGCCACAAAATTGTCTTGATCTGATAGGAAAAGGCACAGCTTGGGCAGAAACTGTGCAAGGTGTCTTAGCAGTTTGTCAGAGTGTCTCAAATTCTACCCTTGAGGGAGCATCCAAAGAGCATGGGTCCTCCACGACTGGAAATCTGTGCTAGAGGGGGGGTCAGCAGTGCAGGGATCCCCAAGGCTCAGCTCTCTGTGGTTACCACAGTTTCTAAAGCCCTACATTAACCTGAGAGCAGGATTTAATAGGACCTAACAAGGAGCATGTAGAATCCTTAGTCTAATCCTGCTCAGGGTAAGTTGTCTTTAATTCCACTGTTATGCCAGTTAAACACCACAGTGAGAATAATACTTCAGGTTAAAGCTGTAGGTGTTTGTAAACCCATCTTGCAGTTCTACACCTGGGATTTCCCTGAAGGATGTGTTCTCCTGGGTGGTATTTATTGTGTGCCTCAACAGCACCTGCACATGGGAGCTGAGAGAGATGTGGAGACTTGATTGACACAAAATATTTCACTTTTCCCTGCCACCTCTCAAAGTGCAAACTGGACATCCAGCCTGAGGGGTCACTGCTGCCAGCTGCATCTCCAGGATTTACAGCAGTGAGGTGTCTCCTGTTTGCATGGTTTCCCTGTTAGGAAAAGCTCATTCCCCTGAGTACCAGAGACTCTTTGCTCTGCAGAGCATCCCTGTGACACAGAGCATCCCTGGCCATGGTGGGTGGCCCTGGGTCCCCACAGCCCCTTGCCCTGGTCCTGCCTTACTCTGCACAGCTGGGCTGTCTGCAGCAGCCAGCCAAGCAACTCTCTCTCCAGCACTATTAATATCTTTCTTCTGGAAGTCTCACAACCTTATTCTGGTGTATAATGAAAGCATATCCCCTGACCTTTGCTCCCTGCAATGCCAAATTGCATTCTAACAAATATGTGTATTTTTGATCCATCACATGATGGGAAAAAGGGCTTCGTCCTGCTCAGACAGAATGAAAAGACAGTCAGATTTAAGAACATAGTGAGATGAAGTCTTTCCTGTCAGCAGCTTGGGGATTTGCTGACTGCTATCTCTCTTTCCAGCCCCTGTGTTACGATGAACTTCAACAGCATCCCAAGCAAATGCAGTAACAAGAGGCTCTGAGGTGGCTTCTTGCCTTTGTCATTTAATTGCTATGAGAAAAACCACTAATAAGGATGCCAGGTTTTGTGATACCTGGGGCTAGATTGATTAAAATGGAGATAACAAGTAATTTTCAACTGGGAGCTGGGGGATGGGTTTTCTGCTCTTTGTACAACACCTAATGTGATGGGATCCCATCCTGTCTTGGCCTTGGGGGTACTTCTGCATTATCAGTATCTTATTGTTTGGTTCATTTCTTGTGGTTATTTTGTTCTGAGAATTTTAAACTGCTTGAGGATTTTATTTGTAGCTTAGGAACCTTGTAAGAAATCTGTGTTAGATGTAGATCCACTGCTGCAGCACAGAGATTCAAAAAAAGGATCTCCTGGCCCAGAGGAGAGGCTGCAGACAGAAAAGTTTGGAAGCATTACCCTTACATTATCAAGTTGGGAGAAACAGCCACAACTAAATAAATTAATTGATTTAATCAGATTTCTGTCTTGTATCAGCAGTCTCGTGCTGGAACCCTTTTGCTTTTTATGTAAACAGAAGAACTCGTGTGTGTGTGTGTGTATCTGTATTTCAGATGTGTTAATCTGATGGTTTCTCTGATGTAGGAGGCTCTTTCAGCCAAAATGTCAGTTTTTACTATATGGCATCTAGCTGAGAAATGAGGCTGGAGGTATAGGAAATAAACCCTCTCCTGGAAGTTTGACAGCAGTAGGCTGGGATCTAATATTTGCATGGGAAATGTATTTGGTTAATATTGCCTGAGATGTTTTATTGTAACCACAGAGGATAAAAAACCATGGAGATGGTTTGATTTGTTTGATATTCATATGAGTTTATCATAGAAGATTATCTCTCACTTATGTAAAGCAAGCAAACATGAAAAAATAGAAGCCATGCATTCTCCCCCCAGGCTTGTTCAGTTATTATACTATTATTACAGTTAATATTATTTGGCTGTGAGAAGAGTATCTATTGTTACAGAAGTGCTGCAGAACACTTAACACTACAAACACTCCCAGTTTTTGTCCTTTGAGCTGTCTCACTGAAATCCATAGGAAAAAATCAGAGGAGCAAGTTTGATATTAGCTCAGGTTGGCACCTGATTTGAATTTGGGACAGTTTTTGAAAGGCTGGAGCTCTCTTTTTCAGGTAGGACACACAGAACAGCAGCAAAACGAAGCAAGGCAAAGGCTTTTCAACCCCTTTTCTAGCTGGGTGCTGAGTTCAGGACAAGCTCCTTATGTCTGCCAGGGGTTTGGGGACCAAAAGAGGCATTAAGGTGTGAAAGGAGACATCTTCTCCCAGGAGTATGTGTAACTTGGGGATCAAATATTGCTGTCCCTTAAACTTGTGTTGCTCCTCAAAAGAGAACAATGAATGTAAACAAAGGAAATCTCACCTCAGTTGGAAAAAAAGGGGAATATTTATTAGAACAGGGGTTCTTCTACACTGCCTGACCCCATGGTGTGTATTCTGCAGGTGCTCATGGGGATGCTCTTTCTGGTCCAGATGATTTCTCATTTCCCTTTTGCAGGTCCCAGCAGCATGACACTGCAGGGGTTTCCTCCTTTGCAGTAAATCTGCTCTTACAGCAGAGAACCCAGGGGCTTTTCTACATTTTTATCTGAGCCCTCAGAACATTTCTCCTCCCTGTCTTCTCCCCAGTCAGACTGACACTGACTTGTCTCTCAGGGAGATTTCCTGAAAGTGCTGTAAAAACTCCAAGCAGGGGCATTCCCTGCCCAGACAGGGAGATGCTCAGGAGCAAGGGAGCATGTTGTGTCTCCTGGGAAAGCCAAGAGGACAGGAGCAACGTTGGAGTTTGGGTCTTGTTCTTCCTGCTCTGACTTTGCCCGGATTTTCCACCTTCTGCTGCTCCTTTCTCACACGTAGTAACACTTTTTGCAGCCCAGCTGTGGTTTTTTTAGGACAAGAAGAGAATCGCAGTCTGGAATCTGGAGCAAACAATTTTAGCAAGTGGAGAATGGGTCTCGAGGGTGGGAGATGAGTGGAGGGGATGTGGCAGCACCCCGTGGGCTGGGCAGGAGGGAGAAGGCAGCCAGATTGGTTCTTAATTCTTAAAATAAGGAAATAATTCTTAAAAATAAGAATTCTTCTTATTTTTAGTCTTTTCAGCAGCTCTCGAGCCCCAGCATGATGCTGCCCTGCAAACAGGGGGCACCCACCTGAAGTCTTTGCATTTTTTTTTAGTATTGTAGCTTATAAAAGGCAAGGTTTAGAGGGGGTGATGGGGAGGTGAGGAGACTTTGCTGTGCTGCTCCTCCTTCCCCTCTTTTTGCTCAGCCTTCCCAGAGGATTTTCACACCTACACTCAGAAGTTTTTTTGGGGTTTTGTTTGTTTGGTTTTTTGTTTTTTGTCAAAGGGGGAGGGCAGCGAAGGGAGAATTATTAATGAGTTTGGAGTGGTTGCTATGGGAACCTGTTGCTAATGAATCTCTGGGGTTTCCTCTCCACCTTGAGCCACATTTCCTGGTAATAGCGTTCCCATGGCAACCAGTGTCACTGGTACCCTGGCTGGCTCCTGGGCCACCGCCTCGGATGGGCAGATAAAGCTCCTTATTATGTCAGCCAGAGGATTTATATCACCTCCAAAGGCTATGGGACCTGCAGTTCCTTCTCCTAGATCTCCTTCAAGTTTGGACACTTTTTTCTTTGTTTGTTTGTTTGTTTTCCAGAATAGTTGTAACATTTCCCCAAAATTCCAAACCTGATCCCTGTCCATCTGCTAGGTTGTTTTGTTGGGGTTTTTTTCCCCCTCACTTAAAGCTTGGCATTGCTGCAACCTTTGTCTCCCACTTTCGTTCTGTCTCCTCTTCCTCACCATCTCCCCTCCACTGATTCCCTCTCTGGCCCTGCACTGGGGCAAACTGGTGCTGAGCATTTTTGGAAGAAAACCTGGGAAATGTGGGAATATCTTTCTCCCTAGGAGTTAGCTGGTGGGATTTTTTTCCCTAAACAAATTTTTTGTTTTGTTTTGTTTGGCGTTTTTTGGGGTTTTTTTCCCTTTCATGTAAGCACAGAGCAAGAGGATGCTGTAATGCTACCCCAAACTTTACAACACCCCAGCTGAAACCTGGGACTGGAATTTCTTTACCTTTTTTTAAGGCTCATTTTTTTTTTCACTCCTCCTTGCCTGGCTCCCACAGCAGCTCTGCCAAGCAGCTACTGATGCCACCAGAGTTGGGAGAAGCCTCTCTCCAAACACAGCCAAAATCAGGGCTTGAACCTCCTCATGGAGACATTTTTTTTTAAGAGTTCAGGGGGCTGATTCCCAGAATTTTCCCTGCGCTCCTTGCAGAGGGATTTTCGAGTTCCATGAGTAACCACCAACATCTTGGGCACCCCCAGCACTCTTCTCCTCTAGCCCTGGTGCTGCTGATTTAGCTGAAGGACTGATTGTGGTGGTGGGAAGCACTGGGGCAAGGAGCTGGCTTAATCCCAACTTTCCAGTGATGGATAAGGTGTATTTTAATTGTAATTTTAAAAATGTGCCTCTGTGGAGGTGCCTGGTGGGCATTGTCCTCCAGAGCAGCCAGCAAAACCTGGTGCTGTCAGCTCATTATTTAGGGCAAATTCATTAGGAGAAACCATGGCTGAAATCCTTGGCAGTTTTGCCACTGTGTCACATAGGCAGCATTGCTTAGGGTGGTAAATTTGGTCAACAGTTTTTCCAGCCATCTAAAAGCTGCTTCTCAGCAGGAAGATTTTATGTCCGAGCAGAACAGGAGCAGTTGAGAAGATCAGTGATGTACAGTAATGACAATAATAATTTAGAAAAAAAGTGGGTTTTTCCTTTAATTTATGGGGTGAATGCAACAGGACAAAGATCTCCTCTGTATCAGCAATGTCTCATTGGCAAGAGGTGGAAAAAAGAGTATTATAGATGATTAGTATCTTAGGGGCTTGGCAGTTTATCTACTCATGGCAGCAATCTTCCAGCCACTGGCCCTGGCTGTAAATTGTCACCAAAGGGAGCAGCAGTCTGCGTAAGCACTTAAGTGCTTTTGCTGTTCAAGGCAGAGCAGACACTGAAATCCATCAGAAGGTCTATTTTTCACCAGGCAATATTGACTCATCTGTTAAAGCCAAGTCACTTCTCATCATGGGCTTTGGGCGTGATGATATTTTCCCCTCTTGTAGGATTTTTCGTGCAAGAATTTATTTTTTTTTTACTTTTATTTTTGGTAGCACTTTGTAGGTGTAACTAAATCAAACCTCAGAAATTGAGGGGGAGCGACTGAGATGCAAGGCTAAAGGAGAGCAAGAACAGGTCTAGTTGGGCTGAGAAATTCCAAATCCTTATTCCATAAGTAAGCTTTGGCTCATTAATAAAATCAGGAGAGCAGAGGGCATTTCTCCCAGGATTGTTCTGGCTGAGATGAGAGCTGCCAAGTGGTGATGGTGATCAGCCCAAGCTTTCCTCGTGTGTGTGTATTCCCAGGTATGAAAGAGCATGGCTAATGATACCTTGTAAAATGCTGAATAATTTATCTGGTGATTGATGGCAGCTCTGAAGTAGATATGAGATCTTGTACCCATCTCACAGATGAGTAAACTGAAGCTAATTGAGTCTTTGAGAGATCATAAATAAATGGAGTGTGTTGTAATACAGGATGTTGCTGGGGGTATTGTTTTCCTGAAAGAGGAGGGGCAGGCGCTTGGCACTGTGAAATTACCATGGGACAGGGAAAGGAGAATTAAATAAATACAGCCCAGGTGTTGACTGGCAGGTGGAATGGCACTGGACAGAGTGGGTGATGTCCTCCTCACCCCTCCTGCCCATTTGCTGCTCATCTTTCCATGCAGTGCCATAGGAAACAGCAGTGGGATGGCTGTGAGGAGGGTTTAAAGGGTTTAAGGCTGGGTTTAAATCTGTGGAAATCCACTTCGAGTCACCTCAAAGAGTTTTGATGTCCCTTGGCCACCTCTGGTAGATGGGGTGTTTTCCAAGGGCTTCTCCAAAATGGATGGCTTTGCTAGGGAGCCTGGAATGTTGTGCTGCTTAATTTAGACTGTTTATCTTAAGAGGTTCTGGAGTTCAAAGACTTAAGAGATGCCCAGAAGCCCTTCTCTCTCTCTCTCTCTTTCTCTCTCTCTCCCAGGCAGCTGCCTTTCCCTAGCACCCATCCACGTTGCAGGTTGAACCACTCAGGACACCAGAGCATGCTACCCCATCTGCACCAGGACTTCTGCTTCTTAATAGTTTGATAACCCAACCTCCCTGATGCTCCTTGCTCTTCCTTTTCTTCTGTTCCTCTAAAAGTTGCATGGCAAACCCCACCAGCCACCACGCTGCTGCCATCCTCATCCCTACAGCTCCCACCCTTTCCTTGCTGCCTTCCAAGCAGCTCTCAGAGAAGAAACCTCAGTTTTGAGAAAGATTTATTAAGCCTGGCAGCTCTCCTCTTAGGGTCTCCAGTTCTGCCATCCCTGACCTTGGCTGAGAGGCTGATGGGCAGGACTGCAGGTTGGCTCCTTGGCATGAAGTCCTCAGCCTGTGGAGCTGGGTAAAGAGATGCTGATGGTTTCGGTGAGTTTTGGGTTTCAGTTCAGTGAGTGTGATTTCATCTTGGCCAGGGTGGTATAAATCTGGGATAATTACAATGGAATTCTATCCTTGCACGTGAGAGGCTGCTCACAGTCCCTTCTAATTAAGCTAAAGGATTGACTTAGGCTTTAGTTACAATTTCTACTCTTATTGTTTAAAGCTGAAAAAAAAAATCATTGAGAAGAAGTTCTCTGCTCAGTTAAGAGAGGGTGTAGGTATTGCATTTAGATCAAAGCTAGAGCATTTTAAAATCCTTCAGTTGCAAGAACATAACAATTTCTACAACAAAATATTAAGTGGTCACCCTCTAATGAATGCTACCTGGTATGAATTTAATTAGTTAACATTTATTTCATCCAGTAATCTTAGAGTTCTGGAAAGGTTTGCCAGTTGCCAGGACAACCTATTTGGTTTTTTTTCTCTCTATCTCTTTATTTTTTTAATCTTTATTTTTCCTGCCCCCCTTTACTTCTCTTATGTCACTTTTGATCACATCATCTTGAAAGGAGATTTTATTATTTAGATATTCAGGCTAGCTTGATTGAAAGGCAGGTTTTTTTTTGGTTTTTTTTTTTTTTTTTTTAAAGCTAATGTAGTTTGTGGAGCTCTTCTTGCAGAGTCCCTCTGCAGCCCTGCTTGTCCTCTACAGAAAGGCACAGGAAGATGAGCAGGGCAGAGAATGCCAGGGAGTGTGGCAAGATCAGAGCAGAATCAAATGAGCAGTGTGTGTCCCCTCTTCCCCAAATGTCTCCTCTCTCCTGCCTCATCCCAGCTCTGCAAATCCGTGAGTTTTGGGACATGGCGTGAGAGTCAGGAGCAAAACTCCTGTGGCAAAGGGAGGGGGACTCAGAAAGTTGGTCTGATTCAGGCCCCTTGCCTGGAAAATCTCTCTTCTCTTTCTTGCCCTTCCCTCCCCAATGTAATTCTCTGAATTTCAAGTGTTTCAAGTGTTTTAATCCACAGTTGTGGGGATTTCACATCCATCTCTAGTGCGATGCCAAGACCTTTATACCTCCCAAATTCCTCTTGACTTGAGGATGGCAGAGTGCAACGCCTCAAGCAGTACCAAGGACTTAACCAAGGTTAAATCAGGCTGTCCTGGGAAGCTCCTCCTTGAGCTGGCACCTTTTCTCTCCACCAAGATTGTTAAAAAAAAAAAAAAAAAAAAAGCAGCAACCTAAGAAAAAATTCCTTGCTGTCTGCAGAGGGTGGAAGATGCTCTGTTGGTATTCATGGGGGGCAGTGTCAATGCTAATGTTTTTATTCTTTAATTTGAGATGTGAATTGCATGCAGGGAGGATTTTGGAAGGAAAGGTTCCAAATGTGTCATTTACAGAGTAAAATGCAGCAGTGCCGTGTGGGGAGATTGAGATTGGTGTCTACTGGTGTGTGTGTGTGTGTGTCTGTGGGTTCTGCCCCCTCAGTGTAACTGCAGCTTTGGATTACAAAGATATTTGTTTCTTTTTCAACCTAGATAGCTGAGAAAAATGGGAAAAGCTGCAGAATGTATGAAAGTATTGCAGCCAGGCTGCAGTGATTTACAGGGAGATAATTTTGTTGATTAGTTTTGGTGCTGTTCCCACGTTACACAATGTCACACAAATCCCAGCACACAACCAGCCCAGATGTTTGATTTTTATTGCTTTTACATAAGATTGGGAATGGGGAATGGGTTGTGATCGCATTTCCTTTTTTTTGTGAACTATCTGGGAAGCCCAAATGGTCTCCTGCCAGCTGATGTATTGCCTCTCTGCCTGGATTATTCTGCTCTGTGTTGGGCCTTAGAAAAACTCTTGATGGAACTGGTGGGCTTTTCACTCCTTTTGTTTGCTAATTTGAAGTCATTTCCATCTCAGTGTCTTCTCCAATCATGATACGATATGGTTGTGTTTAACAAAACACCACTGACTCCAAATTCCACTGAAATTTGCTTTTTATTTGCAAATTTCATATATATTCATATTTGCTCTTATTGTTGGTGGAGCTGTGAGGAGAAAATGGGTGGAAATGTTTAAAAGCAGAGATGGAGGGTGGGCAGTTCTGGAGGAGGCTGTGACTTGGGCTTGGTGCTTCTGAATTGTTTGCATGAGGAAGAGCCAGGAGATACTCAGATTTGCAATCCAGGCATCTCAAAATGGAACAGTCTGGTTTCTTTGCATCTCCTTTGGGTTTTGAAGTTCCCATCAATCTTGTTTTATAGGAGAGCTTTTTTTTTGCCCCTAAAAGAATATTAGAAAATTCAAATTCAAAATTAAGCCATGAGCTGATAACAGTTCACTTTGACCTGCAAAAACCAGAGGAGGATAAAAGGAGATGGGTTAGGAAAAAATCTCCTAGGGCTCAGTGCTGGAAATAATGAAGCAGTGGGTGTCAAAAGACTTGAATTTGGAATCCTGCCTTTGCACAGACTTTCCAAATGACCTTGGGATGATCACTTACTAACTCTTCCTGGATTTTAGATCCTCTGTGAAAGTCTAGAAGAACCTGGAGCTATGCTGATGAAAAGCTCCAGAGTGTCTCCAAAGCTTTATTGATTGCACTGACATGTCCAGTTCAGGGGGGCAATGCTGTGTTGCCTCCTCCTCTGCAATATCTGGTTGCTGCAGAGGTCCTTGGCCCTTGGGGAAGGTGTTTGAGAGCTCTGAGCAATCCTGAAGCAGAAGTGACTTGTTAGAGAGGGAGAAGTTTGTCCCTGGGAGGTAAAAGCAGGAGCAGGAGGAAACGAGTGACACTTAAATCTGAGAAGGGTGGCCCAAAGGGCAGGTAGAAGGGGCTGGGAAAAACTGCAGGGCAAAGCACCATGTTCTGATGGAGGACAGGAGCATCCCAGGGATGACTCTGGGCAAGCAGAGAGGGTGACTGGGAAGGACAGATGGACAACAGGATCCTGATCGTGGGCTTTTGCGGAACAAACCAGAGCTGAACCTTGGGAGGGCTGAGGTCTTTCATGGGGATCTCAACTCACACATGGTGGTCTCTCCCTTAATCTGTGGGGTTTTTCAGTTCCTCATCCTTGGAAGAAAGATCCTCCTACAGATAAGCCCAATGTGATTTGTGGGTCAATGACATTACCAGGGATGATTTTGATTGACACGATCCAGATTTTGCAAGTTTTCACTTCAACATCTGTCAAAACACATGAATGGGTTGCAACGCAGTGCCTGTCTCCAAAATGAAAAAAAAATATAATTAAAAAAAGACTTTGCATGTAGTTCAGAGAACATTTAAATGCTGAGGGTGTTTCAGGCTTTCATTTCAAATTTAATAGTGCCAAATGGGTGAGACGAAGGATGTGGAGTTTTTTTGTTCCTTGATGAGGGCAAACCTGCTAATGGACTTCATAAATTGATTTTGTGTTGTACTTCCTCTGATCAAACAAAACTAACTAGAAAATCCTTCAACAAATTTCTCTGTATCCGGTGTTTGAATTAGCAGCACATCCTTGTGCCTTACAGAAACCACCTTTATTTAATGAGAGGAAGCACAAAAACAAATGGTGATAGAAATATTTTCATGAACTATTAATTTTATGCAGACCTTCCCCCCAGCTCAACTAATGAGCAGGGCTGTTTGTTTGGCTTTGGAGAGCAGCCCAGATGTTGCAACCAGGTGTCCAGATGTGGGGACCAGCCCTTGAAGGTGGTAGGGACCAATGCTGGTTGAGCAATCTGCTTTTATTCCTCAACTGGCAGTAGAAAGAGAAAAGGCAAATGTGAAATTACTATTACACTGAATTTAAATCTTTCCCATTTTCAGAGAGTTGTAAATGTTTCATGGATTTCTTTCAGGAGCGAAATCATAAAACCATTTTAGTTGGAAATTACCTTTAAGATCATCAAATCCAACTAATATAACCTAAAAAAAAAAAAAAAAAAAAAAAAAAGAAAAAACCACCCAAAAACCTCAACTTCTCCCTCCTCCAAAAGCTCATCCCATAAAAAACCTCCCAGCCTGAAGCTGTTAAGGTGTTCCTTTCCATCTTTAGCTTTCTGGCTTAACCTGCCCTCTGTGTGTTTGTGCATGAATTAAACTGTGGACTGGAGGTTTTGGGGAAAGGAAAGGCACAGAAGAAGGTTATTCCCATTATTGATGGTAACTGGCTGGGACCTTTTGGAGTCCCAGTGCCTGCCAGCATTGCTGGTCCTGCTGGAGATGGCTCTTGACTCCTGAGCTTGTCCCAGGAGCTGCAGAAAGATGCTGGCTTCCCAGTTCTCTTCTTTAGAGGAAGAGCAGAAAAAGCAGCCAAATAATGAAGCCAGCAGCTTCTGCCCCATCATCCCCAGTCCCAGGTTCACAAGAGCTGCTGGGAATGATGCCGAACGGGATGGGGATTCCAGCTCTGGAAGAGCACTCTGAAAACAGGAGCCTGGTTGTGATGACAGCTTTTTTTTTTTTTCCCCCCCCATCATTTTTTAGTTTAACTCTTCCACTTAACTGTTTTGCCTGCTCTTGACCTGCTGTAGTCCATTGCCCTGAGGCCAGCTGTTGACCCTGAGCACTGCTTGTCCTCATTCCCAGGGGACCCAGGATGTTTTCCCAGCTTCTCCACGGCATCTTTCTGTGTCCTGAAGGGAGAAAAATTCTCCCTCTTCCTTAGTTTTTTGACAGGAAGCTGTTGCCCTCTTTGATTGCTCATGGTTGGCCAGTAGCAGGGAGGGGAGGCCATTGGCATGCCTGGAAGCAGTAAAAAAAGGAAAAACAGGAAAAAAAGGTGGTGATGTGTTGTAGCTTCCCTCAAAACCAGATGAGCAGTTCCTGCTGCTTCCTTTCCTGCTGCCTTCCCTTACAATGTAATCAACAGCACTGGCTGGTCACTGATGGCATCTGCAGTGCTGGGGAGTTTTAATTTGGGCTAAAAATGCTGTGATGGAGATGAGGGGCTTGTTCCTGCTTGGTGTGGACAGGGGATGGGAAAGCCTTTCCAGAGCAAAGCCACCAGCCTGCTCTTGGAAGTGATGGAGGAGGAAGACTGTATCTGCTGTCACCAAACCCTCTTCAGCTTCACAGCTGCACCCTGAGGGGTCACCATGGACCCCAGCGAGCAAAAAGGATGAGGAGGATGGGACACAGGATGAAGCCCTGAGCTTCCCAGTTGTTTTGTGGTGAGGTCCTCTCAACAATGTTGTTCCCATCAACAGCTCTGCAGTGTGTGGTAACTCTGTGTAACCTCCTGGCACTGCTCTTTGGGTTTTTTTATGTTGCATTTTGGGTTGGACCCAGCAAAGTGACCCCTGGGTGGGGGGTTGCATTTGGCACTTTCAGCTGTTGTGTGGCTGTGCTGCTTCTCCAATGAAACCCTATGGAGACTGTTGGCTTTGCAGGGTTTGCTTCTCAGCCTCTCCTGCTGCTGATGGCAGCCATAAAATCTGGAGAGCTTGGAGGACAGCAGGTGCCTGAGATGTATTCTGGGTACTTTTAAGTGCTGTGTAGCACATCTCCAGGTTGGCTTTTGCAGAGGACAATGTCCTGGCCAGGGCTTTATCAGTGCTTAAGCAAAGGCCATGCTAAGCTGAGCTCCAGGCTGAGGACCTGAGGAGGAGGAAAAGGAAGAGGAGCCGTGTGGCTGCCCTTTCACTGACAGCACCATTGATTTGTCTAATTGACATTTCAAGAACAGAAATGACAGTGCGGAGCAGAGCCTGTCCCCTGCTGTCACCTCCCTGCTTTGTTTGCTTTGTTTGCTCTCTGGAGGAGAGAGTTTTGGAAACCTCTGCCCACCTGCCACGGGGTCCCACTGCTGGAACCCCACAGAGCTTTCCCTTTGGGTAAAATCCAAGTCCCTTGTGTCTCCATGCAGCAGTCAGGTGTTGGTGTGGTTTGTGTCCAGCCCTTGCTGGTGGTGATGCTCTGGTAGGTGAAGTGCAAGTCACCTTCTCACCAAGGGTTTCCTCTGGCTCTTGGCCCTCACAGGGGTCCGTGGGGACAAGGGGACAAGGGGAAAAGTGTGTGTAGGACTGTGTGGGCAGGCACTGCAAGGCCAGCACTGCACAATCCCTGTGTTGTCAACCAGCAGCAGCTTTGAGAAGTGGCTCCATGAATAAAGAGCTGAATGGCTGGGACCAACACAGTTTTGAGTGGGGTACATTTTTTTAGGGGGGGGAAAAATGGCAGTGTTTGTTCCCAGGGGTCCCATCACTTTTTCTTTTCAATTCTTTGCCCCTTTGCTCATCCCCATCCTGGCTTTGTGTGGATTTTCTTCGGGATAATTCTGGTCTGCATCAAGTTCTCAAGCAAAGACTCACCCAAACTATAGATCCCAGAGGCCTCAGAAAGTGCTGGGGGTACAAAGGGGCTTCTCCCCCTGCCCATCCTTCCAGGTTGGAGCTTTTAGCCCCATCTTTGCCTTTTTCAGCAATTTCTGCAGTGAAATAGGGGCAAAGTAACCCTCAGCTGGGGATGCTGGCAGACACCACGAGGTTTGAGACCTTGCTGCAATTAAGAAATGAGTTTTCCTAGCAAGGAACAGGCAGGAACCTCTCATATGGCCCAGCCAATAGTAAGAGACAAAGGGTTCCCACTGGATTAAGGTGGATTATGGAGGAATTAACCAGTTTGGGGTTTCCTGCTAATTATTGAGTGTTCCAGCCTTCCCCAACAGCATCTCGTTGAGTTCATTGGTGCTGAGGGTATAAATCTATTTACTCCCTCTCTGATTCATTACTTATTGCTCAACATTTAGACTTTGTAAAACATCTCAGTGCTGCCAGAACCAAACCGAGTTTGTGATCCCCAGTTTGGGCTTTTTCTGTTTAGCTCAGTCCCGGGGGGGCAAGGAAAGGGGAGCTCAAGGGAGGGCAAGATGTTAACTGGAACAGCTGATCTCCACTTGGGTTTTTGTTGTTGTTGTTCCAGTTTTTCAGACAATATCCTCCCAATGAGCGAGATCAAAGCAAGAGGGAAAATAAATATCTGCTGAGCCAGGCAGTGCTGGGGTGGAACTGCCACTTGTTACACTCTCCCCTTTGAGATGCCTAAATTGCAGCTTTACTGTTCCACATGCTAATTACCCATTGTTGGATTTTTGCATTTAATTAGGAAAATAAACCTTTTCTTTTTTTCTTTTTTTTTTTTTTCTCCTTTTTTAAAAATTTTATTTAAAAAAAAATAAAAAAGGCAAAAAAGATGTTTGGAATAGCTTCCTGGTGGCACCTTCTGCTATTCTGCAGGCTTTGCCTGGGGGGCTTTGGAGAGCTGATCCATCCCAGGGATGCTGCTGGGTTTTCAGGAGGGACCTGGGTAAGCCCCACATATCTGCACCCTCCTCCCCCATTGGTTCTGGAGCTGCATTTTGGAGCCTCATTGCATTGCTCTTGCTCTAGGTTAATAGGATGATTTCTTTCCCATTTACAAAAGTATGAAATAATCCATATCCATGTACTTCAAGATTCCAATCCCTCTTCTTTTTCCCCCGGGTGATTACATTCAGTGTGGGTTTGTTTTTTGTGGATTTTTTTTTTCCCCAGAGTTGCCCAGATTCTGAATTCAGCATAAGAGTGGCTCAAAACCCAACCTGTAAATACAAAATGAATGTATGCTGAATATTTTTATTAGATTTCTCTTTCCCCCAGCACTTGATTTAATTTATTTTCTTTTTATCTCGAAATTGCTTCCTGCCGCCATCCTTCTCCTACCATCCTTACCCAAAGATCAAAAATTACAGAGACATGAAAAAAAACCCAGCTTCCAGGCTCAGTCCTCTGCCATTGCAGACATCACTTCCTATATCAACTCTTCCATAAACTTCATGGACTGCCAAGGATTCAGATTTTCCTCTCCTGATTTGGGAGGGAGCAAAGTGACCAGGGTTGCATGGAAGAGGTTGCAGCATGGCAAAGGCTGCTTTCACTCCAAAATGGAGAAAAAGAAAAAAAATTAAAGAAATGAAAAATTATAGCAATGCAGCCTCTTCCATGATGATGATGGGAGGGTGCCTCTCTCCATCTGGGCTGCAGTGGTGGCACCTGAGCATGGCAGTGATGTCTCCTCTGCTACAGCATCCTTGATTCCCATCCATCACTCAGCTATGGTGGGGAGCACTCAACATTGCTCCATGTGCCAAAGCCAAGGCTGCTCATCCTTACACACAGCTACCAACTCAGAAAGTCCTGGGTAGCTTCCAGAAGTGGTGGTCTTGACATCAAAAGGCTTTTGGGTTTTGTGACAGAATCAGTTGCCTTTTTTTTTTTTTTTTTTTTTAATTTCACCTCCATGCATTAATATAATTGGAGTTGGGGTGGGGGGGGCTTTTCTTTTGCTTTTTTTTTTTTCTTTTTTTTTTTTTTCTTCTTTTCAGGTTCATGAATTTTTATGATTTTTATGATTGGGAGACTCATGCTTGCTCCACAGGAGAGTGGAAGATTTATGTTGGAATAAATGGATGGGCTTGGCATGCATACAGTGGCCACAGAAATTACTCTTCTTAAGCTCTGTGAAGATAATTAAAAGTAGCTGTGTGGGCATGAGGGACAGGACAGACCAAATCCTGCCTGGGTTGCACTGGGTCACCCCTTCCCCTTCAGCACAGCTGATGCTGGTGGTCAGGAGCAGCTCCAGCATGGGCTGTGATCTCCTGTTTCATCTTAATTAATTACATTTTGCACTCCTGCAAACACTTAATGCTTTTAAGGGGAAAATTCAGAGTGATTTGGGGAGGCTGGGTGAGTGAGGGTGAGGCATGTTGGGAGGGATTTGATGCTGAGCCCTTAAGGAAAAAAAACAAACCAGTGACAACAGAGGATGTAAAAAGGATTAATGGAAGAGAAATTTCTCTGAGGAGATGCTGAGGGGAACACGGCACGAGGTGCCCATCATCCACCCAAAGAGGTGAGGCAAGAGCTCATTTCTGGAAACATTTGGAACCAGTCTGGGTTATGCAGACAGGTTGTGAGACAAGATGGGATGGAGGGGGGTGATGGCTTTGCCAAATGCACCAGCCTGGTCACAGCTGATGATGTGAATTTATTTCTGATGGGTGAGAGAGGCACAGCAGGGACCAGGCTTGTGGTGGCCTTGGGAAAGCAAGAAAACCCCAAATATTGCTTTCTTCTCTGTTTTTTACTTATTCTGTCAAATACTGGGTTTACAAGCTCTGTGTGGCTGAAGTGATTGTTTTACTTTTTATCTTCTTTAGCTCCAGATTGGAGCTGGTGGTAAAGCAGGCAGCTAAATCCCAGCTTCCCTTTTTTAATTAAAAGTGATGCAGAGAGTTGGGCAGCTCTGTTCCCCGTGCTCCCCTCCTGGCTGACAAAGCTTCACCTCTGAAAAGCCAACCAGCAGTTCTGGGATGTGGGGAAAGCCCTCCACAGCCAAAGAGGGCAGTCAGTTGTTTTCTTTTAACATTGCTTTGTTGCTAGATAGGTGAGGAGTGCTCTTCCTGGGCTCTCTGGCAGCAGTTTCAGGCTGGGGGAAGTCCTTATTTTTAGTAATAATTCAGGGATTGAATATAAAAGTCCATTTTGCTCTGTTTTTATATGAATTTGGGGGCGTTGCCTTAAGAATATTTAAAATCAAGGAATGGTCCAGGTAGAGGAGGTCAGCGTGTCTCTCCTCTGGCATGAGGTTCTCAGTAACCCACTGGTACTGCTCTGAGATCTCCTGCTCTGGGGATCTAAAAAAGTTTTGCTTTCTCTCCATAAATCTGTATTGAAAATTAATTGAAACAGGAGTTGTGTTTTCTTCTGAATCTTGGCCATGGAGACTGTTTTGGTTGTACCTGTTTCAGGCCTAAGAACATGAGCTGCTGTGGCTGAAGGGTTTGGATGCCTGGGCTGTCCTGTGCCAGGGGAAGGGAGCCCTGAAGTGGCTGCCACGTGGTGCAATGGCCACAGAGGAGTCTTATCTATGCTGGTTCTAGAGTATTTCCATTTTTCTGGAGAAAAGGCTTTGAATAGTCTGGGGATTTGGTGGAGCAGTTGGTTCATTTGCTCTTACTCCCCTCCTGCAGCCAAGGTTGGAGTTGGTCCTCTCTCTGCTGCCAGGATTTGCCCTGGATGATTTGCCTCATCCCTGGGACCTGAGTGCCCTGCTCTGTGCATGAGTGAGCTAGAGGAGATGTTGAACCCAATGACAGGCTATTTGTGGGATCCCTCTTTCCCTTCCAACCCCCCTAAAATGTTCTAACCTTATTTACATCCATGGACTGAGAGAAGAAGCAGGTGACTGTGCTGCTTCTGGTGGGGCAGGGGTTAGGTTACATGGAGTAGCTGGAGAACAAGGTATTTCTTTGATATGAAATACCAAAAAAATGGATTTATTTCTTCCCCTGCTCTGCCCCTGCAATACAGAACTAGGTGAACCCTGGTTTCACTTGGTCAGCTGCTGTGTGCATTGAGCTGGGTGGTGCCCAGGAGGCTTCAGTGGGTCCATGCCTGTTGATGCTCCACCAAAGCTCCAACCAGCCTGAAATAACCAGTGGGAAGGAGACAAATCCACTGGGGAAGAGAGCTGCAAGTCATTGAAAGCCTCTTCCTTTTGTTTTAGAAGCAGGGCTGAATTTTGTGCACCTCTTCTACGAACATCTTGGAGTCCTTCGAGCTGGCTTTCCTAGCATGGCAGTTTAATCCCCTGCACTTAATGGTTTCTAAATTCAGTCTTCATTCTTTTCTTTTCCTCTCAGCACGTCTGGTGACAGAACAGCTCTTCTGGGCTCCTCCAACAGGAGTGGAGCACGTTTTCACCCACTAAACAAAAAATAATGTGACATTTGCAATATTTGCGCTGGCACCGTCTGCACCAGACACTTAGAGCAGCAATTAACACCTGATCCAAAACGTGAATTGGCTGCTCGAGTGCCTTGTAAAAATTAAACCACTTTTTATCTGATCCTTTCCTTCTATTGTCTTCTGCAATGTGGTGGCAGGCAAGTATTTGGGGCCAAGAAGAGAAGGGTCCCTGTGTAAGGCTGTTGTTCAGGGCTGCATCTGGTTTTGATTGCTGGCTGCAGCTCCCATCTGGGTTGGGTTCCTGTGGGTCCCCGTGGGACTCCACAGCATCCTTAACCTCCCCAAAGCCTTGAGCATGCAGAGAAACACTCTCAGTGTCTTGGCAAGGACTTTTATTATCATATATAAAAATAATGACTCAGTGTGCAGAGATTTTAAATATATATGTACATTATATACAACTGTATTCTACAGGTATATAAATTTATATAATGCACAAATTGGAGCTAATCTTTAAAATTGATTAAGTTATCGCACCGTGGTATTAAAAAAAAAAACAAAAAACTGATCACAGCCTGGGTGACAGTTACAAGATTTTTGAGGTTTTAATTCTGGAGGCTGCTGGAATAAGGCAGCTGATGCCCGTAACCTTTTTTTGTTGATCAACTACAAGGTGAAGCACCAACATTTGGATGCTGGTTGGTACCTGTGCATATGCTCAGGTGTAGAGAAAGGTCCAATAAGTGCTGATGTACAGGGAAAAAAGGGGGGAGGTGTCCCTGCAGTGATGCCACTTGTCCCCTCCAACCAGGAGAGGTGGCTTTGCCGCATGTGAGGAGCAGAGGCTGCAATGTAAAGCTCAGAAAGTCTTTTCAAATAAATACAGTCAGCTCCTACTGCGTCAGGAACCACATGCACTGACTCCACTTATTCTGTGGCTGAGGTCAAGTTTGGAGCAGCAAAGAGCCCGGGAGTTATTTATACAATCCCCACGGCCACAGTAGCTCACTGGGTTTAATGTATTTATCATCCCAGCAGCCTGGGGAAGGGGGGGGAGTCCTCCTGTCCTTTCTTGGCAGGTTGGAGACTTGAGCGAGTTGGTAATTTATCTGAGGTGGAGAGCAGTGGTGCAGAGAGCTGCAGTCCCAGGTGCAGGCATTCATCACCAGCCCCTGGTTTCCCTGCTGTACAGGGAGGTTCCCCAGCCTGGGGATGGAGTCTGGAGAGCTTCAAGGTGTCACAGCAGCAGGAGTAACATTAAACTCTGCTGCTAATAAACTGCACCAGAAATCTGGGTGGGTTTGTTCTTGGGTTTTTTGTTGTTGTTGTTTTGGTTTTTTGGGTTTTGGTGGTGGTTTTCTTCTTTTTTTTTTTTTGTGGGTGTGAAAGGGGCCTGAATGGATGCTCCAGCTTCTGCTCCTCTCTTCTGAGAAGAAGAGGGATGTGGAAATGGGGTCTGGAGATGTTCTTGCCAGCAGACTGAGCCCTGCTGGTAGGTGCCCACCTGGCTATGGGTGCTGGGGACACTCCAAAAGCCACAGCTGAGTCAAGTCATGTCACCTGGAACCCTGGCCTCAGGTTGCCCAGAGAGCTGGGAGATTGCCCCAACCCTGGAAGTTGGACAGGGCTCTGAGCAACCTCATCTGGTTGAAGGAGGGGGGGTTTGGACTTGATGACCTTGAAAGATCACTTCTAACCCAAACCATTGTGTGATTCTATCACCTGCTGGCCCAGCCAGGGCTTTGCAGCTCAGTGCTTGCTGTTCAATAACTTCCCAAGGAAATCCTCCTGGCACAGGGCCCCAGCACTGCCTGGGAATAAAAGGGCAGCATTGATGGCTTGTAGGGACTGAGAAAGAGTTAAATAGTGAGCCTTGTACTGGGAAAACTGTTAGATGCTTAAATACCTCTGCTTAAAGCTGGCTGCTAGATACCACAGCAGGAGGGGGAAAACATTCAAAGAGCTCAAATGAAAGTTTGATCAGATTTTGGAGGACATTTTAATCTCTAATTAAGCCATGTGCCTACACACAGACCTTGTCCTTTTCCTCCGTGTGAGGCAGGGAACAGCAGCAGATATTGTGCAGGGGAAGGACAGGATTGGCTTTGGGAAGGGTTGGGAGGCTGGGGAGCTGACCAAGTGTTCTCCTGTGGAAGGTGAAAAATGCCCCAAACCCTTCTGTGAACCTGAGGTTTGTCAGGAAATCTTTTCTAATGATTTCAACCCTCGCCTCTGCTCTGAGCTTTGAATTTTGACAGTGTTTAAAGGGGAAGACATCTGTAAAGATGAATAGCAATGATAATTTAACAAGGAGTCCAGCCAATTTTACTTTTAAATCAAATTTCCACAAGGCAGGCTGTGTAGCACTGGAAATGCCAAGGGCTATTTATAGGTCAAGCAGAGAGCCAGGGATCCAGCAAAGATTTAGAAAACTTTGGTATTTCAGCAGCTTGTTATCAGAAGGATAACAGCAAGCAGGGCAGAGCCTGGTGGGGCTTCTCTGGAGACTGCTCCCTCCTTGCTTTTTGTTCTCCTTGGGAAATCCATATATGGGGCCCTTTCCAGGAGAAACCTCGCAGTTGGGCTCTAATTTAAACAGCGGAAGCATCCCAGGACTTCTGTATAACCATGGAACAGCATCCTCCTGCTTGCTCTAGCAGGGAACAGGCTCCAACTCCAACAAACAGATGACTGGGAGTAGTGAGCAGGATTTGTTTCACATACAAAACCCCACTTGGAAGTTGACTTTTAAGTAGCTCTGACTTTATTACTAATCTAAAAGGAGGAAACCTCAACCTACTTGAAATGCAGGAGCTGGTGGGATTTGAGCTATTATGTTGCATGTTCTTTTTTAAGGGTTTCCTCTCTTTTTTTTTTTTTTTTTTTCCTTATTGCTGTACAAATCTCTTCTCCCACCTCCAGTACATGCAGCTAAATACCTGCACCTGGTTTGATGCAATGCAACCTGCATCTGCAGAGATTTTAGCATTTATGCTGTTATATTCATCACAAGACCATGTTGCACCCCAAATTCCCTGCATTTCTGTGGTTGGGCTGCAAAAGAAGCATGGAGAGAGGAATATTTCCTCTCCCCCATCCTCCTGCACCCATGGGTGGGCAGGGAGCCTGTGCTGACTCCTTGCAATGGCATTGCTGAGCAAAAGCTGAAAAAAGTTTCTGAAAATCAGGGCTGTGTTGGCAGAGAGAGGATGCAAATGTTTTCCTGCTGAAAGTCAGGTCTGGGGTAGCCCGGGGATCACAATTTGGCTGGAAAGAGAGGCAGAGGAGGGCTTCCCCCTGGACTGAGGGACCCATAATGCAAATGAGGCATGAAACTCTGTTTGGAGATGGATTTTGGGTGTTTACAGAGGGATGGATGCTGAGCTCTGGTTCATATCCATCAAAGGAAATGTAGAAACAGATTTTATGACTGCAGAATTGTCTGACTTCATCAAAGTTGGGTTTTATCCTTTTGTTTTCTTGGAGAGAAAAAAAAGGCTCTTGGTGTGAAACCTTTCATGTAGCAATTCTCCCTCCCCCCCTGCCCTTCCAAATACTCAATGGGAAATGTGTGCTCAGCCCTAGAAATTCAGGCTGTGAAAAGCAGCAGCAGCACCCTCCACCCTGCTCTGGAGCCCCTGATGGTTTTGTGCATGGCTGTGAGAACTCTGGGGTATTTGATGTGTTCCCAGAGGATGTGGAGCATGAATGAATTTATTTGGCTGGGAAGGAAGCAGTGGAAGGAATTAAATTGGCTGTGGAGCTGCCAACGTGGCACGAGCCTCACAGGGCACTGGGACAGAGAAAAGTTTAAAGCTTATGGAGAAGAAAGGAGGAGAACATCACTGCTCATGGGGCAGGGATGTCCTTGGGGAACAGTGTGTTTCACATTAAAGCTCTTGGAAGGGCTCAAATTAGGTCCTTATTGCCATCATCCATGTCAAACTAACTGCATGGGGCAGGACAAGGTTTTCTCATCTGTGTGTGCCTCCCTGTCCCATTGTGGTGTTCATACTGTATGTGGTTTTTAGGGTTTTCACAGATTTTTCCAGCCAGGGCATGAGTAATCTCACCCTTATTTTCAGGGAAGGTACAGGGATATGTCAGCATGGATGTAGCTTATATAACAAACCATGAAAAAGCCTCATTTAGTTTTGCCCTAGTCTGATGTAGACAATAAATAGATGGGAAAAGGCAGAGCACTGGAGTGGGGAGGAGCTGCTCTTATTTCCCACTAAATTTGCAAGTCTACACAGGTGTTTAGTTTACTGTTGAAAGATCAGACTTGTATCAGGATTTTGCTTCTGAAATCTAATCCCACCCCTGTAGGAGAATTGAAGGCTGTGATGATCTTCTTCTTGGAAAGATACAAAGTTGTGTTGGGCATCAGGTATCTGTGATCAGTGTCCTACCAGCAGCTGAACATAGATCTTCTGGCTGAGTCAAAACATGAAAAATATTCACACAGAGTTTTTTTATGTGTGTAAATTATGAGGTTTAGAGGTGTGAGCCCACAGAGCCCCTGGGACAGAGGGGACAGAGGGGACAACCCATTGCCATGGGGGGATGGCACCTCCTGGGGCTGGTGAGGACTCTCCCTGCTCCCATCTGCTCTCACAGGTCCCACCTGTAGCATCTTTAAGGAATAATGCTGGGGCATTCTGCTGGTTTTCTTCTGTTGGGTGACATGGCTGTGGATATTTTGGTCTGCAAGGGACAGCAAGAGATCAGGGAAGCAAATCTTCAGCTTACAATGTGCAAAAAAAAGAGCAAAATAAACTGGCTAGGGAAGAATAATTTCAATATTAATTATAGTTCTGTTCCCTTGTTGTCCTGCTCTTGGCTGATGGTTACTGTAGCAGATAAGAATGGCCAGGTATGGTGGAGGTGGGATTTTCAGAGACTTAACTTGGATGGTAATGCCATAATCTTGAATTTGGGACATGAGAGTTCCTATCCTGGCAGCAGAGAAGGTTTGTGTCATAGCAGAGGCTTCGTGTTTGGATGGGGAGGAGCAGGGAGGCACTTAGGAATGGTTATAAATAGCTTTTGCCTAATAAGGGCTAGTGGAAAAAAAAAAAAACAAACCCATTCTGATTTTGACTTTTCTTTCCCCTTGCAGCCAGCCAGCTTGAAATTCCCCATTCATAATATGTATTTTGAAATATTACCTTAAGATTGTGTTGTTTTGTTGCTGTTACTTTTCTTCTCTGCCTTAATGAATGTCAAACACAAACTGCTTTTGCCCCAGGCCATTCAGCATGTGATGTGAACAATGATATTAAAATATCTGATGCTGCAGCATCACTGAGCTTCAGGGATGGAACCAGGAGCTCCTGGAATGCCACCTTTACCTCTGGGTCACTCTGATCCAGGTCAGCTCATTTATTCTCTAATGGAACTGCTATAAGATCAGGTTATTTTGAATAACTTAATGCCAAGCTAGAGGAGTTAATGGGATCTGGGGGGATTTCAGTTTGCCCCATGAAGTGACTTAGCACTAAGAGCAGGGAAGGAGGTGTTTGCCATGAAACTGCACTGAGTAGAGGCTGAGTAAGGCACGGAGCAGTCAGTGGCCTCTTTGGGAGTAGTTGGGTGGAAGTAGCCTTTAACCAATGGCACATCCAAGCCCAAGGATCCTCAGGCTGAATATATATATATATTTATATTTATAGGCAGTATTTTGTTTAGCTGGCAGCTCTCCCTGTGAGCAGAGCAAAGAGCTGCCACCTTTTTGACTTGCAGGAGGAAGGAAAAAACACAGCAACTCTGCACAGATTGCCAGGCAGCAGAGACAAGCTAGATGAATTTTTTGTTTATTGAGCTGGGTTGCCCGACAGATATGAATTTCTTTGTGTGAACTGTGTTGGGATTTCTCTGGGGAGCAGCTGTTCCCTTTTTTTTTTTTTTTTTTTCTTTTTTCACCTCCCCCTTCTTTCTTTCTGTGTACAGTCACTCAGCAATTTAGGAGGACCTGGGATGGGGGGAATGTACTGTACATAAAAAAAATTAATCAGACTTGAATGGCTGGGGGAAAAAAAAAGACAATGGCTGCAAAGCTTGGATAAATGAGTTGGGGGTTTGGTTTTTGTGATTTGTTTTGGGGATTTTTGTTTATTTGGGGTTTATTTTTGTTTGTTATTTTTAATAAGTGCTTTCTTGCAGCCAACTGCTTTGTCAAGTGAATGAACCTTCTCTAACTACCAGTAAATAATGAGGTATTCCTTTGGTCTGTTTATTTTAGTTGGGGGAGTTGGGATTTCAACTGAAGTCAACAATTAGCTGGTGCTGTAAAACGTAAAGCAGAGTGTGATTTAGAAAAAAAAAATGCTTAAAGAACTGTAGCAAAGTGAGCTGAGATGGGATTTTGAGCATGAGGGAAAGTGCTGACCCACCTGGTGAGATGCTTCTCTTGTCCTCAGCTTCAATGGGAGGTTATGGTGTTAACATGGAATAGGAACTTGGGAATGAGAAGGGTCCTCTGGGCTCTGGAGGGGCTGGGGTCAGTGGTGAGACACAGGCTGACTTCCATAAGATTAGGATTCTCCCCTGTTCCACAGAAATAACATTCCTGGGAGCAAGGAGCAAGTGGAACATTTGTGTTCCTGTGAAAACTCTTCATAAAAAGAGTGGAGATGCTGACAGTGCTCCTGCTCGCTCTGCATCCAGCTGCCTCCCTTCCTGAGGAGCTCAGATCCCCCCAGAGTGGCTTCATCCCCATTTATATCCCCAATTTCCTCTGCTGCATTGCTAAGTTGGGTCCCTTCTTGCAAACAGAGCTTGGAAAGACCCCGCAGCAGCCCCTTGTGTTGCTGGGAGCTCCAACACCCACTGCTTTTAGATGATGCTTTTTGACATCAAGCAAAGTACAGCAATTCCAAATGACCCTGAAGCTTCTGGAACCTCAGCAGCTCAATGCTGCCATGTGTTTGCAGAGCCCTGAGCTTCAGGGAGTGGTGCTGAGGGTGAGGAGGGACAGGGAGTGCAAAGGCATTTTAAATAACCACGCTGAGTTCTTGGTGTTGCTGTTCAGGGATGATGGAGGCTCTCCAAAGCTTTGTTCTTCTCCAGTATCCTTCCTGGCCAGCAAAATTTTAGCTGTCTTTTTTTCTTTGCCTGGGGGACAGCTGGATTGTGCCCAAGTCTGCTAATAAAACAAATTAATGGAAATTTTGCTGTGCCCTCTATTCAGGAATGTGTTGTTTGGATTTGGGGCAGACTGTGGCTGCTTTGGTTTCCTTTCTGCAGGTTGTTCCAGTTTCACCTAGGAATTAATTCCTGCCTGTTTTTTGCTTACCACAAGCTGTTGTGTGGATGGTAATTTCCTAGGACAGACTCCTTCACTAGCCTGTAATTCCTCTTCATTGCCAGGGGACTATCAGTAGCAGTAATTTCCTTTTCACTGAGTTTATTGAAATGTGCTCTGATCAATTGCCTCAAGATGTGCAAGCCCACCAAACTGGTGTCAATATTTTAGGCCCTGCAAGTGTTTCCCAGGCAGAATCCCCACAAAAATGGCTCAGCTGCCCTCTGGCTGAGCTTTGTCACCATGTGCCAAGAGGCAGATAGCAAAATTTAGGCTTGCTTTGTGGCATGGACATCATGGTCAAGACTTCTTATCTTCAGTTTGGAAGAGCAGTTGACAAAAAAAAAAAAAAAAAAAGGAGGAGATGCCCAAATTTGTTGGCATCTGCCACATTCTTCCACAGGAAGAGGCAGAGTCCCCAAGCACTTAATCTGTATCATGTTTAATGGCTTTGAGAGTTTGTCTTTAGCTTTAAGTCACAAGACAGTATTGGATGCTGTCCAAAAGCTTTCACAGTGCAGAGATTTGTGCTCCTGGAGAACACCTGAGCCAGGGCAGAGGTGGTGGAATAGGAGCTGGGCAGGTTGAAAAGCCAACCTGTGTGTTCCTAGAGCCTTGAATGTCCCATCCAGGGTCCCTCCTGCCACATGAAACAGTTTCTTGTGACTGTCCCCTCATCCCAAATTGCTCTGGTTGAGAGATGAGGTTGTCACATCTTTTAACAGTGCATCAACATGGAGCAAATCCAAGTAAAGATCTTGAGTCTTAAGAGATGCTCTGCTCAAAGCTTTCTGTTTCCAGAGGGGATGAGCAGAAATTCTGCAAACTGGTGCAGTTCCAGTGTGAGGGAAAGGCCAGGAGTGTGGCCAGCTCAAGCTGCAGCATTATTTAGCAGAGATGGATGGCACCAAGGGAGGGTTTCCAATTCAAATGTTGTTATCTCCTGGTAAGGCTCATGTGATGGGTTGGTGCCAGGCAGATCTATGACAGCTGGAGAAGGATACAGTGTTGGGTGGGGTGGTGCTTGTATCTCTTCACATCAGCTGCTGATGCCCTGAGGAAAAAGGTGAAAAGCTGGGAAAGAAGTGTCAAAACAAGTGCTTTTATGTCCCCTCTGTCTTCCTAATATTCTACCCCCACCCATCAATCCTGTTCCACTCTGTGGCAGAGAGTTTCCTCCACCCTGTGAAATGTAATTCTGGGCATTATGTGCCCTGCATAACCTGGCATCCCACCTCCACAGAGCAGCCAAACACAGACAGGGTTATTTAATAACAATTGAATATTTGCCTTGAAGCAACTCGCTTTGCAGCCTTGACCTATTGACTTGCCATGGAACCTGAGAATTAAAAATACGGGCAAGGAAAAGCAAATTGGCATCTTAAAAGGTGATTCTGAGGTGAGCCATCTATTCCGCTGGAATGGAGTTTTCTTTTCCATTTCCTCTGGCAGCAAAGCCAAAGCCACCTGCCTGAGGTCAGGATAATATCATGGGTGTAGACATTGCATTTGGTGTTACCTGGTCCTGGAGAACTCCTGGCCCCACGTAGGGCATTCCTGCTCTCCAGAAAGCTCAGCTCACTTCCCAAAACCTTCAGTGATGCTGAAGTTCTGCCAGCTCCAGGGCTGAACACGTTGGCTGCTTCATAATACCCGGGTGCAGGATCCAATGATCGGCCAGGAGTAGGCTGGAAAGAAGGATTTGCTTCAGCCCATCTGGGAATTTAACCGCAAGTTAAACTCCAGTGAAACCCCAGTTCTGAGAAGTTGCTGAATGACTGGTTTTGAAAAGGAAAAAAGGAAGAAAACATCTTAGGAAGGAAATGGCATAACTCTGGTTGAGCTAATGGGCTGGTTTTTTGGGGTTTTTTTTCAGGAAAATTCTTGTGCTGTTAGGTCTGTTTACAAATTGGGATACAGGGAGAATACCAGAGGCACACGATTCTCTGTGTAGTCAGTCACTAAATGAATTCCTGAGTTTCTTGGCCAGAAAGTTGGCACCATGTCCTGTCATTGTGAGCAGCAGGGTTAATTAGTGCATCCTTTGAGATTAATCTTACCATCAAATTCTATTGACTCATCATCTCATACACATCCTACCGAAGGCTTTGGTGAAAAGCTGGGGAATTATGCTGGTGGGGGGGGAATGGTTTGGTTTAGGGGCTGGGTGCTGACTTTGGGCCTTGGGGTTCATGCCTGGTGGGTCCCATCCCTCATGGGGTCCCTATGCTATGGGTTCATCTCTGGTCCTGATGAATTACAAAATATTTTAGTTGTAGTGGGATAGGTGTCTGTATGCCAGCATGTGAGGTGCTGATAACAGCTTCAGTTTTGGAGCTTCCCACTGGTAATGGCCAAAATAAAAAGGTGAAATTGATATATGGCTGTGACCAGGCCATTGAGATGCTGAGTTCGGGTGATCCCTCCTAGAAAAGTGGTGTTTACCCCCAAAGATAAGCCCAGGGTGGGTGGGTAGGTATGTGCTGTCTTTTTGCGTTGCTGTGGTGCTTTCCATAATCTGTGTTCCTTGAGGCTCAGCCAGACTCTGGGCACTGAACAAAAGCCATCTCTTCCACACAGTTTTTCCTTTCCTCCTCCTCTTCTTTAATCTCTTCTCCCCACTTTCTCCCTGCTCCACTTTTCCCAAACCCTCCAGGTTCAAGCCCAAATTACAGTCAAGTCTGAATAGGACCAAAAACCAGGCCAGACAAACCTGCTCTGTCCCCAGTAGAATGCAAGGAACATTTTTGAAGTAGAAAACCACATTTAGAGTGTCACTTTGCATTAGCCACAAAGCCCCAGCCAGCACAGCTTCTCCTCACACCACAGCCATGGTTGCTGTAGAATCACATCTTTATGGGTTTTCAAAAGGCAAATCAGGTATTTGGCAGTCAGGAACGTCTCCTTTGGTGCTTTTCCATTTTATTTATTGTGTTGGTGAGCAACATAGGGCCCCCTCTGTGTTGATGTGAATACAGATGCAGAAATGAGGGTGTGAAGGGAGGATGCGAGCTGAAAGTCAAGGGTTTGGTGTTCAGAGGCTGCTGTAATCAGGAGATCTAAATCCTGCTTTCTGCCTAATGGTTGTTGGAAATAATCTGAGCTCTCAAGGGAACTGAAAACTAAGGAGGAGGAATGGAGAGGGCTGAAGAGTGTGGCAGGGTTTGTGTGCAGCTTTGGGATCTGCTTTGCGTGGTTGGGACCAAAGGTTGGTGCCAGCAGTCACTGAGTAGCATTGGTCACGGGTAATTGTGTCCCCCAAGAGTCCCCAAATCCCTGAGCAGCCCCACACCAATCCTCTTGTGGGTCAGAGCTTAAGGAGCTGCAGTTTGGCCATTACTCTACTGGGGTGCTGTGCCTTCCAGCGTTTTCCTGCGAATCTTGGTTCAGAAGTGACAAAATCTGCATTTCCACTCCCAAACTGCCAGCCCTGCTGACCTAATCTGGGTTTGCAGATGAATGGGATTTTCCTGGGTGTGTGGTGCTGCCAAGGGCTGTGTTTGTGCCAGAGCTGACATCCCCCAGGGAGCCCTCACCCTGGCATCGCTCCGGCACTGGGCACCAAACCCTTTGATTGCTGCTCCACCACCCCCCGTGTGGCTGAAGGGGTTGGAAAACAGCAAAACAGCTCATTTTGTCCCCAAATCCAGGGCAAGACACCAAACCCCCCTAGGCATGTGAATATTTAAGAGAATGCAGGACTTCTAGAGGTGTTTCTCAGGGATGGGTCTGACTGCAGCATCTCAGCTGCTGCTGCTGTGGACCAGAATCATTTTGGGTGTGATTTGGGAATAATTAATCCCTGATCTCTGCACTTCCAGCCCCCCTCCCCCCCCCAGCAGTTCAAACTGGGTCTGGGTCCAGTGTGCACACGTTGGGGAATTTCTATCCAACTGCCTAGAGCCATAAATACAATGTTTGTGTCAGCTTTATACTTTTGTGTTGGCATCTTGCAGACTCTAGGACAGAAAATGCCTGATCCAGCATTTATGTGATAGAAAAAGCCCTAAAGGCAGAGTTATTGTATGACAGAAGAGCTTTGGTTTCCAAGCCTGTCATTTTGATGTCTTCTGTTTTTCCAGCTTGCCCTGGAAAGCTAGGAAGTCCTAGAAAAATGCCATAGAAAAACCTCCTGGAGAATTAAAAAAAAAAAATCATAGTGTGAGAATTTTAAGAATTCTTTTGGGGTTTTCTTTGAGGCTGTGGGGAATGTGCATGCCCTTGCTTTGCACTGTGGCTGTTGAGGTGCTCTCCTGGGAAGCAGCAAGTCCCTGCTTCTGCCTCTGACACAGTTTAAAAGTGGTTAATGGAGGAGTTGGGGGAAAAGGGAGAAAAATCCAGTTGAGAGCACGTGTGTTCGCTGCCGAGCCATAAATGTCTTGAAAATATGGACTTATAAGGCAACACTGAAGAGAATCTCATTTTGAGCCTTGTTGCATTAATGGGTAGTGGGTCTATTTTTAAATGAATTTCCAAGAGGACAAAAAAAAAAAAAAAAGCAAAACCAACCTTCCATTTTTTGTGAAACAAAGCAAAAAAGAAAAAGGGTTCCAAGCATGCTGGCTTTAAATGGAGCATCCTCACTTCAGCAGCCTGGCAGCTAGGGATGGTTTGCTTGCCTTTCCCATCTCTGGGGGTAAAATAAGGGGTGGGGAAGGAGGTGACAAGGTGTGAAATGAGCAATGCCAGGACAGGCAAGCACTGAGCCTGGGATGAGCCTCTGACAAGCCAAGCATCAGCAGTGGCTGCTCCCACCCTCACTCCCATCTTTGCCCTGTCTCTTAATACTTGCTCCCAGTTGTAAACATCAAATAGGGCTTTGAAGAGGAGGTGTGAAGGGCAGGGAGGAACAACTTCTCCCCGGTTACTAGCAGTAGGATGGGAAGTAATGAGTTCACTTTGTGGCAGGGGAGGTTCAGATTGGATATTAGGAAAAATGTCTTCAATGAAAGAGTGCTGAAGCATTGCAATAGGTTGCCCAGGGAGGTGGTGCAGTCACCATCCCTGGGGGTATTAAAAAAATTTCAGGAGGTGATTGGGTGGCTAAGGGAGTGTAGGTCTGATGGTTGGACTCAATGACCTTGAAGGTCCTTTCCAACCAGGATGATTCAGTGAAGGCTCCTGCCTCAGCATCTGTGTGTCCCTCTGTGAGGATAGCAGGGGTGAAGGTGTGTTTTATTGATGAGTTTGTTAGTTG
The DNA here is from genome assembly GCA_023637945.1 of Phaethornis superciliosus. Lineage (NCBI taxonomy): Eukaryota > Metazoa > Chordata > Aves > Apodiformes > Trochilidae > Phaethornis > Phaethornis superciliosus. The sequence continues at coordinate 5,305,593 of JAJQWJ010000018.1, read as the reverse complement.
TGCTCCATCAGATAAGCAAAGAGAAACTTCAGCATATGCTTGAGTTTAAGCATGATTCCCACCTGCAGCAGTCACCCATGGTAATTAAATGGCACGAATGAGCAGTTGGCAGCAAAAACTCAGCAGGAAGATGGGTCAGCAGAGCAGGGCCAGACTCACCAAGGCTGGGCTTGGAAAGGACCCTTCCTCAACCTGATTTAGGCTCAGTTTGAGCCATCCCCAAATCTTCTTGCTTCAGCTGGGCAGGGCAGCAGGTCTGGGCTGCATAGGAAGCACGGGGACAGTTTCTGCAGCCTCCCACCCTGGTGGACAGAGATCAGAGAAGGGGCTGTTGGGACTTACAGTCCGTCCATCCATCCATCCATCCATCCATCCATCCATCCATCCATCCATGCATCCATCCATCCTCCCGGGCTGACTTGTTTCCAAAAGAAGCCCCTTCACCAGGGGAGTGGTAGTGAGGCTCTGCTGGGATCCTGTCCCAGAGAGGATGGGGCTCAGCTGCTGGTTCTGTCCCTGTGGCATGTTCAGTGGTTGGCTGGCATGAAGCCTCCTCCCCTCCAGCCCCCCTGCATTGCTGCTACCCCTGCTGGTCCCCAAAGGGGGATGCAGGAGCCCTGAGGCACTCAGCTCCTCCTTTGCATGGCCAAGAAACTCCTGGAGAGGCTTGAGCAGGGGGGGCTCCTGTGTGCTGGGATCTCCAGCTGCATCCCATCACAGCCAGAAACAATGGAGCAATCCCAAAGTGTCTGTGCAGCCCCTGCCAAGCATGAACGCTCGGCAGTGGAGGAGTAGAGGAGTTATGAGAACCTTGCTCTCCTCACCAGCATTAATCACCGAATCCCAGACTGGTTCAGGTTGGAAGGGACCTTAAAGCTCATCCAGTCCCAAACCCCTGCCAGGGGCAGGGACACCTCCCACCAGCCCAGGGTGCTCCAAGCCCCATCCAACCTGGGCTCCAGTGCTGCCAGGGATGGGGCAGCCACAGCTTCTCTGGGCAGCTTGGACCAGGGGCTCAGCACACTCAGAATGAAGAATTTCTTCCTAATATCCAATCTCAATCTCCCCCATTTCAGCTTGAAACCTTTCCCCTTATCCCATCACTCTGTGCCACCCCATCCCTTGCTGTGTGTGTGCTTCAAGCTGTGGCTTTCCCAGGGTGGGGAGTTATCTCCTGTAGGGACAGCTGCACCCCAGGAGGTTTGGCATGATGCCATCAGTCCTGACAGGAGGAATGCATCCTCCTCCTCCTCCTCCTCCTCCTCCTCCTCGGAATGCCGGGTGGGCCACCTATCCTGCTCCCACCCCTCTCACCTGCACCCCAAGCATGGGTTGGGACTCCAGCAGCAGCAGTAAGCAGTGCTGCCTGAGTAGAAAGTCCTTGATGGGAAAAGTTTGAAGTCACTGAGGTCCTACTGAACCCCTCCGGGGCTTCAGCCAGCACCAGAGCCATGGAGCCACAGTGGAGGCTGTTGGGATGGCACTGCCTATGCTGATGCTTTTTCATCTGGAGGCTGGAAGCAGGGATTTTACTCAAGGTGTTGTTTTCACTCCTCTTCTCTGGTCAGGGAGGAGGAGCTGGAGAAGGTTTGGCCTTCTGCATTTTAAGTAGTGGGCTATATGCATGAAACCATCTCCTTCCCCGAGCAAACCAGTCACACACACTGCTCATTTGCTGCTGCCAAGTGCAAAATGTGTGATGCTCTGCTGGCATCCAGGGAGATGGGACACCCAGCTTTGGGTCCTCCTGATGCTGCTCCCATTCTCCCCCCCGTTAGCACAGCAGCAGCTGGTGTTTCCCCTTGGCAAACGAGCCAGAGAGATTTGTAACTTGTCAGGATTTCGGATGGCAGCAGAGAGCGTGTGTGCTCAGCCTGGGGAAACCTCCCAGTGTTAAACTGGAGGAGTTGCCATTCAGCAAACTGGCACCGGGCTTGCAAGGCAATGGGTCACCAGGGATGGGAGAAGGGGGTGCAAGGCTCATGTTTGCAGTTGAAGCAGGGGCAGCTGGGGGTGGGAAATGCTTTTTCTGGATCTCCCTTTCTCCAAACCTCTTCCTCCTCTGTGAGAGCGGCGCCTCGAGACCTCTGCTCCATTCCCCAGGGCTGTTACATGCTGCTGGGTGCCCTGCAGCTGAGGCCACCGTGATGGTTGAGTATTGCCCTACCCTCACCTGAAAGATTTGCTTTCCATCTTGTGTTTACCACCAGCTGAACCCTCTGTTCATCACCCAAACATCTCGTCAAGCATCGCCCCCGCCGCTGCACGTGTCGCCCAGGGCTGTTAACCACGCCGCCCCGACGCGTAATTATTCTCCATCAGGTAGTGAACTTCCTGGTTAAATGAATTAGGAGTAATTATAGGTATCAGGGTGTAATTGCAACGTGACTGCTGTTTGCTGGATGACTAATTGCTCTAGCCCCGGGAAGCAGCTCTGCCATGTGTACACACACAGCAGGGCTGGGGAGCTTGTGCTCTGCTTCACCTCTTGCACTCGGCAGCGGCGCGGTGCAGCCCTGAGGTGGGGAAGCAGCACTTGGATTTGTCTCCATAAATACAGATTTATTTTATTCCCCAAGAGCTGCTTTCCTCCTGTATCTTCTGCTTCCACAGGGGTTTGAGTCTGGTTTGAATGCCTGGGGGTTTGCTGCTGCTTCCTTGCCCTTGTGAGCATCTCCACCTGCAGAGCAGTTAAACCTCAAAATCTCTCCCTGATGTTTGCACCCTGCAAGATGCTCACGTTGTGTTGGTGCACATCAGGTGATGCACTGGAAGAGTGGTTTAGGACTGAGGGGGTTTCTCCTGGCAGGGAAGAAAATTGCAATCCTAATTCTTAATTGCTTTGAGGAATGAATGTTCTGCTGTGTATTGCTCATCCCTTCTCCCCATGCTCCAGCCCGCTCTCCCCCACCATGTGAGTCCCATCAGAAATGATGCTGAGGCTGAAGCTGCTGTTTGCTACCTGCCCTAATTATCCTACCTGAGTGTTCTGTGACTCAGAGCCAAAAATGTGCTGCTGGGCTCAGCTTGTTGGGAGCCTCGTGTTGGTGGGCCAGGAAGGATGGGAGCTCAGGTCAGGAGTCATGGTGCAGTGGCTCAGGAGGTGGCTCTTTCAGTGATGCACAACATCTGGCCTGGTTAAACACAGCAAATGATCACTTTGTAATCAGTCAGCTCGTGAACTACCTGCTTCTGTTGGGAGAACACTCAGGATGGCAAAGAAAAACATTGCTGGGGTTATTTTCGTGGGGGCTTTACAGCATCCTCTGGTTGGTTTCCTTGGGCAGCGGTGACCTCCAGTAGCCAGCAAGCTTAATCACAAGGAAATATTTTCTAGAGATCTTTCAGAATATCTGCTTCAGCCTGAATTCTAAATAAACATTGCCATGTTTGGAAATCTCCCTGGTGCACACACACACACTCCCCCCTCCCCATCCTTTCAGTGTGAACTTTTGCTAAAGGGTGAATCACCATACTCCCTGCCCAAAAGCAGACCTGCTGGGCTGGGCTGGGCTGCCCTTGGGATTTACCCCTTATTCCTTCCCCTCCTTTTTTTCCCTCCCCTCCTTTTTTTTCTCCCCCCTTTTTCATCTTCCCCCTTTTCTCTTACCCTTTATCCCCCTCCTCCTTTATTACCCCCCCTGAGTGATGCCCAGGGGTGGCTGTGCTGGCTTCCCCCCTGGGGGCTTCCCAAACAGGGGACATTTTTCCCCTGGGAGCTCATTAAAATCTATCCAAGTCAAGACCAGGCTGTATTTCTTCCCTGCCCTCTCTGCTCTGTGTAGTAGATTTCAATGTAAATGTTAACATAGGGTTTTTAATCCTCCTGGGTGGTGGGGTTGGGAGGTGGATGAGCATAAAAATTAGCAGAGGCTATTGGGCTGGTGGCCCGGGCTCTTTAATTAATGCTCTGCAAAATTGCTCTTTGATGAGGGATAACTTTAAAGGTGTAATTATAGCAGTGAAACAATTAGTGAGGCTGGGTGGGTAAGAGTATTTCCAATTTCCAGCCAACAAAAAAACTCTTTGGCAGCTGCTACACAAATCTATGAACCCTGGTGCATCAAAGGGGACTGAATCCATCAGATTCCTCCCCAAATCCCTTTTTTATTTATATACTAAAAAAAAATAAGAGAGAGAAATGAGATGATGATGATCCATCAGTGAGGAAGGAGTGTTTGCATTCACAGTGGACTTCTTAGTTGAATTACTCCCATGTTAAGCATTAGTAAAAGTCATTGTTGAGGAGTGTAGGGAAATGGTGTTGGGTTAGTTAAAACTTAACAGCATCCACCTGGGGTGAAACACATCCCAGAAAATCTCAGGTGGCAAGGAGACTTCCCAAGAACTATTTGCTTTTTGATAAAAGCTCCTAAAAATTACCCCAAATCGGATCACAAAATTTCTTATGTGTGCAATATGTAGTCAATTTATTCCCAATTAAATCACTTCACTCATCATTTTTCATTAGAAAAGTGACAGTTTCAAACTAAAAACTTCCTTTTGGGGGTCCTGCTTTTTTTTTTTCTTCTTACTGTGTTTTTTTGCAGTGAGAAAAAAAAAAAAAAAAAAAAAAAAAAAAAAAAAAAAAAAAAAAAAAAAAAAAAAAAAAAAAAAAAAAGTGTAAAAAGGAAGAAATCAAAATACCAAACTGTACTGCCTTCAACTAAGCTTGTAGTTCTTAATTTGTTTCAAAAAATACAATATCCAGAGGTTCCAGCTGTCAACTTGTTCTCTTTGGTGGCCTTTTAAATTAAAATTCAGCTTTTTCCCCTAAATTGAAGTTAAAATCTATTGACGTAGTAGAGCAGAGATGAAGCTCATTGTGTGTTTGCATGTATGCCTGAGCACTCTACTTAAAAACATTTAGGGAAGGGGCTTTGAATGAAATAATTTTGCATTCCTCCTTCTTGTTTCTTGGCAGTTCTCTGCTCAGTGGTAACACTGAGCTCTCCAGGTGGAAGATTCAAAGGCTACCTGGAAAATCAGAGCTTCAGTTACCAGCAAGTGCAGATCTGTATGTCTAAAATAAATAGTTTTGCAAGAAATGCATGAGACAACCTCCATCTCTGATGCTCAGTTGCTCATTATCAAAAGTCAGATGTGGATTTAGGCTCATGAGATTCAACTCATTATCTTTTTGGGGGGGCAGGGGGGTTTTCTCTCTGTGTGTGTATTTATTTTTATTTATTTTATTTTCTAGCTGCAAGAGTGGAGCTGGGCTGTTGCAAAAGGACTTGCACAGTGCTGGCAGGTGCTGCACCTTGCCACTGGGCACCTAAAAATAAGTGGGCTCAGCTCTGCAATATCAGGCTTGTAATTGCTGCCTGCCCTCGAGTTCATTTGGGGTTTTTTTGGGGGGTGGCTTCTGGCTGTCACCCCTCCCTGTGTGTTCCCTAATTGCTTGCTTGGCTCCGTTCAGTTATTTTAAGGATACCTCCTCTGTCAAAAACTGACATGCTGGAAGGCAGTCGTCATTTTAGTTCCTTTCAAAATTTCTCTGAGCTGCTTTCAGCCAGGCAGTTGTCTGCTGGTAAGATCCAGGACTGGAAAGGAAACAAGAATTTGCATCTCCTGAGGCATTGGGAAGGAGGGAGCCGTGGGACCTCCCAGCTGAGCCCTGAGTCTCCTGTGTCCCAATCTGCACCAAACAGACAGGTTCCCTCCACTGCCCACAGCTGCATTTTCATAAAAATTAAGGAAAAAAAAAAAAAATTTTCATTTTCCAGTGGGGCTTCTGTTGTCACAAACAAAGAAAATCTCCATTTGTTTTAATGTGCCAGTACTAGTGCTCCCTGTCCTGTGAGGAGGAAACCCTGCTTGCATTTCCACCTGTCAAGAGTCCTGCTGGATTCAGAGGGACCCATATGGATGTGGTGGGGAAGCCTGGGAGGGGGCTCTGAAGGGTCAGGGCTGTGGCTTTGCTGTAGGGGCAAACCAGGGCACTGACATGTGCCTCAAGTCAACCATCAGAAACTGCCCAGGTACCTTTTCTTGCCTTTATTTGTAGTGAAAAGGGGATGATGGGGGTATTGGAAAAAACAGCAGCCAAACTAAAAATGCACTGAAGTTTCATTTTTTAGATCTTTTCTCCCACTTTTCCATTCAATTCCTTCTTATTTAAGGAATATGGGCTGGAGGTATAGCTCATCAGAGGTGTATGGGTGGGTGTATACATGAACAGGGGGCTGTAAATCTCCCCCAACCCCTGAGCTAGGTCAATAGTAGATTGTCCTTCCAGTTCAAAGTGCCCTGCCTTTTTTTTTTTTTTTTTTTCCCCAATGGATTTTGCATTCCTCTTGGAGCCAGCAGGATGTTTTAGGCGGGGAGCCACAAAGAATCTGAAAAGCAAAGCCAGGGCTGGGACTTTGTTTTTAGAGGCTTTGCTTGTAGCTCATTGCCATGGAGCAGACTGCAACACAGAGCTGGTTTGGGGCAAGTGAAGGGTAGCAGGGCTGGCATTTTGAAGCCTACTTCTTTTATTTCATTTTTCCAGTGCTCCAGTGATTGCACTTTACTTGCCTGTGCTGCCAGGTTGAGAGCAAGTTGGTACCTCCCTTCCAGAGTGGTTAGAAAGCAGCTTGCCTAGAAACCTTCTGAGAACATATTTAATTGGGCTCTAAACAATAAAATAGGAACTTCATAGACTGTTATGCATATATGACTTTTTTCCTTTATACCTTGTCAGCAGCTTGCAACTATGGTAACAACACAGATGAAACAGAAACTTGATTAAATCAATACATCAGACAAGTACCTAACATATACTCTGCTGTTTCACCCCTCAAACAGAGAAATTGCTGAAGAACGAGGAGGAGCTAGGCTGTAGCATGGGGCTTTTTTTTCCCATTGGCAAATCATTTGGGATCACTACATTTCTTTTTTTCAACTCTTGCTTTTCAATTTTTTTCTCTCATTTTTCAACAAAACGGGGCCTGTCATTTCGACTGCAATGCTTTGCATACTTTCAGAGTCACAGGGCAGAGGAGGAAACTGAAATACAAGTTGTTTTATTTTTATTTCATTTTTTTTAACTTTGGAAACTAGTTGGTGGTCATCAAAGCAGACCAGACAGAACACAGTGTTTTTGCAGGGCTTTACCTGTGCCAGGAGAAACATGAAGGACTCTGCTCCCAGGTCTTTTTTCCAGGGACTTCCATGTCACGAAGCCACGTGCACCCTTTAGATTTTATTTTTCCCAGGTGGGCTTGCACGAGGCTTGCAAAGTGCTTGGAAAATCCTTGTTTGGCTCTGTAATAAACATGTTGTGGAGGGTGACAGTCATTTCAGAAGTGGAGGCTGTGCAGCCTCGTCCCTCCAGCCACAGCTCCTAGGATGCTCCAAGGATGTTGTTCCAACTTCACCCCTGTGACTCAGCCCTTGAAGCAGGGATTTTGTTCAGCCCTCTGCTTCCCATCCCACTGGCATGCATAAACAATTACTGTCATCTCCAACCTCCCTTTTAATTTGTAAAAGCCCACTTGGCGTGGGGCTTGAGTTTCCCAGGCTGACAGACAGATAAACACCGGGGATGTGCAGGGCCAGGCCAGGAGCCTGCTGCTGGGATACATCCAGCCAGGAAATATTGCTCCATCCTTAGCCCGGTGCAGAAGGACTGCAGGATGTGGCCCACAGGACTGTTGAACAATGGAAAAGCACCAGAGTTTGTTGAACCCGTGTGGGTTTGGGGTTTTTTTTCTGTTGTTGTTGCTGTTTTGTTTTGTTTTGCATCGTGCAAACTTGATTTTTACTCCATTTAATTATTTTCCTGGAGAACTTTGAACTGACAAGGACGTGCAACTGCAAAGAGCTTTAGAAAGATGAGTAATAAAGGATCTTAGATGAATGTAGTTCCTGCCCTGCTTCTGTCTGGAGACCAAATAAGAAATGGTGAGAACCAGACTTCTCAGTTGCTAGCAGCAGACAGGATTGGGGCCCCAAATTGAAAGCACATTCTCAAATCGTGATAATGGCCCTGGGATGCAGTTCCTCACTCAAGCTCAGTTGTCAGCCATGGGAAGGCTCCTTCTTTGGGTTGAGCAGGAGACAGTTTGTTCCTGTTTGGTAGAACTAGCTGGTAAAATCACAGCCAGTTCCCCAAAATCACCTATTTAAAATAATGTTGTTGGCAGGTTTCACTCCTGGCCTCTCCTGTGCCTTCCCCTGGAGCAAATCTCTGTTGGCATCTTCTGGACAACCTGGGCCAGTGTCTCACTGCCCACATCATAAAGGATTTTTCTTATATCTAGTCTAGATCTGCCCTTTTTGAGTTTAAAACCATTACCCCCTGTCCCATCACTACAGATCCTGGTAAAATGTCTCTCTCCATCATCCATTACAGCTGCTTGGTTACAGTTTTGGAAATGCTGTTCCTGTTGTATCTCTGAGCAAACCCATCTCATGATCTCCTTGGCAGTGGCTGGCATAAGGTTAAAGCTCATCTCTTTTATACCTTTGTATTCTTGTGAAACATGGGGTTTAGAGTCTCAATAAATGCATTCAGGCAGTTTCTTTAAATAACCAGGGATGATAAAACCTTATCAGTGGCAAGGCCATCTGTTCCTCTTGCGTTGGTAGAGAAGTAGAAGTGCAACTTCTCTCTGTGGTTCCCTTCCTCCCTCCAGCTTTCCCTGGGGTGTCCAGATCAGGCACCTGCAGCTGTAGAACCCATTGTCAAACTTTTTCTTCCAGTGTGCTTTTTCCCAGCTATTTGTGTGCCCCAAATCCAAGTCTCCTTGGAGGAAAGGTCACTCTTTGTGCATCTGGCTGATGGACCCGGAGCTCTTTGTCCCTTTGAATTTCTCTATCATTTGACACTGCTCATTTGTGTGTGTTTGGCCTGGACCAGTGGGACCAGTTAACCTTAATCAAGGCAGGCAAATGAAAGGCTGGGAAATAATCTTGTTGAAGTGTTTAGATTTAAAGATCTGACATTAGCGAGAGTAAATGTCAAACTGAGTTTAAACAGCAGAATAACACTTGAAGGGCCAAAAGTTTTTTCTCTGGTGTATATGGCTGCAAATCCACTCACTTCCCACAAAGAATTTGGCTGTATTTCTATGCCAGCCTCTCATTCTGTAGTCTGGTCTGGGGGGCTGCTGAAGGTGACAGCACCCACTTGCTCCCCAAACTGCTGTTCTCCAGCCCCTCCAGCCACCAGGGCTCTCCACAGCCAGCAGGACCTGATGCCTCTCATGTCTCCTTTTTGCTGTCACACCAGAATAAGGTGTGTTTTGGGTTTTTTTGGTTTTTTTTTTGTTTGTTTGTTTGTTTGTTTTTTCTCTTCTTTATCCTAGAATATTATTTTTATTTGGATAGCCCTTGTGTTTTCTCTGCTGCTTCCACCAGACCTCACTTTGTGTTGACTGGGTCCCTCTCCAGTGCATTTTCCACTAAATCCCCCAGTGCCTGAGTGCTCCAGGATCTCCAGGGTTGTTCCCACCCACACTCCCCCTTTGAGGCTGAGCAGGGATGAGCTGCAAATTGAAACCTCTCGGTTTGAATCTATTTGTGTTTCTCCTGAAAGCTTTTCATTCCCATGCAGATGCTGTGCTCGGGGAATGATGTTTAATCATCCCTTGATTGAGCAGAAAAACAGGGAATACACCGGCATTCAGGGTTTTTTTCTCAGAAGCTGTCAGGCAATTGATCAAGTGATGAGAAACCTCATTTGGCTCAGTGGGGGCAAGGTCTTCAGTTGGGAACTTATTTATGAGGTTCTGTAATGAAGATAGATGATGCTTATGGGAGCTGGAATAGAAAACAAAGCTTGTAATTGAGAATGTAGGAAGGTAATGGTTGTACTGATAAGTCCAAATGCAAAGAAAAATCATCGGGAACCCTGATGCTGGCTTTGGTGTGTGTGCTTGAGATGACTTCCAAATGTTTTCAACCAAAATCATTCCATGTACTAGAAAGGTTGGACCAGCTGATCCTTAAGGTCCCTTCCAACCTGACATTCTGTGGATTCTGTGATTCTTGTAGCTGTATCCACCAGGATACTGGAGAAGGCAGCTTGGTCCTTGCAGCTCAACAGAGGCTGAGTGGCAGGAGCAGGCTGGAAGGAATGTTAATTAAAGAACATTTATGGAGCAATTGGCATTAAACATCATTGGAGCTGCTTTGCTGGAGAGTTGTAATTATTGTAGAACATGGTTGCTGGAGGCTGTACGCAAAATAAGTTGTCAGCAAGTTGAGGTGCAGCCCAGAGAAATGTCACATGGATGGATTGGTGGGTGGATGAGTGAGGTAAGAGCTGATGTGCTCCTGGGTTTGGCGTTCATCCTTCTCAGCTTCCTGGGCTCTCCCAAAGCCACCAAAATGTGCCCTGTGAGCAAAGGAATGTTGTTACCTGTCCCTGCTGAACAAGTGCTCGTGGGCAGAGGTTGGGAGCAGAGAGCTGGTGCTGCTGATGGGATTTTCCTTCAGGAGTTATGGAAACCTCAGGGCTTGCTGTGGCCAACAGATGAGGGTGAACGGGGGGAAGTCCATGAGATCTTGTTAACTGGGAAAGGCTCAGGAAGTTTTGGGTAGGAGAGCTTGACAAAGCAGTGGCAGGGAAATGTGCAGGAATCTTGGAAAAAGATCAGTGCTCCTGGTAGGAGGGGGATTGTGTGTGTAGGTCACAAGGATGAAGCTGCTGTAGGATGGTGTGTGACCAAGAGATAAGGTAATAACATTCTCTAAAAGGAGGGGCTGGACCCAGTCCAAACTACGATGGATTTTTGGACACAGAAGGTTTGTTTTTTTCCAAGGGTTAAGTTTTGTGTTGAGATTCCCTGAAGAATTTAGAGGTGACTTAAATTTTGCATACCCCTCCCACTCTGATAAATCCATATTGGATTTCTCCATCATCTGGAGCTGAGCACCCAGCTGGGCTGGCAGCTCTGGCTGATGTAGCCTTGCTGTAGGGCTGTTCCAGAAAAGCTGGTTCTTTTCTGACTGTCTTTAGCATGGAATAAAAAATTTGGTTTGTATAAAGAGAAGACCACCATCGTGACAACAGACTGGGTCTGGTTAGCTCACTGGTGGCTTTGCAGCACCCAACTCCCCAGTACTTCATTTCTCCTTGGCTGCTTTCTGAATAACATGTTATTAGAAAATAACAACCCACAACTCGGCGCGAGTCGGGCATCAACACCGAGGTTCTGCAAGCTTATAATTTGGGTGACAGAACAGCAACGTGTTGTTCTCCAGGAGCAGCTCTCTCATCACGTCTGCTGAATTCCCACCCCCAGATTATCTTTCAGGGCTTCCCCCGTCCTCCATCCCTTCTCCAGGCAATTACTCAGCTGTTTCTCAGCTGTTCCTCAGAGCGTGTTGCTATCGGGGATGAGAAGGCAGTACTGCTGTTTCATGGGTGGAGATGTTACTTCTGTTTTTTTCTTTTTTTTCTTTTTTTTTTTGGCTGGGATTAGCTGCCCCCGAGCTGCTGAGCAGCTGGGGGTCAGGGGCAGCCGAGTGCCGGGCGTAGCAGCGTGGAATTGAAATGCTGGAGATGGTTATTTATGTTTGGTGAGCCTGGTGTTGCTCATGGTGGTAGGAGACTGATTCCCAAGCTTTGCAAAATGAAGCTCTCTAGAGGTGGGTAATTAGGGAAAGGACAGGAAAAGAAAACTGATCTCCTTAGGCTCCAGTCCTAACAAATCCTCGTGCTCCCTGAGTGGTTGCTGCTTTTCACTCCATGTTCCACCCGAGGCTGATGAATGAGAACCTTCCTCCCTTCATCACCCCCGTAATCTACTGGGAAGCCCGTTTGCAGTTACTGTGAGATTTGTTTTTAAATTGTCCTTTTTTTTTGTCCCCCATGTCTGAGGGCAACCACCTCTCAGCCACACACTCCTGCAGTCTGTTATTGTTGCTGTTTTCCTGCCCCTCAGGCTCTGCCATCCCATGCTTTGCTTTTCCTGTTGGAGACACAAAACTGGGGGGCTCTGGGAGGATATTTAATATAGAACACAGGGTTTCCCATAAACTTGCAACCTCCTTATCCTCTGTGAGGAGGAACAGGCATAAAGCTATGGCATAAGAGTCATAGAATCTCAGGTTGGAAGGGACCTCAAGGATTATCTGGTCCAGCCCTTCTGATGTTATTGTTTATGTGAGATGTCTCAGCACCCCATCCAGCCGAGTTGTAAAACTTTCTAAAGTGGGAGAAAGGAAGGAAAAAAGAAGGATGCTCTGCCTTGGGAAGGAGGTTGCATCTCTTGGGCACCTTTCTGAAAGGCTTTGCAGGTTGGGCTCCGTTTGATTTTTGAGGCAGTAAAAGCTTATTTAACTAGAGAAAGAGAAGCAGCAGCAATAATCATTGTTATCTGGCTGCATGTGAGGTTGTAATTCACCACCCATCATTGTTCCTATTTGTTGCTTTTAGAAATCCAACACCTTTCATGCTGCTGAGTGGCTTCCTCATGCTGTCAGGAGGAAAAGCCTGATGGGGTCACATCCCCTTGTTCTCCCCTGGCTTCTCAATTCTTCATCTCTCTTTAGTTTGTCAGCACTTCTTGAAGGCACTGAGTGTGCTTGCCTGTGTTTCTAGAGCTCTTGGGACATTCAAGCCAAAGGCACAAGCTTCTCTGTCCCCTTTTCCAAGCCCTACCTCAAGGTCTTTGCTTCTGTTGCTCTGCAGCTCTATGGGTGATGGCTGGTGGGGCTCCTGGGACCAGCTCATTGCTGTCCCTTAGAGGCACAGCTCCTGTAATCCACACTGGCCCTTGCCCTCCAGTTTCTTTCCCACATCCACAGCTGCTGCCTGCCCCCTGCTTGCCTGGGGCTTTTCCAGCACATGGTGTTTTTATGCCACGTGCAGTTTTTCTCATCTGCTGCAGCCCAGTTCTTGGTTTTGTTTGCATTAGAAGTGGGTGTTGGTTCTTTGGGTCACCTCTAGGGAACTCTTGGTCCCCCTCATCACAGGTGCCCTAGATGGGACACAGTTGGTCATGGAGGTTTTCTTCTTGCAGAAATTTGCAGCTCAAAGGAAAGGAGTTGATGGAATGAACATTTCATGGTTTTAGGCAAAAAGAAAGGTTGACTCTCAGAAACCTTAGACCCCTAAATGTCATGCAACACAATTTGAAAATGGCTTCTCCTTTTTGAATGGGAAATGAGGCTCCTGTCAGAATTCTCTTTGGCAATGTTTTTGTTTCAAGCCCACTTTTCCTTTGTTTGGGTAAATTTATGACCTTTACTATGGTGGGATCTGAGCTACTGAAGGACAGACCCAACATAATAGGGAAAGAGGGGAAATAAAGAGGGAAATAGGCAGGACTAAGGCAGTATTTTATATATATATATATTATTGAGGTTTATGGAGAGACTGTAACCAAATGCAGGGAAGGCCCAACCCTGCCCCTGTGTCAGGTTCTCCCAAGCTGGCATTTGGGAGGGGGAAATGATTTCTCCATCACTGCTGCTCTTTCTCTGCCTCTGTGCACATTCACGTTCCCGGTGTCACGCACCGAGATAACTGAAAAGCTCCTCGAGGCTTGTTTAACAAAATGAAATTGTATCTCCTTCAGCCTTTAAGGAAAAGTCATGTCACTAGTCAAGTCTAAAGAATTGCTGACCCTTGTTGCTGAGATAAGGGTATAATACCAGGCTTTTTTCATGCTCTCTTCTCCTTGCTTGGTTGAAGTTAGGAGCATGCCTGCCTAAAGACACAAACCAAAAACCTTTTTTTCTTTCTTTTTTTTTTTTTTTTTCTACCTTGGGTGAGGTAATGCCATCAAGAACATAAAAACCCAAATGAGCAGCTGGTTCATGGAACTTGGTGGAACTCCATCCCCCCATCTCCAGCCCTGGGACCCCCATGGTCCATCACGCTGGGGCTGCTGCCCACAGTGTTCAGCATGAAACCCAGTGCTGGGGCAGAGGGTGGCCAAATCCTGGCACCTGCCAGGTCCTGCTGCCATTCCAGTGGGTGGAAAGAATTCCCTGAGCCCATCGGGAGCTGCTTTTATCTGCACAAATGCTGAGGCCCCTTTTGGAAACTCTGCTGGGGAGAGGAAGATAATATAGTAAGAATGTGACAGTGAAAAGGAAAGGTGAAGTAAAGCAATGAGAAAAGACAACTCCTGACAGCCTGGGATGGGATGAGGTACTTCCAGGAGGAGATAATTCCTGTCTTTGTGCCTAAGGAGGTTTCTGTCCTTTAGTCAGTCACTTTAATGTTAATAAGTGTTGTGTAGCTAAGTCATAAAGAGGGGCTTATTGACTATAAAACATGTCAGCCAGAGGGATAGGGTCACCTCACAGCTCCCTTATCCCACAAGTGTGATGCTAGAGAGAACCCAGGGCTGCTGCCCACTGCAGCTCTCTGAGAAGAGGCATTCAGCTCCTGCTTGGCTGCTGGTGGCCTGGGCACCCTCCTGACACCCTGGGCCACCTCGCTGCCACTGGCCCCACTTCTGGCTGTGTTTTGGGAAGCTACAGAGCTCTCTGGCACTACTGGAGAAATGGGAATTTTGAATTCTTCATCCCAGTGTGCCTGGAAGTCTTCGATACCCAAAGGCTGTTGCTAAGTAGGATGAAGACCTCCTGCCTGTTGGGTTTGTTCACTCATTATCTCAGGTAGCATCCAGCATTCTGATGGCTCACTGAGGTGTTGTGAGCTGGTAGCCTCCAGCCAGTTCCCACAGACCACCCCCCCATGGGGCTTCCTAGTTCCCTTGTAGCAGACAGGGGAAGTCAAAAGACAAAAGGCTGTGCTATGCGTGCTGCACTTCACTTTCCATGTGTGCACAGCAAATGTTGTTGTCTCTGCGTGGGGTTGTGGCCTTCACCATGACCAGGAACTCAACAGCTGCTGGGGTACCTCTTGGAAAGAAACCACACTGCTGCCTCTGGAACCTTTGGCTTGGGAAAACTGCCCTCGAGTGCGTAGGGCAAGGTCCAAGCTCTGCTGGAAAGCTGTTTGCCAGCCCTGTTGGTGAGGGTGACATTCCTGAATTAGCAAGAGCATATCAAGTCCATGCTCAGTGTGGCTGCCAGCCCTGAAAGTTCTGCCAGCTCTGTTTTAATAATGAAGCAGATTGCAAAATTATTCAGAGGAGAAAGCCATGCAAGGAGGGGATGTGATGGAGATGTTTGGTGTGGCAGTGGTGGCAGGGAAAGCTCTGCTGCCTGGTGAGCTTGGGTGGGAATGGGGAGAGGAGAGGGAGGGGAGATTCTAAGAGCAGGAGCTGGTTTTATACAGAGCCTTTCAGTCTTGTTCTCCCAGTGCTTGAGGAAGGAAAGAAGCATCATTGCTTTTGTTTTTCCCAGCAGATGGAATTGAGTAGGAGATGTTGATGGGATGATTTGAGGGGATGGGTGTTGTGTGTGCTGCTGCTTTGGGATGGACTCACCAATAGGATCAAGTGGACAAGAACAGAATTTTGGGGTTGGGAGACAGCAGGTGAGTTGAAGTTTAAGAACTAAAACAAGAGGCTGCTTGTGAATTGAAGATTCATGTCCCCTGGTTATCTGGGCTTGTTCTCAGTGCTCACAGCGTTGGAGTCATAGCCCACTCCTCACCATGCCAAGGTGGACCACAGCAGACACATTTTTATTTTAATGACCAGGAAGGAGAAGCCAAGGGTGGGCATCCAGGTCTGTCTGCTTTCTAAGGCTGATGACCACCTCCTTCATGGGACCATTTGATGGTTCAAGAAGCCTCCTGAGAGGATTGGGAGCAGGCTCAGCTGGAGGATGCTCAGGTGCCAGCTGGCAGCTCTTGTCCACACACCTCAGGGGGACCAGGATGGCAGCAGCCACCTCTTCTCCCCCACCTCCCCAGGTTGCCCTTGCTGATGTGGCAGCTGCCAGGTACTTTTTGAAGGCTTCAGCAGTGTTCCCTTGGAAACACTGTTGGATGCAGATAAGAAACAGACCAACGTAGGTAAGAGAAATGCTGAACTCCCCATCCAGCCACTTAATTACTCAGTGAACACAGTCCCATCGGTGCACTGAATGCCCAACTGCTCCCATTGCTCCAATGCAGATGTTATTTTTAGCCCTGACACATTGCAAGCATCAAGTAACCAGCAGGATCGGGTGCTCTGGACGCAGTGCCTGGGAATTCACACGGGGGAACCCTTGGGATTTGCTGTGTAAGTTAAGACTGGTCCTGGCTGCCAAGGGTGAGGCTGGATTTCCCCAGCCATCCCCACCAGCTGCTGCTGCCCAGGGGTTTGGGGTTTGCTCTGGGGTTGGGCTGGATGGGTCTTGGTGTCTGCTGCAGCTCAGTTGGCTCCAACCCAGCATTGATTGCTGTCAACTTGGTGCCACTTCCAGCAGGTGTTTGTGGGTGCAACAAGGCTCCTGTCCCACTGCTCTGTGCAGCATCCCCCCAGCACAGTCTGCAAAATTACTTATGCTGAAGGGTTTGAAGAAAAGAGGGGGGAAAAAATGAACTTCGTGTTCAATCCATGGCAATCTGGGTTCCTGAGAGGTCCCTGCCAGCTCTGGCCTCCTTCTAGCAGCCTCTTGTTTTATTAATTTCTCCATCTGCTTTGAGGAAAAGTGAGTGAAGTGGTATGGGGAGGGGAGGGTTCTCTTTCCTTTTTCATTCTGGGAAACCAGGGGAAAAAAAAAAAAAATCAGCTGGGAAATCTAGGCCATCCCATTGTGGCTCAATCTGGGTCTTGAAACCCTCAAGCTGGGCTCATTTGAAGGTGGTCATTTCTTTCTCAGCCTCAGTCTTTTGATTTTATTTTGATTTTATTTTATTCAGTCATCTGGAACAAGCACGCGCAGAGGGGAGTTGAAAGCAGAGAACACTGAGAATAGTTCTTTGGCAGCAAGTTAGGCATAAAATAGCTTTATCCATGGGTTTTGTCCTTTTTTTTGCTCTTATTTGTAGTGGTTGAAAGGTATCCACAGAGGGGCTGGGGCAGGCAGGGGCTGTAGGAAGGTTGGTTATCCCCAGGCTTTGCAAAGATGATGTCCTGGCAGGGGTTGTGCCGTGTGAGCTGAGGTTCCCACCCTGATGATTGATGTTTTGCTGGAAATCTCTGTCTTTTTTGCACATCTGAGCATCCTGGGGAGGCTGCTGGCAATTGCTCCCCTGTCCCTTCCTCTGACATTGGCCACAGGGCAGCAGTGCCCACATCCACCCCATTCCTGTGCCTTCCCCTGCCCAGAGAGCATCCCTAATCTTAGGAGAAACTCATCAGTAAGCTGAAGGCTTGTGTGTTCAGATCCTGGTTATTTTGTTGGGGTTTTTTTGCCACCCTGGCTTGGCTTTTTATCCCCAGAGGGTTTCTGCAGAGGGTTTCACTGCCCAGAAACTCAGAACTTGCTGCTTTGATGCCAATTCCTTCCCTGCAGTCTCTGAGGCGCCTGCAACCTCTTGCTAATTTATTGTAATCATGTCACTAGCCCAAAATTTGGCAGTTCCCAGCTCTCCTGGCAGGTGTGCACCACATCTGCCATGAAATACCTGCTCACAGTTTCCCACGGGAGGGATAGACACAAATCTCTTGTGTTCTGCCTGTCCCTCTGGGCCCTTTCCTGCATTCGTTTGCCCTTTTCTAGCTGAACCTTCTTTAAAACCCACGCTGTGGATTTTTCCTCCTTCCCCCAGCCTCTCTGTTATCCCTGCAAGGTCTCACAAGGTGGCAGTGTGATTGCTAATCCACTTGGGTTGCTTGGTATTTGTTCAGCACAGCAAATATATATGTTTAAGATCCTCTTTGATATGGGTTATGATGCTGCAGGATTATTATAATAGAGGAAATTTTGCATGCTCTGAGAGCAGCCTGGCTCTGTGCCCACCACAAAGCCTTTCCATGGTTTGTCCTCCAGCATCTGCTGGAGCAGGTGGGACATGGCCAATGCCTCTGTGTCCCAGGGACCAGGAGCCACTTGCAAGAGCAGATGTTAAAGCAGCCAGAAGTGTTTTCTCCAACTAGGAAGCCAAACCTCATCTGTGCTCTTGTAGCAAGGGCTCTGACCATGAACTGAGTAAATCTTTGCCACTGTTGTCTGCTTTCTGTGCTGTTTTGTTTCCCTGCTTCTGCAAAAAGGGGCTGTGGAGGCCACTCCTGTGAAACAGCCTAAACTCTACCTGTGTTTGCCATAAATTGTCCCTCGGCTTCTCCGTGGTGCTCTGAAGCAAAGCCTTGGCCTAGAGGAGTGTTTTCCTTCAGCAGAATTTCCTACGTTTATCTGCTACTGCTCTGCCCACCCATGTTGCTGTCTTGTCAATGTTAAATTCCCCATGGTGTGGGCACTTGGAGCCCTCAGGAATACCAAAGGTTTTTGGTGGGCAGCACGGGGTGTCGGGGCAGGATGGCTCCAACACAGAGGCTGTGATGCTGCCGGACACATGGACACCATCCCAGTGCCACCACCCAGCCAGACAAGTCCTCCCACACCACTGCAGATAGTAAAACCCCAAGGGGAAGAGCAGTAGAACCCAGGTGGTGCAGGGCTGCAGATTTTCCTGGAGTTGGGCTTTCTCCAAGCCTCAGCTTTAGGTTTCTCTCCCAGCCAAGGACAGCACTCACTTCTCTCCAGCTCCCTGCAGAAGGCATCTCGTGATGCCTCACCTGGGTCACTGTCGGGCTTTCAGCATCGTTGCTGATAAGAATGATATATAACATTGATGGAGATCTTCTGGCAGTCTTAAACTGCTTTTAAATTGATGGTCTGAGCATCAGAACAAGTGTTGGTTGTAAAATCAAACCGCTGCCGTTCTGCGGTATTGCAGGCACAGGCTGAGCCAAGATTTTGAGGGAAAAGGCAGGTTTTGGGGACTGCAGGAGACCAGGGAGAGGTTTTGTGGTTTGGTTGTTGGTTTTTTTTTTCATCAACCTCTTTTGAATAAAATTGGTTCATTTGCTCTTGATTAATATATTTGCTTTCCCCAAATGTGGGAATTAAAAAAAATCCTGAAGCAGATTCAAGAACTAATTTTTTTATTATTTTTTTTTTCTGAATTGTTTTTTGCTGGATATTGAAGAGCTTTCCTTTAAGAATTCAAAGGTTTTTTGTTGGGAATTTTCTGCTTGGGGGTTTTCCCCCCTTGTGTTTCTTCATGCTGGCTCATAGCATGTCAGAAGTGGCTGAGCACAGTTTTATTATTGCAAAAAGTTGTGACATTGCTTCAAAATGTTTGTCTGTCTCCCATAGCATCTGCCCGTAATGCATATAAAAAAGTAAATTAAAAAAAAAAAAAGCTTTAGTTGATGCATCAGTAGTGAATAATGCCATACTGCACCAGGGGACTGCAGTAACCTCATCAAAATAACCTACAAAACCTCAAAGAAAAAAAAAATCAGAATTTGTAACTTCTTGTCCTTTTTTTCTTACTCTCTGTTTTTCCAGAAATGCTCTGGCAATCCATCAGCCACAGCTCCTCACCTAGACTGAGGAGGTGGTGTTACTGTGGGGTGCTGGGAACCTTTCTGGTGGGGTGGGAAGGTGTTGGTAACCTGGCCAGGAGCTCAGCAGAATGCCCAAAGCTTCAGGTGGCTGAAGGAGGTCACTCAGCTTTCCCTGCACACACGGTCGTGGCAAAAAAATTTTCTGCAGTGACTCTGAGTTTGGTAGCCTGGCATGGAGGTGCCCCAGCCACCTGTGCAGAGCAGAAGAGCCTCTCCTGGCTCCATGCACAAACCCATATGAAAGAAGAAGGATTTCTCTCCCATGCCTCTCCCCAAGAGGCCCTTCTGAGAGATTACATTTTCTCTGTAACCCCCTGATTTTTTTTTTCCCAGGATCTGAATTAACATTTAAAGCCCACAAATGAGGATGCTTTTTTTTTTTTTTTTAATTTTTTAAATCATTTTGGTGCTGTATCCCAGCCTCGCAGGGGTGGGATGTGAGTCTGTGTGTCATCTCCAGTGAGGTTTGGCTTCCTAAATCCTCTGTCAGCTTGAAAACATCACCCTTCATCTGCACCCTAGTCATCAAGTTTCATTTTACCTGGGATTGGCCCCAAAAAGGGACAAAGTGTGCTCTATTACTAGATTTTCCAGGTGTAGCATTGGATGGAGAACAAATATCCCTGGGAGCAGATAAACTTCTGCAGCTTTATCTCTTGCTCACTAAGTCTCACAGCTTGTTAAATCCAAAAGTTTGTAGCAATGATTTAATGTCTCAAGTTTTGCCCCAAATTACCTGCTCTCTGTTCCATAAGTGATGAAAAAGGCTGGGGCTTCAGGAGAAATTGTCTCCTCCACAAGCCTTCCCATGGCCTGACAGTTCTCCATTTACACATTTGATTGGTTTAGAGTGCATTTGATAGCAACAGTTTGACTTTTACTTATTGTAATGCTTTTTTTTTTTTTTTTCCTGGGCAGATTGAGTTGGTTTGAGTTTAGTTTTAAAAGCCTTATTCATCTCTAATCCAGAATAATGCCATCTCTGTGGCTTTTAACATGATTAAATAAGAACAGCCCATGACGACACCAGGCAATTTGGTTTCCCAAAGTATATTGGATTTAGCACTGAGTGAGGCTGCTGGGCCATAAAAGGAAGAATTTGGGTGGGCTGGTTTGGGCAGTCCTTATTTCAACCCCCATGTTTTCCCTAAGGTCACTCTAGTACAAGTACAATTAACGAGTGGAAAAGGAGAGCTTTTTTCAATCAGTTTTAGCCCCATTTTGGATCTATTACTCTAAGCTGTTTTGTGTTTCCTGCCCGAGATGCAAAAGCTCTTAATGCCATGGGATGTCCTTGCTTAAAACATCATTAGTGACCAGCAACGGGAGGAGGAGTGGGGTGATCTCTGCCTTGCCATGGCTGTGGGCTTGTCCACCATTAATTTACTGCTCTGTAAAGCCCCCGAGATCACAGAGCCAGCACTGTTGCATCTCCCATCCTCTTTCACCCTCTTGCACTTGCTACCCTTCTGAAAGGAGATGCTGGAGGACCCAGGGATGGTGGTTTCTCTGTGGCATTTTGTGGCAGTCACTCAACTTCATGACACCCCGTTTCCTTTGTGCTTAACCTGGGGATAATTTCTGGCAAAGTCACTTCCCATAAGGGCTGTGGGATAAACCCACTGGGGGCACTGAGGTGCTCAAAGGTGAAGGGATGTACCAGCAGCTGAGCCCATGGCATGGGTGGGTGATGAATCCATGCAGCATGGCAGAAACCTGGAAATACAGCAGAGAAATGAAGTGAGTAGGAAAAGTTGCATGCCTGATTCTGGTTGTTGCCACTTCTCCTCATAGTAGAGTTGTAGTTAGTAAGTCATAGATCAGGGACAAGGAAAAGCCACAGATCCAAATCCTCCCTTGGTGGAAAGCAGTTGAGGGAATGGGCTTATTATGTTGGCTTCTTATAAACTCACCCATCACTGGCAATGCAGTCCTAAAGGTCTTGAAATCCAGATTCCTCATGTATCTCTATAAATGTGCACACAATTTTTTCAGGTCTTTTTTTGACCCAATCCTGCCAGTCCTTAAAACTGCTGGTGCTCGTCTTCAGCTGTGAGGGATCAGGCAAAGGTGCTTTCTTTTCCAGGCTGGGACCAGGACTTTCAACCTGTGTCCCCAAAGCTCACTGTCACTTTGACTCCCATCAAACCATGTCTCGTTGCCATGTCTGCCATGGGCTCACAAAACCTGTGGCATGTCTTCAGCTTCCTATTTTCCAGCTCCCTGGAAGATGGTTTGTAATTATGGGCAGTTGTCTGCAGTGTCATCAGTAACTGCCAGAGATAATGGAAGGTGATGGTGGTGGGATGAAAGCAAAACCTCTTCTGCTTCTCTGAGTTTTGTTGCCCTTTAGGTAAATGAGAGTCACTTCCACAGCAATTAGTGCTTTCTGAAGTGTGTTTGATTAAATTAGATATCCCTCTTCCAAAAGCAGGAATAATTAATCTAACTGTGACTTGAATGATGGCAACCTTGGTACTTTGCTGTCAGCTTTCAAAGACATCTCCAAGTGGTGGTGGTAAGTTCTTTTCAAGTCCTTATTTCTATGAATTCCAAAACTGCCCATTGGGGCCTTTTCTCTTAAACATATGTTGAATTTCAGAAGCCTTGACTCAGAGTGCAGCCAGGAGGATGGCACATTTAGCACTGGAATCAGGCATGTGTCTTGTGTTCTGGTGCATCATGGCCACATCTTGTGGTTGATAGATCTGGGCACTAGATTCCCTTTTTTAGCCCAACTCGAGGGAAGCATGAAAAGCCAGTCCTCCCAGTGAGCACAGTGCAGGATGGGAGCTCTGCACCCGGGTGTTTCTGAGCTGGGAAACACCAGCAGCTGCCAATGGTGGGAGGATGCTGGTCCCAGTCCAGTTTGTTCAGCACAAACCAGCACTGAACCACCACAAGGAGCTTTGGGAACCTCAGTGGCCTTGGCCAAGGCTATGTGGAGGTGGCCACCATGCACACCAAGCTCCATGTGCCCTAGGGATGTGCTTGTGTCAGAGCTGCTTTGCACACCCCCATGCCAGGTTCCATAAGCCAACAGGGCTTTCCTTGTCCTCCCTTCCTAGCAGGGACTTTGCCCGTGAGGTCATGCCACACAGGTCTGCTAGCAAGCAGGGAAGCAGGCATGAAGTCTAATTAAATTGAAAGCATATTTAAACTGTTTTCTGAGCACTACTTATGGAGGAGCATGGATATTCAGAGCATATTAAACTGTCAAATTTAATAAATCTTAAGTAGCGTGGCCATGGGCCAAGAGCAATGCACGTGTTATTTTGGTTTGGGTTTTTGGTTTTTTTTTTTGCAGTACCATTTAATTAAGGGTGTGTGTTGTTCTTTAAGCTTGTTCATTGTTCATCTGCAGCAGAGTGGAAAGAAGTCAGTTCAATAAATTAGACCTGGCTGCTGCTTTTTTGCTCAGTAACACTGATCCTTAACCCAGAAAAAGGAAACACCACAGGAGAAAGATAAGGGCTTTGCAGGGAGAAAAGAACTGTGGTGGTGTGATGGAGGAACTGATGCTGCTTGCTCCATCCAAAAGCTGTCTGAGCACAAGGGATGCATTTCCATGTTCATTGAGATGAGTTAAAATGGCAAGAAGCCAGGGCTGGAGCAGGGCTTGGCACTGCTCATTGCCTTTACCCCTGTGCCCCAGCTGAGCCAGGGCCAGGGTGCTGAGCAGGAGTGTAGGTGGTGTAATTCCAGTATGATTCTGATGAAGATGGCTGCAGGGGGATGGATTAGGTGACCTTTAAAGGTCTCCTCCAACCCAAACCATTCTGTGTTTCTCTAAGATCTGGTTGGCCCCAGCCAGTGCAGATTGTTAGCCCCAGGTAACAGCAGGAACTTGGCAGTTCTTAGGAAAAAAAAGAATTAATTTGGTGTAAAGATGCACCCAGGGATTATTTTCAATACGTGGGCTTATAGCAGCAGGAGGGGCTGTGCTGTGAGGGGGGGCTCAGGCTCTGTGCTGCTTCTGCACCCAATGGACTTAAAGACAGTGGTGACAGTCACCTACAGTGCCACAACCCACCTGTCCTCTGCCATGCTGACAGGCAGGCAGGTTGCTCAGTGAAGCTCCAAGTCCTTCTTGGAAGCCACAGCACCTTGGGGCAGCACCCAGCAGGATGAGACACAGGGTGAAGGGTCCTGAGCAACCTCTGCCTTTGCAGGGGGCTGGGATATGGGATGTGTGGGTGAGCTCCCACCCTTCTCCAGCCTGACGGGCACATTGAGTCCAGTTCTGCTGGAGCTTCTTGAAGATTTTAATGAGTTTGGAAGCCCTGCAGTTTGATGAACCTGGCACAGAAAATCCCTCCATGTAAATAAACATCCTGAGCAGCCCAGGCACTGTGCTGATAAGCAGCCAAGGCCATAGGATCTTGCTCTCTGGCCCCTTGCTGAATGTACATCCCCACCTGGAACAAGAGCTGGGAGCATTCCTTAATTTTTCTAATGTACTTTGAACTCTCTGAGCTGAAGCTTGAAGCCCAAACCCACTGTAAATGATGTTTGAACTGTGCTCCTTAAGGCTGCTGATGGATTTCAGGGGCCAAGGAAGGCTTTTGCTATGAAGGTCTGTTAGGGAGGTTCTTTGTTACCCATTCCCATCCTTCCAAGGTAGTGAAAAATTAGAGTGATTGTTGTAACTGCTCCAGATGTTGCTTGTGGGTAGGGGGGAAGGAAAAAAAAAAAAAAAAAAAAAAGGTGAAGTCAGAATAATCTAGTAAGGAACTTCAAATGCAAACAAGGGAAGCGTTCCCAAGATCAGGCAAAATAAAACATTAAAATTCACACCCACCACTTCTGTCACGCTTTCTTAGGCTCCGACAACAAGGAGGCCAACATTTAGCAATTCCTCATTTGGAGCTGTCAGTTTGTAGCCTTCAGGTTAGATGAAATGCTGGAGAAATCCATGTCCCCTTCTCTGTCTCCCCTTCCTTCCTCCCCACTTGGGTCTCTAATGAAGGCTGCACTGAGACCCTCATCCCCCCATGACTACAAAATCCAAAATTTTGTAGGGGTCATCATAATCTTTGCACATTCAGAGTTGAGGTGTCTTCCTGCAGTGATGGGGCACAGGGCATCCCCTCCTGCTTGCAGGGCTTCAACTTCTCCTTGCTTTAGGTCATCTTTGGGCAAACTTGTTTGCAAACATGTTTGTAAAAGCTGGTTGTGCCCAGGTAGTTGTAACTGGTTGAGGGAGAGGCTGCGGGAGAAGTGCAAAAATTGGTGCAAAGCTGCAAACCATATTTGAGGGCTTTTCTCCAGGGAAGCACTTCACTTTCCCTTTTTATGGAAATCTGTTGCTTTTAATGACATATAGGGGATAGCTAGAATGTGGGATCTGTCTTTGGATGCCCACCAAAGCAGATCAAGGAGCAAAACCCCATTTGCTAGATCTGATTCTGTCTCTGTGGGTGTTAATTTTTACCTCTGAGCTTCAAGCGAGCTGGGGATGCACTGTGGAGGGGGGAAACAAAATAAACCTCCCTTCCCCCCAAAAAAGGAAAGAAAAAATTGTCACTTAGGATTAAAAGTAGTGATGAGCAAATTGTCAGAAGCAATTAAGCAGCAAAGTGAGGGTGGGTGTCATGGGGGACACAGGACAGGGTGCAGGCAGGGGAAGGCCCCGTGATGCTAAAGCCAGAGGAGGCGATGGGGGAAATCCTCCCCTGGCACTTCCTCACTTTTAATTGTGAAGACATTTCCAGAATTGCGTGTTCGATTGCCAATAATCTCTCTAGAAGTTTGCAAAACTGTTATTTTAAAACATGTTCTCCACCCCCAACCTCCCAGCCCAGCTTTTGGAGAAGACCTTGAAGTGGAGCTCAGCATATGCTTCCCTCCTTACGCCACGGACCGGGTGTATTTCTGGCACCGTTCAATGTCAAAACACTCTCAGTATTTTTAGTAAAATTGCTCGGTAGGCACGAGCTTCTTGCAAACCAAGATAAAACAGAGCTCCCTTGCAAATATTCTTGGGATTCCTTGACAGGGGACCAGGATCGTGCGTTCCTTTCGCCACGGTGGAGCAATCCCATTTTAATGAAAGAAATAAGGAGGGTAGAAGTGCACTGAGCAGCAGACTCCCATTGCTTCACCCAGCCCCATTGCCTTGCAGGGTTTATGTGCATTTTAATTTGGCAGCACCATAGACATGTGGCTTTGAGGGGTTTCTTTGGGTTTTCTGCAACCAGTCGTCTCTTAAACGCAAAGATTTTTTTCATGTCTTAGGAGGAAGAAGCCTGGAGGCCTTTGCAGTGACTCTGAACTGGAATGCAAATATTTTTCAGTTCAACCTCTTGTCTCCAGCTGGAGAGACAGAGCAAACAAGCAAACAGATTAAAGCAATGCAAAGAGCAGATAAGAGAGCTGCAGGAGAGGGGAAACCAAAGTAATTCCCTACTGATGATGATGCTGATAAAATATCTGAAGTAGGACAGTGTGAGGACTCAGTGGGGTCTGCTGCAGATGCTCTGCCTGCTGCTGGTTCCACCTGCTGCTTTTCCCTCTGGTTTGGCCAGAGCTGCTGTCTTCGGGTGCAGGAAGGGATTTATCTTGCTGACAACCATAATGATGAATCATATATGCTCTTTTTTTTTCTTTTTTTTTTTTTCTTTTTTTTTTTTATGGTAATAAAAAAATACAGTGCCCAGGGGGGTCTGAGGGTGTAGCCTGTTTTCAGGAGACTGAAAAGAGGGAGAATGGGCTTTGAAATGCTGATTAACACAGTGGATGCCTAGTCTACCCCTCATCTACCCTGTGGTGATTTAGTCCAAATCTGTTCTTCCTCTTTCAAACTAATTCCTTAAATTTGATTTAAAAAACAAACAAACAAACAGAAAGTTCTTCCCTAACCACCCCTCTGCCCCAAAGTAACCCTATCTCCTTTAGCACATACTTTCTGTAGTTTCAAAAATTTTTTTTTTGCCACCATGGCCTTCATCTGAGATTCAATCAGCTGGGTTTTGTTGGGAAAAAAAAAAACAACAAGAAAACCCATCAGATTTTTCCTCTGTTTTTAATCCTCCAGGGGCCTGTTTAGTCATGATTCCAAGTGGACTCGTTTTGCTGTGTTTTGTGACAGATGTAACTTTGTCGTTGCAAAACAACTGCATGGCGAACGTGAAAGCAGAATAAATGATGGAGCTGGATAAAGGAAGGGGTGGGCTGCTTTCATCTGTTTACTTAGATGTTGTCCCTAAGTATTAACGTTGTATGTCACTCACATTCCCTTTCAAATCTGTCAGACAGGGAAGTTGCATTGAGGGGGATGAGATAATGCAGCGGAACAGCGTTAATTATTAATGTTAATATTTCAAAAGAATTGGTGGTGGCTGCAGAGGGCTCTGTGCCACGTGTTTATCTCAGCAGCATTCTCTTCTTTGTGCCTGCAAACTGCAGGGTGCAGAGCTCAGGGTGTTAAATGTGTGTTGGCAAATTCAAGTCCTAATGGGAATGATGGAGAACTTGAGCTGGTCACTGAGGTTTCAGGTGTGTGTATGCAGGGCAACAGATCCCTGGGCTAAAGCTCCCGAGTTAAGTTTCATTTTCCATGGGGCAACCACATCTTCTTAGCAGCCCCTCACCAGGCTGGCTGGGTTGATGGCTTTGCTGATGGAAATCAGCACCATCCTGGTGGAGACCAGAGGGTGACAAGGCCTTCAGGGCCAGGACAATAACTCTTGTGAGATCCAGGATTTGAGCAGTTTGACCTTCTTCTGTCCTTTTTGGACAGAAGTCTCCAGGGCTTCCAGAAGCACAGGCAGATATTTAGGTTTAATTGAGAGTGGGTATCTCCTAAGCTCCCCTGAACAAACCATCACTGTGTTCTTATTGAATATGGAAATTTGAGTTATATTGTTACACTTGAGCTCCTGGAGCCTTCAGTAAATTTCTCTCCAGCTGCTCTAGCAAGGCACAGGAGATGAGAAGAGGATCCACATGCACGTGCCCTTGCTGTCATTGCAATTCCATCAAATCCTAATTTAATTCAAATCCTGACACTTTGATTGAGCTGTTCAGTGGTGCCTTCCAGGGCTGCAACATTAGAGTGGGTTACTACAGATTTGGAGGCAGTTCTGTGTTTGCCACACTATGGGATGGATGGATGGATGGATGGGCTCTGCTGTCAGCAGAGGGGAAGGGGATGCTCCTCCATCAGCCTTCCCCAGGCATCACTTCCCACCCTCCTGCTGTGCTGGGTTTTGGAAAGCTGGTAGGTCTGCTTCGTGGGCAAACACGTGGCTTTTGGTCAGCAAGGTCAGGTCGTGTGCTTGGGTGGAAACTCCCAAATGGGAATGTTTGTCAGAGCCATCTGGCTGTGAGTCCACAAAACTGGGCTGGAAACACGGGGTCCGGGAGGTCCCACTCTGCAAAGTTTTGCTCATCACTTGGTTCATGATTAAACCTCGCTCAGATTATATAAACATGGCAAATTAAGCACTCACGGGATTTCTGGGTCTAGGGTTTTGTTTGATATTAATATCAGGGTCTTTTGATGCCTACAGGCATCCTCAGCCCTGACTCCAATGCTTGCAGTGCAAGTTGGACATAATGTGGAAAGTGACTTCTTTGGTCCAGGTAAATCAAGGCCATACATCCCAGCCACCCCTCAGCCCATCTGATGGGGTGACCCAGGCAAGAAAAATGGCCATGGCCTTAAGGACATGCTGTAGTAGTCAGGTGTTAGTCAAAGGCTGGACTGGATAATCTTGAAGGTCTCTTCCAACCTAAACATTCTGTGATTCTGTGAAAGTTCCTGTGCAGGTGGTGGCTCAGCCTGGTGCTTGGCCTTCCCCACTCAACCACAGAGGATTTCCCAGCACACAGAATGCAGCAGGTTTCCCTTGCTGCCTGTGTTTGAAAGTCTGGAGGTTTCCTTGCTCCTGGGGTCCCCTTGGGTTGAGCACCCACGAGCTGGAGCAGCACCCTCAGCTCTCTTGCCAAAGTGTTTGCAGGCTGAAGGTGTCAAACAGCCTTAAATTAGTTCCTTTGATCTGCCATGTAGTTCTGCTCAGCAGCATTACAAGCCCTGATATGTGTTTTTATTGCAGCTTGTTAAAGCATCAGTGGTTGAGAGTTTATATTTGATGTATTTTATTGCGTGACAATTTACAATAAGCTTATAAAGAATGCGCAGCCATTGCTCCTAATAATCATTTAATACATATTCATAAAGCATCTCTAAATGGTGTCTTAATTCAGAATATTTTATTGGAAGAGGCACACAGGCTGGAGTCTTCTGAGCTGTGTGAGATTGACCCAAGTTCTGATAAAGAGAAATAATTTTTACAAGAAGAGCTTTTACAGGAAAAAAAAAAATTATAGAGAAAAGCAGCAGTGCTGGGCAGGAGAAAATGGACTCTGGATGGAGTGACATGGATAGATGTTTGATCTGGTAAAAACTTAAGCTGGTCAAAATCAGGTTTCTTTATGAAATGAATTGAAAGAGAAGGAGAAATTGGGAGTGAAATAATGGAGTTCTGATGCTTTGTTCTCCTTGAACAGAGATCCTGTGTGTTCTTCTTTCACTCTGGGCATGGTGCCGGGTCAGAGTGTTTGATTAATAGATTTTTGTGACTTCAGGGTGGGATCTGCCCATCTGGAGCCATTGCCAGGCTCCAGAGATAGGAGAGAGACCTCCTTGGCTTCAGGTATCCTGAGCATCCTGATGTGCTAATAACAAAACCTCTCATTGGATGCTGGGAAAAGATTTTGTCCTTGGAGCTCTCCCCTCTCTCCACAGAGAGCATTGTATTGATGTTGGGAGGTAGAACAGGAGGAGGGATGCAATGCACTGTGCCCATCTCATTTACCACCCATGAGAATGGCTGCCGTGAACCAGAAGGAGAGAAAGGAGATTACCTTTGAGCATCACACCCACCACAGAGAAATCTCGTGGGTACAACACAGAGCAAGTCTGGGATGAGCTGGTGGGCTGCAGCTCAGTGTCCCTTGACCCAAGCTCCATTGTTTTCTGTAGGCACATCCCTCCTTGGAGGCTTCCATGGGGACATGACCACTCCCCAGCTTGGGTCAGACCTCCCTCTGATGAGCTGTTGGTTGTAATTTCATTTTCTGGTCCTGTAAGTCTTCTTAATATCAGTGAAATCCAGCATGGAGAGTGGCATCCTACCCTTCCCTGCTGCATCTTGCAGCTCTCAGTAACCTCCTGCATTTGCCAATATCACCACTTCCCTCCAGATTGCTAGAGAGGGAGGTAATGAATTTCAGCTCTTTACCTCTTTAAAAAAACCCTCATTTCTGGTTCCACATAATTACCCAGCCACTTCTAAGCAAGGCACCATTGATTGCAGAGCTGGATTAGCATTTTGTTGCGGTGGCTCCGACAACCGCCTGCACCCATATGAGAGCACTTCATGAACATTAACTCATTTCA
Organism: Phaethornis superciliosus; assembly: GCA_023637945.1. NCBI lineage: Eukaryota > Metazoa > Chordata > Aves > Apodiformes > Trochilidae > Phaethornis > Phaethornis superciliosus. The sequence continues at coordinate 5,275,821 of JAJQWJ010000018.1, read as the reverse complement.
AGTGGAGATTGGGGCTCTTTTTGCATTTTCCAACATGAGACCTGGCTAGGCAAAGCTTTGCTGATGCCTTCTCCCCTACCTGCCTGACACCAGAGAGCTGAGGTAACAGGGAGGGAGCAAGACTTCCCTCTTTGGGGAGAAATTTTGGGTATTCCGATGTCTAGGCAGGGTGAGGATTGCAAGGATGGGTTAGAAATTTGGCTGTGGTGGTGGTGATGCTGCCTTGGGGCAGAATTGGCCCAGTAAACGTGGTGAAATTCAGGGTCCTTACTGCTTGTGCCAGTCTGTGTGGGTAGTTTGAGCTGCCCTGCTGCAGGCAACCTGGAATGAGGTGGGATTTCTGCCCTCAGGAGCCAAATTTGGCAAAATATCTGGAAGAGCAGCACTGGAGAGGTGGGCAGGTCCTCATTCTTCACCCCTTCCTTATTCTGCACTCACACAGGTTGTTTTCCACTGCTTACAAAATGCAGCTCCTTTGCAAAACATATTAACGCCTGAGGACAAAAAGGTTTATCTAGCAGCAGAGTAATATTATTACCTTAATTTCCAATTTTATGAAAAACAAACCTGGTTTTAATAACCCTCCCTGCCCTTTCCAGCTAGCCCCAGGTGCCAGCATCAACCCAAGGTGAGCAATTAAGCCTGTGCTGAGGGTGTGAGCCTGGTGCAATCCCACTGGTTTGGGTGGTTTGGGATTTTTTACCCCAATTTGAGCCAACATCATCCACTGCTAATAATCAGGGGCTTAATGAAGCATGGGGCAGCTGCTTGCTCTCCTACCTGGCCTATACCTAAGACACTACATCCAAGTTTTTCATGGTTTCAAGTCCAAATTTCTTTGCTCATCCCTACCCCAAGAGCAGATTTTCAGGCAGCTCCAGGACCCTGGAAGGGACTGGGGGCATCTCTGCACCCATCTGCAGGTGGGAGCATCCTCCTGAGGAACCCTATTGATGTTGAGGGTTCTCCAGGCTGGGAGAGCACTTGGATCTGCTGAGCTGAGGTAGGAAAGCTTGGGGACAAGGGTGAAGAGGTGAGGGACAAGGGGGTTCAAGCTTTCCATCACCTCTCTCAGAGCTGCTCTCTGTGTGCCACTTTCTGCTCCTCATCAGGCTCGTTTCTCAATGTGTCAGAATAATGATGGTTTGTTTGCAGAGGCAATTTTTAAAAAGTTCTATTGCTGTGTGGAGAGAGAAAAAAAAAAAAAAAGAAAAGAACAAAAGCAGACCAATAACTTTTCTATTAATACCAAGCTTTGTAAGCCTTCTGTTTGGTTGGTTTGTTTACAAAACCTCTCATTTTGGATCTAAACGACTTGAGAGCGTCCCTTTGAACACGCGTTAAAATAGATCTGGGTTTCATTCCACACATTTTGGGGAGGATATGAAACAATTTCACTTGTCATCAGTGAGCAGGAGATGGATGGGGCCATTCCCTGATGGATCACCATCCAGGCTGTGCTCAGTTTTGTTCCTGTTCTCTTGGCTCTTAATGGTGCTTGCTGGATCTGACTGGGATAATATTTTGTTTTTCCTCCCCTCTACCTCATCCTTCACCACTCCCTCTGGGTCTGCTTCTCCTTCCTTTTGCCTCCTGACCCTGTTGCTTTGTTAGCAATGTAGGTGTTAAGCAGCATTAGGGTAATGAGGAGCCTGGGTAGTGAGGATGCTCAGCAGTGTTGGGATGCAGAGGACTCAAGGTTCCCAAACCAGGGGCTCCCATGCTCCTCCCTGTGATGCTGGGCACCATGGAGCAGCATTAATAAATGCAAGGCCAGTAAATGCAACAAAAAAAAAATGGAGGGTGAAAGGCCTTGAAAGCCAACATTATTTTGCAATAAAATTCAAGAATAATAATTAAACCCAAAAGTAATAAAAGTTACAATTTGGGGCTGCAGAACAATCTAGCTCTCCAGCAGAGCTGTGGAGGTCCGGGTTAGAGACTGCATGTCTGACCCTTGTGTGGCCTGAAAATCTGCTGAGAATTGGCTGGTGCTCCCTCAGAATGTCCAGTGCTTCTCCTGCTTTTCTGTCAGCTGCATCTTGTGAGCCACTGTTTATTTACTTTTTTAGTCTTCCAGTTAGAGGCAGAAGCAAGAGATAGCAGAGGGAAAAATGAAAACTGCAAGGGGCTTTTCCTGGCTTGGAGGAGCTTGACTGTGCTGGCTTGGCCAGCTAGGACTGGTGTTAGGGTCACAGCTGGCTGCAGACAGCTGCCAAAGTCACTTCCAGGGCCCTTTGGCTCTTCCCATTGCAGCATCCTCATCCCAGAACCACCCGGCATCCCTGTGTCCCGGCCCTGTGGTCCCCACTGTGGGATTTCAGTCCTTGGCTGGGCAGGAGAGAACATTTGGAGGACAGTGCATGAGGAGCTTGGTTGAGGCTCCTAGAATGAGCCTTGCTGGCCTTTGCACTTGGGCACAATTAACATTTCCAGCAAAGGGGACTCGGGGCATCCCCAGGAAGCTGCTGTTCGGGTTCAGCTCCCACTTGGAGCAAAGATTGAGGTTTCAGCTGCTCTGGTTTTCCCTGGGGCTTGTTCAAGCTTGGTTAGGTGCCAGTGGGACATATCCAGACCCCACCATTCAACAGCTAATCCAGGAGAGCAAAGCAGAGAGAAAGTACTGAAGCATCCAGCCAAACCTGAGTTTGTCAAAGGAAACTTAACCATATAACAGAAATTCTCCTATAGTCATACAAAGGTTTTGGGGAGGGTGAGAGGGTTCAGAGAAGAGAGTTAACTCCATAAGCCCTCAAACCACACTGTGATGCTTCTCTGCCCAGCAGTGCCCTGCACTGGGATGCTGCCATCTCTCTGCTCTTGCACCCTGGTGTACCCATGGATGCAGGGAACCTGTCACCCACCTTCAGCCCAGAGCACCTCCCCTGACACTCACTCATTAAGGGTCTTTACCTCCTGAGAATATTGTAACCTGGGGAGTTATTACATTGCAAACATGGGACACGGAGTTATTTAAAGCACTAAGCAGAAAATCACTAGCTGGTAATACAGCTCTGTTTAAATTTGAGCTCATTTAAATGTCAGTCTAAACTGTCCCTTGAATCAAAGCTGCTTAAATTATTCTCAAAAATAATTGCCTCTATTCATCAGAAGAATGTGCTGTGGATCCAAGTATAACATGAAGTGTTTGATTGGGGATTTTATTTTATTTTCCCTCTTTTTAATTTTTTTTTTCCCCGGTATTGCAGTCAGGGAAAAAAAAACCCAAAACAACACAAACCCACAACACAAAAACAACAACAAAAAGCCCCTCTTTGCTCTCTCTTAACCAGAGCAGGTCAATCCATCAAATTGCAGGATGAGTTTTATCAGTCCATGATGGATGTTGCTGATTATGCAAATCTATCCCCAGACCCTGGCTGCAGCAGCCCTCAGCTCTTTGGGATTAGAACTTCAGTTGCCTGAGGGGAGGAGGTGTGGAGGTTACTTCAGGGGCTCCCAGCACCAGTGTGGTCATACCCAGTGCTCTCAAGTATCAGCAGATACTTCTCTTGGGTACCAAGGATGAGCAGGAAGTGAATGAAAAGTGATGGGAAGTACCAAAATCCCATATTATTGTCCTTTATTGTTGCTGCTTGTCACCTTGGTCCCCTCCATCCGTGCCCAGGTCCATCTCAGTAACCATCCATCTCTAAACAAACTTCACGCCTCACCGGGTGCATCCCTGATTTTTACCTTTTTATTAGCATTTCCCAATTACTCAATGCTTTCTGGCTGGATGACATTTAGTATTGCTGTTTATTGACCCTGGGGACCACAGTGTTGACATTATTGCTACCAAGTGACATTTACATGGGCACCAATGTCATGGTGATATCAATACTGGCAGCTGAGTTTAGCACACAGTGTTAACTGTGTGAGGCACGAAGGGCACCTTCTGGTTTAAAAAAAAAAACAAAACAACCCAGGCAACTTTGACCAGATTTTGGGAAAACAGGTTGTTGGCCCATGAGAGCTGGGACAGATGAGCCAGAGCTTGGGGACCCACAGGGTGACAATCCTGGCTGCAAACACAGCAATATCCGCTGTTCCTATCGGATCCTTCTTCCCTGTTGTTGACAGAATTGATTTTTGCTGTGTATGAGTAGAAGATTGGGTTTGTTTTGGTGTGTCAGAGCTGGCTGCTGCTTCTCCAGGGTGTTTGCTCCATGAATCATCCCAGTCCCACCTGGGTCAGCAGGACCCTGCTGCAGTGGGCTGGCTCATGGTCGCTCCCCATCCCATATCATGCTTCTCCTTGGCTCTTCCTACTCCATAGACAATTTGCTTCATCATTTTTATTGCCATAATAATTATTATTATATTGGAAAGGAACTTTTTATCAGAAGCTATAGGATAAGGGGAATGGTTTTAAACTGAAAGAGGAGAGACTGGGATGAGAATTTGGGAAGAAATTCTTCACTGTGAAGGTGCTGAGCCCAGGTTGCCCAGAGAAGCTGTGGCTGCCCCATCTCTGGCAGTGTTGAATTCCAGGTTGGATGGGACTTGGAGCACCCTGGCCTGGTGGGAGGTGTCCCTGCCCATGCCAGGGTGCTGAACTAGAAGTTTTTTAAGGTCCCTCCCAACCCAAACCAGTCTGGGAGCCTGTGATTCTATGAGATGATGATTGCTGATGTTTTGTTGTTATTCTTATTATTTCTCCCTCCATGCAAAGCAGCTTTTGCCTTTTTCCAGAATCCTAACTCAGCAGCTGGTGGCCACATCCCATCAGAGGATGAGGATCCCACCATGCACAGAAAATGCTGGGTCACCAGGCAGCTGGTGTTGGGGCAGGTTTTGTTGGTTAAATCACCCCTGGGATGAGGAAGGGCAGGGTGGGAGATGGAGCAATCTTGTTAAAGCAGAACATCCCTCCTGGGCTGTTGAATACTTTATAACTGATGAGGGGGAGAGCCCCAGTGCTTCCATAATTCATGCCCTGAGTTTCTGCCTCGTTTGCTGTAGGAGTAATCATTACTTTTAATGGTGGCTGCTTCTCCTGCCTGGCACAGACACAAGTCGAGTGGCTGGAAATGGGCAGAGATGGGACAAATCTCCAAGCTGAAAACTCCCCCACAGAGTTGTGGCCTTCACCTCAGGGCTGATCTCATTGGACTGCAAATATTTAGAAATCCCCGATAAAGGCAATGAGGCACATTGAATTTTAAAAAGCAACAAAATTCTAATCTGAGTGACCCAATTTTAACATGAAACACTCCAGTGGAGGGAGATGAGATCAGGCTGGTGGAAACATCCCTCTCTCTGGGTGCAGTTTGACTCATTAAAACAGGGATCAATCCTGATAATAAATGAAACATTTAAGACTTTTGAAAACACTCTGGGCTATTGTGATGCTGTCAGAGGAAAGACAAAATACATTTCTCTTCCAACATCTTTTTTTTTTTTTCTTTTTTTTTTTTTCTTTTTTTTTTTTTTTTTCTTTTTTTTTTTTTTTTTGCCTTTCTTTTGCCCTTGGGAGCCTGGAGGAACATTTGGGTTTGGATGCAGTCGGAACGAGGCAGTTTATACATGAAACCCTCGAGCGAGATCCACATCCCCACAAGTGATATTTTCATGGGAAATAACTAGCTCTCTGCCTGCTACTGCAAACACAGCCTGAGGTCCTGCTGTCCCTGCTTGCATGATGTTGGCTATTCTTGCTGGGGGGGCTCAGGATGGGGTGCAATTTCTGCCTGACACCCACCCCAGTCTGGGTGATTCGCTGGGGCTGGATTTTGTCTCTGCACAGTGTGGGTGCAAATTGGGTTTGTAAGCAGGAGCAGTGGCCCTCCCCAACTATCCCTCCAGCTGCTGATATTTCCCATCTGTAAAAGGGGATTTTTCTTACCCACCACCCAGTGCTTCTGCAAAGTTTCAATTTATTTGCATGCTCTTTCTCTTAAAGCAGCTTTTCCCTGGCTGGATAGATGAGGTAGAGAAGACCAAGTCGTTCTCTTGCTGTTGTTTTCAGGATCCCAGCTGAGTTTGGCTTTGTAAGATTTGTACTTCTGAGGCAGGGAGCTGCTGGAGCGATTGACCTGAGAGCAGGCTGGGAACAGGGTGCATTTTGCTGGGGACACATGGAGGGAAAAGGGAAATGGCACGCAAAGGTGATGTTTGCAAGGGAATTGCAGCCCTGGAGCAGCTTTGCACTGACCTTCCTCAGAAGGGGCTGCTGAGATATTTGTCCCTTGCCTGGTCCCTTGTGGGCAACAGCTCCTACTCCTCAGGACTGAGGGCAGAGGGAGGAGACTGCATCCCCTCCCCAAGCCATCTAATTCAACAGGATACTGGTGTAAATGGGAAAAGCTGGGATTCACCCCCAGCAGCATCATTTTGGGAAACCAAGCTGCAGCCCCGAGTTGCCATGGCCCTGATCCCCCCTGGGGCTGACACTCTCTGCCCTCCCTGATCCTTTTTCCCTGGGTATTTGCTGTCTCACCCACACACCCATCTCCCACCAGCAATTACCTCCTCTGATTGCCCGCCTCCGCCTGTCACTGCTTCCAGAGGTGCTTGGATGTGTTTTAATCAAGTGAGTCAGGCAGACGGAGGGCACCAGGCACAACACTGCTCCTGCCTTTGTCTCCTTGCTGGGGAAATGCTGGCTGGGAATTGAGCAATCAGGAAATTCCCTCATTTGGGTGGATTTTAGTGGATTTGGTGGCTGAACAGGTTGGGATGTGTTTCGAGATCATTTGGGTTTATGCAACAATTAGACATGGGAATAATCTCCCATGGGAAGTGGTGGATTGGACAATTGTAAGACTCAGCCTGACAAGGTGCTGGGCCACCTTATTTAAATGAGAGGTTGATGATCCTTCAGGTCTTTTCCACCCTAGCATTCTATGTGCCATGGGGACTTGATCTCTGGCCCTGAGATCTCCATGCCCCATCAGTCAGGAGTAGCACCCTCAAATTACTGAGGCTTTGAATGACTGAGAGGTTTTAGCATGGTATGTGGACAGGGCAGGAGCAGAGGCTTTCCTGAGTGGTCTGAATTCACCACTCAAGGGCTTCAAAATAGTCATCACAGGCAGGAAAACCACGTGAACCCCAACTTCCCCTGCAAGGTTTGGCTGTGGGCTTCCAGCTGCAGAACTTCAACCACATTAGATGATGTTTTGCATCATAAAAGTTTAGAGGGTGGCTCCTGAGCCTTTGTCACTTCCATCAGGTTTGTTTGGGTCCTGCAAGATCCTCCAGGGCAGGTTTGGGTGATGATGACAGCTTTCTGCAAGCCACAGACTTGCCACAACAGGGCCACGGTAAGTGCCCAGGTTGCCCACGTGCCTTTTGGATGCTTCCTCTTTGGTTTTGGTATTTGGGGCAGCACCAAAGGCATTTGCTTTGAAAGCACCAAGAAGCTGGCACTTCTGCCAGTGAAAAGTCACTAATGTGCAACTGAGGCACCTCTGCAAATGGCCAGTGGTCCTCAGATAACCCCTTACTGCCAAAGCTTGGTAATGGCAGTAATGCAGAAGATCAAAGCTTGTTCACAGATCATTCAGTGGCAGTAAAAGGAGGCTTAATCCATCCCATTATGCGCTTTAAATCATCCACCTTGCTCAAACCAATATCTTTTGGAACTGTAATGAATTTAAAAGCAGTTAACTCCAAGTCCTTCTCCTGTGTCATTTGTCAGATGGCTTCATTTTCCCAGCCTGCTGACACCACTTCCTGAGGCTGTTACGAGACAGGGGTCAGCACAGCAAGTTGCAGCTTTGGGGGATTAAACTTCAAACTAAAAAGATGATACAGGCATACAAGCAGCCTGAGGGGTGCACGTGTTTGTGCTGCCTCCTGACACGACATTAATCCCTCCTGTTCCTGGAGCTTTCCCAACCTAAAACCAGGATCAGTAAAACCCCATCATCACCATTGCTCTTCCCTGCCACATGTTTCAGCCACAAATCATTCAGCGAGGCCAAATCCAGGAGATTTACTCCAAAATCATCTCCCTGATCCCTGGCTGTGCAGGGCAAAGGGAATTCTTCAAATTTTGGGAGGGTGAAAGGCTGCAGCAACCCAGCAGAGCATCTTGTTGTTAAAGGTCCCTTTGGGGATGGTACTGAGTTGGAGTCTCATTATGGATATTTTATAGCCAACTCCTGGGATGCAGTTATTCCAGTAACTTGGGCTAATCCTTCCTTAAACAAGAATTCTCTGCAGTCAGCTTTGTCTCCAAAGGCACGTGCCAACTTGGTGTCTTTCAGGCTGAAATATTGCTTCTGGTCTGCATGTTTGTGGTGCTGCTGGGGAGGTAGATATTTCTAAAGTGCAGCTGCCTCGTTTTGTTTTACAATTCATAAGCAAACGAACCCGAATGATCCAGTGCAGTATGAGCACTAAAAATAGCTTTAATCAATCAACTTTTTAAAAATAAGAATGTTCCTTAAAATCATGCCAGCGCCAGACAGTGCTGCCTCTTGGGAATTTTATTCTGACTCATTTTTCTTCCAGTTCTGTTCTTTCCTTTTCTTTCTTTTTATGCTTTATTTTCTCCCCTGCTCCTACTTACCAAATATCATTGAGTTTGGACTGTTTTCTGTTACTTAGAATGCAGGATGAGGTGGATATTCCAGATTTTTAAGGCTCTTTTTGTCACTGGTGACATGGAGTGATGCAAAGCACTATTACTATAATTTGCCAGTGTATGGGCAACCCCTAAAAACTGGTGAAGCAGGCACTAAGTATTCAATATTTGTACACTGGAGCACCCAAACCTTACAGCCATGCCCACCCCATCCTCTGCACTGCCCCCAGCTCCTTTTCCTGCAAATGTTTTGATGCTCCACAGCTTTGTAGGAACTTCATTGCCATCTGATACAGTGGCTGCTTTGGGGGTCTGACCAAGACCACGGGCATCCTCATGGCATTGGGGTCTGGTGGACCATGCAGGGGAAGAACTGAGCCCCTCTCCTGGAAAGCTGTGGCTGCTCCATCCCTGGAAGTGTTCCAGGCGAGGTTGGATAGGACTTGGAGCAACCTGGTCTGATGGGAGGTATCACTGCTCATGCAGGGAGGTTGCAACCAGATCATCTTTAAGGTCCCTTCGAACCCAAACCATTCTAAGATTCCCCAAACTCTCCTCCCACAGTCACTTGCAGACAGGTGCTGGGTTGGGTGGTTTCCAACCAGGTCCTCAGGTTTCCAACCGACCTCGTTTCTAAAGGCAAAGAAGTCTTGGACTTTGCAAAGGAGGAATTACACTCCCAAGTCCTGCTTTTCCCTGGAGAGCAGGACATACCCAGCTCACCAGGAGTGCTCTGAAAATCCCAGTCCCTCAGATGTATGTATGTGTGTGTGTGTCTGTACATATTTCGTGCATCAGTCATATTTGAGACTGTTAAAACTGAAACTTCAATTGGCTGCTTCTTCTGTAAACATTTGTTCTCCTTGTAACTATCACTTGGCTTTTCTTGCTTTGCAGTAGTCCTCAGCATCGTGTGCCATACGTACAGATGCCATAACAGCAATAATCACAATCCTGCCAAATCCCAGTGTTTAAAATAATGGGTTAAGTCTCCAAAATCCCCTGACTGGCTTAAAAATTATAAGATTATGTGAAAATAGTAAGCTCTGTGGCCTTGTCGTGCTGCTTTTCAGCTACTGAGCATTTAGGCTTTTTGGTTCCTGCCTCTTTCCACCATGGGCACTTAGAAATGAGGGTTGGGATGGGGAACTTTTAAATGAAGCTGAGACTGATCCTGCTGAAGGACCAGGGAATCTGGCATGTCCTTCTTCACAAGGCTTGGGGTCAAAGCAACATGATGGTCATACAGTCCTGGCATTTTTTTACTGTGTTTATTGCAGAAATATTTTTAGATTTAGAGTGATGGGTGGTGGAGATTATCTCCCTGAAAATGGATGAACTGCCTAGTGAAAGAGACCCCGTGGGTTATAGGATGTCGGCGCCTGATCTGGCCCCATGTCACTGGAGGTTTCTGTGCTGGTTGTTTGGAGTGGGGAAATGACTGATGCAAAGCAAACAAAATACAACCCAGGGCTGCAGGGATGACAGTCTGCTCTGTGCCAATGAGATTTTAAAGGAGATTTTGAAAACCTACTTTTCTAGCAAGACAATCAGTTTATCTCTCTTTCATTTTTATATTTAAGAAGGCCTTCAAATTTTGAAGAAAATAATTACATTTTGACTTGCAGGACAAGAAGTCACCTTGTAGCATTGCACAAATATAGAGGTATCTAAAAGTCTTCTAGAAAGAATTATCCACAGTGTTTTGCTGGCTGAAGCTCAGGAAATAAGAGATCTAAGTTTCATCATTGCAGTTAATTTTACTCTTTTCTTCAGGCCAAGAATCAGAGATTTATGATGGGAAGGAGCTGGGGGATGCTGGGTTTGGCATTGCTTGGTTCAGCAGAGTCATTCTTCTGCCTGCTACTGTCCATGCCATGATATTCAAACCATGGAGCCATCAGGCCTGGCTGGGACTGGTCTTGCAGTTTAATTAAATCTGTGCTTAAACTGGTTAAACTAAACAGATGCCAAGAACAGTGTGAGAACACAGCTTAGTTCTGCTTTTGCTTGGGTTTGTTGTGTTGCCATAAATTCAATGGAACTCAGTCTCTTCTAAACTGAAATGTGAGGGTCTGGATGTTGGGGTGTTGAAGTTCTCCCTCTGGGTTTTGTCTTTGTGACCCATGACTGGGTCTGTATGCCACCAGCTGGAGATGCCATCACAATGACACCAGGCTCTGTCCCATTCCTCTGTTCCTTCCTGTGGGGCCTCAGATCAGCAATGGGGAAAGTCAGAAGTGCTTTAGAAAAAGAGGAAAAAAGGAAAAGTGAAATCAGAGGCCAAATGCAAACTTGTATTCGGGAAACGCTTTAAAAATATTGTTGGTGCCATGAAGGGCTGTCCCACTGCAGGTGTCCTCACTCTGCTCTGCATTGGGCTCCTGCCATTCTGTTTTAAGGCTGGAAACACACCAGCTTTTCCTGAGCAACTGCTTCAACACACCCGTGGATTCTCACCTCTTCTTTTAAATCAAGCCAAGGCCTTACCAGCTAAGCTGGCACAGCAGAGCTGCAGGAAAGGCAGGTCTTCCCCATGCTGAGGCATCTGCTGGCAACCAGACCTCTTCAGCCTCAAGCCACTGGTCTTTCCCTGGATGATTTCAGTGAAACCCTGTGAAAAGCTGCCAGAGAGCATCAGCATCAGGAGAGCATCAGCATAGGGAGAACATCAGCATCAGGAAAGCATCAGGAGAGCATCAGCACAGGGAGAACATCAGCATCAGGAGAACATCAGCATCAGGAGAACATCAGCATAGGGAGAACATCAGCATCAGGAGAGCATCAGCCACTACAGTAACAGAAGTTGGGGCCAACAACATTTTGGGGCAGAGCCTGGTTTCTGTGTTGCCACTTCTAGACTCAGGGATGGAGTTTAGTGTTGGTGCTGCAGCTGGGTCCTGTGTGGCTGGGAGCTCTGCTGCTCCCCAGCTCCTGTCTGAAGGGTGTCTGAGGGATTTGAGCTTGGCCCAGATCCACTTGAGATGTCATCAGCTTGGAATTTGTGGCAGAGGAAGAAATATTAAGCAAATCTTTTGCAATTATCTTTGCCTCCAGCAGTTAGTCTAGATCTCTCCCTACCATCTTTTGCGTTTCAAATCTCGTCACAAAGTTGGCTGCTTTTAAACTGGGTGGTGCTTTGGTGGCCTGGAGAGCAGCAGTTTCCATGGGAACTCAGAAGTATCACTTTTGCACAGTCATGGTTTCAGCAGGTGGAAGCCACCACTGCTCCTGCAAGACCAGGAGGATCCTAAGGTGGTCTCAGCCCTTGAGAGAAGGTGCCACGTAGGGTGGGAGCAGGAGCCCCATGGGTCTCAGTTTGGTGTCACCATCCCTCACCTTCCTTCCCCTGCTTGCAAAGCCAGGCAGAGCACAGGGGTGCTGCAGGGTCACCCCTGAGGCTGCTCAGTCCCATGGGACTTCTGTCTCCAGCCACGTTTTTGTTGTTTGTGGTGGCACAAGCCCAGAGTTGGTCTGCTCTCAGACTTCTTTCACCACCTCCTGTCTCTTTTTGTTTTTCTCTTCTGAGTGTTTTCTCATCATTATTAGAACAGGGTTTTACTTTCTTGATGGGCGTTTCAAACTGGCCCAGGGGTTTGCTTTGGTGCAAAAGCAGCAAGCCAGGGGTTAAATCACAGCTTTTGGGGTTCCTCCAGAGCCCAGAGCAAGAAAGAGGGAAGTGAACTGAAATTCCCTTGAAGCTCTGTGCAGTGGAGGGAGGGAGGATTAGTCCTGTTAGGGCAGAGCACTTGGGGTAATCCTGCTGGCGAATTAGGGATTTCACTGTCATTAATCTGATGTGAAAATAAATAGGACAGGAGCTTAGTGCCTTTGAGGGAGCCTCAGGCACAGGAGGAGAAGGTGGGCTGGAGGGGCTGAGTGGGGACAGGACCTTTCAGCTCAGACCCCTCCAGCTGCAGCCCTTTGGGAAGGGTTGGATGCTGAGGGAGGATGGGAGCAGTCCTGAGAAACATCCAAAAGTCCTAAGCAGGGGCTTCCTCTTTTTTTTTTTTTTTTTTTTTTTTATATTTTCACTTTAAGGGGAAAAAAAAATATATTTACTCTGCAAGTATAAATGAAATGAATGCAGCTGTTGGCACCCTGGGAATAGCCCAGGAGCTGTGTTTACAGGGAGATCCACATGAATCCCATCAAGCAATGCAAATGTTGTGTGTAGGATGTGGCCAGGGGCTGCTGGGCTTTCTTTGGGTCTGGTGGGAGCTGTTTTCTCTACAGAGCAGGATTCCCCCTCTGCTGCTTCTGCTTTGGAAGGGGATCCAAAGAGCCCCTAGAGGTGTCAAAAATCAGAAAGAAGTCATTGAAGGAAGGGAGAAATTAAAATAAACTGACACTGGTATTTCAGTGATGCACAAGTCTTCTGGGGCTGTGGCCAGGGGCTTTGTCTGCTCCAGCTCCCTCTGCATCACTGCTGGGGTGACCTGAGGTTTTGTTTTATTTGTTTATCTGATTCCATGCATTTCCATTTTAGACAAGAGGGTTTCCAAGTTGTGCTTGAACTCCAAGGTGTTCCTTACTCTGAATTTTCAAATTAAAGTCCTCTCAATAACAACAAGCGGTTTGAATTCAGCTTTTAGGGAAGCTGCAGGACCTGACCCTCCTGATTTCTCTTTTTTCCTTTCAATCTGGCTAAATGAGAGTGTGTCTGCAAAAGCAGTTTGAGGCTGCAGCCCTGCACTTGCCTCATCTTACATTGTGATAAATCTTGCACTGAACTGCTAGGACACCAGATAAAATGCTCCTAAAAGCAGCAGGGATAAATATGGTAGGTATTTTTGTTCTGGTTTCCACAGCAGAATTGTTGGTATCGGAACTAAGACGAGGTCTGTGTGATTCTGTGACCCCCTTGCTTGCATACGCCTGTGTGTTTGAAAGCATAAAGGTTTATTCTTATGCAGATGTTTCCAATTATTTTCTCCAAGAACAGTTCTCTCATTCAGGCTTAATTTGTAAAACTCCTGGTTAGGTCTCCCTAATCTTTAAAAATTATTTTTAATAGTCACACCCACAGCAGTAATCATAAGCTCTGAGCCTGTTTTGCACTGATGAGAGTCTCTACTTACTACTTTGAAACTATTACTGTTAGTGTGGTTGAACACTGGTGGGTCCTGTAAGAGACTCTGGTTTCTTTTTTGGTGACTAGAAACATCCAACCTTGAGCCCCTTCTGTCCCTCTTGAAGTCTGTGCTGTCCACCCTGGGCCTTGGTTGACATCCCATAACATCTCCCCAACTTGTGCCACCAGCTTGGTTTCATTTTGCCTTCATTCTTGGTCGTGATGTGGAAATCAAAATGGAATCTACAGCTTCTTGAGACTTAGAAACAGGATGGAAAGGAGGCAGCCTGCATTCAGCACCCATTCCTGTGGCTCAAGGTGGAAAGAAGGAGAACAACCTCACTGGATGGAGCAAAGAACTGGGCATGAGTGATTTCTAGCAATGCCAGAATGAATTCATTTTTCTTTTTCATGGTTTCTTTAGCTCGGTAGTGAAAGAGTTAATGCTAGTGAAGGTTTCAGGTGGTTCACTGGTGGTAAAAATCTGGAGATGAAAGTTGCTGTGGGACTGAGGGGCCTGTGCTCTAGGCTGCCCTTGGGTGTGCAGGAAGTTCAGGAGAGGACGAAGATGTGGAGGACTTGGGATGGAAACCATAGCCATGGGCCTGGTTGTGCTGTGCAAGCCATGAAAGGAATCCTTTGTCCCTTCATCTCAGCAGGAGTACCCTTCCTAAAGACTGCTCCTCAGTGGCCAAAATCTTCAAACCTTGGCAACCCGGGGACGTTTGGCTTCGTTTCATTTTGTGCTTGCAGGAGGAGTGAAAGCTTTGTAAGGTGTAACCACCCTGGGGCTTCAGCTTTCCCTCTCCCAATGGCCACTGAAGTGTTTTGCTCTCCTTAACACCCTCCTCTCACCTGGTTCGAGCATGTCAGCATGTTGGTCATCCTCCTGAACTGTGTCACCCTGGGCATGTTCCAGCCCTGTGAGGACGTGGAGTGCCAGTCAGAGCGCTGCACCATCCTGGAGGTAAGGAACCCACACTGCACCACTTGCCTGGAACATGTGAGGTGTGATGGGGTGGCCATCCCGGGAGCTGGGACCCCCATCTTGTCCCTTTTCCCCAGGATCCAGCCATGAAAGCTTTTCCATAGGGATGGGTTTTCCAGTGCAAGGTCTGTCCTCCAAGGAGACCTGGTGCCGTGGCTCTAGGTGAGACCTGAGGGCTGATTGATTTGGGCTTACCCCAACAAACATCTGGTAAAGGTAGAAGGGCTCAAACTGAGCATCTACCTCCCACTGGAGATGTTGAGCACTTCTTAATTACAGGGTGGCCAATGCCACAGGGAACCTCCTTGCTTGCAGTGGGTTCCACCTCAGCCAGCTTGCTGCCAGCATCTCTTGGATTGCTGCAGTCTGGTCCATGCAATTCGGCACCAAGGGCTTTGCCGTTTCATTCTCTTTTTCATGAATCAAAAAAAGCACAGGACAATCCTCTGCAGCAGAGCCCACCAGCTGAAGTGCAGCATCACCAAGAGCCAGAACAAGTGACCTTTGGGAAATGCATGCCCACACAAAGCTCACAGACCCTTGTTGGCCACCCCAAGCTTGTCACTTCATTCCTCACTGCCTCCTGGCAATCCCCTCGCTGCCATATGCCCACAGGGTTGGTTTTGGAAGCCCATCCTGGCAGCATCTGGTGCGTGGGCTGCACCTTGGCGCTGGGCTTCCTGCAGCAACTCAGTTCTCATGCTTGGAACCAACTTTTCCTCTTTCTGATGCATTACATCAACTTGTACAACAGGGATGTCCTTATGTCTTCATCAGCAGATTACCAGAAGCTGCTAATGCTTCCTAGGCAGTGGCCTGACCTGGGTGCTATGCTCAGGGGTTGCCTGAACCATCAGATACCACAGGTTTTGTTTCTGTGTTTTGTAGGTGGCACTTTGGTTGCTGGAGCTTTGCTTTGCCATGGCTGCCAGGTACACAGAGTGCTTCTGTGGTGAGAGCTCTCCTGTCTGCTCTCCCTGGTAAGAGCACAGCAGAACTGACTGTAATAATCTTTTACTGCTCTCCAGGCATTCGACGACTTCATTTTCGCTTTCTTTGCGGTGGAGATGGTCATCAAGATGGTGGCTCTGGGGATCTTCGGGCAGAAGTGTTACCTTGGAGATACATGGAATCGCCTGGACTTCTTCATCGTGATGGCAGGGTTAGTAACAAAACCTCATAAATCTGTTCTTTGCAGTGAAAGCAAGAAAACCCCAGAGAGCCAAATCCTGTAGGTTGTCCTGGCTGGTTTTTGTAACGTCTTGTGAAAGCTGCCAGGCTCAAGCCAAAGCAAAGTCTCAGACGTCTCATTTGAGACCATGCCAGATGATGGGGTGGGATGTGAATGGGAGGGCAAAAGCCACCAGGTTGTCAGTAGCAATCTTTTGTGTCATCTCTGTCAAGCAGAGTGCATGCTGACCTAGGCCTTGGGATGGCCAGGATGGCCCAGTGCTCAGGGCTCAGATTCCTGCCTCCAGCACATGGCAGCTCAGCCCCACTCCTGCTCTGTGACACTGTGAGGCAGAGAGGCAGAAATTGGCCAAACAAGGAGAATCAGCCCCAAAATCTGGCTCAGACAGTTGAAATGCCAGTGGAAGAAGCTGGCTTGAAGTTGGCTCAAATTACAAGTGCAAGTAAATGTCTCCTGTAAACTTCTCCTGGTTGACATTTTAATACCCTGTCCCACAGCTGCTTGTTGGTGTAGTGTTAATAAACAGATAGAGGGAAGATCTGGGTGCTTTTGACACCAATTTCCTCACACCCATTGGGGAGAATCTGAGTGGACTTAAAAGTTGGCAAGTCCAGAAGTGTTTGGGCTTTTTTTTCTATAAATAAATTGATTTTAGAAACCCCAGGCTCTCGTACCTGCTTACTATACCCTAGAAAGTCATCGACTGCTTTAATTACAGAGCTCTGCCTTATTTCTAAATTCCTGGGTTTATAATGACCAGCCTGGGGTTAATTAGAACATTCCTGTAATATGTTGGAGCATTTTTCCCCTTACATTACTGATGCAAAATCTTTGCTGCACTAATGGAGTTTTGGTTTTGCTCTGTGGTATTTGTCTGGAATACAATTAGAAATGGCCTTCATGGGTTGAATAAAACATGGGCCCTCCTGAGCAGAGCTTCTTTTGAACCCTTTTGTGGTTACAGCCTGGGCAAGAACATCAGAGACAACAAAAGGAGCAGTTAATTATTTTTCTTAGTCCAAAAAGTGCTGCAGCATTTAAGCCAGAGGTAGTAAGGGAAGAACGAGGCTGTGGCTGCAGGGGGAACTGGGGATCAGAACTCAGCCATCCATCACTGACAGACCAACAGCTTCCCCACGCTGATCCTGCAGGATGAGCTCTCCTGATGGATGAGCAGAGGTTGCCCACATCTTCAAACAGCTCATCCCAGAGAAGGAAGCAGCAGACGTAGGCAGAAAGGCTGAGCCCCTCTGCTTATACCTCAGAGGAAAGTTTGGCACCAGGATTTTTGGTCATATAGCCCCTGGGACAAGGTGGCTGGTGAGTCCATTTGGGAGTTTTCCAAGGTATTTTCCCACCCTCCATGGCTGGCATATGTTTGAGAAGAGGGAAAACAGCAGAAGCACCAGGAGATCCTGATGAGAAGCCCTGCTGCCAGTCATGTTAGTCAGGCTCCCACCACTGCTGTTTGATCCAGCAACTGGAATTGGTTTCAGCAGGGAAGACACTACTGGAATAACTGGAGTTGTGTTCTTCAGCAGGTGGAGGGATGTGATGAATTTATTATGAGGCCTTTTCTGATAAGAAGAGTAACAAGTGGTAGGCAGTGCATAGTTTGTCCCATTTGAGCTCCTCAAATGAGCTGATTTGGCTTACTAGCAAGGATACCAAAGACAGTGGAATATAAGCAGGGAAACTACAAAATAAACATATATTCTGCCTGTAGCAACAGATTGTGTCTGAAGTTTGTTCCAGCACTGAAAGCCCTTTCATGTTTTGCTCGCCTGAGAAATGTGCCCTGGAAAATTTCAGACTGAATAGAGCTTACAACCCTTCCCTCTGTCCAGCAGCCAAGTTGAAAACATTTCCTGAGCATCAAAAATGTTGCCCACAGAAGCTTGAAGCCAGAGAGATTTCATATGCATCCAGACCCTGGAGAAGTTGCAAGCTCAGGTGATACAATTTGGACACCTTTAACTTGACTGCCAGCTGAAGGACTGGAAGATGTTCATGGTAGAAGACAAAGGCTTGTGCCTCTTTTTTTGGTTTTTTGTTTTTTTTTTAAGTACCCAGAGGCTGTAGAGAATCACGTACCCAGTGCCTGTCCACCTAGACCTCTGCTCCCTCCATCTCCAAAATTTCCAGCTCCAGCAGGTTCGTGTTGGGCACTTCCAAGGTATTCTTGGTATACAAGTGTATATTAGACCAGGACCTCAAGCATGGCCTTGACAAAGAACCCTTGGACTGTCTCATGGATGTTTCAAATGTTTTTTCTGGTTGTAAAAGTTCCAGTCTAAAATCCATCAATTCAAGGTTGATGGCTTGTTTCAAGCTGGCTGCAGTGGGTGATGGAGATCCCCCTCAGACTTTCTTTCAGATCCTAGATGGAGCATCACAGAAATCCAAGGTCTCAGGGTCACAAAGTCTGTTTCCTAGGCCAAATCCTGGATTATTCCTCTTTTATCCAGCCCCTGTTGAAAGTCCAAGAGCCAAGTAAGGCCTCAGGAGCTGCCCTGTAGCACGCTAGTAGTTGCACATGCTCTCTGGAGTACAAACCCAGCTCCTTCTGGCTCATTTCATACCCCTTTAACATGCCATTAGTAGCTGAAGGAGTGTATCAGTTACACTAAAATCCACTTTCTCAGCCACCTCCTAAATTGTGAGTGTTCTGCAGTAGGTCCAGGCCAGCAAACAGATTCAGGCTTTGGCATGATTCACTTCAGGGACTTTTAAACAATCTCTTCCTGCAAGTCTGTTCCTGTTGTTTAGAGCAGATGCCTGGTGCTGGGTACAGACCCCTTGCTGCAGGTGTGAATGGGCATCTCCAGTGTCTTCCCCACTATGTGGTCCTTCTTGGGGCTGCTTAATGAACACACACATTAGGTTTAAAACCTGCTTTTGTACCAGGCTGAATTTTAAAGTTATTCTTCATGTTGGGCTCAGTTCCTGCATACAAGCTTTAAGGTGGTTTTGATTTATAAAGGCAAACTGCTTCAGAGAAAAAAAAAAATGTATCTCTGGAAAGTTATCACTAAAAGCAGCTTCAAGTCATCAGGGCCTCTGCAAAGGTTCAAGAGCCAGAGTCAGCTCAGTGCAAAGCCAGTGGTATTGTGGGGTTACACCAAACAGCTTCAGGACAAAGACAAAAGAGAATGAAACATCAGAACATGTAAATATTCCCAATTAAACTTTGTGGAGCAGGGCAAGGCACCAAATACCAAGTGTGAGGCTCTTGTGGAGCAGAGCACAGACAGGCACAGGGGTGGTGATGAGCTTGAGCAAAACTGGCCTGAAACCAAACCTCATTCTGCACTTGCCTGAAATCCATTCAGCTGAATCTTCTTGGTGGCACCAAACAATTTTGATCTCTCTTGGCTGCAGGATGCTCAAGATGAAAACCTCTGTTTCTACCAAAGCCTCTGAAGTGCTTGGTTGTAGCAGTTCAGCTCCTATTTGCCTTCCTCCTCCCCTATTTTGTTTGTTTATTTTTTAAAAACCAAAACAAAAGCTCTTTCTCCATGGGATCCAACAGTTTACTCACAGGGTTGCTTTTGATGCTGTTCTGTTATTTGAACGGGCGTGGGGAGAAATTTGTGACATATTTACAAGTGCTTCGCTGTAGTCAAACCCATAAATTGTAATTACAGCCATGCTAACTAGCCATAACCCCATTACAAAAACAACACTACACCCATTTGCCACACATTGCTGTAAACGAGAAAAAAAACTGACTTGCCTTAACGTCCTTCCCAGCCTGGGAGAGAAATGTTTATGTGAAATGGAGACAGAGCATGAAAAAGAAAGTGTTCCCTATTCTTAATACTAAAATGGAAACCAAGCTACTTTAGTGGCATTTTGTCAGCTTGGTTATTCACATTTTGGTCACAGAGGGAGACAGAAGCTGGTGTGAAAATAGGCTGGGGTGCTGGTAAGGGGTTTAATATCAGAACCATCTTACTGGCTTTGAGCTGCATGGAGTTGGGCAGTGAGGGAGAAGTTAATGAGAAGGGATTGAAGCAGGGCTGGGGGTTGAGCAGAGAGCTGGGGGCTCCCCATCTACCCCCAGTGCTGGGGCACCAATTTTGCAGCTCCTCATCATGCCAAATCCTGCTTGCCAAGATGGTGCCTGTGTCTGGTAAGTCAGGAGGATGTCTGCCTCCCAGCCTCTGGCACTATTGCTGATCCCTAGGGGTATTTCCAGTCTCTCAGAAACTGAAATGTCCCTTTATATCTCCTCTCAGCAGCACGGGGCACGTTGTGAGCTGCAGACACAGAGCAGGTGGGTTTGTAAACACAGGCAGCCTGTGTCTAGGGGGACAAGAGGAAATGTCCTGAAGTTGCACCAGGGGAGGTTTAGGCTAGATATTAGGAAGAATTTCTTTACTGAGAGAGTAGTTAAGTGCTAGAACAGACTGCCTGAGGAGGTGGTGGAATCAGCATCTCTGGAAGTATTTAAAAACCACATAGATGAGGCACTTCAGGCCATGCTGGAGTGGGCATGGTGATACAGATCTTGATAAATCCCTGTTATTTATTTTATTTGGGGGGGAGATGTCAACAGTTGGTTGGACACGGTGATCTTACAGGTCTTTTCCAACTGTGACAATTCTGTGAGCCTGACACTTTTCCTCTTTCCCCCACAGCATGATGGAATATTCCCTGGATGGACACAACGTCAGCTTGTCTGCGATCCGCACCGTCCGGGTGCTACGGCCACTACGAGCCATTAACAGGGTCCCAAGTAAGTGACACCTTTGTCCCCATCACCCTGGGGCTTATTATTATTATTATTATGCCCTTAGAAAAAGGGCAGGGGAGTAGATTTTATAGTAGATTTTATACCTGGTGTGTCAAATTTTTGTGGCTGTTTTTCAGCGTTTTTCATAAACTCTCTGAGGCAAACAACTCTCTTCTCCTAGTGTGAATAAAAAAGTTCCTCTAAAACAAGGGGAAAGGTCAGTTCTAAGAAGGATCTTCTTGCCCAGAATGGGTTCATTTTCCCCTCTAAGTTATTTAAGGCCTTTCCATCTCTCTGTCTTCAGGATTAGAAGAGAGCAGCCTCTGCTGCTGGTAAAATACCGCAGAAGGTTTGTGGTCATGTAGAACAAAATTGGGTTCACCCACGGTAGAAAGTTCAAGAGGCCCCTAAATCCATTTTCAAGTGGCTTCAGCTGCTTGTCTTCTAAATCCAATTTCAAAGACAAACCAACAAGTTGAAATAATTTTCTGCTGGAATCATCTGTCTGCTGAGCAATCCTTTGCAAGGCACTAACTTCATAGCGCTTCCATCATATCTTTATAACCAAAATCCACTCGATTCAAAATGAAACAGCATTGTATGGAAATCACAGAAGTTTCTTGCAAAAAAGAAAAAATACATTTCCTGCTCCTTTTTAAAAGCATATTTTGAATGACACAGCCCTGCCAGTCCTTGCTGAACATCCTGCTTAGATTAATTGCCCATCTTGTCGGCACATCTAGGGACAGCAAAACAAACTCCCCCAGAAGGGTTTCAGTTCCAGTGCTTTAGATGAACATGCAAAGGAAACAGATGGGTGTTTACGCACAGGAGCCTTTGAAGTTTCTCTCTGAGCTAATTTTTTTTTTTTCCCCACTATTTAAAAAAAATCAATCTGTAAATTCTACAGTGACATCATTAGATGTTAAAAACAAAATGAAAAGAAATGAAAGGCTAAAAAGGACCCTCTGGAGCTTTGTTTTCCTAAGGAGGTTTTGTTACCAGGGTTTCTGACCAGCCCAAAAGCTCAACACAAAGTTTTCCTCTGGGTTTTGGAGCGTGGTGGCTCCATGGCCTCGTGGGGACAGGGAGAGCAGAGGGAAACTGGCTCAGGGCCCTGCCAAGGTTTTAGGTTGGGGTGAGGATCAGGCTTGCTCTGGAGTGATTTAAAACCATGAAACATCTCAGAGCAATCCCTTGAAACAGTGGGAGTCTCAAGCTGGGATTCAGCTGGGCTGAGAGCAGAAGCTGGGGGAATTTGAGGATTTACATGCCAATTAAACCGAGGCCTGGGGATCCAAACGCCTCCAAGTCTGGGTGAAATTTTGGTCCACTTCCAGCTTGAGGTTTTCTTCCCTAGGAGTTCAATATTGAAGCTTTGAAGTAAGCCTTTTAGGCTGTCTTCTGCTGCACTTGCCCTTTTGATTTTTAATTTTTTTTTCAAAAGCAATAGAACATCTTCAATTTTTTTATTACTAGCATGTGAGATTAATTCCAAAGAGCTCAATCCCTGTTTGGAGCTGAGTTGCTTGGTTTGACAAGCAGCTAGGCTGGTCTTACAACACTACCAGCGTCTTGAACAAATGCCAGGGCAGGATTAGTATTCTTAGAAATATCTCTGTTCCTGGAGGGCAGATAATCACAGACTTCACTTGTTTATGACACACTAACTGCATCTACTTCTGCCATTGATACTTCTACTCTTTCAGACTGATGTAATCCAGTCAGCAGAGAAAGCATAGCCACAAGCCTCTGCTTTGTTGTATTTTAGCAGTTTCTGGTAGTAGCAGAGTTATATTTCTAGTTTTTCATCCATGGGGATGCTAGAGCTCAGCTGAAGGATTATCTTGGACACCCAAGCACATCCCAGGCAGCAGGTCCTGCTCAGCCCCATCCCTGCTGTCCCCAGTACTGGGACAGTCACTCTCCCCTGGCCACTGCACTGCTGCCTGCAGGAAGGGTTTTTTGGCTGGCTGGCAATAGCAAAAATTATTTCAAGCAGGTAGGAATTGCAGCTGGTGTTCAGTTGCAAGCAGAAAGGAGGAGAAGACCCATGAAAAATAGCCTGGAGATTTATCCCCGTGATGCCTGGGCACTTCCCTGGGTTTCAGCCAGTGCTATTAGCTCTTCACTTCCAGGCACAATAAATTCACCCACAAGATCGTTTCATTTGTTAGGAAAAGAAAGGAGAACCCTGGCCAGTAAAAACAACATCTCTATTAGAAATTATTGCTTGAAAATGGCTAGAAAAAATGGAATTCCTGCAATTTATATGTTTGGCAAGGGGGCTGTAGTTGCAGGGTTTTTCTTAGTAGTGGTCACTTTTTTTTCAAGTCCATTTCAATGGTCTTATTTTTGGTTTTCTACTATGTGGTTTAGACCAGGCATCACATGGGATGGGAATGAAAAGAAATCCTGATCCTCATTTCAGCCTAACAATGCTCATGCTCTTCTCCCATGGCACACTTGACATTCTGCTGAGAGCCCAGAGCACCCTTAGTGGGTAGCAAACAGATGGATTCAATCTCGAGAACGGTGCCACTAAACAACCCAAAATACCAAAAGTAGCTGAGCAGAAAGTTGTCTGGCACAGGGAGATAAATTTTAACCATTTTTGGGGGGGGGGGAAAAAAAAAAAAAAAAAAAAAGAAGAAAAGCCCAGCATCGTTTTTCCAGTGGGAATTCAGTGAGGCTTTTCCAAAGATAGATTTGCAAGAGCAGTGCTGTGAGCTGTGCTCCTGGGGGGTTACAATGACAACACGTGTGGGGAACAAGCGTGGCTGAAATCCTCCCCCCCCCCATTGCCTCCAGCTCTGGAGTTCCCCCCCCGGGTCTGGCTGCCACCTCCCTCCTGCTCCCAGGGGCTGGCATCCCACACCAGCCGGGGTGCTGGCGGGCACAGCCTGGCTGCCAGCTCCCTGTCCCTTCCCTGCGGGGTGGCACTGGCGCCAGGGTGGCACTGGGAGGGGGTTTGGAGGGGCTGGCACCAGGATGGGTGCCCGGAAAGTGGCTCCTCCTGAGTGGGATCCACGGGAGGCACCAGCAGCAGGGAGCCCGCCGGAGCCAGGAGGCCATGGAGAGCATGAAAGGTTCTTGCCCTGGGATGCAGGGGTTATTGCTCACACTTCATTATTTATCAGTGCAGACTGGTTGGCAGGGGTGGTTTGTCCTCTCGTGCCAGGCTGACAAGGTAAGGTCAGCTCCAGCTTGGCTGGGAGGTGTTTCTGCAGGCAGGGAGAGGAGGAAGGAGGTGAAGCCCTGGGACAGACATTGGAATGGGCTGCCCAGGGAAGTAGTGGATTCTCTGTCCCTGGAGATATTTAAAAAGAGCCTGGATGTGGCACTCAGTGCCATGGGCTGGGAACCGCAGCGGGAGTGGTCAAGGGTTGGACTTGATGATCTCTGAGGTCCCTTCCAACCCAGCCCATTCTATGATTCTCTGACAGGGCTCTGGCTCCTGCCCACATTGCCTGGGAAGTGCCAGATGGGATGGGTGCTGGTGTCCTGAGAGCATGCTCCTCTCACCCCTGGGGTCTACGCTGCCTCCTGAGTGTCAGGGAGGATGGAGCCAGGCTCTTCTCACTGATGTTCAATATAAGTCAAGGGGTGAGGGGTGGAAGTTGGAGCATAGGAGGTTCTGTGTAAGAAAAAGCTTTTTCACTGTGAGGGTGACAGAGCACCAAACAGGCTGCCCAGTGAGGTTGTGGAATCTCCTTCTCTGAAGACATTCAGAACCTGAATGTGTTCCTGTCTGACCACTCTAAGTGATTTTGCTCTGGCAGGGGGGTTGGGCTTTGATGATCTCTCAAGGTCCCTTCCAAGCCCTAACATTTGGGGGTAGAGATGCCAGGCTGCAGCCCTGGATTAGCAGGAGAGGGACCAGGCAGGACTTGGGAACTGGCTGGGGTAAGAAGCCAACATGGAAATTGGTGGGGGAAGAGGGACTGTGGCAATGTCCATGCTGCTCTGTTCAAATGGAATGACTGATGGAGAGAAACATCCTGCTACGAAAAACGGAGGGAGAGAAGTCGTGCCCATGCAGGTGGGCAGGAAAAAGTGTCTGCAGAGCCTTTTAGTGGGATAAAAAGCCTCCCAAGATGGCAGTGTCACCTTACCCAGCAGCCACATTGATTTCCAGCGTGCCATCAACCTGACCCTGCTCTCTGCCAAGCTCCCAGGTTCGGTTTCTGGTTTTATTCTTTTCTATAATTTAACACTTCCTTTTGTTGCTTCCTCTTTTCATTTGTTCTCCTCTCATCAATTATCAGCAGCTGAAATGATGGCAGGTTGGTGTCTCAGAAGTTCATTTAACCTCTAGTGACCTGCCAAGCTGGAATTCAATATTCCCTTCTTATTCCTGTTTTATCCTTGTGTTTAAAGGCACCCTCAGGTCCCAGTGTGGGACCATCTGGGAAGGTCTCTGGCAGCCTGCAAAGGAGGTGGGGAAGGGAGCAGAGATATAAACTTTAATTAGGGGAAGAAACATTTAGATCCTGCTTCCCCTCCTCAAAAAAAGTTAAATATTTCCCTTGCTTGGGAGTCCTGCATGGGTGTCTCTGAGCTGCTGGTGGTGGTCAGCAAGGAGGGGAATGCTCTGTGGAGGAGCTGTTGCAGAGGAGGCCCAGAGAGCAGTCCCAGCTATCAGCCTACACAAGGCATTGTTTAGGGGAACAATTTGTGTAATTCATGAGAGATGTTCAATATGTTTATAAATATATATTTTGACAATTTCTTGGGAGGCTGATGGCTTGCGAGGGCGTTTCTGCAGGAAGAACTGCTTTGTAGCTTTGCCCATGTTTGTGTGTTTTTAAGTGCTGTGTTTCAGAAAACATCTGAAAATCCCACTCTGAAGTCCACCCTTTGGAGATACCCTCCTCGTTCCCATGTGCTGCCAAGCATTTTGCACTCTTTGCCTTCCTTTCCAGCCTGAAGGTTTAGGGGAAAACACAACCATCCCAGTTGCTCTGCCCAGGATGCAGAACCAAGTAGTGGGAGTAGTGTGGCATTCCTGCTGTCCCCATCACAGTGCTCCTCTAACCTCTTTTCTCCTTCTCCCCACAGGTATGAGAATACTTGTCACCCTGCTCTTAGATACTCTGCCTATGTTAGGCAACGTCCTCCTCTTGTGCTTCTTTGTCTTCTTCATCTTTGGGATCGTCGGTGTGCAGCTCTGGGCAGGGCTGCTGAGAAACAGGTGTTTTCTAGACAGGAATTTTGCAACGTAAGTACAGCAAAGAAAATCTTCACCTTTTCTTCCTTTTCTCCTTCTCCTCTGATGGAGAATTCCCAGCTGTCAGTGGGGTAAGCATCCAGCAACACATGGATAAGAGCACAACGAGGCTGTGCTGAAATGGCAGCTCTGCAGCTCTTACCTGGGCTGTTATCTTGATTCACAAGGTTGTTGGCTTCATAACTCTGAGTCTGGGTGGGTGTTTTTGTATGAAAAAAACTAAACAAACACTTGTCACCAGGTTTATTGAGGATTTGGGGTGGCTTTCTCATGTTTTCTCTCTGCACCTGAAGGACAAAGATATTAGTGGTTTGGATTATCTCTGTCCAAGGAAGCTGAGATCCCTGACTCTGGAAATTTAAGGATTTAGAACAAACAAAAGTATTGGAATGCTCCTCAAACTGTCAGTTCTCAAAACTGTGCAGGTCTGGGAGGTCACCCAGCACACCACAGCACCTGGCAGGAGGTTGATGAGGTGTTCTGCACGTTGGTGCAGACAGGACCGTGGAGGTGCTGCTGAAACACACCAATAAGTCTTTGTAGGTGTATTGCAATAAGAAGCTTGACATGAAAAGCATTAAAGGCATTTGTCCCCTGCTCTCAGTCTGGGACAGGCATCAGGTTTGGGCAGCACACTTGATCACCTTCTCTTTTTGATGCAAACTTTAGTTTTGGTTCTCCCAAGACCAGCCTCCCTTCCAGGTGCTGAGGGGTGCTAAGAGGCCTTAATTTTCCTGGCACTCACACCCACACCCAGCCTATTTAAACCCAGCCTGTGGCTCTCAGTCTTTGGTTGAGCTGTGCTGCATTCTTGTCTTCACATTTGTCTTTGTTCCTGGTTTCTTTAACTCCTGCCTGAGGTTGTTGGGTGAGTCCTGGTTCTGGTTCATTGTTTGCCATTTCTGGGGCTCTGCATGGGTCCTGCTGCCACCCCTGGGCTCTGCAGGCTGTGTGGGTGCTGCTGGCACTGGGGTGACCCTTAGTTCATCCCCTGCCATGGGACAGTCCTGCTCTTGCTGCTCCCCAGTGTGATCCTGAGCTTGGGCTGTTCTG
This sequence comes from Phaethornis superciliosus, assembly GCA_023637945.1. Classification (NCBI taxonomy): domain Eukaryota; kingdom Metazoa; phylum Chordata; class Aves; order Apodiformes; family Trochilidae; genus Phaethornis; species Phaethornis superciliosus. The sequence goes on along the minus strand of JAJQWJ010000018.1, from coordinate 5,249,010 downwards.
CACTTGCCCCTTGGGAGGTGCAGTGTGGAGACACCTCAGAACCCATCAGGGCAACACCAAGCTCCTGTGGAAAAGGAAGCCTGGGAAAATCCTCCTGAAGTGCTCCTGTCAGACACTGCTAGAGATAGAGATAGTGTCTCAAGAGTTGAGAAAATACCTGAGGCTGGTGTCTGGGGGCTACTCTACCTCTGTAACAGGAGATAGAGCCTGTAACTAGACCTGGTTGTAATCATCTGCTGTCTACACCTTGTACTGTGTCTGGAAATCAAGCAGAGGTTGTCCTGCACCTCTACCCCAGGTCCTGTTCCTGCCTCTCACTGATTAGTCCTGAGGCTTTTAGCCCTCTGAGCCTTTTTCTACCCTGCAGACCATCCCTGATGGCACTTAATCATCCCATCAGATGGGAAGGTAGAAAGGTGACAAATCTGCTATGTGTGTATCCTTCTGCACCTGCATCTTGATAACCCAACCTTGCAAGCTCTCTCCTTCACCCACAGCAGGTGTTTGATGGTCACCAAAACCCTCCATCACTCAGAGTAACACTCAAGTTGTTGTTTCCAAGTCCAAAGGGTAGTGTTGAAGCTGGGTTTGGGCATCAGAGCTTTGAGCACACAGAGTTGTAATTAGCTTCTACGAGTCCCTCTTATCTCTTCGACCAGGTTTCTGAAATGCCATGTGATTTCCTGCAAAGTGGAGCTTTTAAAATTAACCACAGGGGAAAGTGTTTGCTAAGGAGAGATATTAAGCAGCAGGGAAATCAGGCTGTTGTGTAATGGTCATTAGCAGCAGCAAAGGCATCGCAGGATTTTCTTATCAGGGTCTTAGCCCTGGTCACTGAAGGCAAAATTGGGCTTCTCATCCTAAGCCTCAAGGACCTGTGTTTGAAGAGGCAGGAAGTTTGTGAGATCTTCTTCCAGCTTTCCTGCAGCTCTGCACTGCCCTCCTCAGCAATAGCTGGGGGAGAATTTGGGTGGCTGTGGGCTGCTGTGTACTGATACTGTGACCGAAGTTCAGAGCATTTCAGAGAAATTTGGAGAAATGGCTTCAGGCATGTCCACGGGGCAGGTGTATGGCAGGACAGGGCTAGCCCTGCTCTTCTGGTGCCAGTATTAGTGGGAGGATTGTGGGCTGCTCTCATTACCCAGACTGAAGCTACTGCCTTGGTCTGTGGTGTGCTGGGTTAGCTTTACACCTGAGAAACTTGGCTGCAATGAACCAGTCCCTCCATTTCCAGATAGAAGCTGTTCCAGCTTGATTGGTGTGAAAGTTTTGGACAATCTGGGTGAAACTATTCTCTTTTTTCTGTTGTTTCTGATTCATTCTCCTGAATCCATAGTTCCAGGCATCAGGATATGGTTCACCCCTGCAGTGATCTTCAGCACCCCAACAGCAAGTTGTACACGGGGACAAAGGCATGGAGTGGCAGTGACAGGGAGAGCATTTCAGGGTTACATCTTCCTGCTGCTGTTTTGCAGATGGACCAAAACATAGAGCATTGGACCCAAACCAGGAGGTCCTGCTGACCAGCAGGAGGATGCCAGCTGCCTGCAAGAGAGTGTGGAGATAAAGGCAAAGTCAAGCCTAGGGTTGGGTTGGAAAGGATCCAACATTGTGTCCTCATGTACCATCCCTGGGCTGAGCTGCTGTGCTCAGCTTCAGTGCTGGAGAGCCCTGACCATTGGTCCCCTTCAAGGGAGAGCTGCCAAAGAGAACAAAACCAGCAAAACCTTCACATAAAGGATGCAGGATTAAAGTTAAGCCCTGGTTTTGGTTAGAAGTAAACAGATTAGAGCTCTGGGAAAAGGGGAACGAGATTCTCATTATTTAGTTTTGTCTGCCAAGTCCCACTGAATCTCACTAATGAGGTCATCAGCCTAAAATAATGTTTCCCAACCCTTCAGCAGGCTGTGAGGGGCTGGAGGATGGGCAGGCATGCTGTGGACCTGAGTTGGGGCTGGGTAGATGATGGTCCTGGCTCACATTTACCTTCCAGCCCCATTAAGGGGAAGACCAATGTTCTCGGCAGGACTCAGCTTGGCACTGGTGTCCACCCCTCCCAGATGACACCAGAACTGCTTTCAAGAGAGGGTGAGCAGCTGAACACAATCCAGGGTGCCAGGCAGGGAAGGGTCATAGCCCTAAAGGATTTCTGGAGTGAAGCAAGAGTAAGTGAGCTTCAAATCCAGTTTATCTGCTGTGTGCTTCTTTGCACGCTCACTGCCAGCAGCTTTCTGGGTCATTCAACTTTACAGCAGGCATCAGATGGAAGAAGTGATTTTGATTTTGCCATCATTCTTCCTGTAGGAACCTTTCTTTTTTTTTTTTTACCTTTTCCTTGAAAGCTGGCCTCTGCAAATAAAGAGACTATTTTTAAGTATAGTACTAGTACATTCTGATAGGAATTTGGGGAGGCCTTTGAGGTGCACTGGAAATACTGCTTTCTCTCCCCTTTGAACATCACCCTGGTGCAGCACAATATCATGCTGGAAGAAGGTTGTTTTATTAAGGGCTCTCTTTTAGTAGTGACTTTAAAGGAATTACAGGCAGTTGCTGGGCTGTTGCAGTAGCTGATTGGCAAGCAATAAAGTGGAGTGGGTCACTGCTTTTAAGGACATATAAGAAGCTGTTGGTCCCTGACCATCCCTGGAGACCAGAGTGGTGCTTTGGAGATGTCTGGAGGCTCAGATCCCTCTTGAAGCCCAGGAGAGCTCACGGCCAGGACTGTGCACAGCAGTGCCAGGATGGTCTCTACAGTGCAGGAGATCCTTGACAATGGAAGCTGGAGGGGGAATTTCACAAAGGTTTTTTGGTTGGTCTGGTCTGAGAGAGGAAGGTTTGGTATGCATGTATGGGAAGGGCAAGTGAAGCCAGGAGTTTAGCTGTAAGATCTCCAGGATATGTGTCTCCCCCATGCCAGCTCCCTCCTGCCATCAGGAGCTGCTGGCACTGTAAATCACCCCCAGCTTGCCTGGGTGGTTGCTGCTGGGGCTGCCCCTTGCTTGTGTGTTGTTATGCAGGGGAACATTTACCTCCTTGTGGAGCCCTTCAAGGAACTCAGCGGGTTGGAAGCAGAAGAGGGTGGAGAGCTGAGAAGTGCTTTGTGTTTATCTAACTCTGCAGGGCAGTTATAATGTGAGCACTTCCCTCTTAATTAACTCTGTACCTGCTTGGTGTTGTACCTCCCTTGGCTCCTTGGATTTTGTACAGCTGGGAGAAGGCACAGACAGCCAAGTCAGACAGCTCTGAGTTCATCAGGAAGGTACTTCTGAGTTCTGCTTAATTGCTCCTCCTGGCATCACTCTGTGCTGCAACATTGGGCTGTCAGCAGCATTTCCTCCAGAGAGCAGCCTCCTCCTGGAGGGAACAGATCCTGTTCAACAACAGATCCTGCTGAGTTTCCTCCATCTTTTCCTTTTCCTCCTTTGCTCCTCAAAGCAGGATTGCACCCAGCACACATGCTCTGTTGTTGTTGCTGTCCTGGATGGGATGGTTGGCATAGGCAGACTGAGCTTGAAGGAAAATGGAGCAAAGAATAACTGCTCAGCCTCTTTTGACATGGAAGAGAATGGAGTTTCCTGCCCCACTGTTGTCCTTGTGCACAAATGTGCCCAGGGACAAAGGAAAACAGATTGCAAAGCTGTTGCAAGCCCAGAGAAGGATGTGCACCGGGCAGCTGGCCGAGAAAGGGGTGTTAATCCTTTCTAATGTGATAACTGGATCCTCTGAGGCTTGGTTTCTCATGTCTTTTCCCCAGAGCACAAGGATCTTGTGATTAGTGGATTCATTACCACTAATAAGTTATTTGGACCATGCTTGTTGGCAAGGAACAAGGAAGTCAGATTGACCTTTCCTGCATGTGGAGGTAGATGGTCTTGGCAGAGCTACCTCATTTGTTTTGTGCATCTTGGGGATTCCCTCATTCTGCAACACTTGTTTCTCATTCTTGCTCCCTCTTTCCTCCCTTTTTGTTTTGCCAGAAAGGTCAGCAAGCATAAGAACTGGAAAAAGGTGTTAAACTTGAAGTGTTTGCTGTCAGGTGGTGTGTCCCTTCCTTATTATAGTGGCAGAGCAGTGTGCAGGTCCCTCCCAGCAGGATGGATGTGTGTGTGTGTGTGCAGGGCAGACATGGAAGAGGGAAGGGCTTGAAAAGGGTTGGGCAGAAATCGACCCCCATATGGCTGATTTTGGCCTGCCATAGGGTGGGCTTTTAGTTTGTTAGTGGTTTGGAGGACAATTGAAAAAATGAGCAGGACAAATAAAAAGGATGATAAGATCAGTTGAGCGGCAGCAGAACCAAATCAAACTTCATCCACCCTTCACACACAAGTTGTGCTTTATTTTCCTGGTTTTATTTTCCTCCCCCAGCCACCAAATTGTGTTGTTCTTTTAGTTCTCCAGGGGGGTTGTGCCCAGATCTTCTCTACACAGCTTTTTAGATCACAGCCCAGGGTGCTGTGTCCGCAGGCAGTATTTTTCCTTCAGCCTGAGGCTTCCTGAATGGTTACTCATGGGAAACGTGCAGCCTCTCAAATCTGAGCCTGTGGCTCATCAAGGGCCTCTCCAGTTGTGTTGTGTGGTGAATAGAAGTGTTGCATGGGAAGGGAATTGTTCTGCAGGTCCCCAGCCTGGCTGGATCCCCTTCTTGCCACAAAACTGGGTAGATGACTGACCCACTGCTCTCTGGCTAGCTGTGTCCCAGCTGGGGTGGGCAGAGCAGGAGATCAGAGGTAGCTCTGGGGACTAAAATAAAGATGATTAATCTGGGATGATAAAGTCAGAGTCCTGCAGCTGGAAGAGCAGAGAGCTGCAGAGGCAAGCGTGGCACTGAATGTTGTGTGGTTTGTGCTGTGGTGGGAGAGGCAGCTCAAGTGTGAGGTTGGGGCAGAGCATCTTGCTGGTACATCAGCCCTTCTGTCTGAGCACTTCTTCCATGGGCAGTGTTCTTGGCACAGGCGTGTGTGTCTGCATCTAAACCCAAAACTGCTCCCAGGAAAGGAGCTTGTGCAGCCATAACTACCAATTACACAATCATCCTTCCAGATGGTCCAGTTCCCTCTGCAATTCCAGCTTTGCTCTGGGTAGAATCCTAATTACACTGGCCCATGAGCTGTGGTGTGCTGAGCCTTCTCATCCTACCCAAAAGGTGTTTGTGATAGGGAACTCCTGCTGCTGGTGTTGTGACAGGGTGTTCCTTCCAGGGTGGAGAAGGAAATGAGTTTTTGCTGAGTTTCACACCTCTGAAGCAAGTTCTCCTGCATGATCAGGCGTAGTTTGCTAGAGTGTGGCACAATCAGAGCCTTGGGCAGTGTTGCTTGAAGAGAAATGAGAAAGAGCAAGGGATGTTCCCAGATCACACAGGGTTGTTGCAGGGCTGGGTGTTCTGTGTAGTTTTAGGTTTGCAGATTACTCCTGAGACTTTTCTGAGTGACTGTGTCTGCTGCAAGCACCAGGTTTGGGCTTTGAGCTGCCCAAAGTTTTGAGTCTGCATGACTTGCCACATCAGGGGTTTAAGAACTGCAGAGATTCTCCAGCCTGAGCTGGAGGCCCAGGTGCTTTGATGAGAAGGTGTCAAATGAGATCTTTCTTGACATCACTTTAGGGATTTAGAGTAGCTTTTTGCCTTTGGACTTGCTTGCTTGTTCTGGGATGTGGAAAGCCCTGAGAGGGTTCAGAGCCACTGTGCACCTGTTGTTGAGGTCCTTCGGAGGAGTTTAAAGAAAGTGCACCCATGGCCTCTCACACCTGGAGGCTTTAGAAGAAGAAATCCCTTTTGAGGCTGGTGGGACTGGGGTGGCTCTGCCCTGGGCTGCATCATGTCTTCTGGAGGTGCAGAGCCCTTCCAGCACTTCAGTGGGAGAGCAGGCTCCAGCTGTGGCTATAAGCAGAGATTTCCCAGGTGTCTGAGGTCCCCACCACATTTATTTGAAGGTGCAGGAGTCCTTTGCATCTCAACTGAGGTGTCCCCACCAAAGCCAGAATGTTGCTGCTGGGGCTCTGCCTGCTACTTGGGAGTTAGAAATCACCTCTCAGGTGCCTCTTCTCTCTCTGCTGCTTCTCTCAAGTCCCTCAGCTCTCTCTGCCCAGGGTGTGTAGTGCTCCCAGACACATTGCTGTGCCTCAGTGGGCTTTAATCCTTCACAAGCCTCTGCAATCTCCCCCTCTGTGTGACAAACTCTGCAGGTTGTAGATTCTGATCTCCTAGCAAAGCCCTTGCTGGTGGAGCTCAGCCTTTTCTTTAGCTTGTTTTATATGGAGATTTCCTTCAAGTGAAACTGATCTGTGGGAGGGGAAGGAGAAGAAGGCTTTTAGGCAGTCCTGGAGGGAAAACATATTTCCACCGTTTTCCTTGTCTTTTGAATCTTAAGAGAAACTGGGAGGAAGGTAGCACAGTTCTGTCTAGAGGTGTGGGAACACTGCTCAGTGGGAGAGGAATACCTGGTGAATATGTTTAATCACCAGCAAACAATGCCTGATGTCTCTGAAGCTGGATGAGCCCTCAACACCCATCTTGAGTGATTCATTGGTGGAGGAGAACCAAATTCCCCAGGGAAGTTGTTCAGGATTGATTTTCTCCTCTGCTCTGCAGCATTGCTTTTCCTTTTAAATGCAGTTTCTGAGTGACTCCTGCTCGACTCAGGAGTTTTGGGGAGCAATTTCAAGCAATTGTATAGAATCACACTAGTTTGGCACTCATTAGAGTGAAATTTATGAAATAGATACATTCAGAAACATAAAAATGCAGCTGTCCTGTCTTGAGCTACTGCTAATCTACTGCCCACATTTCAGTGGGTCGTACAATTTGTGTGTTGCCTTTTCCCTTATCTCCTGACTGATCAGATAGCATCTTAGATCCCTGCAGCTCTGACCACAGGAGATCCAGGTGACTCCAGGACTTTGCCCCTTCTCATTTGGAGAAGTGTGAGTGCCCATGGGTCTCACCAATGCTAATCAAACAGCATGAAAAGTCCTGGGCTCATGTTGCTCACTGCTCTGCCCCAGAGCATGGCCTGGGAAAAGGCACATCCCTGCCCGGATGCAATTAGAGCCCTTGCTTATCTTAGCTGTAACAGGGACACAAACTTTATCCAGTCCAGTTAAATCAGATACACAGTAAGCATACAGTCCCTGCTCCTGGGGGCTCTTCTTTGTTTTATTATCTAAGTGCAGAAGGAATCTGAGGTAGCCTATGGCTGGGTCTCTCCTTGTCAAAGTTCAGCTCACTCATCCCAGGGAGGTGCTGAGGGACAAATTTTTTTTGAAAGCATCTTTTCTGAAGCATGCTCTGAGCATCAAAAGATCTATCTTAAAATCCTTAGATAAGAACAAAAAGTTCTCTAGATTTTTGGGAGGCACCTAGCCTACTAGGATTTTTCTTTCTATCTCATTTCAAGTGCCCTGTTAGCTTGGGAAAGCTCAGGCTGATCTTTCACTTCAAGATCATTGGTGCCTCACAGGATGCTGTAAGCAAAAAGCTTTGAAGGCACAGGTAGGGGCTGATATCTCAGCTATGGTTTTGCTGTCCTCAGTCAGATGAGGCTGAAGGGCAAAGGAGAAATAACACCTGCAAGCCAGGGACAGGAACCAGAACCTTTCACTGCTGCTTAAACAAGGGGTGTGTTGTTTATTCTCATTCTTTTCTTTCTTCCCCTCCAGGACATACAACCTCACCTTCCTGCATCCGTACTACCGGACAGATGAAGCAGAGGAGAATCCATTCATCTGCTCATCCCATCGTGAAAATGGGATGCAGAAATGCTCCAACATCCCAAACAGGAAGGAGTACAAGGTGGAGTGCACCTTGAGCATGGACTCCTACACCCCAAGTTTATACAACCCTGACTTCAGCAGCAGGAATGCCTGCATAAACTGGAACCAGTATTACAACGTATGCATGGCAGGGGAGGTAAACCCCCACAACGGAGCTATCAATTTTGATAATATTGGATATGCCTGGATAGCTATTTTTCAGGTAGGATTCTCCTAAAGATTTATTTCTTTATTTTCACAGAATGGTTTTGGTTGGAAGGGACGTTAAAGATCATCTAGTCATCTTCTGCTTGGAAAGATTCAGATAGAAATTTGCTTGCACCTGTGTGAAACTGCAAATAAAGACACATTGAGTAAATATTTCATACAACACCCTGCCCAAATGTTGCAAAAAAGCAATTGAAAGGAACAGCCATTTTTTCAGTGCATTTTAGAAAAGGGGGAAAATTCTTCTTGAGGCAGGAAAATGTATGGCAGGTTCCAGCACTGCAAAGCAGACCTGGATAAACATCAGAGATTTTTTTTTGAGAGTTGGGATTTTTATTGTTGTAGGACCAGAAACTGGAGAGTGTTCTCCAAGTCTTTAACCATAACTTAACACAATTCTAAACTGCAGGAATTATCTTGATGGCATGGTTTGGGCTTGATTCTAGAATTGCAGGGTTAGCATGGTATGCTGGAGGGAGGAAGAAATAATCCTAATAGCCTTTCTGGCTGGAATACCTGTGAAGAGATACCAGTTATGTGGAATTTGAGTCTCTCTTGATCCCCACCTATACACCTCTTCACTAGAGACCAAAGTGCTTCTGGCTCAGACTGGGGGAACCTTTAGAGGTGACACTTGAGCAGCTTGAAGCATTTTCAAAGCATTTGTAGCTCTGGAACATGAATAACTCATCTACACAATCCAGAGGCTATGGTCTCATAGGGCTTAACCTATTCTAAATGATCTGTGTACTGTTTTAAGTTTTTAATTTGCACTTTCTGGTTTTAATTCAAATTTCTTTATGCTTTTTGGCTAGATGCCCTGTTTTATTTACTCCTCCTGAAGTGTCAGTGACATCTGTTCCTAAAGGAGAAAAAGTTCTCCTTTTAGTTTTGTTAATGATGAATAATTACTCATTCAGTTCTCTAGATTTCACTGATGAATTTCTTGCTAGTTTCATATTGTGATACAAACTTAATAACTTTGTTTTCATCTGGGAGTTGTAAAGGGGTGATTGTTTGTTCTGAGCATCTTGTTGCCTCTCGTGCTGTCACAGTTGTACACCTTGAATCACACTGCTGCTGGTGTCAGTGGCTCAAAGCTAAATCCAGAAGGGTTCAGACATTGCCCAGGTCTCTGCTGGGTTTTTAAAATGCTTTGGTTCTTTCCTAGAATTAGTATGTCAAGAGAGGACCTGCCAAGGTAATTCCTGACTGGTAGTGAATGTTGCATGAAGGAAAGAGGGAAATCAAAGGAAGAATAGTAGATGGGTTGCTGGCTGCACTCAACATGCTTCTTTTTTCTTCTCTTGTATAGTTCTTTGACAGAGTTTGATGGATGTGCCCAGGAGGTCCTGCCTGGCTCCCACCACGGGGCAGCAATGTTCTTGCCAGGGAAAGGGCAGAGAACAGAGAGCTGCAGAGTGCTTGTGCTAGTGCACTGATAATGAGCAGGTGCTTTTTGTGGGCTCCTGCTTCCCTTTTGCTTCCTGAGCCTTTTTGCAGGCTGTAGGTTTTCATGTCATGTTGGCATTTTCATTTCCTCAGCCTGAGAGCTTGTACTTTTAAGCCAGGAAGAGCACCCCAGCCCCAGCAGAGGTTTCATTGGGTTCCTTTGGGCAGAACAGCATTTGGCCAAGTTGGATATGGTATCAATAGATCATTTTGGCATCTTCCAGGAGGTTTGTGGTTGGTTTTAGTGCTGCTTAGGCCACTCAAATGCTAAAGAATGTTTCCAGTCTTCTTATGCCTTTTAGAAGTAAGGACTCACTTTTAGAAGCCACAAACAATATGACTCCAGGTAAAGAAGCAGCTGTTTGTTGGTTGTAAGGTGCTTGCTTAACTTTGATGTGGAAAGAGTAAATCATTACTATAAGAGGTTAGATGCTAAATCAAAACAATTGCTGTGAGCAGAGAACATTTAACAAATAAAGCTATTGAGTTGTGCTCTCATTCCATTTAATAGTGGAAGCTGGCTAGCACCAAGTCAGCAGTTAGAAAAGGCCTCAAAGTAAGTAATGCATTAAGTAGAACTGATGGTTTTGTAGCTCAGGAGCTTCCCAGTGAATTGGGATTGAATTAATGGGCAGAAAACAGTATGTGCTCAGGATGAGACGTGTCCAATTGTCCTGATCCTTTCAGGGGAATAATGAACACATGGCACTTTGCAAGAGTTACAGTGATGGACTGAACCTCAAGGTCTGGCAAGCCCCCAGTTTGCATAATGGCAATTTTAGGACTCGGCTTGGTAGAGCATCCCTCTTGATTTTTCCCAAAGGAGTTGGAAATCTAGCATGGTTTACAAGCTGTCAGAAGGGAAGTTGGTGAAATGAGCCCCCCAGGTGAGATTGGGAAGGAACCTTCCAAGCACAGTGACTGCAAGTCATGTCCAAGAGTTTCCAAGGGCACAGTTTAATGCTGTGCAGACTGTGAACAAACAAAAGCAAAAGCAGACTTGACAGGGAAAGCTGGAGAACTCTCATCCTTGTGAATGGTGTGCCAGGGCAGGAGGCTGGCAGTATGGCCATGCCCTTTCAGCTGCCAAAATTTGGATTTAAGCAGTGGAGCTGAAAGATGTTTAACTTCATGGTAGTGATTCTGAACTTGGAAGTAACCTGGCTCGTGGCAGCAGGGTGAATTGCTTTTGACCTTCCAAGCAGAAGAGTAAGTCATAAGAACTAACCTAGTGCAAACAATAAAATCTTAAAGCAATAGAGGCAACGGCTGCATCCATGGGTGTTTGAAGGGATAATAACTCCTTATGTAATCCTGCAAATGATCCATGTTCTGCTTCCCCTCATTTGTTGTGTAATAGGCTAATTCATGTATATATTTGTTACAAAGGCACGTTCAATGGTAAATTATACGAACTAATTAGCTTATTACAGAATAAATGAAAGGAGCTGGAACCTAAATTAACTGTGAGGTTTGGCATGATATTAAGATCTCTTTATTGCAGATGAATTTCTGCTGCAAGAATAAAAGCAGTAATTACAGGTATTGTTGTCATGCTGCGACTGATGAATTATCCACCTAACCAAAGTCCAATTTAATCTGAATTACTGACAGTCTCAGTGGTGCAACCAAAACTCTGCCACCTGCCTAACTGTTGCTCTTGGTGTGGCTGGACCTAAATGCAGAAACCCTGGCAAAACTAAGGAGGGTTGGATGGCTGGTAAGACACACAGATTGGGAAGGGATGATTTAGGCTACTCTGCAAACCACAGAATGACCACGTGGATAATTTCAAGTCTGACTTCCAGAAAAGTAAGACCTATAATAGCACTTTGCAACAAGAGGCCATTGCCTCCTGGTTTTGGTGAATCTACTGAGGAGAGGTTGAAGGAGCAGTAAGATTCAGCTAGTCAGAACCAAGCTGAGACCAAGGGAACAAGCTGTTCCTCTGTGCCTCCTTCCAGGATTTAGTTGGAAGGACTGAACTTTGAGAGCAAATGTACAGGAAAAAATTACAGGGACACTTTGGAAAATGTCCATCCAAGAGAGGACATTTGCCTGGCCGTTCTTCTTCATGTTTATTTCGGAAGTAGCTGCATATTCTAGGGAGCTTCCTTAATGAAGGACTTGCTTCAAATTAGTCCTTGGATGCAGCTCTCAGACTCATTATTCTGTTTCTGGCTTACGTTATTCTGAGTGCATAGTGCTTCTGTGAGATTTTGCTTAGGAAGATGTCTTGGTTAACAAGTTAATCAAGTCATACAAGTAGCAAGTCTTCAGGCCCATCATCAGGAGGCCCTAGCAAGGGAATTCTCAGAGGAGACTGTTCTGAATTCAGCAGCCCCCTTGCTGCTGTCAGGAGGAAAAAAAAAAAAATAAAAAAAAAATATCCTGGTTGTGTTCATGAGAGCTGGAGACAGCCCAGCAGGCATATGACATGATAAGAATGCCCAAGAGAAGAAAAGCTGAATCACCTCCTGAGGAAAGATGTCTGGAAATAAAGCAGCATCGAAGGAACTGTGAGCAGCAGCAGCAAGAATTCAAGGTGTTATTAGGTGGAGAACTTCTCTTTGCACCTGATCTCACCATCACACATGAAGGTGTGGGTGACCAGCTCAGGAGTGAGAATAAGTTTGGAGTGTGAAAGTGGGGGAATTGCTGCCACCCTCTTCTTCCTTCCTTTGTCCTTCTGCTGATACTTTATTCCTAAGATGGTGGCAGGCTGGCTGAGCAGGTAGGACAGCTGGCAGTGACAGCCATATGCTGCAGGCCACCTGCCAAAATAGCCCTTTTGTTTTGATGTGAAGTTACCTTTTCTGTGCTCTAGCTTGTCACAGAAGCCCCTGGGAGCTTGTGTAAGCTATCTCAATCCAATCAAGGATTTATTCATTTTGACCCTGCACGATGTGCTGATGAGAAGCTTCTTTTGTCACAGTCTTGCTGACTCTGCTTCTGCCAGGCTCTGCGTCCCTGCATGCTGTGCCTGTAGGTGGGCCAGCTGAGAAGGTACAAACCTTGGGAGGAGACTTCAGGTTTGGAAAGAGAGAGGTCCATTTGTCTCATGTCACCATTGCTTGGAGCCCTGATCTGTTCCACAGCCCATGCTCTTTTCATAGGATTTTTAGCCTCTGTACATCCTGATTGAAATCCTTCCCTGAGGATTTCTTCCTTGCCAGGAAATCTCTCAGCTAAATCTTTGATGGGGACCATATCTTTCATTCAAATCAAAGGAAAAATGACTTGCACTTCTGCTATGGTCAAACACAGGAGTGAGCTTGGAGTCCCTCCTTGTCTTCACTGTCACCCAGTCAGGAAAAAATCTCACTTGAAGAGCCAAGACCTGAAGCTTTAGCATTGCTTTTTGTTACAGAAAACACAAACCTCCACATTGTAACCTACTGGCAGGACAGAATTGGCAGTATCATTTCTTTTGGTTTCTACTTACCTGGGCTGTCACACAGATATTAATTGGGACCTTTCTGGGAGCCTGTTTCCTTCGTGTTGTTACTGGATACCTTGACCTAAGGTCCTTACAAAATGGAAGCTCAGGAATGGTTACACCAATGTCTCAAGAGTATGCTACCCAAGATGCAATTGATACCCATACTTGTCTGCTGCAACCTCTGTTCTTTCAGTAGTCCTAAATATTTTGGGGAACAGCCAAGAGGCACACTGAAGCAGAAGGAAGTGAAAGAGCTTGAGGCATCCAACTGCAGCTGTATTTGTGTGCAGCTTGTAGTTTTGTGGACCATGTTGTTCAGAAGCAGCTGTCACACTGGGTGCCTGTGTTTTCAGAGTTCATTGAGTAGATAATTTTTTGGCCAAAAGGACGTTTTGTCAACTGGTTTGTTCTTTAAACTGGATATGTGTCAACAGTGCTTATCTGTGCTGAATTTGGCAAGAAGTTTTGGCTGGGGAGAGAAAGAGTTTTAAGCTTTTCATTTCCACTACTTCAAAATGAGACTTTGTCACTAGATTTGAATTTGGTTTGGATCACCAAAAATATTTCACTCCAAATGATGGGGTTTGAGTTTTGTTGGTGATGCTTTTTTAAATTTGGTCAGCCAAATAAATATAACTTTCTTCATTTGAAGAGCTTTCATGCTGAACACCAAATCTAAAAATACCCAGCCCCTTTACAGCATCTCAGTGTGTTTCTAAGAGGATTAGTTACCTTTGATAAAACTCCTTGATTTAGAAGGCTAGAAGGAATCATGCCATATGGCACAAGTTGGAGAAGCCATCCTGATTCCAGGTTTGGGCTCACTGACCTCTGGGAGCTATTGAAGGGACCCAGCGTGGCACAGAAACCTCCTGGAAATTCTTTAGCTTTGGAAGGTTTTCATCCTACCTCAATCAGAGGTAGCATTCAGAGCAGAAAAAGGGGTGCATGCAGGAAGCCCTGGCCTAATCTATAGTCGAGTTGGGTTATGAAAAAGCCACTGGTCTTGAGGTGCCTCAACATTTTTTACAGGGAAATCTTCCTTTGGTTTGACTGGCTGTGCACCCTTTCTTCCTCACAGTCTCTAATAAGATTTGAAACAAGGTGTAATCACACAATTAACAAAAATCCTTGCTTTTTGCATTTGAGCCAGGACCCCAGACTGCTTCTGTGTTCCAGACAGTGGTGTCTGGAGAAGCACTGGTGTTCACATAATTGCTGTAGGGTACACTCATCTGTAAGCAAGGTTCTCAGTCTGGCTTTGGTTCCCTTCCCATTGCAAGCTCTTCATCTTTCTCTGCTATGAGTCTCTGATTTATGGCTCCCTGCATGATAATGGACTCATTATTGCTGAAGCTAAACAGTTAAATATATTTCCTCTGCATAAATACTTTTACACAAACAATGAAGACAGAGGATAATTATCACAGTAAATCAAACCTCATGAATATGGACTGAGAGGTGATTTGTTCTACACAACAGTCATCTGAGTCAGTAATCTTCTTGCTATCGGATGAGGATCTTGCATTATTTAGTGTGAAATGGCAACTAACCTTCTTCTTGTAGCAGTATTTGCTAAGCTTTTATGCCATTTTTAGGCTTGTAGATTCAATATCATGGGGTACTGGGCCACCAGGAACTGCACCAGTGATGTGTCCAACCTTGTTGTGCACTGGCTGCACTCCGTGTTTCAAGACCCAGTGGTAATGCTGCCCAGAGATCACATTTCTGTAGAACAAATGAGAGAGGTTTCAAATCAAAAACAAATGCAAGGTTACACAGGTTTATTTTCTGTTTCACAGGGCCACTTTTCAGAGCAGATGCATGCTTTGCAAGACTCTCTCTTTGCAAGGCTAAAGCTGCTCTGGAAAATAAATGTGCCCTCAAAGTGAAATGTCCAAAGGACATTATTCAGAATATAAGGAGAAGAAAACCTATTTTTTGCTATCTACATGGCTACTTAACAACATGTGTCACGAGGAAATAATTGAAATTGTGAAGTTGACTTCAAAAATAGGGATTTGGTTAGCTGCCAAGCACTCTGCATACAAAAGAAGAAGGAATATTCCATCATTCACTGGTCAGTGTTTGCTAGCCAAATCAATATGCCCAAGAGAGCAGCCAAAATAGATAAGAGGCTTTCAGAAATAAATTCTGAAGGCTTTATATAACTTACTGAGACCACCATAGTCATTAATAGTTCTTGGATCTTGTCTTGATGAGGCTTATGAAACTAAGAAATGGAGAGGAAAAAAAAAAAAAAAAAAAAAAGCAAACCCTGCAGCAGGGCCAGAGAAATGATGAGATAAAAAGTAAACAAAACCAAATACTCGTGACAGTCCTCAGAGTTGCTCTTTGGTTCAGCATAGTTGATTCTGATGCAGATAATGCTCATTTTTGTCCCCAGAGGTCCCAATTTAGGCCAAAGAAAGAGACTGAATGCAAATTACAGAAGCCAATTTAGATGAACAGTTCAAATGGTCTGGAAAGAGTTGAGTTTCTTGGTAACTTCTCCTGCTTTGGTCAGACACTGAGCTGGAATAAGCACCTGCAATTCTGAAGTCAATGACCAAGGAAATGTCTATTTGCCAGAGCTGAGCTTTTTAGGGTTTTTTGATCAAAGTGTGAGATGCTGATTTTTGTTTCCCATGCTTAGGGAGTCTGTCTCTACAAATGAAGTCTGTTCAAGTATAACAGAAGTGAAAGCTCACCATGAGGAAGATGAGGCCTCAGGGCTTCCTGTGCTGTGCATTCAGTTCTTAAGATCTTTTCAGCTTCACTTCACACAGTAATTTTCCAAACTTTCCTCCATTGATTAGTAACATCTCAGAGTTGATTTCTCTCTGCAGCAGTCCATCTGGCACTAGCCATTAGTGCTTTTTAATACACAGAAAATAAATCAGTGTTTGACTTTAATTAATAAAGTAGTATGGGTTGGAGTTTGTATGTTATGTAGTTTGTTGTTTTTTTTCTTAACTGATGCTAAAGCAAAAATAACCTGCTCTTGAATAAATTTTAGCTAAGAACTTGCAAAAATTTTGGCTGAGCCCAAGGATAAGAAATTTCATGATGAAACTTCATGACATAATAAAATAAATTCTTCAGCAGAGACCTTTGAAGTGACTCCAGAAAAAACAGTCAACCTCCTGTCTCCCTGGGAACAGTGAGGTGATCCAAGTTAATTGCCAGCATCTTTAATCTGCATCTGTCATGGTTTTTCACTCTGAAGTTTTAGACTGGTTCTGATTAGCTTGACTAGAAGACCTGATTCTGTCCCCAGTTATGCTACCATAAATCAGATGAGCATCTTTATTACAGCTGATGAAATTATTGTGGCATGAGCAAACCCAGGAGGATCAGAATCACCAAACAGAAGACTTGCACACACAAACACACACACACACACAAAATCATCTGGTTGTCCACTCTTCTCCTGCTCACATTAGTGTGTGGTTATCAGGGAGTGCATGAATGGTGTCTAAGCCAAAGATCAATGAAGTCTTTGTGTTCACCTCAGGGAGCTTTCCAGTAAATCCTTGCAGTGATGGGAGGGAAGATCAGACACAGGATTCAGGGCTTTAGTACTCAGCCACATAGGTATTAGAGGAAGACAAATTATTTATCTCATCTCTGCCCATGCTGTGTAAGAGGCAAGGACAGAGTGAGCAGGCAAGGAGAAGCAGACTGAGCATCATTACTGCTCTCTGATGGGTGAGAGGACAGCTCTGTGCTCTGCCCAGGGTCTCAGTCCTTTGAAGGTGAAAATCCTTTCTCCATGTTAAGGGCCATCATCTCCTTTCTGTCTGGGTCTGCAGCATGTGATTACAGTTGGCAGCACCCTCCAGGACAACCTTGCCAATCATCTTAATTGAATCTTTCAGCTATTTCCCTGCAGCTGCCAGTTTAAGTGTGCCACAGATCTTGCACATCTTTCTCATCAGAGCAGAATTAGGAAACATGTTTCTCACAGTCTTATCTCTGTTGCTAAATAATTGTATGTTGCATTTATTGGAAGCTTTGAACTGGTATGTTTGGAGACACAGTTTAATATGTTTGTCTGTGAACAACCATGGCTTGAACAGAATTTAATTACTGAGAATGGATTGCTGAGATTGAAAAGCACAAGAAAGGTGCTCCAGGTCCTTGGAAGACATCTAGAAAGGGCTTGGAGGGCCAAATACTGGAGCTGAAGTCGAATTAATTAATCAGATTGAAGAAAGGAGGAAGGCATTTCTGCTTAGCAGAGTAGGCAGTATTGCATTCAGGGTGCCCCAAGGGAGGAACAGGAGGTAATACAACTACTGAAAAAAAAAACGTACCTGTGTTCTTGGGAGAATAGCAAGAGTTGGAGGGAATCCGCCAAAGTCATCTGGTCTGAGGATAAGGGTGTGGGATCAAGCAGTGAACCTTGCAACAGTGGAGATGCCTTTGATTTGATTCCAAAAATAGTGAGAGTTTTGTTCACAGCGTATAGACCAGCTGCTGGCAAATTCAAATGGTCTGGTTCCCCTTTACACCAAGGCCTTGCTGGGGATGTGCAATGAGATCTTGGAGGAGGTAAAAATGTAGCTGTAAAGTCATTCAGAACACTCAAAAGGACAGCGGGAAGGAAGTGGGCAGCCTGGCAAGGATCAGGTTGTAAAAACCAGAGGCAGTGTTTCAGTTCAGACAGGTGGCTCTGTGTGTGTGTTGTCCTGCATTTCTCTGGAGCTATTTGATTAAAAAAAGAAAACAGATGTCTTTGAGCAGGCTCTCCTACAGGATTGCTGGTGCTGTCTAATCCTTGGCAGCTCAGGAATCCTTCCCCTAGGTACTGCTGGATTTATACTGGGCCATGAGTCCAAGAATGAATCCACAAAGATGTCAAACAGGAGAACAAAAGCCCAGTGGTCTGTTTA